>JASWHV010000017.1:5418956-6022955 GCA_030760725.1 Neostapfia colusana | reverse complement strand
TAATAATAATATGAAAAATTCAAATCCCTTTTTAAAGGAAGTGGAACCTAGCTGTTTAAAATTTAAGATTTAAATGAAACAAAGGAAACAGTTGAAAAAAAATACATATATAATGTATATGATAACAAAATTGGGCCCCCAGCCCATTTCTTTCTTTCCTCTCTCCAGCCCATTTCCCATTTCTCCCCTAGCTGGGCCAGCCCACCGCGACCTCCTCCTTCTCCCACTGATCCGGAGGCCCCACCTGTCAGCCGCCCCCTGTCTTCCCCCTCCTTTTCTTCTTCCCGTTGCTCTTCTCCCCCCCGCGGTCCCCCCTCTCTTCCTCAACTTTTCGGCCGGTCGCCGACAGACCCTGGCCGCACCAACCGAAAGCGAGGCCACGTCGCCCTCCCCCCCCCTCGGATCCTCCGCCCTCACTGCTCTATAAAAGGCGCCCGAAAACCCTAGCCCAGGTGCTCCGCCCCTCCCGCCGCGAACGGAGCCGAGCGGGCTCTCCGGTCCACCCGCGGTGAGCTGCTGTACCGCCGGTCCTTCTCTCTGTTTCCGACCACCGATGAGCTAATCGAGTCACCCGTCGTTGCAGCGCATCAGCGGCCCCTCCTCGTACCCCTCCGACACCAGACCGGCGTGGAGCTACCCCTCCGGGCTCCGGTGAGTATATCCCTCGTCTACCCCGTCCATCCTTCATCCCTTTTCGATCCTTCGGAAGCTAACCCCGTTCCCCGACGTCTACCGCCCCCGTGCACGCCAAGGTTGAGGGAAAACGCAAGGAACCCCACCTCACCGCCGGTCTCGACGGGAGCTGGAAGACCCCGTGCATCTACCCGCAACCTGACCCACCCCGCGACACCACGAGCACCGGAAGACCCCTGAGTAAGGTCCCAGACTTGCTTCCCTTTTATTCCCGTCGATTAGCTAGGGCCGGGAAGCCCGGAAATGCCATAGCTGGCGAACACCGATTCCCACCCATGGCGCGCCGCCGTATGCCGAGGCCACCGGCGACCGGAAAACCCCCGACGAGCCTCGGCCGTCCGATCCAATGACTACGCGCACGATTAGATCGGCATACCGGTTCGCCGATTTTAAAACGGAGCCGTCCGATCTCCGGCCGACGGTTAGGATTAAAAGCCGATACCGTTTCGTAAAATAAAATCTAGGCCATCCCCTCTTGATCCAACGGCTAGGGTTGAACCCCCTTATTCCCGCGAGGGAAATCACACTTAACCCCCTGGGGCTTTAGAGTCAGCGCGAATCCGCCCCTGCAAACTGCAAGCTACCCCCGGAGCTCTTGAATAATTAAGAAAAATCGTGGTATTTCCCATTTTCAGCCCCTGCACCCCTCTGAATTACCATATTCAGCCCTGGACTGTTTGGAAACTTTCCAAATGACCCCTGGACTTATTGACCATGTGACTTTAGCCCCTGGAATTTAGTGTAACCCCCCTGGCTGCTCTATTTATGCGTTTAGACCCATACTTGTTTTGTTTTCACCCCTAAGTCCCTGGATAAGGTGGCAGGTAGCAAAAACATCCCTGTAGGTGCTAGGAAGCTCATGCTCCAGTCCTAAACATTGCTGTAATTTTTATAAGAGACCCCTGCAGCCCCTTGTTGTCCTAAACATGGCTGTAATTTTATAAGAGACCCCTGCAGCCCCTTGTTACTATTGTTGAACCCTGATATATTCTGAAAATTAACCTCTCCACCCCTAAGACCTGCTGGAAACTCACCAAAACATCCCTGGAAAGTCCTGATTAAACATTTTACACCCCTGTTTTTCTGCTATATAACAAATGAGCCCCTATAGGTGCTGAAATGACACTTTAGACCCTGTGGTAGGCTGTAACTTTAATATAAAATCAAGTGTAGATGCTGAAATGGAAGTAACACCCCTCTATGGTTTCACATATTATATTTTGACCTTTGTGTAGGTATTGACTGAAAAAAAAAATAGACATTATATATACAAAAATGTCCTCATACCTGCTAAAACATCCAACTAGGGCCTACAACCATCCCTAACCTATGTAAAACACCCCCCCATGGAATATACACACAATAAGATGAAGGGAGTGGGATTTATGCTACACCTTGATGAATAATGTGTGGGGATGTTGAATACTTTTGCTTACTTGTTCTTTGCTACTCTATTTTCCATCTGGGTCGACATGGATTCAAATTAGCCCCCGAGCCGACACTGGACCTGCAAGACCAAGACTTCGACGACCCCGAGCAGCAGCACTTCTCGAGAGGCAAGTGCCCTTGACCATATTTCTCCATTTTTAGGATTTTAGATAGAATTGCATGCTTAGGTCTTAAATTGAATCCCATGTGTTGGTTGTTTACTAGTATTTCCAATATCTGCCTTGTAGCCGGGATGGGTAGTATAGGGTTTACCTTTATGTCATTATTTTCATGCTTAGCCCTGCTTAGTAAATGGGATGGGAGTAATTTACATTAATGTTATATTATCATGATCATTGAGATGTGGTGTGCAGATATATATATATGTGGTATATATATATATATATATATATATATATATATGTGGTGATGTACGTGGTGTATGAGATGGGTAGTGTAGGGATCTAGCAGGCTGGTGGGTTACGGTGGGTGCTGAGTGCACGAGACTCGGGTTTGTGGCTAGTTAGCCTGTGTAGATCCTAAGGACCGGTTCGTGAGACCTGTCAACTGGCTTATACAGTGCCACCACAAGAACTGTTATGGGGCAGTGTGGCCAATTAAGTTGTTCCTATCTTTCCTTGTGTACACCAGAGAGATGTGTAAGTGGCGCAAGAGGGGGCTTCTGCGGCAGAGGTTTCAGAGTGCCGCAGCGGTGAATCCTTAGCGGGTGTGCACGGGTTGGGTAGTTCAATGTAAAGGCCTTGTCGTGTACTCCTGGCCCCATACCATAGGGAGTGTGAGAGGGCGGAAAGGAGTTTCTTGAGTCGCCGACGGGTGATGAAAACACGACTTGTGGGTAAAGGGTACAAACTCCGCAGAGTCAAAACTGTCTAGACAGCCGTGCTCACGGTCAAGAGCGGGCTGGTAACTCTCTCATGATTAGCGTGGGTTGGTTTGGTATGGTTTGGGAGTTGGTGGTTTGGGTTGAGGTTATGGTGATAGTGGAGATCACCTGGAGATGTGTATGGGTTGGGCGGGAATGTCACTAAACAAATAGGACGCTTAATAAAGATAAGGAATAGGTTGCGTAGTGCAATAGCCGTGTCAAGCCTCCCTTGTGACTTGCCTCATCATGCATAAACTTTCCCACACTTGCTGAGTACATCATTGTACTCAGGCGTTTGCCTCTTTTCTTTTTCGTGCTGCTCAGGACCCGAGGAGGCCGCTGAGGATGACGTGGATGACGGCTTTGACCCCGATGCGCAGATCTAGGCTGGCGTACCGCCGGACGGCGCCTGTGGAGCCCACTTTAGATTTTCCGCTGTCATGATGTACTTTTCTTTTGGGCCTTTGAGGCATTTATGTACTCGGTTGATGTAATCGCCGCACTTGGCTTAATATTATTAATGATACGTTGCTCTTATTCATCTCGTGTGTGAAATGACTTGATCCTGGCACACACGGGAGTACGCTTGGTGACTGTTTCAGGTACCGGGCGTGACAGAGTGGTATCAGAGCCAAGGCTGTCCCTAGGACGCGAGCCTAGATAGAAACGGATACGAAATAGATTTAATTTTAACTTAAAAACTATTTGCAACTATAAACCTGCGTGGAGTTCGCGTGAGTTTCTATGTTTCACACGACTTACCCCTTTTCCCCAAGCTCGTCTCGTTCAACCCATCTGTCTTCCTCACTCGTATCTCATTCAAACCTAGTAGGGTCCGTTACCACGGGCAATCCGATAGTACCTAGGATAGGAGATACCGAGCCATGGTGAAGAAGCGTTAGTTCCGTAGAGATAGGACTCGTACGGATAATGGGTTGATTTATTGCATACTTGTTTGATGAGTGCTGCATGCGCATTTGTGGTTCTTTATATATAGAATTATGAGCCTGATAATAGATTTTTCTCTAGATTTTCCAGGTTCTAAGCTATTGTTGCTATCTGTAACAGATGGCAGGTAGGAGACGAGGTCGAGGACGAGGTCGAGGGCGTGAAATGCCCGAGGCCGATGAGCCCCCGGAGTTCCAGGTCCCAGGCTGGAACGGGCGAGCGGCTCGACGAGGAGCGGACTACATGACTGTGCAGGACATGCTGGCCTCTCAAAACCAGCTCCTGCAGGGCCTGGCAGCAATTATGGCCCACAACCACCAAGCCCCTCCGCCTCCACCACCACCGGCACCTGGACCACGGTCCAAGCTGAGAGACTTCCAGAGTACTCAGCCCCCGGTTTTCTCGAGTCCGGTAGAGCCGATGGACGCGGATGATTGGCTGAAGACAATCGACAGCAAGCTACGGCTGATCCAGTGCGTGGGAGGAGAGCGTGTCTTGTTAGCTGCTCACCAGCTAGCGGGACCCGCGGCAGACTGGTGGACAGCTTACACCGCTGCTCACGCCGACCCTGAGGCTATCACTTGGGAGGAGTTCCAGCTCAGCTTCCGTCGCCACTTCGTGCCAGCTGGTGAGATCAAGATGAAGCGGCAGGAGTTCCTTGGACTGAGACAGGGTGGCTCGACAGTGCGTGAGTACCTCACACGCTTCACGCAGCTGTCCCGCTACGCACCGGAGGACGTCAGGACTGATGACATGAAGCAGGACTGCTTCATACGAGGTCTTGATGAGGAGCTGAAGTGTGCCCTATCGTCTAGCTACTACGACGACTTTCAGAAGATGGTGGACAAGGCCTTTGTGATGGAGCGACAGATGCCAGAGCTCGAGGCGCACAGAAAGCGCAGGATGGGATGGCAGGGACAGTCTTCGGGTAGCAGCAGCCGCACTCGCTTTGCACCACTCCCAGCTACGCAGACAGGCCGGTACGTGGGACCGAGTCCGCCTCAGAGGTACCCTTCTCCAGCTTACAGGCAGCCGTTTTCACAGCCACAGCGCCCGCAGAGCCAGCAGCTACAGCAGCGACCAGCTTTCCCACCCCGCACAGCAGCGCCTACTCAGCAGGGACAGTTCACCAGGGCTCTGGGCCCGTGCTACGTGTGTGGCGAGATGGGCCACCTTGCCAGCAGATGCCAGAAGAAGAAGCCACCACAGCAGCAGCAGCAGCCGCAGAGTCTCCCGCGTGGTCGAGTGCACCACGTAGCTGTGGAGGAGGCTCAGTTGGCTCCGGACGTGGTACTTGGTACGTTTACCGTCGACTCGCACCCCGCTACTATTTTATTTGATTCTGGTGCTACTCACTCTTTTATTGCCAAAGATTTTATAAAGAAATATGATATGAGGGCAATAGCTATGTCCCGTATGCTAGTGGTCACTTCTCCTGGAGGCGAGATCAAAACAAGTCAGGTGTGCCCAAAGGTGAGCATCAAGATAGTGGGAAGGGAGTTCAAGGCAAATCTTATTGTGTTGGAGTCACAAGGCCTGGACGTGATCTTGGGGATGGATTGGTTGGCCAAGTATGGAGGTGTGATCCTTTGTGCCACCAGGACTGTCAGGTTGTCACACCCAGACGGTGTTGTGGTGGAGTACACCTCTCTACCCCCGCCAGCCGAGAAGGTCCACCTTAACCAACTCAACACTACCGAGGGGATTCGCGTGGTTGGCGAGTTCCCAGACGTCTTTCCAGAGGAGCTACCAGGTATGCCTCCAGATCGCGATATTGAGTTTGCTATAGAACTAGTGCCTGGCACGGCCCCTATATATAAACGGCCGTATAGGATGGATGCCAAGCAATTAGCGGAGCTCAAGGACCACCTCCGAGAGCTTCTAGATAAAGGCTATATCCGTCCTAGCTCCTCTCCTTGGGGAGCCCCGGTCATATTTGTGCCGAAGAAGGATGGGACCCAGAGGTTGTGCGTAGACTACCGAGCCCTCAACGCCGTCACAATCAAAAACAAGTATCCTCTGCCTCGCATCGAGGATCTGTTTGATCAACTTAGAGGGGCGTGTGTGTTCTCAAAGATCGACCTTCGATCGGGCTACCACCAATTGAAGATCCGAGCTTCGGACATTCCGAAGACGGCCTTTGTCACCCGATATGGTCTCTACGAGTGCACGGTCATGTCCTTTGGGTTGACCAATGCTCCTGCTTACTTCATGTACCTTATGAACAAGGTGTTTATGGAGTACTTGGATAAATTCGTTGTGGTCTTCATTGATGATATCCTTGTATTCTCCAAGAATGAAGAGGAGCACGCAAAACACTTGAGCTTGGTGTTGCAAAAACTTCGGGAACACCAGCTATACGCCAAGCTCAGCAAGTGTGACTTCTGGTTGAGGGAGGTGTCCTTCTTGGGACACGTGATTTCCAAAGGCGGCATATCGGTGGATCCAAGCAAGGTGGCGGATGTGATGAAGTGGAAGGTGCTAGAGAACGTGAGCGAGATCAGAAGCTTCTTGGGATTGGCAGGCTACTACCGACGATTCATTGAAGGATTCTCGAAGATTTCAAAACCACTCACCAAGTTGCTAGAAAAGGGAAAGACATTCAAGTGGACGCCGGAGTGCGAGGCAAGCTTTCAAGAGCTAAAGCAAAGGTTGACGAAGGCACCCGTGCTAGTGATGCCTGACATGCAAAAGGAGTTCACCGTGTACTGTGATGCCTCCGGGCATGGGCTAGGATGCGTGCTTATGCAAGAGGGACGCGTCGTAGCCTATGCCTCTAGGCAGCTTCGTAAGCACGAGCGGAACTACCCGACGCATGACCTGGAGTTGGCCGCCGTGGTTCACGCTCTAAAACTGTGGAGACACTACCTCATGGGAAAGAGGACGGAGATCTACACAGATCATAAAAGCCTCAAGTACATCTTCACACAGCCGGACCTCAACCTCAGACAGCGCAGATGGCTAGAGCTCATCAACGACTTCGACGTGGGCATCAACTATCACCCTGGAAAGGCGAACGTCGTTGCCGATGCTCTGAGCCGAAAAGCACATTGCCACGCTTTGACGCTACAGCCCCAGTTGTGCGAGGAGTTTGCAAAACTCAACCTTAACCTGGTGACTAGCGCAGAGGCAGTGGTAATGGAGGTGGATTCAACCTTGGAGCGTGACATTCGAGAAGGCCAAAAGAACGATGAGAGGATCCAAGAGATCAAGCAATTGATGGAGGTGGGAAAGGCTCCAGACTACAGGATAGATGAGCAAGGAACGTTGTGGCTTGGCAAGAGGATCTGCGTGCCTGATATTCCTGCCATTCGGCAGACGATCTTGAGGGAAGCACATGACTCAGAGTACTCCATTCACCCTGGGAGTACCAAAATGTATCAAGATCTTAAAGACCGCTACTGGTGGCACGGCATGAGGCGTGACGTGGCGGAGTACGTAGCCCTGTGTGACACGTGCCAGCTCGTCAAGGCAGAGCACCAAAGGCCTGCCGGATTGCTTCAGCCACTCAAGATACCAGAGTGGAAATGGGAGGAAATCAGCATGGATTTCATTGTAGGTTTGCCCAGGACCCAGTCAGGTTACGACTCCATATGGGTGATTGTGGACCGCCTGACCAAGGTGGCTCATTTCATCCCCGTGAAGGAGAAGTACGAGGGAACAAAATTGGCTGAGTTGTACATATCCCGGATTGTGTGCTACCACGGGGTTCCGAAGAAGATTGTTTCAGATCGTGGCACACAGTTCACTTCAAGGTTCTGGCAACAGTTGCAAAAATCCTTGGGCACACAACTGAATTTTAGCTCAGCATATCACCCCCAGACAGATGGACAGACGGAACGAACCAACCAAATTCTCGAGGATATGTTGAGAGCTTGTGCCCTGAAAAACAACCAAAGTTGGGACAAGTACCTACCCTATGCGGAGTTCTCCTACAACAATAGCTACCAAGCAAGCTTGAAGATGTCACCCTTCGAGGCCCTGTATGGTAGGAAGTGTAGGACTCCCCTGTTCTGGGATGAGGTAGGAGAAGGACAAGTCTTTGGCCCGGACGTGCTCAGGATTGCCGAGGAAAAAGTGCGTGAGATCCGCAGGAACCTGAAAACTGCGCAATCTAGACAGAAAAGTTATGCGGACACACGCCGACGAGAGCTGACCTTTGAGGTGGGGGACTACGTGTACCTCAAGGTGTCTCCCATTCGAGGTCTCCGTCGTTTCAAAGTGAAGGGCAAACTAGCACCCCGGTACATAGGACCCTTCAGGGTGGTGAGTAGAAGAGGAGAGGTTGCTTACCAACTTGAGTTGCCTCCTCGCTTGTCGGGTGTGCACGACGTGTTCCACGTCTCACAGTTGAAAAAGTGCCTGAGAGCACCCGAGGAGCAACTACCCCTGGATGATATTAACGTGCAAGAGGATCTCTCCTACACTGAGTGCCCCATCAAAATTCTCGAGAGGTCAGAAAGAATTACCAGGTACAAGAGGATCCCGATGTGCAAGGTACAGTGGAAGCACCACTCTGAGAGAGAAGCTACGTGGGAGCGCGAAGAAGATATCAAAGCAAACTACCCGCATCTCTTCAAGTAAGTCACTTCAAATCTCGGGACGAGATTTCTTTTGAGGGGGGGAGTGTTGTAACACCCTATAAAAAAAAAATAATAATAATAATATGAAAAATTCAAATCCCTTTTTAAAGGAAGTGGAACCTAGCTGTTTAAAATTTAAGATTTAAATGAAACAAAGGAAACAGTTGAAAAAAAATACATATATAATGTATATGATAACAAAATTGGGCCCCCAGCCCATTTCTTTCTTTCCTCTCTCCAGCCCATTTCCCATTTCTCCCCTAGTTGGGCCAGCCCACCGCGACCTCCTCCTTCTCCCACTGATCCGGAGGCCCCACCTGTCAGCCGCCCCCTGTCTTCCCCCTCCTTTTCTTCTTCCCGTTGCTCTTCTCCCCCCCCCCCGCGGTCCCCCCTCTCTTCCTCAACTTTTCGGCCGGTCGCCGACAGACCCTGGCCGCACCAACCGAAAGCGAGGCCACGTCGCCCTCCCCCCCCCTCGGATCCTCCGCCCTCACTGCTCTATAAAAGGCGCCCGAAAACCCTAGCCCAGGTGCTCCGCCCCTCCCGCCGCGAACGGAGCCGAGCGGGCTCTCCGGTCCACCCGCGGTGAGCTGCTGTACCGCCGGTCCTTCTCTCTGTTTCCGACCACCGATGAGCTAATCGAGTCACCCGTCGTTGCAGCGCATCAGCGGCCCCTCCTCGTACCCCTCCGACACCAGACCGGCGTGGAGCTACCCCTCCGGGCTCCGGTGAGTATATCCCTCGTCTACCCCGTCCATCCTTCATCCCTTTTCGATCCTTCGGAAGCTAACCCCGTTCCCCGACGTCTACCGCCCCCGTGCACGCCAAGGTTGAGGGAAAACGCAAGGAACCCCACCTCACCGCCGGTCTCGACGGGAGCTGGAAGACCCCGTGCATCTACCCGCAACCTGACCCACCCCGCGACACCACGAGCACCGGAAGACCCCTGAGTAAGGTCCCAGACTTGCTTCCCTTTTATTCCCGTCGATTAGCTAGGGCCGGGAAGCCCGGAAATGCCATAGCTGGCGAACACCGATTCCCACCCATGGCGCGCCGCCGTATGCCGAGGCCACCGGCGACCGGAAAACCCCCGACGAGCCTCGGCCGTCCGATCCAATGACTACGCGCACGATTAGATCGGCATACCGGTTCGCCGATTTTAAAACGGAGCCGTCCGATCTCCGGCCGACGGTTAGGATTAAAAGCCGATACCGTTTCGTAAAATAAAATCTAGGCCATCCCCTCTTGATCCAACGGCTAGGGTTGAACCCCCTTATTCCCGCGAGGGAAATCACACTTAACCCCCTGGGGCTTTAGAGTCAGCGCGAATCCGCCCCTGCAAACTGCAAGCTACCCCCGGAGCTCTTGAATAATTAAGAAAAATCGTGGTATTTCCCATTTTCAGCCCCTGCACCCCTCTGAATTACCATATTCAGCCCTGGACTGTTTGGAAACTTTCCAAATGACCCCTGGACTTATTGACCATGTGACTTTAGCCCCTGGAATTTAGTGTAACCCCCCTGGCTGCTCTATTTATGCGTTTAGACCCATACTTGTTTTGTTTTCACCCCTAAGTCCCTGGATAAGGTGGCAGGTAGCAAAAACATCCCTGTAGGTGCTAGGAAGCTCATGCTCCAGTCCTAAACATTGCTGTAATTTTTATAAGAGACCCCTGCAGCCCCTTGTTGTCCTAAACATGGCTGTAATTTTATAAGAGACCCCTGCAGCCCCTTGTTACTATTGTTGAACCCTGATATATTCTGAAAATTAACCTCTCCACCCCTAAGACCTGCTGGAAACTCACCAAAACATCCCTGGAAAGTCCTGATTAAACATTTTACACCCCTGTTTTTCTGCTATATAACAAATGAGCCCCTATAGGTGCTGAAATGACACTTTAGACCCTGTGGTAGGCTGTAACTTTAATATAAAATCAAGTGTAGATGCTGAAATGGAAGTAACACCCCTCTATGGTTTCACATATTATATTTTGACCTTTGTGTAGGTATTGACTGAAAAAAAAAATAATAGACATTATATATACAAAAATGTCCTCATACCTGCTAAAACATCCAACTAGGGCCTACAACCATCCCTAACCTATGTAAAACACCCCCCCATGGAATATACACACAATAAGATGAAGGGAGTGGGATTTATGCTACACCTTGATGAATAATGTGTGGGGATGTTGAATACTTTTGCTTACTTGTTCTTTGCTACTCTATTTTCCATCTGGGTCGACATGGATTCAAATTAGCCCCCGAGCCGACACTGGACCTGCAAGACCAAGACTTCGACGACCCCGAGCAGCAGCACTTCTCGAGAGGCAAGTGCCCTTGACCATATTTCTCCATTTTTAGGATTTTAGATAGAATTGCATGCTTAGGTCTTAAATTGAATCCCATGTGTTGGTTGTTTACTAGTATTTCCAATATCTGCCTTGTAGCCGGGATGGGTAGTATAGGGTTTACCTTTATGTCATTATTTTCATGCTTAGCCCTGCTTAGTAAATGGGATGGGAGTAATTTACATTAATGTTATATTATCATGATCATTGAGATGTGGTGTGCAGATATATATATATGTGGTATATATATATATATATATATATATATATATATATATATATATATATATGTGGTGATGTACGTGGTGTATGAGATGGGTAGTGTAGGGATCTAGCAGGCTGGTGGGTTACGGTGGGTGCTGAGTGCACGAGACTCGGGTTTGTGGCTAGTTAGCCTGTGTAGATCCTAAGGACCGGTTCGTGAGACCTGTCAACTGGCTTATACAGTGCCACCACAAGAACTGTTATGGGGCAGTGTGGCCAATTAAGTTGTTCCTATCTTTCCTTGTGTACACCAGAGAGATGTGTAAGTGGCGCAAGAGGGGGCTTCTGCGGCAGAGGTTTCAGAGTGCCGCAGCGGTGAATCCTTAGCGGGTGTGCACGGGTTGGGTAGTGCAATGTAAAGGCCTTGTCGTGTACTCCTGGCCCCATACCATAGGGAGTGTGAGAGGGCGGAAAGGAGTTTCTTGAGTCGCCGACGGGTGATGAAAACACGACTTGTGGGTAAAGGGTACAAACTCTGCAGAGTCAAAACTGTCTAAACAGCCGTGCTCACGGTCAAGAGCGGACTGGTAACTCTCTCATGATTAGCGTGGGTTGGTTTGGTATGGTTTGGGAGTTGGTGGTTTGGTTGAGGTTATGGTGATAGTGGAGATCACCTGGAGATGTGTATGGGTTGGGCGGGAATGTCACTAAACAAATAGGACGCTTAATAAAGATAAGGAATAGGTTGCGTAGTGCAATAGCCGTGTCAAGCCTCCCTTGTGACTTGCCTCATCATGCATAAACTTTCCCACACTTGCTGAGTACATCATTGTACTCAGGCGTTTGCCTCTTTTCTTTTTCGTGCTGCTCAGGACCCGAGGAGGCCGCTGAGGATGACGTGGATGACGGCTTCGACCCCGATGCGCAGATCTAGGCTGGCGTACCGCCGGACGGCGCCTGTGGAGCCCACTTTAGATTTTCCGCTGTCATGATGTACTTTTCTTTTGGGCCTTTGAGGCATTTATGTACTCGGTTGATGTAATCGCCGCACTTGGCTTAATATTATTAATGATACGTTGCTCTTATTCATCTCGTGTGTGAAATGACTTGATCCTGACACACACGGGAGTACGCTTGGTGACTGTTTTAGGTACCGGGCGTGACAGGATGCCACACTACTACAGCTGCTAGTACCATGCTGCTAAATGCACATCTTCGGCAGCTCGGGGCTAGCAATAACGTGACACCCGTACCACCATCGTTCTGCCACGGTCTATCAATGTCGTCAACAAGGGAGACAATCCTGGCAGACATTGTCCACAAATGGAGTGTGCAACACGCAGTAGCGACCGTGGCGAGAGGCTTCATGGTGCAGTCGCTAGGGTCGTTTCAAACATGGTTGCGCCCAACATCGCATGAGGTGACCGGCAACAATGCGTTCATCAGTATGTGCACGCCGAGACAATGGTAAATGCTGAGCAAGGTGTTGTACATGCTAGAGAAATACCACATCGATGTTCTGACGATAAAAATCTCATCTGACAAAATCCAGAGCTTGTTCTTCATCCACGAGTAAGTTCCTAGTCTGTTTAGTTATTTATTTGTTGTGAAACTAATAGTATTGATTGTATTCTATTTACATGTTAGTTTCTTCTCTAATTTCGTGTGTTTAGAGTTTGCATAAACAAATCGATGCAAACTCTGCTTGCTTCCCACAGAACATGATGATGACAGTAAAAGACGTGTTCAAGCTGGCCGTGTTAGAGATGTTGTACTGGATCGCCAAATGCGACACGCTCATGCACGAACAACCAGTAGGGTGCTCTGAGCTGGGCTGGTTGACCTATAATGGCAAACTTTGAATAAAGTATTTGTTTTGCTATTTTTTATCAAACTTAGTCATTAAACTACTTGCTTTTCACAATAATTTAGTGTAGGACTGAACTAGTACTATTTGTGGTTTTGAACATCGTCTGTTGTGGTTTATTTTTTTAGAACACAAATACATATTGTGGTTTTAGTGATTTCATGATAGAGTTTGTGACAAGTTGGTTAAATTAGCTGCTGTAGTAATTGCAGAAGAAGATTCACACCTGTTTTAGGACCAAAAAATTTGGCAGGGGCGGGCAAGGATTATTTGACATGTGCATTCAGAGTCAACACCTACTAGCTAGGGATTTTCCTGGCTTGGTTTTTCCAACGAATTTACAATTTCTACTCTAATTTTTCTTGATACTGCAACTGCATATCTAATTTAATCTTTTCACTCTTGAAATCAAGGAAATATTGTTATCTTCACTTGTACTTTTGTTTCATAGACTGTCTGAAAAGAAGAAACTAACGTGTAGACATAAATACTGTTAGACTGTGTGTATCCTATATATATGTAACCCTCTCGGCATTATGAAGAGACTTCATTTTTTCACTCCAATATGGTATCAGCTTAGGGTTTCTTGGGCCTCTCCCCCGAACAGCAGCCCCTCTATACCCCTACAGCCGCCGCCTCCCACTACAGCCGCCGCCTGCTCCTCCCGTGTAGCAGCGCCGCCGCCGCCGGCCGGCGAGACGGCGGCGGCCCGCCGCGCCTCTGCCTCTGTGTGCGCCCGAGATGCCGCCGCCCCAGCCTCCCGAGCGGCGCGACCACCCTCCCGAACGTCGCCGTCGGCTTCCCTGAACCTGGCGTGGCCGGATCCGTCGCCGCCGCGCCTCTGGCCGCCGCCGCCTCCAGCGTGCATCGCCTCTGGCTGCGCCCCTACGGCCCCTTCCCCTGGCCGGCCAAAGAGCCGCCACGCCTCTGGATCCGTCGTGGGATTCCCCGACCCAGGCGCGGCTAGATCCGCCTCGCGCTCCCTCTCGCCGTCGCGCCTCTGGCCGCCGCCGCCTCCTGCGTGCATCGCCTCTGGCTGCGCCCCTACAGCCCCCTGCCCTGGCCGACCGGCGAGTCGCCGTGCCTCTTAACCAGCCGCCGCCGCCGCTGCGCCTCTTATGGCCGCCGCCACCACTGCGCCTCTGATGGTCGCCGCCGTCGTGGCTCTAGCCGCCGGGGGATGCGCCGCTGTCGCCGCAGATCCGCCGGCGACTGCTCTACCTTTCCATCCGTCGTCGGCTCCCCATCCTTCCTCTAATGGCCGCCGCCGCCGCGCCTCCCATTGAAGCAGCCGCTGCGCCTCTCCTGACCGCCACACCTCCGCTCCTCCCCATGGCTGCAGCAGCGCCCCCGCTCCACCCCTTGGCCGCCGCGGCATCTTCACCCTTCTCACCCCGCGCTACCGGCCTTCCACGCGCGTCCCTGCCCTCCTATCCCGCGTTACGGGCCTTCCGCGCGCGTCCTTGCCCTCCTACCCCGCGTTGCCGGCCTCCGTCGCGCGCGTCTCTCTTCCTTCTACCCTGTGTTGTCGGCCTTCCACGCGCGTCCCTTGCCCTCCTACCTCGCACCGTCGGCCTCCGCCGCGTGCGTCCCTCTTATCCCGCGCTGCCGGCCTTCCACACGTGTCCCTCTTCCTCCTACCTCACACTGCCGGCCTTCCGCGCACGTCCGTCCTCCTACCCCGCGTTGTCGACCTTCCGCGCGCGTCCCTCCTTCTCCTACTCTGTGCTGTCAGCCTTCCGCGCGCGTCCCTGCCCTCCTCCCCACGTTGTCAGCCTCCGCCGCGTGCGTCCCTCTTACCCCACGCTGCCGGCCTTCCGGGCGTGTCCCTGCCCTCCTACCCCGCGTCTTCGGCCTTCGCCGCGCGCGTCCCTCCTACCCCGCGCTGCCGGCCTTCCGCGCGCGTCCCTGCCCTCCTACCCCGCGTTGCCGGCTTTCCAGTGCGTGTCCCTGCCCTCCTATCCCGCGTTGTCGGCCTTCCGCGCGTTTTTTCCCTCCTTTCCCGAGCCGTCGGCCTTCACCGCGCGCGTTCCTCCTACTCCGCGCCGCCGGCCTTCCGCGCGCGTCGCTCCTCCTACTCTGCACCGTCGGCCTTTCGCACGCGTCGCCGCCCTCCACCACGCGCACTTGGTCCATCTCTACTAGTCGTGCCCCTCATGGCGAGATGTTTGCGGCCCACTCTGTCCTCGCCACCGCTCGGGAGCGTGAGTGGGCTCTTCTACGGTGTTCTCCGCGGGAAGCTGTTAGAGTGTGTGTTTACTCATGTATGTAGCGTCTTTTGGTTCAGTCTCAACATCTGCTACGGCTAGATGTTGTGACTGCGAGGGGTCTTATTAGAGTGTGTTTGTGTTTTCTTATGTAGTAACTGTGTTGTTGTCCAGTCTCAACATCTGTCGCAGCCAGAGTTTCGACTGCGGGGGATGTTAGACTGCATGTGTACCCTATATATGTAATCCCCCTTGGCATTATGAAGAGACTTTATTTCCTCTAATAAATACGAGTAAGAGCTTAATGTCAAGTATAGTTACGGACTTACGGTCTTGTTAGACAGTGGCGTGGTGGCGAAGAGGCACACCTGGCCACTGGGGACCTTGACATCATTGGCGACAGGCAAGTACATGTACCGCACCTCCCTGCTGCTTCCCGCAGCGGTGGAGCCGCGTCGTCCTCTTGCGGTCACTTCTGCTCGCTTGCCGCGACCTCTTCCGTGAACCGACTGCGAGCGAATGAGCATACAGTTTGTTCCCAGTACATGGGGTAATAAATTAGCAAACGTTTGATATTTTCCGACAATAGATAAAAAAGGCATACCCAGTGCCGAAGTCTCCCACACATGTGGTGTCTGGGGAAGGGTTATTTCTAGACAGTCTTACCCTACTTTTGCAGAGAGACTGTTTTGAACCCAAAACCTCAGGACACAAGTGCAGACACACTACCACTGCGCCAGGTCCGACGATGGATAATGCTTAGAAATTATAAAATTGTATTTCCATTGGCAATTTTTTATTGATGAAATTCAGGAATTTATCTTTATTCCTAACTTAAAGAAAAATCAAGTTTATGTGACGAGATGTATAGAGTCATGATTAGGAGATGTTCATATGTGGATATGCAAGCAATGCTCTCTTGATCATCACGGCGGCACTGAAACAAGATGTTGTGATATAACAGCAAACAGCAACCACTACATCTGTACATTGTGGAAAGAAGATGAACTTCATCCAGAACCAGCACCGAACCTTTATAAAAACATATCACAACTGATGATGAGGTCCCGGGGTTTGAGGTTTCTACCCCCATCGCATAGCCTACACAAGGAAACAATCAATGAAAAATGCCTGACGAAACTAGCTATACACTCACACAAGAGCCATCTTCCCGCGTGGCAGGGAGGCGCTACGCCTGTTATCTGGCAAGGGGATGTTGGTCCTCTCGGTGTACGGTGGTTTGCTCCAATTTCGACGTTGCCTCCCTTCGGTCAGAGGCTCCATCTCCCGGACAGAGGTTCTGAAATTTGGAGAAAAAAACATTGTAAGTAACCTCAGTGCCTCACTTGTCGATTGACATCTAGCAAACATATCACTAGTACAATAAGTGGATGGACAGAGATCAGGAATCATACCTAAGATCAATGTTTTGGGATTGTCTTGTCATTTGCGTCGACAACTTCTTCACCTTCCGATTGAAATGGAAGGTGGCTACACCGCTTGCAAACTCATTTTCGATCTCGGAGGAGTCCCTCGTGCTCTTCGATTCTGACCTCACTTTTGCACCAGAGCTTCTTTTTGAACTTTGATATTCTTTCTGAGCTTTAGGCGTACTGTCTGACCTGTTCATCGTCATACTTTGCCGGACGGATAGAATTTTGCTTTGGTTCTCTTCAGAGTCCCGGAATTTCTGTAGATTTTGAGTTGTCAGTATAGGTGAAGGTATGTTTCTAGAACTGCCGTTAAGTGCTTTTACGGGGGCTTCAACCTTTGATATCGGTGTGCAGTCGATGTCCTCTGAACTTCTAGCAAAGCCGCCTCTTTCAGCAGACAGTGAACTTCTCACCGAAGGAGATGGAGTCTTGTACTTTCGTGCACTCAGGTACAATTCTTGGCCGGTGACAGTCATCTTCTCTTCCAACTCTCTCATTGACAATGGAGAGCGGAACCTTCTCTGCTTTCCAGATGATGAACTCCTTATCTGCCAAAGGAACAAATAACATCTTTAGTTTACTTACGTGATATGAACAATGTCGTGTAGCATGAAAGAACTTCTATCCATAGAATCATGTTATCAAAAATAAACTTGAGAATTGTCAGTAATGTCGCAAACAAAGTACCTCATTTTTATAAGTGCCCACGCTGGATTCTTGACCAACTTCATGTTTTGTGGACATGTCGGTGGTTAAAGGTGACCTTGTTCTTGTGTTGCTCATATCTGATGCAACACAGTTAGCAAGATCTTTAAAATGTGCTGCTTCACGTTCTTTATCATCTAATGCCAGTTTCATCTTAGCAATCTGATAAAGGCAATTCACATCCATGAGTTGAGAAATGAAACTTCTAAGATATGGTGATTCTAATAATACAGTAATATATACCTCTTCCTTCATATCCTTAACCTGTCCCGCTTCCTTACTAACACGAGCTGCACCAAGTTCGACAGTTGCTACACGATCCGCAAATTTAAGAGTGCTCATTGTTTCATTAAAAGCATCTATTTCAGGGTTCACATGCACGAACATCAATGTCTTTGCCTGACCACCTTCAGGAAAAAAAACAAATGGTTAAAGCATTATGCATTTTGACAATAACAAGTTGGATTGTTTAAGGTTCAACTACTGTAATACCTAAGGCATCCTGGAGTACTTGTGTTAGCTTGCTATTTCTGTAAGGAACATGGGAACTCTTTTGGGAAAGTGCAGCTATAACATCGCCAAGTGCTGACAGAGATTTGTTTATGTGCTTTGCCTCAGTTAGTCTTTCTCCAGTGGCTTCAGATTTGTCAACCCTCTCACTTCCCGCAAGATCAACTAAATGAAGGCACCCTCTTAGAGTTGAGCCTGTAATTATTTCCTTTCCCTGTACATGAACTGTCAACACACTAAAAAGAGGAAGCCGATTAATGCTAGTGATACAAGTATCTCATACAGATACACATTAAATA
This sequence comes from Neostapfia colusana, assembly GCA_030760725.1. Taxonomy (NCBI): domain Eukaryota; kingdom Viridiplantae; phylum Streptophyta; class Magnoliopsida; order Poales; family Poaceae; genus Neostapfia; species Neostapfia colusana. The sequence continues at coordinate 6,004,842 of JASWHV010000017.1, read as the reverse complement.
TATTGTCCAAAACCATCACATGAGTTCAAGAATACCTGTGTGAGCGGCTACTTCGTTCGTTAAGCGCAGTTGATCCAACTGTCCGATTTCTACGGCCAACTTTCATTAGATCCAAAACATCTTGTGCACACTTCACTGGCACTAAATTTGCATCTGGGATGTTGAAACCATTAACATGAGAGTTGTTACGTATCTCTAATGTGTTTAACAGTTAAGAACATACAATATTAACACATAGATGTTTTGGTTACCTCTAATGTGTTATAATTTACAAACTATGGAACCAACATATGAATAACAAACCATTGACAATGAAGCATAAAATAAGGTGAATAGAAAATTTTAAATATCCATATGTGACAAGAGGAAGACACTAATATATAATCCATATATTTTGCACTTTTCATTAAATTATCATCTTTATAAAAATATAGATGCAGTTTATTGTACATAAAAGGATATCTTCTGTTTGCACCGTCAGCATTTAATAAATCCCTCACTTGTTCATTGTAAATCTCAATCATCTGAACTTTCACGTCATATTTGACAGAATCTGCTCGAGTTTGGGAAATTTCAAACAGATCATTCAACGATCGGTAGTTCATGCCCCAAGTTTCTTCTGCAGTTACATCTGGGCCACTCTGTGTAGCACATATGAAAATAAAACATCATTAAGAAATAAGTAACCTTGGTGGTTTATGCAATGAAAATACATGATTTCTGATAAGACATGGTTGTTAGGTCTTCTGCAGTTACATCTGAGCCACTCTGTGTAGCACATATGAAAATAAAACATCATTAAGAAATAAGTAACCTTGGTGGTTTATGCAATGAAAATACATGATTTCTGATAAGACATGGTTGTTAGGTCCCCATCCAGTTATAAAACATTGTCTAAGAAAAGCAGCCCAATGCATCTAGCTCCCGTTTGTGCAGCATCCAGAGAAAGGTACGACACATTTGGCTCTTTTGTACGCAACCTTTCACTGCATTTTTATGAGAGTATGTTTCCAAAACTCAAACCCGTGGCCTTATGTTCACAAAGCAACAACTTTATCGCTACGCCAGAGCTCCCCTTCTTACAAAACATTGCCCTAGATAAAAACATCATGAAGAAAGCAAGAAACTAGATGGTTTGTGCAATGAAAATAAATAATATCTAATGATAAAATTGTGAATGTGGCTTGGGGAAGTACAATATAAAAGTAATTAATTTAAGTTTGTTGCTTATGAAATTCTAAAGAGAAGTTTCTTGTAAAAAATTACCATTGTGTAAGTTTTCCCAGATCCTGTTTGACCATATGCAAATATGCAAACATTATAGCCATCCATCACGGATCTAATCAATGGTTGCGTATCAGCGAAAACTTCAGCTGTTGAGGGTGAAAAAAGTTAGGTAGATTGAGAGTAGGCATATTACTTGAAGTTCTCACAAGTAAATGAAATTGAGAAAATGTACATTGTGATGCCGTAGGCCCAAATATTTTGTTGAATGTGAATATCTTCCGTCCATCCTTCCCTTGCTTTTCAGGATTCATAATCATGATTTCTCCATTTTCCCCAATATAATCAACAATAGACCTTTGACCAGATTGTGCCTTTGGGAAAGGTTTCACTCTGCAGTAAACTCTAATGCTACCTGAGAACATTTTTGGAATAATCAGTTATCAAATATCTTAAGTATGAATAAAAACGAAAATAATATATTAGAATTGACATGTTACCTTTAAGATCTTGTACTTGATTGTAAAGCTTACGGTTTTCTTCAAGAAGCTTGTGGTATGCATTGTTGTTCTGAGCCTCAAAGTAGCTTTCTACACGTTTAAGAAATTATTTAGAGACCATCAAACACGATGTTACATATAGTTCCAAATCTAGTACTAACCTAGCCTCTTCAAGTCACTCTCCCAGTCAGCACGAGTAGATTCAACTTGAAGCTTTATCTCATTGAAGGACATCTTTAATTTCTAAGTATTTCAAGTATCAACAGACGGACCAATTAGTAAAATATGACATATGCATATAATATCTGAAGGTTTCACTATTGCTGTAGATATGTGGTATCAATTTAGTTTGTTGTTATAAAAGAGGGTCATTTTCCAGCAGCAAGCAAAAGGTTTCCATTTCATTCCTAAGGAAGTAGAGTAGAGGTGCTGACAATTGATAAGCAGGCAACAAACATGTAATAGCTATAAAATAAGCTTCTTATGAATCATTTTCAATTAACAAGTATGGTGCCACCGTTGACTTGCACAAAGTCTTTACCTCAAGTTTTTTTTCTTGGCTTTCAAGTAACCCCCCATCATACAAGTGCTCATGGCCGCCATGAGATGATCCCAGTGAAGCGAATAAGGACCCACTGTTTTCCTTGAAACATTTTGAAATTGCTTCAACTAAATCTATTTTGGAAAGAGCTCCATTGTCATCCTTCATCATCTTTCTTAGTAGTGACCTTACCTATTCACATATGTAATGCCTAAAAGTAAGTAACCAACTATTATGGTGCGGATTTAATTTTTATGGGTGCCACTAGCAAATGCTTTATCTCGAGAACGAAGTTATAAAAATGTGAGAAATTGAATTCTGATGATCTAATTTTGACCACAGTACCTGGTTTCGATGAGAGGCAAGCAGAATGGTAAATTCTTTACAAGCTTGCTCGAGTATGGTTTCAATAACCTGCAGTATTCACCACCATAAGAAAAATCTTGAAGATCATTGTAGCCAAGTTTTAGCATTAATGTCAATGAGAGGCTGATGTCAAGAATTTACTACTACACAACTAGATGAAAATAAGTAGAACTCACCTACCATATCATCTAGAGGCGAGTCTTCAGCTTCAATCCATTCCAGGAGGAATGACCGTACAACTCTAAGAACAAAATGCTGGAAAAGGGAATGTTGGGCTTCTGCAACTTTGGATTCCTCAAGGGAGATCTCGGAGAGAAGATGCACGAATTCCAACATTTGTTGGTCTGAGCCTCCAGCCCTAGATAAATTTGAAGTCGGCCTTTTGCTTGAGGATGCAATCTTCACGATGGCACCATACCGCCATATGCCGATCCCGCCCGAGAGCTTCCACTCATGGTATGCCTTGAGGCAAAGTATGCAGTCTACCACTTTCATTGATGAACCCCCCTACATTATTGGTAGAATTCAGATAAATTAACGTAGCAAGGTAAGTCACAAGCAAGCATTCAGCATCTCCCATGAGCACTTTCTAATAAGAGAGAGGCATTAAAAAGAGAAGAGCTATAATTCACAATGAGAAATAGTGATTTATATTTTTCGAAACGGATGAAATAATTCAGTCAATCTCTTAAGCCTTGCATTAAGAGCAAATTACTCATAACGCCACAAATCTCATGATATATGAATACAAACTATAGAGAACAATATTGTTGCCAGAGATTCAACATTATACCTTCTCTATATCAGAAGTTTCAAATGTCAACAGGTTCATGGCGCTAACTGCAACAAGGAAATTCCTCATGTTCTCGAAGTACTGAATGGCAGACTGTGCAGGCCCATCGAACGTCTGCACCGTCAAGACGGGGTTCTCCACCACCTTGGAACATATGAAAGGATGCAGTAAATTTAGTGCAATTTTTCTCCCCCAAATTTGTTGGGCATCAGATCAGGGACGCACCTTGGGAACGGCCCCGGGATTGACGCGGTTGAGCACGTTGCAGAGGATGAGGCCGTTACGCAGCACGGCGCAGAACTTCTCCTCCGACGGCCTGTCCGGCAGACACTCCTCCGCCACCGGCTCCATTCGCCGCAGCCATCGCGCCGCCTCGCACCTCCGCGCAGCTGAGGCAGGCACATCAGCGACAAAACACTTCAGAGAAATGGCGTTACTAGCACAGTAGTGGCAGGCATTGTCAAAATCTGTTGCCTCGCAAATCTAATACAGATTAACTTATTTATTTTTGGAATGTGGACGAGAACACGGTAAGGGAAACTTGAACACTTAAATCCGGAGATTAGTTGGCAACCACTCCCGGTCACGGCAATTAAGTAGATCGCGAAATAACGCCGCGCGCTAAATGGAAGCAACATGATAACCCAAACCAAACGCGATCTAGAGTAATGCCCCGGCCATCATGCTCCTACGCGCGCGCGCGCCTTGCCATTTGGGGAGGCGGTGTGTTAATTGCGGTGAGTGCCGTACGGTTCGCAGAGGCAGGGAATTTATTTCCCAGAGGCAGAGCTCACTAACTGCATTCCCCGTGCAGTACTAACGCGCTTGCTAGCCGCAGCCGTGCAAATGCCGCGAGCGAGCTGATCCCCTCCCGACGGACCGGACGAGTGCCGCCCGCCGGCGTCTCGGTCCCGGCTCGGCACCGCCAACCAAAACAGCAAAGCACGCAAACACTAGGCGGCGGCGGCACGCGCAACGCGGCGCAGCAGATAGGCCAATGTGAATCGATCAGCGCGTCAGCCACCGTCCCCAGTCCCGGACACGGGCGGCGGAGGGTTACAGGCAGCACTCACCGGCTTCCTCGGCCCTGCGCAGCGCCATCCCCTCATCGTTGATCTTCCCGTCATCCGCTGCCGCCGCCGCCTTCGCCCTCGTCATGGCCGGTCCACGCGATCGCCTCTCGCCGCCGACTCCACCGGCCTCACACCGCGCAACGGCAGGGACGACCGGTCCACAGAGCCAGGGAGGGGTGTTTGAAAAAGCTCCGGCCCCGAGGCGAAGGGAGCAGTGGCTCTTCTTTAACGGACACTCCGGAGGATCGCCTCGCAATAGTTTGAACTCGTAGGGGGCTGGGCAAAGCTGAGTGAGTTTATAGGCTGCCGACGCGAGACCGAGTCCGAGCCGCAGCACTGAAAGACATGCGCGCCCGCTGCGAGCCCCCGAGCAGGGAGCAGCAGCACCGGCAGCCAATGAGGTCCCTACACGTAGGAGAGAGGGCATAGTGCTGGCTCGGGCCGGTCACGTGCGGGCCGCGGCCGGGTGGTGGCGTATTTATTTATTTCGCGGAGCCCGATAGGTTCAAACGCTTTTTTTTTCCCTGAGACGTAGGGATTCAAACGCTGGGGTATGGGAGCGCGCTGGGTCGGTTTGTTTCCGTCTGGTTTAGGAGGGGATTCAAAGTTTCAAACGGGAAACGGTCGGTTTGGTGAGATCCGGCATGCCGCAGGGCCATGGCCAGAGCGCTTTCGTTTTTAATGAGCGCGACGGGTGGACGGGGGCGATTACGGCTGTCAGAGTTTCAGAAAGACGCCGGAGCGTTTCGCAGATTTTTGTGCTACTTGGCTCACCGGGTGCCACCTGGGAAAAGGTTAACTCCGTTGTCCAGGTTAAAAGCCTCGTTAGCTATCTTTGAAGGTCGATGGCAATCCCACCCGTGGGTGATCTAACCTGCATCCGATCCGACTTATTGCGGGTGTGTCTTTTATTTTGCACCCGTGAATATCTGACAGACACTCGAAATAATTTATGTTTATAATTTTAAAGTCAAATTCGATCGTGTTATATTATTTAATTGTTTTATATTACTTATCACGATCTATATTTATAATTTTTATAAACAACTTAATATTTTTTTATTATCGTTCAAAATGGGTGATTTTTTAGACTTATTTTTATTAAAAGTTATAGTATATTTATAAAAAAAAAGTTAAACCCGACGAGCACCCGAAACCCGCTAAAATCCGTCGGGTCGAGGTGCAGGTGTGAATTCTCATCCGTGGGTGCAGGTGCAGATCTCAAATTTCACCTGTAACCTTTTTTTGTTCCGGATGAGTTTTTTCTCCATCCGATCTGAACCCGACCATTGACATCCTAGAAGAGTGAGACTGAAGGTTCTCATGCTAAGCAGGTCGACGCAGGATTGTCAAATGAATCTCTTTTGTCGAACGGTGAGATTCACGTGAATTTCTTTCTTACAAACTGAACGTAACTCAGCTTGTTAGACGGTGGAACCAACTCATCGCGCTCCTAGAGACCGAGGAGATAGCTGGAGCAGCAAGTGCATGGCAGGGTGATTAAGCACCTCGCCGGGGCTTCGGGGCATGGCGTGTAAGTACCTGGTGGAGGCTCAACCACGGCACGTGCGTGCTGGAGGGCCACGGAGGCGGAACAAATGGAAATGGGCCGTGAGCTTCATCATGGCGTCCTCCAGCTCGTTGTCAACGGGGTTGGGCCGGAGGAGCTTCCTGCGTCACAGCCGACGGTGACCGAAACCGAGCGTCTCCGCCGGCTTACGAAGGCACAGCGTTGGCACTAGCGCGTCGTCGCTATACGCGAAGGGGAAAGAAAATCCTGCTGCTTTTATAATTGGAAGGACACGGTCTGAGTACGTTGACATCTACGACTTGACTACTCGTAAACTTATGCTTTTGGCTGATTATGCCACACCGAGTAGTGACTAGTGAGTGAGTTGGCACACTTATCAAGAAAGCTATCCTACATCAGCAAAAGAGTTCAGATTTTACGATCGATTGACTAGAAAACTACTCGTATTCTGGGGGGGGGGGGGGGGGACGAAGACACATGACCACGGAATCTCGGATGGGAGCAGGACGGGAAGTACAGAATCGTGAATACGGGAGATTGCAGAATTTCGGCCGTGTCTGGGGTCCTGGGCAAACGTGGAGCTCATTGTCATCTAAACGAGCGATGCATTAATGCCATTATGTGCCGTGGCCGGAGATATTGTGCGTTGCAAATCCGTGGCAAGCAGCGGAGATGTTGCAGGTGAAACTGGGGTATCATCCCCTAGGTCAATTTGAGAAACGCAGTTTTACCGGTTTCGAAAAAAAAAAGAACGCAGTTTTAGATTCGGCGAACCTGGAGGAAGTTGCAAGCTCTAACTGAACGAGCGTTCTCTGTTTTTTTGAATTCGACGCTCCTGGCGTTTGCAGGTAAAAGAAACTCTGAAAGCATTCGCCTAGCAGGGACGGTTTTGGAGGTGCATTTGAACTTTGGGTTTCGCAGTCCGAGGAAACATTCGCCCACGAGCGTCTCGAAGGGACGAAGCCTTGACGCAACGCAGTCCAACTTCCCTCAATGCAAGAGCCACTGAATAAATACATGTGTTTTTCAGGTTGCAGGTCATGTTCCTGAGATTTCCTTTGTTCCAAGCAACAAAAGCAGATTAATCGCAAATTAAAGTCGCCGCCGTACTGAAAGCTCCAGGCTTGAGCTACGGTAACCATGCATGCTCTGTTTTTTTAACACTATTTATTTACATGGAACTGGGAAGGTAGGAGTAGCTGCACGCTGAATCTCACTGATAACAGCTGCATGGCCAGTATGCAAACCATTTCAGAACCATCAAACCGGAGCACTTGTCACATGATGGAGCAGCTGTTGGGGTCGTTCGCGTACTCGTGGTGCACCACCGTGTGCATGTCCACGGGCGGCGGCTGGTAGAAGTGCTGGTACTGCGCCGGGTAGTAGCCGCCGGCGTAGTAGTAGTAGTCCCGCCCGCTCGCTGCCATCGTCGGCGGCGCGTACGTCGACCCACCGGCGTGATGCTGCTGCTGCTGCTGCTTGTAGGTGCTCGGGCTCGGGTGGTAGTGTCCCCCTGGGTAGCTTCCGCCGTCGTAGTAGTTTTCTCGCGCCGCCGCGTGGCGCTGGTGGTGCTTGTAGGGGCTCGGGCTCGGGTGGTAGCGGTACGCGTGCTCGGCGGGGACGACGAGGCCGGCGAGCTCGTCCACCGCCGCGTCGACGGTGCGCAGCTCGACCACGTCCGCGTGGCCCACCTTCTGGCGCAGTTTCTTGGTGATGCGGTTGGAGTCGATCCCGACGCCGATCACAAGCAGCAGGTCCCTGTCCTCCCCGGCGAGCGTCACGGACTCTACCCCTGCTCGACGTGCTCAGAGCATGTTACGACTACCCGGGGCAAGAAGCGGAGCAGAATTTGAAAAGCGGCTCATGAAAACTCTGAGAAAGCAGAGGAGAATCTCACCTTCAATCCCAGCTGCCACCTTGATGGCTTTGCAGCAGGCGCCCTTCTCAGAGCTCGTCTGCACCCTGATGATCATCTCCGTCTGCAAAGATTTTAATCATCAGTTCAGGCCATGATGGCGAACAAAAAAATCTTCACATTAAAGCATCTGGTTACAAGAATATTATAAGCAGTCGTAAGATAAAGATCATACCCTCATGTCTCCTCACTGCTCTCTCTGTCAACCAATCCAGCAAAGGCAAGAGCACAAGTCTACCACTCTTTCTGCATGCAAACCTGAAGCAGGAGGGCTTGCCTTCCTCGTGTAACGGGAGTGCACACTACTGCTCCCCTTTATATACACACAAACGCAATCACCCAGTTAATTACTTCCCTATAGACTTCACCAGACAGGTCGTTGCAGGTTGCACTGGGCTAGCCACTGAAGCATATCCCTCACGGCCAGGCGACAGCGACAAAAAAGATTTGACTAAGAAGACTAAGCTCGCTCGACCCCCCCCCCCTCCTCCTAACTGGAGAGTTTCGATTAGGAGCCGATACTGACTTGATGACCAGGTTAAGCTGATCTGTATATCCAAAACCCCCACTTGCTCACGCATGGCGACGCGCTATTGGGGGGGGGGGGGGGTGCTTGGTAACAGTTTTCAAAAGGGGAATGGGCGAGAAATTTCAGCAGTGGGTGAGCGACTTTGCTTGCCCGGAGTTTGGAAGTATTCGGGTTTCGGGGTAGGATAGTGGAGCAGAGCTGTCCCGGCCGGTGGTTACACTGAACAAGTACTCGGATCGGGATGGTGAGTGAGGGTAGTCATGTTCCTATTTTCCGGAATCTTGTATTCTTGTTGACATAATTTTTTTGACATATTTTCTTTACTGCTCTTTACTTGACCTTTACTGCACGTTTGTTCTCGTTTTCTTAACTTGACATATTTGCTCTTGTTTTTCGAAAGGATTTGCATGTCTGACCCTGTAGTTGCACGATAAAAACGGAACAGGATGCTGGGCTGGGCCTAATTCTTATAACGGTCCCTAGTACTTATTATATTGACGGAAAGCCCATGTCAATTACTGTAGTACTTACTATACGTATGGCCGGAGAGGGAGGCCATATAGTTTTACAGGCTGGCCTAAGCCAAGACAACCGGCCAGCGGCCGAATATTAGAATTGGGCCCGACACTAACCGATTAATTACTGCTGGAATTAATTTGTGTGTGAAAGGCCCATGGGCCAAGGCCCTTTAGCAGGCGTACCTCTGCTCGATATTATCCTCGCATCTCCTCTGCCCTGTTCAGCTCTGCTCGATATACATGATATCCAACCACGAATCCTGGCGGTACTGGGAGCCGTCGTCGTAGCAGTAGCCGGCGTATGGGTATGGGTAGACGGCGACCGACCGGGAGTAGCATTGGCCGGCAGGGTACCATGGCTGCGGCCACATGCCCACCAGTGGCGATCGCCTCGGCCTCCACCGCCGGTTTCGTTTCCTCCTCGGCGCCATCGACCGTGACGATCTCCGCCCTGCCCACCTTTCTCCGCAGGCAGCTCGTCAGGTTGATGGCGTCCACGCCGTCGCCGACCATCACCAGCTGGTCCTTGTCTTCCCCCTCTATGCCCGTGGATTGCACCCCTGCATCCACGACGGCACATACGAATATTGGTCAGCTCAGCAGCTCGTGCGCGTGTGTAATCGTCTCCGCCGTGGTCGGACGGACGGGTCGCGCGCAGGCTCCAGTGAATCCTGAGATAGTCGCACGAGAGGAGGATACAGAGTAGTAACTTTCAAGCATCGCTTACCGTGTGCCGAAGCAGCTATGCCCTGGAATTTCTTCCGGCACTTGTCGCACCTCATGTGCACCTTGATCACAATCTTTTGCTGGAAAGAAAATGAGTTCATGAGTTTCAACTGAAGACAGAAAAGGTGTTCATGGGATCGGTGGGAAAAAAAGCACTTCCTCACACAAGGATCATCCATGGTTACCTTCATGTCGTTGCTCTGCTGCCCGTAGGCCCGAGGAATGTACTTCGAGTCCTGAATTACAACAATGCCCAGTGGTAAGAAGGTTCGACGCAGCGTAGATCCCAACTGAACCACCTAGCAAAGGCATTCGTGGCCGTGGGTAAAGCTTTGGAATTATATATGACCTGACTTTGCCAAGCTCTCTTTGTCCCCCCATCTTCAGAAACCGTGTTTCGTTTTCAGCAGGATAGGATTAAACTAATTCTCCAACATCAATGTCTTATCAGCTCACTATGCGCTTTTGCGGCAACCTTAGAAACTGCAAAATGTGATATGAATTGTAACCATGGTGTAAATCCGTTCGTCCAAAGAGCATACATTACATTCCACTCGCTATGTTAATTAATTACTTGACTAGAAATCAGTTTTGACTGGTCCATTGTACATCTATGAAGATATGGTGGTCATTTGCTCGTGGACTTCCGCAATCCAAGACAGCAAGAACTTACGTATTCGAGAGTTTTTTCGAACAGTATGACCTAAACGTGACGTTATTTGCGTTTTGAAGGGTGACGCCAGCAATTCGCGATTGTTTGACTTCCGGTTCCGTTCGGTACAAACAAGCTAACAGTGATCTCTGATCTAGCTAGTTACGTTGTCATCACAGGTTGGCACATGTGTTGGAACCATTCCCAAATCTCAAGCCCAAGTGCAGGGCTCACGCAGAGAGAAGCAAAGTGATCGGGGGAATGGAATTGAGATACGACTTAAGATGGCAAGTCAAAACTAATTGAATCCCAAAAGGGATGTGTAACTTCTCTCTTTAGTTCATTTTCACTTGAAATAATTAGCTCGCTCCAGTTTCTGACAAAAGAATTTATAGTGCATGGCATAACAATCGATCTTATTTATCTTAACTAATTTTACATGATGGGACAATTACTTTGCTCCTCGCACACGACCATCGGCGGCGGCGGTTGCGGCGGATGGTGGTAATAACCGCCGGGGTAATGGTAGTAGTAGTATGGCTGCTGGTGCACGAGAACCTTGGGTTCTTCCGGGTTCTTCTTCTCCGGTTTCTTGTCCTTCACTTCCTCCACCTGCAGGATCTCGGCGTGGCCGAGCTTCCTGCGCAGGCAGCTGACCAGGCAGACCGAGTCAACGTCGTCGCCGACGACTTCCAGCCGGTCCTTGGCGTCGCCGGTGATCCCCACCGAGATGACTCCTGCAAGTACGTACGTAGTCATGAGAGCTCTGTTATCACTGACCACTGATTCCGTCATGAATAGAGAGGATAGCCGAAGGACAGAGATACGTGTTCATCAAATGCATGCGTACCGTCTGCCCTGGCGGCCATGGCCATAGCCTTGGACCGGTTCCTCTCACACGGCATGCTCATCTTGATCACGATCTTTTGCTGCGGCAACGAAGAAGAAGAAGCATGAAAGCAACGCTGTCAGTTTGAGAACTCTGAAAACGGAGCTGGATAAAACAGCAGGATCTGAAATTAAGGAGAAGCCGAAGAACTGTCGCGCGCGGTATGCAGGGCTTACCTTCATTGCCTGCTCGTTGTCTGCAGCCAACCACGGATTCGGGGAATTGTCTTGATCGACCGAATGGATCGAGGGACGATTGGGCGCTAAGTAACTGGTCGCTCGAGCGTTTCTTGTGGAGGAGCTCGCCCCAGCCCTTATATACAGGTGGCAGGGGACTGCGAAGCGAATGATGCCAGTGCCTTCTGAACGCGTTCTTAACGATAGAAAATGGCTCCTCACGCGCGACGAGGTCCGAGGCGAGAAAACTCGAGTCCAGTGGCCACGCTGTGCGCTTCTCCGAAGGCGCGGATGGACTCCGTCTGTACCGAACTACCAATACGACCTGGTTCCCAAAAATAAACTGCTTTCCTTTTTTTCAAAAAAAAGAAGAAAACTGCCAATACATTTTTAGGGGAGATCGAAAAAGAAACTAAAAATACGGGTAGCCACCATACTCACAACAGTTCAACCGATCCATGGGTTCATGGTAACCTTGCTCTTTCAGTTGCTTTGCCATAACGAACACATTCATAGCTAGGTGTGCTTCTTCAGATACTAGTTGGATCCCTCTGACCGTACTGGTCGATTTCCAGCCAGGCTAAGGCGGGTCGCAGCGGGGCACCCTACCCGCGCCGCGCCTGCAACCACAGCGGACGCGCGGGTAGCGTCCGCGCGCAGCAGGAGGCCGTAGAGGGACTGTATAATGGCGGTCGCTACATGCAGTCTCTAAATTCCACGGGCGACTAGCGCCGGGAAGGAGAGAGAAAGAGGAAGATTAGAGGAAGAAAGAAAAAGAAAAGAGGGGGGAAAGGAGGTGAAAAATATTTTGGTGATTTTTATAAGTTTTAATATAATATAAAAAAGGAAAGGAAAAAAGAAGAAAGAAGGGAAAAGGGAGAAAAGAAAGGAAAAAAGAGGAAAAATGAAAAAGGGAAGATAATAAGAAAAGAGGGGGAAAAGGAGGTGAAAAATATTTTGGTGATTTTTATAAGTTTTAATATAATATTATATATATATGTAGTTATATAACATATTATGAAATATAATATAGTTGTATTATCTAATATAAAATAAATGATAGTTGATATAGAGGTCTGATTTAGAGGTGAACGAGTGCGAAGAATTGAACTGTAAATGTAGGAATCTTTTAGAGTCAACTGTAAAAGGCTAAGAATATTTCTTTAGAGGTCCAATATAGAGGTGCACGAGTGCGAACAGCCTAACACTGTCTACTGACGTGTATCTCTACGGAGAGTAGGAACGAAGGCGTCTAAAGACTCTTAATAAAAAATTGAAATTGGTGTGAACATGCAAGTCAACGGTCAGTCTCACTCCAAATTCTTCGTATACAAGTGTCACCAATTCTAAATAAAGTACATCCACTTGGTGCGTCCATGTGCATGATAATACTACATAGAAACAAAGCTGATTCGGTGTTTTTCAATGGTTGCGTTTATGACTTCAACCGCCCCTTCATTCTTTGTGACGATGGCATGCTAGTACTCGTCAATACTCGACGACACCTGTTGTAGCCTTGTCACCTACCCTCACCAACGCACCTTGAGCAGAACTTGATCAATATAAGAGAATTGACGGTTCCGAGGACCAAGTGATCAAGTGAAAGTAGGAACTTGCAATTTACAAAACCTGACGCACACCTGACAATCAGATCACATGTGTTCGATGCCTCCCTCCAACAGAAATTATTAAAGGGAGCGTCTCTCCCCTCCAGTCACACACTGATTGAAATGGAATGTACGGCTTTGATCCTGACTTCCCATCACATAATTTTTAAAAGGCGTAGTTTTATTATTTAACATAAAACAAATTATTAGGATTTAATGAGAAAAAACGCCTCTGACAGAGACCTTAAATCACCCTCATTATTTTAGTTCTCCTTAAACTCACCTAATTTGTAGCTATAAACACTCTTTTCCTAATCCTGCTCCTTCCAAGATATGGAACATTGTTGTGTTCCCAAATAGCTAAGTGTCCTAATTAAAAATGTTATTGGATCCACTTTAAGGAGGACTGTTGGAGAAGAGAAGAAAAATTGGTTCCAATAGTTTTTAGGGGTGTTCAAAAATAGGTCTTTTAGGTCAATTTTATGAGTCTATCTTCCATATGCTCTAATATATATATCTCGGAGTTGAAGCTGGCATGAGGTTAATGTTCAGAGTTCAAAAGGGGGGAAATATATAAACAGCCATTATGCAATGCATTGGATCGAACACATGAGTCAACTAACGACTCGCTCCGATACTTTCATTTAGTAGTCCCAATTCTGAATACTTTAGGGCCACTTGATGCGTCTGAAGTCAAGTTCATGACAATGAAAATTTTGCTTCAGTGTTATTCAATCGTTTGCGTATTTGATTATATGCCCCCCTTCATTCTTTCTGACGATGACGTGCTGCTTGTTGTTTGTCAAGGGGAATTCTCTCTGACGGCTCTTGCTGTAATCTCGGGACCTACCTCCACAATGCACTTCACTATCACCGTACTTTCTTGACTAAATACTAATTCAATAGAAGGTGCGTCGACCTCAAACCTTGTTTATATTGCATAAATTTTTTATGTTCCCTATAGAAAGTGAAATTTGATGTCCAATACCAAATAACTTTGTTACCTACTAAGTTCAAGACCGATGTGTCAGGCCTAGCTTAGTCCCTTCATTTTCGTTTTGATGTTTTAGGATTTTCTTTAGATAGTGGAAAGAGTATCAGCCTTTGCTTCAATTGAAGCTACAGCCCAATGTCTTAAGCATCCTTTTATCGACAAATGACGCTTTATTAAACTCAATTCTTTAGCAGCCTAAAGACATCAAAAAAGAAAAAAAAGAATTGGCCTTCGTTCACCACCACGACGGCTGCTGTTGGTTGTGTTGGTGGTAGTAGTAACCGGGGTACCAGTACGGCACCTGGTACTCGATTTTGGGCTCTTCCGGCTTCTTCTTTTCCTCTGCCTTCTTCTCCTTCACCTCCTCCACCTGCAGGATGCTGGCGTGACCGAGCTTCTTGCGCAGGCACTTGACCAGGCAGATGGTGTCTACGTCGACGCCGACCACCTCCAGCTTGTCGCCGGTGACCCCCATCGAGCTCACCCCTACATGAAGCCACACGCTCTCGTCAGCACCGACCAACACGCACAACACAGCAGTAGAACTGAATCCAAGGTTTATTCGAGTGGGATGAATGCATACCATCTGCTCTGGCGGCCAGCGCCATGGCCTTGGACCGGCTCTTCTCGCACGGCATGCTCACCTGGATCACGATCTTTTGCTGCAGCAACGACGACGGGCTAAACGATCAGAACAGGGTCCAGGAAACAGAGGGACGACCGCGACGCAAGAACCAAAGGAGCAGTCGTAACGAAATAAAAAGCTGCTGTCATTGCCATGTATTACCTTCATCGCGTGCTGCAAGATCTACGCGTTCCTACCGAGGAGGAACCGGGAAGGGAAGGACTGGGATCGGCACTGGCTGAAGAAGAACGGGTAGCTGCTGCTCCGGTCGATTGTTTTCAGGTGCTCGCAACCAAGAGCGATCTTGTGATTGTGAAGAAGCTTTGCCGTGCCCCTGTCTTCTATTTATAAGCTGAGTAGTGCAGGCTGGCGTGGACTAGATCGAGGACCAGACGACTGGACGTAACGTAACAAGAACGTTCGTGGCAGGTAAGCTCCCCAGAAGTAGAGGAAACAAGTGGACCAACCAACTATAACACGCTCTCTTAGATTCGTCGGACCGATTCCTGATTCATGCAACATTGAAAACGACCTGATGAGACGAGACCCTGAGCAGAGCCGGTCCTAGCGTACGTGCCACCACCGGAGAAAGCTCAGCTCTTTCCTTGGCTGCCAAGACGCTGCAGCAACGCGGACCGGGTCCACGGTAGAGTCAGTCGCCGCGGCATTGGCAGGGTTCCCGTTAGTGCGCGCGCACTCTCTCTCTCTCTCTCTCTCTCTAACCCGTCGAATGACTCAGGCGCAGCACGCAACAGACGTGTGTGCCGTTGTGGTTGTGCTGTATTACGTACTTGCTACGGTGGCAAACACGAGACACGAGCCCTTAACAGTGATCTCGATAGATCATTTCTTGATCCATGTCGTTGAAAAGAATGGAATATGGTTGGCTCCGGCCGTGCCTCGCGGTGTTCTGTTTTTTCTTTCCGAGACAGTGCTGGAAGCGTGTGCCTTTTTGTCAGTCGCCGTCGGTACCATAGGACAAGACAAGCCTGCACCTTTCTTGGACTACCGGTGTACGAGTAGTAGACTGTATTGTAGTCGCCAGTCATCGCCTAATAACGAACTCGGTCATAGTTTGCGGGCGCGGAACGGGACGGGGACATACTAGTGGTAATGCAGTGTTGTAAGGGGTCAACATGTAGCATCAATCAGATATCGGAAGACGCCACTTCGCCAGATGAGTCCCTGTTGATCGCGTTGGGTCGCTTACCTCTCGGGGCCGATTGATCCAAAGGCCGAGCAATCCAACAATACTCCCTCCGTTCTGAAATATATAACGTTTAGAAAAAAAATCTAGTTTATTTTAAACTAAATTAGTTGTTCTAAATGTCATTTATTTCAGAACAGAAGGAATATTTGGTATGTTCGTACAAGCTTCAAACGCCACAAGTTTAAGAAGGGACGACAATACATACCGACTAATCCTTGCCCTTGTCAAGAGAATTGAGGCCGATAGACCAAGCGTGGGGCTGTTGATTTCATTATGTGGTAGCTTACAACACACGGTTACAGAGTATACCATGTAGACAAGAGTCCTAGCTAAGTAAACACACGGTTGAAGGTTGAAATTGAACTTCTCATACCAAGTGCTTTAGTGAAACCATTCGCAACCTCTGATCACCAAATGCAATGTGTCGAATATCTAACAACTTGTGACACCCATTCTCGCACAAAAAATGGTCCACCTCAATGTGTTTAGTTCTTGCATGAAATATTGTGTTCTTAGAAAAATACTTAGTTCCAATATAATTACACCATAAAATTACAACTTGTGGTTATGGTAAATGCAATTCATTGACAAGATTTTGAACCCATATTACTTCAGCACACATTTTCCAAGGCTTTGTATTCAACTTCTATGCTACCAACAGCTTGTTTTCGTGATCTCCAAATAGCATGGGGTTGATTCAGATCCTCATTGCCTGATGGTTCTGATATAGACTTTCTCCTCCAGAATGCCATGCAAAAACTCATTCTTAACATCCAATACACTACCAAAGAAAGCACCACTCGAATGGCAGAGACTTTCACAACTGGACTAAACCATTCCTTATAATAAAAAAAACATAGCGTTGCTTGAAGCTTTACAATACCCTGGCGCGATATTGAAGAAAAGTTGCACTCAATCAAGCTCACAACTCACTTGTGTGCCCACGTTACCGTGGTTCAGTAAAACATTAGGGGCCACTACAGCATGTTTTCAAAAAAAAACAGCTGTTATTCAGAACAGAACAATGCTGCATATGAATGTTTCACAGCCTTATCATTCGTAATTACATGTTCAGTTGCATCAAAAGAAAAGGAAATGCAAGGCGTCCCATCCTGAGACCCAAGCCCCATATACAATGCACCAAAGAAACGCGTTGCGGTGAGGCACTTATTATGACAGTGATCTCAGCATACACCTGGAAGGGATCTTCGAACATGGCTGCCTCGACCAGAATGCCAGATAAAACAACCTGGAGAACATCTATATTCAATGCTGCATAAATATGCAAGGCCACCTAGGATTCGTCTGAGAAAGAACATACAGTGTGGACTGCTTCATGACTCATGAGCCTGGACTTTGTGCACCTTTTCGTGGGACGTCGCTAAGCAGATCCTTAAGTTCACCCTTCTGAAGGAAATTATGAAAAATATCAGCCACTAGATTAAATGTACTAACAAAGTAAAATAATAGCCAACTTGCCTGGTGCATGCTTAATATGATATCAGATCCCCCAACAAACTCTCCCTTGATAAAAATTTGAGGGAATGTAGGCCAGTTTCTGCAATAGACAAATAAAATGAGCAGTGAAATTGACAAAGTAAAAACAATATTCTGGCTCCGGCATGAGAATCATCTGAACAGTATATAATAATCCATTTCTTAATTTTCATATATGCCAGTACACGATAATACAGCACCAGAATGATGAATAGAACAAGTCAAGCCCCATAACGTTGTAATTCAATGCACAAACTGTTGCTATCAACAAATTTTGCATTGAGGATGTTGTAAATCAAATTCCAAGGGCTCAAAATTAAATGTTAATCTGATAGTGATACCCAACTCGCTTTTTGTTTTCATTATTCCAAAGTTTTGTCTCTTTCTTTTTTTGGTTAAGCTGGTTCTTCTCTATTACAATAGAACTCGAAGGGGCAAAAGACAATCTACCTCAATCCAGATTGCTTTCCTTTCTGAGACACTTAAGTGGTGTGGGAGGCATAAGGAGACACTTACGTGTGGGCTTTAACACTCTCTTTGAGCTTTAGATCTCCAAGAATATCTCTAGAACTGATAGGTACATCTACAATAGAAAAGAAAGCTTACTATTTAGGAGGAATCACTGATTATCAACTAGAGTTCAAACAAATTAGTAATTCAGTATCAACCTATCTAGGGCCAACTTACCATATTGCTGGAGAACCTTTACTGCCAGTGCACTGAAGCCACACATGGGAGACTCAGGAAAACCCTTCATGTAGATCAAGACTGGGTTCTCCTTGACATCCTGCTCAAATAATTAGTTGTTGACCTTTAGGATGTGCCTATCTTAACAAAAAAATGATTTGCTCTAATATTATGAAATATCATTTATATATGTAAATACCTGAGCTACAATATCATGCAAAGACATGTCTGAACTTTTACTCTTTGGCTTGAAATCTTGATGTGTATCAGGATCAGCGGTTATTTGTGTCGCAGCCGAGCCTGTGCTCGCACTAGGATCACTACCATGTCCTAGCGAGTAGTTCATAAACTGTTGGAAAGCTGGCCGCGACATAGCCTTTTGGTAACCATGCAAAACAGGATTCACAAAAAAGTTACAATAGTAAAACAAATTGCCTGAGTAGCAAAATGTAAATGCTAATAGAACAATAAATACACCATGTACAATAATATGATATTGCTCAAATGGGCAACAGGACCAAACCTCATGTTATATAATGTCTCATATCATGTATTCAATAAAGAGAAAACAACTCTATCAATAGTCATAGGTTTCAAATGACAAATTTACACATTAAGGTATAAAAACACAGGAATTGCAATTTCTACAAAAAAAATACACGTGAAGAAAGTTCTGAAGTAGGTAGGACAAGAAAATACATAATAAGCTGTTGTGCATCAATACAGGCAACACAAGCGAAGAAATTCGTTCATTTGATTGTAATGCCTTTACAGTTCTTGTGATCAAATATACCCAGAATTGTTTGAACGTTCCTTTACAGTCAATGAGTCCTGTGGTCGACCATCAGATTAGTGACCAAACAAAAGATAGTTACTGTTACACTAAAGCTACAGAATAGGAAGTTAGGAACGCTGTAAATCCGACAAAAATAGGCTTTTACTCATTAGCATTCCAATCTCTATCTGAAAACTATAAAAATACAAGCCACTGAGTTAGACATTAAAACTCAGCGCAACAATTAAAAGTGCACGTACAGTACACCAGAAGGAAATAAGAGGAGAACAAATATCATCAAACCTCTATCAAACAATTACGTTCGAAACATTTGAAGAATGCTACCACCACCACAGACAGAACACATAAAGCAGTTGATGAGTGTGTCAGAGCCTTACCCCCGTTGCCGGAGCGCGGAACGATCTCACGAGCCCTCTCATGAGGGTGGTTGACGCCAACCTGTTCATGGTACCCTGAAAAAGCGGATTCAACAACAAATACTGCGATTAAGCTAGGGCTCCATCTAGAAATGCACAGATTTTGGGGCATACACGCTGAAACGAATAAGATAGCGAATGACAGTGGGCACGGAAATTTTTTGGTCTGGACATCTAGGCCGGCAACCAAACAGCCCGAACGATGTGGATGTGGATGCGATTGGTCACTAGCAGTGCGAAAAGGATTCTGCAGGCAGACTAAATCTCACCGGTACGAATCGATAAATCCAAGCAAGCTAGGCCTAGGCTTTTCTTACCGGCAAAGAGGGCGCCGATTCGAAGTCCGGCTTGATCTCCCCTCCGTGCCGGTCTGCGAGAGGTGAGGAGGACACGCCGAGGACCGGCACCACCAACGCAAGAGAAGAACTCCGTCGAGGTGGGGCGCTTCGCTACCGCCTCGGCGGAAGGGAAGTGGTCCAGACCACGACGCGTGCGTGCGTGCGTGCGTGCGTGCGTCGGTTAATGGGCTGGGCCGTCGCAGGGACTGGACCGTCGACTGGTCTAACACCATTGGGCTTGGGCCCCTTTGAGCAGTTTTGTAACGCAGGAGGCTTAGCCGGGCGCGGTGCCGTGGCGGAGCTCCCGAAGAGGAGTATCCGAGGAGGAGCGTTACGGCGGAAGAGAGAAAGATGAAGCGTTAGGATTGGAAATAACTCGGTTGTGGCGTGGGGTGAAATGTAATAAGACCGGAGTACTCACAGGTGAGACCAGCGTGAGTTGTAATTGGGCCTTCACGGCGTTGGGCCGTGGGTATGTAAGGGAAGGGACCCAACAGAACAGAATGGAGAATACAGAAAACATTTTCCACCTCATCTCGATTTCGTGTTCATTGCTGAGAGCTCTCGCCTTGCGGGCGTTGCTGCCACGCTCATGCCGCGGTCCGACGAGCCGACGGCCAAGGGCCATGACAGCTGGTATCAGAGCCTAATCCTTTCCATCCATGCCAAAAAAAATTTCTGGGAAGGGCAGATCATTGGGTGATTGGGGGATTTGGAGGATCGATCGGAGAATTGGTAGAATTGGTGATCGGAGAAGTACTAGGAGACGAGCAGTAGTTGAGGAAGGTGACGAAGGGTAGAGAAGATAGGAAGTTGTCGAAAGTGGAGGTAGGGTTTAGGAATTTACATCACGGCTCCAACGGTGAAACCATCGGTCCAGACCCGCTTCATACTTGAGGCTATGGCGGAGACGTCTCGAGCGGAGGGTGACCGATGGGATAAGGTGTTTGGAGTATTGGAGGGAATTTCGTTGCGGCTTGATAAAATGGATAAGGTGCAACGGTATTTGGTTGGGCAGCAAGCATTAGCGGCATCAGTGACCGAGCAAGCTGCCAAGGAGCGGGATGCCTTGTTTAGGCAGGTGGTGAAAACGGAGAAACGTATCTCTTCGTTGGCACTGGAGAGAATGGCGCAGGAGATGGATCAGTATGGGGATAATCAGGGGTCAATTCTGGATAGGGGAGAAGGAGGCAGAAACCATAGTGAGCGAAGAACGGAGGATGGTAGTCGAGGTGTTGGGGAAGGTAGGGATGCTAGGGGTATAGATGGCGTGGGCAGAAGGAATATGGAAGGGCCTAATCAAATATTGAGGAGTGACCAACTCAGGGAGGTGGTGGGAGAATCTAGTCACCACAGAAGGGAGAGACAGGTTGAAGAGAGGAGTCTGATGAAACTGTCTTTTCCGAAGTTTTCAGGGGAGCATCCAACTATTTGGATTGACAAGTGCGAAGATTATTTTTCTATATATAATGTGGCGGAGTCTTTCTAGGTCAGGACAGCTTCGATGCATATGGAAGGTAATGCATCAAAGTGGTTACAAGTGTATAAGCTGACCGAAGGTCTATGTTCTTGGGGTAAATTTGTGGATGCGGTGAAAGATAAATTTGGGGCATATGAGTATCCTCAAGTGATGTATGATCTTCTGAATTTGAAGCAGTCTGGGGGGTTGGAAGAATACATCACTGAATTTGAAAATTACAGATATGAGACCTCGATGCATAATCCGGATTCGGATGAAATCTTCTATGTGACTCAGTTCATCAGAGGACTCAGAAGTGAGCTGCAAGAGCCAATGTGGTCCCAAGTGCCAACGTCAATGACTAGAGCAGCAATTTTAGCCAAAGTACAAAGGGATATTCAGGATAGAAGCAAATTTAGAAGTTTCAGGTCTTAGTTTCCTATGAGACAGGGAGTGCAGGGAAGTCTTGAACAGAGATCAGGGGCACCATTGACTGACCTGAGTAAGGAAAAGCAACTGAGGGATTATAGGCGAATGCATGGACTGTGTTATACACGTGGGGAAAAATTTGAACCGGGACATCAATCTCGTTGTTCTAAGCGGGGACGGGTGCAATTAAATACTTTATCTGTAGAAGAATTAGAGGCTCCACTATCTGATGAGGTGTTATTTCAATTAGATCAGGAAGACCAGAGTACAGAGGGATGTTATCATCTATCTTCTCATGCGGTGGCAAGTACTTAAGGAGGCAACTGCATCAGACTCAGAGCCTTGGATCAAAATCAGGTGTTCTTATTATTGGTGGATTCAAGAGGCTCACAGTCGTTTGTTAACAAAACTTTTGTAGAAAGGTTGGGGCTCTCAGAGAAGAAGTGTTCACCAGTAGTGGCGCAGGTGGCGAGTGGAGACAAAATGCTCAGTGACCATATGGTGGAACAGCTAGAATGGTGGTGTGGAGGGCAAACATTTCAAACAGATATGAGAATTCTCGAGTTGGATATTTATGATGGAATTCTAGGCTATGATTGGTTGTCTGTTCATAGTCCTATGCAGTGTGATTGGAGTAATAAGCACATTGAATTTTCATATAGAGGGAAATGGGTTAGATTGCAAGGGGATCATCCTCTCCAACAGCAAGAATTATTTGAGTTGACTGTCACTCAACTGGACAAGCTTATAGTAGGAAATGATGTATGGGCCATGGCGGTGTTGATGCGTACCCCTGATCAAATTGATACGGAGGAGAAAATACAGTTGGACCATAGGGTTCAGAAACTTTTGCAGGATTATAAGGATGTGTAATGACATAGCTGGTCCCAAGCCCGGGTAAAGGAGGAGGGGTTGTGATAGGCTTGGCGAGCCAACAACTACACTTAGCCATTCTCATGGAAATGAAACCCAATAGAAATTTGGTGGGACATAACCCTCTTAGTGACGCGCCATATCAGAACCCGGGTATGGTGTTAAGTGGGCAAGGGCCGAGTCACCACCACCTTAGTGGCGCACCATATCAGAACCCGGATATGGTGTTAAATGAGCAAGGGCCGGATCGCCACCACCTTAGTGGCGCGCTACATCATCGCCCGGATGTAGTGATAAGTGAGCAAGGGTCTTTGCATCTTACTCGACAGGTGCAAAGCTTAAGGAAGCTAGCCGAGGAACATAGATTTCGGGTGGGTAGTTGGAATGTAGGATCCTTGATGGGGAAGCTACGTGAGTTAGTATATGTTGCCATTAGGAGACGAGTAAATATCCTTTGTGTACAAGAAACTAGATGGGCGGGTCAAAAGGCGAGAGAATACCGGTTTCAAGCTTTGATATTATGGATCGGCCGGGACTAGGAATGGCGTAGGTATTCTAATATATAAGAGTCTTAAGGATGGAGTAGTGGCTGTTCGAAGACGAGGAGATAGGATCATTTTAATCAAGATAGTAATTGGGGACATTGTCTTGAACGTCATTAGTGCTTATGCCCCACAAGTTTGGCTCAACATGAGTGCTAAGAGGCAATTTTAGGACTTGGAGGATATGGTTAGTAGTGTGCTGATAACCGAGAAACTCCTCATGGGAGGAGATCTCAATGGTCATGTGGGTGCAACTAAGCTAGGATTTGAGGGAGTACATGGAGGCTTTGTATGCGGCAATAGAAATCAATAGGATAAGAACATCCTAGACTTTGTCGTAGCCTATGATCTATTGGTAGCTAACACCCTCTTTTGGAAGAGGCAATCTCACCTAGTGGCCTTTAGTAGTGCCCAACGCTCTAGCGAGATTGACTTTATCATCACTAGGAGAAGGGATAGACGGGAGTGTCTAGATTGTAAGGTGATCCCCGGGGAGTGTGTTGTGACACAACATAAGCTTGTGGTAGTTGACTTTCGCTTCCATACATGTTCTTTGCGGGACAAAGGTGTCAAAATCACAAGAACAAAGTGGTGGAAGCTGAAAGGAGAATCACAAGAATCCTTTAAAAATAGGGTGATCACAGAAGGACCCTGGGTAGAAAATGGATATGTAGATAGTATGTGGGTGAAGATGGCAACTTGCATTAGGAAGGTAGCTAGTGAGATGTTCGGTGTGACAAAAGGAAAGAAACTTGTAGATAAAGACACTTGGTGGTGGAATGAGGATGTACAAAAGGCCATGAAGGAGAAGAATGAGTGTTACAAGAGTTAGCATAATGAAAGAAGCGCAAGCAACATGCTTAAGTACAAGGAGGCCAAGAAAAATGCAAGGTAGCCTATGAGTAAGGCAAGAGGACATGCCTATGATGAGTTATATGAGAGACTAGAGACAAAAGAAGGTGAAAAGGATATATACAAGATAGCGAAAATCCGCGAGAGAAAGATGAGAGATTTTAATCAAGTGAAATGCATCAAAGATGAGACTAATCGTATTCTAGTGAAGGATGAAGAGTGAAAGTGCATCTAGGCATCCCTTGTGGGTTTTGGTTGATTTATGACAAATAAATGAGACCCTAACAAAATCGTTGAGATGAGCGCATGTTTTTAAAGAAATTAGGAAGAAAGCACAAAAAGAAAGGAGAATGAGAATCTAAAATGATAAGAGCTCAGGACCTGAAAAGATTAGATTACTTAGTATGAAGTGTGTTGGAGAAACACACCCCAAGAGCTTGAGTGAAAGAAATCACACTAACTGCACAAAAAACAGCATGTGCGGACTAGTCTGATATCAACCGGACGAGTCCGATTTATCTTTGACTAGAAAACGGACAAGTCCTCCAAGTGCGGACTTGTCCTCAGTCCTCACTTTCTCCACACAGCGAACTAGTCCGATATGGTCCGTACTAGTCTGATTTGTCTCTGAGTAGACAACGGACTAGTCCGCACTCTTACGGACTAGTCCGGTATCTCACAACACTTAGGGTTTTCCACACGCCGCGCACCGGACTAGTCCGGAGTCCACCACGGACTAGTTCAGACATCGCAAATCCTAACGGTAACCTTTGGAAACCCTAGTATAAATAGAGGTGTACGGCCATACTACAACCTCTCTCGACCCCCTGCGCCGTCACACCTTCCAAGAGCCCAAAATTCACATCTCTCCACACATTCTAACCCTAAAAGGATCAAATCTTTGAGAATTAGCAATTGGTCAAAGGAGAGACTTGTTCTACACATCATGAGCTCTTGGGTTTGATCTCTCGCACACTCTTGTTCATTTATTGTACATCTTTTAAGTGTGCTTGGTGGTATTCATTCATTGTAATTCTTGGGGAGCCCTTAACTTGTGAGAAGGCCCCTTGAACGATTTATTTGCCCTTTGTGATTATTGGAAGAGAATCGGCCTCCGTGGCGATTTGACGAGGGTAGGGTTGGTGAAGACCCGGTCCTTCGTGGACTCCTCAAGGGGGACGTAGATTTGCTTCGTGGAATCGAACCTCGGAATAAAATCTTGTCTCTTGCTCTTGTGTTTTATTGTTCATCATATTCTAGGGTTTATTTAATCTTGTGTAATTCACGTTGAAACATTGAAACTAAAGTTGATCTCTGTCATTCATTGTATCACTGTTGTAATACATCTAAGTTCCCAATTAATTTCTGTTACATAGGATACTAGAAGTGAAAATATTGATCAACCTTGATCTTTCTAGTCCACGCATACCGGACTAGTCCGCAGAGTACCGGACTAGTCCATTTTCCGTGTATTTGATAAATCTATTAAGTGTTTTAGGGATTAACAAAGAATTGAAAAGCCTATTCAACCCCCTCTAGGCTATATTCAATTGGTATCAGAGGCAAACTCTTCAAAAGAGACTCACCGCTCGAAGAGACGATATCGGACATCAGGATTACACAAGAAGATCGACGATGGAAAGGGTGATGATGAAAGGACTCAAAAGCTAAAGAAGCTACTCGACGCCATTCAAGACAGTGAGGACGATGATGAGGAGGTACTCCAACTCAAGACTCTTCTACGGAAGAAGGCACTCTCCCCAAAAAGGAAGAAGAAGATCGATGATGAAAAGAAGAAGAAAGGGGGTAGTCACACAGACTACTCCCGATATCCTTTTGACTATGAACGTTTGAATTTTAACAATAGTCATTACTTATCAATTTCTCTAGGAAAACACCTTACTTTGATGGCAATGACTATTCAATGTAGAGACAAAACATGAAAATGCACCTTATATCTCTTAACTCAAGTTTGTGGCATATAGTGTGTACAGGGATAGATATCCCGGATGATGATGAAGAGCTGACTCCAAGCCAAGAACAAGCCGTTCATCAGAATGCTCAAGTTGTAGCTGTGATCACGTCATCACTGAGCCGAGACGAGTTCACCAAGGTGGATGGACTCAAAATTGCCAAGGAGATATGGGACACACTACAAACCACACATGAAGGTGATCATCATGTACGTGAAGCCAAGATAGAAATGATTGAAGGTGAATTGGGAAGATTCGCGATAGAAGAAGATGAATCACCACAAGATATGTACAATCGACTGAAGAATCTTATCAACAAAGTCCGAGCTTATGGTAGCAAAAAATGGAATGATCATGAAGTCGTGAAGTTGATTCTCAGAGCATTCATGTCTCGTAATGTGACTCTTTGCTCTATGATTAGAGAAAGCCCCAGGTATCGGAAAATGACCCCAGACAAACTTCTTGGCAAGATCATCAACTTTGAAATGATGGAGAAGCAAGCCAAGCATGTCAAGGAAATTGCCGATCTCACCTCGGCAAAGAAGAAATGAGTTGCTTTGAAGTCAACTTGTAAACCCATATCAAAAGAAACTCGAGAAGCTCATGGAGAAGACGACAGTGATGATGAAAGTAGTGATATCGATGAAGAAGACATGATCTTGTTCATGAAGAAGTTCAAGAAAATGATGAGAAGAAGAAAGGGTAGCAGCTCAAACGAAGGAAGACAAAGGGACAAACAAAGACCCAAGATGAGACGGGCATGCTATAATTGCATTGAATATGATCACTTCATAATAGACTGTCCATATGAAGAAAATAAGAGGAAGACTAAACACAACAAGCGTCAACCAAAGAAAATGTTCAAGAAGAAGCAATATGGCCAAGCGCATCTAGGGAAGGAGTGGGAATCCAATGATGAAACCTCATCCGAAGAAGAAGAGGAGATGACCACCATAGCCATAATAAAGACTACCAAGAAATTCACTCTCTTCCTAACCATGGGCGCATGGAAGGACAACACCGACAACACTGTCTAATGGCAAATGAAGGTAAAAGAAAGGTAACAACTAAATGTTCCTTCTCGCATTCTTTTACTGGTGATAGTGATAATTCTAGTGAGGATGATAGGAGTGATGAAAATTAATATATGCTTAAGGGGTTTAGACAAAAAGACAGCTCCTAAGATGAAATTTCTATTTGATAAGCTTGTTGATATGGAGAAGTTAGTCAATCGTCAGTAAGATATGATCATCTCCTAAAAGGAGGAATATCTTGATATTGAAAAGCTTCTTGAACTTGAAAAGGAGCGAAGTAAATCACTAGAACTTGAGTTAGCTTCAAGCATGGAAGCTTGCTTGAAGTTAAAAGACTCAAACGCCACCATCAAGGATGAACTTGCTAACTTAACCAAAGTTAACAAGATCCTTGAGGTACAAGTTGAGTCACTCAAGCAAAGTGGTTCTTCATCCACTTCAAGCTCACCTTCTCAACATATAAAATCTAAAACTAGTATTACTTGTGCTTGTGCCAAAAGTGACACTTAAAGAAAAAGTCAAACTCGACAAAGGACAAGCAATCTTCTCAAAGTGGCATATTTGACAAGGAGAAGATCAAGTATGCACGCAATGCATACTCGGTCACAAGACCTCCTAATGTCAAATATGACATTGGATATTCTTATGGTAAAAAGAAAAACGCTATAAGCCATAAGAATAACAAGGGTTGAGTTGCCTTTGTCAAGGGAAACTCTTCTCAAGTTAGAAAACTTAATAATGTTGATAAATTTAACACCGTGAACACATATGAACAACAACTTTTATTTAGAACTTTTGATGCTTTATATGTACTTATGAAAAGTAATATTGGAAGAGTTTATACTAAATATGTTGGGCCACGCCATGGGAACACCAAGTCTCATGTGTGGGTGTCTAAATCACTTGTGACTAACCTCAAAGGACCCAAGCAAGCTTGGGTACCTAAGACCAAGGCATAATTTGTCTTTTGCAGACTTATTCATCCGGTGGAGAAAAATGGGTGCTAGATAGTGGATGCACCAATCACATGACCAGAGAAAGAAGAATGTTCGTGGAATATGAAGAAAATGAAGATCCAAGCGAAGTCATTTACTTTGGTGATAATAGTCAAGGAAGAGTGCTTGGTACCGCTAAATTTACGATTTCATCACAACATACTCTCTCTCATGTTTTACACGTTGACTCTTTAGATTATAACCTTTTGTCCATATCTCAATTATGTGACAAGGGTTATAATTGTTTATTCACTAATGAGGGTGTGACTGTCTCTAAAAGAAGTGATAACTCAATTGCATTCAAGGGTGTGTTAAAGGGAAAATTTTATCTAGTTGACTTCAACAAAGATAAAGCCGAAATTGACACATGCTTGATTGCAAAGATCAACATGGGTTGGCTGTGGCATAGACGGCTAGCACATGTTGGTATGAGGAATCTTCAAAAACTCCTTAAAGGCGATCACATCCGAGGTTTAAAGGATGTTGTTTTTGAGAAATACATGCCGTGTAGAGCGTGCCAAGCAGGGAAGCAAGTAGGAGCACTCCATCCCGCGAAGAATGTCATGACTACAACAAGACCGCTTGAGCTCCTCCACATGAATCTATTCGGTCCAATTGCTTACATAAGCATCGGCGGTAATAAACACGGTCTAGTCATTGTTGATGATTTTTCACGCTCCACGTGGGTTTTCTTTTTGCATTATAAGACAGAAACTCAAGTAACACTCAAGAAGTTCATCAAGCGTTCCCAAAATGAATTCTCATTAAAGATCAAGAACATACGAAGTGACAATGGGACAGAATTCAAGAACACCCAAGTTGAGGAGTATCTAGATGAAGAAGGGATAAAGCACAAATTTTTAGCAACATAAACTCCTCAACAAAACGGAGTAGCCGAAAGGAAGAACAGAACTCTCATTGAGATGACGAAGACAATGCTCGATTAATACAAGACTTCGGACAGGTTTTGGGCTCAAGCGATTAACACCGCTTGTCACGCCATAGACCGACTATATCTTCATCGGTTGCTCAAGAAACTTCATATGAACTACTCACGGGTAACAAGGAGAATATTTCATATTTTCGAGTTTTTGGTTCAAAATGTTATATTAAAAACTAGAAACCAAGGGCTTCAAAGTTTGCTTCGAAGTCCGATGAAGGTTTCTTACTTGGCTATGTTTCGAACTCCTACCCTTATCGTGTCTTCAACAAAACCTCCGGACTTGTTGAAGTAGCACGTGACGTAGTGTTCGATGAAACTAACAACTCTCAAGGAGAGCAAGTTGATCAATGTGTGCTAGATCAAGAAGAAGCTCCATGTTAAGCATTGAGAAGAATGACATTAGGCGGTGTTCGACCACAAGTGCCACCTTCAAATGCGAATGAAAAAAATGAACCACATGTGGAGGAAAATGATCAAGGGGGAGCTTCCATACAAGATCAACCTCAAGAAAATCAAGAAGATCAAAACATCAATGAGGGCAACTATCCAGGGGGAGAAGAAGATGATAATGAAGATTCAAGACCACAAGTGTCACATCCAAGAGTACATCAAAGCATCCAAAGAGATCACCCCGTCGACAACATAATTGGTGACATATAAAAGGGAGTAATAACTCGATCTCGCATAGCTAATTTTTATGAACAATATTCTTTTGTATCTTCTTTGTAACCATACAGGGTTGAGGATGCATTAAAAGATCTGTATTGGGTGATGGGGATGCAAGAAGAATTGAACAACTTCAAAAGGAATGAAGTGTGGGAGCTTGTTGAAAGACCCAAGTCCAACGTCGTCGGCACTAAATGGGTCTTCCGCAACAAGTAAGACGAACATGGAGTGGTAACAAGGAACAAGGCACGACTTGTGGCAAAAGGATACTCACAAGTCGAAGGTTTGGATTTCAACGAGACTTTTGCTCCCGTAGCTAGGCTTGAATCGCTTCGTATATTACTTGCATATGCTACTCACTCTGAGGCAGAGTTTGTGAGCCGTGTAACCGATCAAGGAGGAGGTGTACGTGGAGCAACCATCCGGTTTTAAAGATTACCCCGACTATGTGTTCAAACTGCGTAAGTCTCTCTATGACCTCAAACAAGCTCCTAGAGCTTGGTATGAGTGCCTTAGAGATTTTTTGATTGAAAATAACTCCAACATTGGAAAAGCTAATTACACTTTGTTTACTAAACACTTTAATGATGATCTCTTCATTTGCCAAATCTATGTTGACAATATTATATTTGGTTCAACTAACAAATCCTTTTGTTAAGAATTTAGAAGGTTATGGCAGATAGAGTCGAGATGTCCATGATGGGAGAGTTGAGGTACTTTTTGGAATTCCAAGTGAAGCAACAAAAGGATGGGGCGCTCATAAGTCAAACAAAGTACACTCAAGACATTCTCAAGAAGTTTGGAATGGACAAAACAAAGCCCATAAAGACTCCCATGGCGATAAATGGACACTTGGATCTCAATGAAGACGTGCCAAATATGTATCAAAAGGTATATCATTACATGATTGGCTCCTTACTTTATTTATGTACATCTAGTTCGGATATCATGTTGAGTGTATGTTTGTGTGCAAGGTTTCAAGCCAATCCTAAGGAATGTCATTTGACAGCCGTTAAAAGGATCTTAAGATATTTAGTTCATACACCCAACCTATGCCTTTGGTATCTCAAAGGTTCAAAATTCAATCTCATTGGATACTCTATTGCAGATTATGCCAGATGCAAGGTAAATAGAAAAAGTACTTCCGTTACTTACAAATTCCTAGGTAGATCCTTAGTTTTTTTATCCTCCAAGAAACAAAATTCAATTGCCTTATCCACGGCCGAAGCGGAGTATGTTGCAATCGGGAGTTGTTGTGCACAACTCCTTTGGATGCGACAAACTCTAAGGGATTACGGTTACAATATGAGTCGTATTCCACTCCTTTGTGACAATGAGAGTGCAACTAAAATTGCCCATAACCCTGTTGAGCACTCTAGAATCAAATACATAGATATCCGACATCATTTTTTGAGAGATCACTCAATTAAAGGAGACGTAGTCATTTCCCATGTCAACAATGAAAAACAACTAACCGATATCTTTACCAAGCCACTTGATGAAAAACGCTTTTGTGAGCTCCAAAATGAACTAAATATCCTTGATGCTCGGAACGTGGCTTGAAAATTTGCATACCTATATGCCATCCTCAAAATCATGTTAATTGTGTTGAAAAAACACCTCTCTCTCTCTATTTTTAATGTTAAAAACTATGTTAGTTACTTGATCTTGATGAATTATGGTCATAACTTGATTGTTGTATGTTTACTGATCATATTCATAAAAAATATATGTGTCTTTGTCCCCTATTCCTTAATAGGAACCATTGAATACATATATATAAGTGTTTTGTACTTTTCTATACAAGGGACCACGGACTAGTCCGATATTTCGACTCCATAACCCTAGGCAGGCTCAGACCTAATCTCCTTCAACCTCACAACTCCTCCCACATTCTTTCTCTTCCTGCTCCTCCTCAGCCTGATGATGAAGACGAAGAAAGGACCGACAGCGAGGAGTGAGCCGGCGACGACAAGTAGATCCCTCCTCTCCTTCTTTTTTGTGCCTTGATGCCAAAGGGGGGAGATTGAGGGGGACTCTTAGGTCGTAGGTTCTTCTTTTTGTGTCCTAGTTTAAGAAGTGGGCTTCTATAAAACTTATGTCATCATTATACTTTTGGACATGTGCTGTGAAATGATGATTATGTTATGCTTATGATTAATGGTGTATGTTTAAAACTGCTATGTAGGCTTGAGACTCTTGATGATATTATGATTATGCTTATTATGATATTCACATAAAAATTATTGCACATACACATAGTTTTGCATCCCACCATAAAGAGTGCACATATGTCTTATGTCTACATTGCCTATTTTGCTCAAAGCTCATATATGTACACTTTATGAAAATCTGAATATTTTATCATTTTATGTGGTCTCAATTGGTTATCATCAATCACTAAAAAGGGGAAGATTGAAAGTGCATCTAGGCATCCCTTGTGGGTTTTGGTTGATTTATGACAAACAAATGAGACCCTAACAAAATCGCTGAGATGAGCGCAGGTTTTTAAAGAAATTAGGAAGAAAGCACAAAAAGAAAGGAGAATGAGGATCTAATATGATAAGAGCTCAGGAGCTGAAAAGATTAGATTACTTAGTATGGAGTGTGTTGGAGAAACACACCCCAAGAGCTCAAGTGAAAGAAATCACACTAACTGCATAAAAATCAGCATGTGTGGACTAGTGTGATATCAACCGGACTAGTCCGATTTCTCTCTGACCAGAAAACGGACAAGTCCTCCAAGTGCGGACTTGTCCTTAGTCCTCACTTTCTCCACACAGCGGACTAGTCCGATATGTCTCTAACTATAGAACGGACAAGTCCACCAAGTCCGGACTTGTCCATAATCTACAAAGTTCTCACCACAGCGCACTAATCCGATATGGACCGGACTAGTCCGATTTGTCTCTGAGTAGACAACAGACTAGTCGCACTCTTACGGACTAGTCTGGTACCTCACAACACTTAGAGTTTTCCACACGTCGCACACCGGACTAGTCCACACTCTTACGGACTAGTCCGGTATCTCACAACACTTAGGGTTTTCCACACGCCGCGCACCGGACTAGTCCGGAGTCCACCACGGACTAGTCCGGACATCGCAAACCCTAACGGTAACCTTTGGAAACCCTAGTATAAATAGAGGTGTACGGCTATACTACAACCTCTCTCGACCCCTGCGCCGTCACACCTTCCAAGAGCCTAAAATTCACATCTCTCCACACATTCTAACTCTAAAAGGATCAAATCTTTGAGGATTAGCAATTGATCAAAGGAGAGACTTGTTCTACACATCTTGAGATCTTGGGTTTGATCTCTCGCACACTCTTGTTCATTTATTGTACATCTTTTGAGTGTGCTTGGTGGTATTCATTCATTATAATTCTTGGGGAGTGATCAACTTGTGAGAAGGCCCCTTGAACGATTTATTTACCCTTTGTGATTAGTGGGAGAGAATCAGCCTCCGTGACAATTCGACGCGGGTAAGGTTGGTGAAGACCCGGTCCTTCGTGGACTTCTCAACGGGGACGTAGATTTCCTTCATGGAATCGAACCTCGGGATAAAATCTTGTCTCTTTCTCTTGTGTTTTATTGTTCATCATATTATAGAGTTTACTTAATCTTGTGTAATTCACGTTGAAACATTGAAACTAAAGTTGATCTTTGTCATTCATTATTTCACTGTTGTAATACGTATAAGTTCCCAATTAATTTCCGCTGCATAGGGTACTAGAAGTGAAAATATTGATCAACCTTTATCTTTATAGTCCATGCATACCGGACTAGTGTGCAGAGTACCGGACTAGTCCGATTTCTCTGTATTTGATAAATCTATTAAGTGTTTTAGGATTAACAAAGAATTGAAAAGCCTATTCACCCCCCTCTAGGCTACATTTAAAGAGATTAAGAATAGATGGCGGGATTACTTTAATGGGTTATTCAATGATGGGAATAGGAGCACTATGGTTGAGTTGGATGAGTCCTTTGATGACTCCAACATGCGGTTCGTGCGGAGGATACAAGAGTTTGAGGTTAAGGAGACCTTAAAAAGGATGACAGGAGAAAAGGCCCTTGGCCCTGATGATGTCCCTATTGAGGTGTGGAGATGCCTTGGGGACATGATAATAGTATGGCTCACAAAGATATTCAACCATATTTTTCAGTCAAACAAGCTGCCTGAAGAATGGAGAAAAAATATATGAGTACCTATCTTAAAAAATAACAGAGATATTCAAAGTTGTACTAATTATCGAGGGATTAAGCTTATGAGTCATACTATGAAGCTTTGGGAGAGAGTGATTGAACACCGCCTGAGAAAAGTGACCAATGTCACTAAAAACCAGTTTGGTTTTATGCTGGGAGGTCTACAATGGAGGCGATTTTCTTGCTCCGTCAGCTTATGAAGAGATATAGGGAGCAGAAGAAGGACTTGCATATGGTGTTCATTGACTTGGAGAAGGCGTACGACAAGATACCAAGGTCAGTCATGTGGTGGGCACTAGAGAAACATAAAGTGCCAACAAAGTACATTACCCTTATCAAGGATATGTACAATAATGTTAGTACACGTGTGCGCGTAAGTGATAGTGAGACTGATGCATTTCCTATCACGGTAGAACTACATCAAGTATCAGCTTTGAGCCCATACATCTTTTTCTTGGTGATGGATGAGGTGTCAAAGGATATACAAGGGGGTATCACTTGGTTCATGCTCTTTGCCGATGATGTAGTGCTGGTAGATAAAATTAGGGATGGTGTTGATAAGAAATTAGAGTTGTGAAGACAAACCTTAGAGTCCAAAGGGTTTAGACTTAGTAGGACCAAGACCGAGTATATTAGGTGTGACTTTAGTGGTGTTGGTCGTGAAGAGGGAAATGTTAGTCTACAAGGAGAAATAGTATCTAGAAGGGACTCTTTCCGATACTTAGGATCAATGTTACAAAGCAATGGTGATATTGATGAGGATGTTTGCCACAGGATCAAGGTAGGGTGGATGAAATGGCGACAAGCCTCTAGAATCCTATGTGATAGGAAGGTCCCACAAAAGCTAAAAGGGAAGTTCTATAAGACGGTGATCAGACCCACGATGCTTTATGGGGCGGAATGTTGGCCAACTAAACGGCAACATGTCCAACAAATGAGTGTTGCAGAGATGCGCATGCTACGGTGGATGTGCGGGCACACGAGAAGAGACCGAATAAGGAGTGAGGCGATTCGTGATAGGGTAGGGGTGGCGCCGATTGAAGAGAAGTTAGTCCAACATAGACTAATGTGGTTTGGACATATCCAGCGAAGACCTCCAGAAGCACCGATTAACAGCGAGATTTTAAGAGGTAGAGAAAATATTAGGAAGGGTAGAGGACGGCTAAGGTTGACCTGGGAGGAGGCGGTAAAACGAAATTTGAGAGATTGGAATGTATCCAGAGACTTAGCTCATGATAGGACCGCATGGAAAGTAGCAATTCATGTGCTAGAATCTTAGTCTTGTTTTTTCTTTTTTCCTTATTATTCTTATATCTCCTTCCTCTCTTTTACTTCATTGATATATATATATATATATAATTATTGGGTTTCATGTCTAGTCGACCCCAACATGCTTAGGATAAAGGCTTGGATGTTGTTGTTGTATAAGGATGTGTTTTGAGATCCCATGTCGCTACCCCCAACTCGACCATTTGATCATGTAATACCTCTTATACTAGGAGTCGTGCCAGTTAATTCTCGCCCGTATAGATATTCTCCTCTCCACAAGAATGAGATAGAGAGCCAAGTGGCTGAGTTGTTACAAGCTGGGTTGATCGAGCATAGCGTTAGTCCTTTTGCTTCCCCGGTTTTGTTGGTGCATAGAAGGGTGGTTCATGGAGGTTCTACATCGATTATAGAAGGTTAAATGATCTAACGATAAAGAACAGATTTCCTATACCACTGGTTGATGAGATTTTGGATGAATTGGGTGGCACTCAATATTTTACATGTCTTGATATGCGAGCTGGATACCACCAATTCTATATGAAGGAAGGGGAGGAATATAAAACTGCATTCAAGACTCATTATGGCCACTATCAATTTAAGGTGATGCCCTTCAGACTCACTAATGCTCCCGCCTCTTTTCAATGTGCTATGAATTCTATTTTAGCACCTTTTCTATGAAAATTTGTTTTAGTCTTCATTGATGATATATTGATTTATAGTACTTCATTGGATGCTCATATTAATCATTTACAAGTGGTCTTGGACACATTGAGGCAACACAAGTTTTACATTAAAATGTCTAAATGCCATTTTGTGCAACAAGAATTGGAATATTTAGGTCACATTATTTCGGGGCAAGGAGTTAAAGACTGATCCAATAAAAATTGGAGTGATGGAGAAGTGGCCTACACCAAATAATTTTACAGAATTGAGGGTTTTCTTGGGATTGACAGGATATTATAAAAGTTTGTAAAAGGGTATGGGTGCATTGCTAGGCCATTAACCCAAGTACTTAAGAAGAAAGTATTTTTATGGATTGAGGAGGTTGCAACAGCCTTTAGTCAATTGAAAATAGCTATGGCTTCGACCCCAGTGTTGGCACTCCAAGAATTTTAAGAGGTTTTTGTTGTGGAAACAGATGGTAGTGATATTGGTGTGGGAGCAGTGTTAATGCAAAAGGAAAAACCTATTGCATTTTTTAGCAAGGCCTTGACTGAGAAACATAAGCAGTGGTCTATATATGAAAAGGAATTTCTGACCGTAATTCTTACTGTGGATAGACAGAGACAGTATTTCTAAAGGGCTGAGTTTATTATACGAACTGATCATAAGAGTCTAAGTTTTTTGGAGGATCAGCGGTTGCACTCTGATCTCCAAAAGAAGGCCATGGCTAAATTAATGTGACTTAATTTTAAGATTGTATACAGAAAAGAAAAGGAAAATTTGGCTGCAGATGCATTATCTAGGATTGGTCAGCTGATGCAAATGACTGTGGTCAATGAGGTAAGACCCATGTGGGTTCAAGAGGTGATAAATTCCTATGAAACTGATATAGAAGCTCAAAATTTGCTTACCCAATTGGTTGTGGTTAGCCCAAATGAAGATGGCTTTTCTCTGTCACAAGGTATTATACACAAAAATGGCCTCATTTGGGTTGGGGAAAACTCTGCCTTAAGAACAAAGCTGATAGCATCCTGTCATGATAGTGCTATGGGAGGACATTCAGGTATTCATGCTACATATCATAGAGTGAAGAAATTTTTTTAAAGGGCAGAGAAGTGATGTGGAGTCTTTTATTAAGCAATGTCCTATTTGTCAACAAGCAAAAGGGGAAAAGAGCCACCCCACACGGCTATTACAACCACTACCTATTTCTGCAGGAGTGTGGCAAGAGATTACTATGGATTTTATTGAAGGACTTACTAAATCTGAGGGTTACAATACTATTCTGGTGGTGGTAGAGAAATTTTCTAAGTATAGCCATTTTATATCCCTGAAACATCCATATACTTCTGCTCAAGTGGCCTCAGCTCTGTTGGATAATATAGTCAAACTACATGGTCTTTCTAAGACTATGCTATCTGATCGTGATAGGATATTTACTAGTGCTTTGTGGAGACAATTATTTGCTAGTATGAAGGTGAAGCTATTGTTGATCACATCCTATCACCTACAGACTGATGGTCAATCAGAACGAGTCAACCAGTGTTTGAAAACTTATTTGCGTTGTGCCATTCATGATAGCCCCAGAAGTGGAAGTCTTGGTTGCAATTGGCAGAGTATTGGTATAATACTTCTCATCACTCGTCCTTGGGTTGTTCTTCATTTAAAGTCCTGTATAGATATGACCCAAATGTGGTAGAAGTGCCGACTTTGCCACAAGTGGAAGATAAAACAACTCATGAGATGTTGGCCAAACGTTCTTCATATTTACAATTACTGAAGCAACATTTAGCTCGGGCGCAAAACAAGATGAAGCAACAGGCGGACCGGAACAGAATTGACCGAGAATTTGTGATGGGTGAGTTGGTTTTGCTGAAGTTACAGCCCTATGCTCAGCATTCAGTGGTCAATCGACCCTATCCAAAATTAGCGTACAAGTATTTCGGCCCTTATGAAGTAGTGGAAAGAATTGGAAAAACTGCTTACCGTCTGAATTTGCCGGAGACGTCCCAAGTACATCCAGTGTTCTATACATCTCAGTTGAAGCCCTTCACTCCCAATTATACTCCAGCTTTTGATGAGTTTCCAAAGATTGTGGATTTGAGCAAAGATCCACTTCAACCTTTACAGATCACAGATCGACGCTTGGTGAAATGGGAAAATCGAGCAATACCTCAAGTAAGAGTCGCTTGGGCCACTTCGGCGTCATCATCTTCAGAGGCGTCCACATGGGAGGACTGGCATGTGCTTCTCAAGAGATTTCCGGATGTAGCGGCTTGGGGATAAGCCTCCGCTGAAGGGAAGAGGTGTAACGCAGGAGGCTTAACACGGCGCGGCGCCATGGCGGAGCTCCCAAAGCGGAGTATCCGAGGAGGAGCGTTGCGGCGGAAGGGAGAAAGAGGAAGCGCTAGAGTTGGGAATGGCTCGATTGTGACGTGGAGTGAAATGTAATAAGATCGTAGTACTGACAGGTGGGACCAGTGTAAGTTGTAATTAAACCTTCACGATATTAGGCCACAGGTATGTAAAGGAAGAGACTCACAATTAAAAAATACAGAAAACATATTTCGTGTTCGTCGCTGAGAGCTCTCGCCTCGCGAGCGCTGCTTCTGCGCTCACGCCGCGGTCCGACGAGCCGACCGCCGCCATGACAAGTTTCCAAAGATTAATTACGTGCACGCCTCTGTCACACTTCGCGGCACTGCGGCTGGTGAGGTGTCCCCATGACGCGGCGCCTCCACGGCTTAAGGAAGCTCTGCGCCGAAAAAAGCGCCACACGTCCCCTAGTTAAGTCGCCACACCAGTCCACGCAGCACCGCTCCTCCCACTCGCCGACACATGGACCCCGCACTCAGCTCCGGCGCCAACCACGCCGACGGCGACGCCACCGGGCCGACCGACACCACCGTGACGCTCCCGCCGCTCACCCTCCGCGACGTGCCGCGCCTCCCAGCCGCCGCCTCCGCGGCGGCGCCGGTCCGCAACCCCATCTCCCGCCACCCCTACTTCGACCCGCCGTCCACCTTCTACATCTCCCGTGGGGACGTCTCCCTCCGCCACGCCTTCTTCGACCTCTCCTCCGCCGCGCCGTCCCCGCTCGTCGCCTACCGCCGCGCGGGACCGCGGGAGTGCCTCGGCGTGGACCCGGCCCGCGCGCGCGCCGCGCTCGTCACCTGCGGGGGGCTCTGCCCGGGGCTCAACACCGTGCTGCGGGAGCTCGTCGTCGGGCTCCAGGAGCTCTACGGCGTCCGCGACGTCTTCGGCGTTGCCGCGGGCTACCGGGGCTTCTACGGCGCCGACGAGGGCCACGTAAGGCTGGACCCGGCGGTCGTCGACGACTGGCACAAGAAGGGCGGCACCGTGCTCAAGACGACACGGGGCGGCTTTGATCTCAACAAGATCGTCGATGGCATCGTCGCGCGTGGATATACGCAGGTGAGAGCATCTCAAGAGGAATATCGTGAGATTTGCTAACCATTATAAGGTGCTATGAACATGCTTTAAGCTCAAATCAAGTAGACTTATTCTAATCTGCTTACAGTTCTCAAGAATCTTGAATCAAGTAGTATCTAATATATCCGCTTGCCAATTGTTCCATTTCTTACATGCTCTTCTTGCAAACTTTCCTGGGCTTTCTATTAACTGGCTACATTTAAAATCTTTCATTTTCTGAAGATATACGCAATTGGCGGGGATGGTACCATGAGGGGGGCTGTGACCATTTTTCAAGAGTTCAAACGCCGTGGTTTGAACATATCCATTACTGGGATCCCCAAAACTGTGGACAATGACATTGGTATCATAGACAGGTCGTTTGGTTTCCAAACTGCGGTGGAGATCGCTCAGCAGGCAATCGATGCGGCACACGTGGAGGCTGTCAGTGCCGTGAACGGTGTAGGCCTTGTCAAACTTATGGGCAGGAGCACAGGCCACATTGCCCTTAACGCCACACTGAGCAGCCGTGATGTCGACTGCTGCTTGATCCCAGAGGTCCCTTTTCACTTGGAAGGGAAAGGAGGCCTGTTTGAGTTCCTGTATGACAGGATAAAGGGGAAGGGGCATGCTGTCCTCGTAGTTGCCGAAGGTGCTGGTCAGGAATTGATCCCCCGGACTGATGATCAGAAGCGGGAGCAGGACGAGTCTGGGAACATTGTTTTTCTGGACGTGGGACCATTTCTGAAATCTGAGCTTGGTAGATGGTGGAAGAGAGAACATCCCGATGAACTCTTCACGGTGAAATACATTGATCCTACTTACATGGTTCGAGCAGTTCCGGCAAATGCTACTGATAACTTGTATTGCACCTTGCTGGCGCATTCAGCGATCCATGGGGTCATGGCTGGTTTTACTGCCTTTGTGCCTGGTCCGATAAATGGGACATACAGCTACATCCCCTTGGAAGATATTGCTGTGGCCAAGAATCCTGTTGATGTGAACGATCACAAATGGGCATGGGTTAGATCAGTCACAAATCAGCCAGATTTCGTGAAATCTCATGCATAAGATTTGAAGCACAGTAGTGTGGCCAAGTGGTGAGATGACTTTCTACACCGTGGACACGCGAAAACGTATTTCTTGCGATCCTAGGATCATTATTTAGTTCTCTGTCCACTAAGATGGTAGCAGTTGTGCTTTCCGGTGTGTACGTTTGTGGAGCGTCGCTGTAGCATGTGTGCTGCAGTTGTCGTACTTGTACATATATGTTAGAGGTTATCGTGAATAAATGATCTGCTGGGATGACATTATGTTGATGTGCGCCTCTTAAGATGTCTTCTCCTTGTGCCATGGAATGTAATATGATCGGATTGTCGTTCGGCAGAACAGAGTAAAAGGAGAAGGCTAACAGGGGTGCGTGGTGGCCGATTTGATGCGGGAGTAATGAAAGTAAAAAATGTGAGTACGAATTTCAACTTCAAATCGACATATTGGCTATGTTGGTTAGAGCGTCGTGCTAATAACGCGAAGGTCACCTGCATGGGCCAATTGCATTCTGTTTTTCTGAACATTTTTCCCTGTCAGATGGAACAACTGTCTCCGTGCCCTATGCACCTGTATGCTACGCCATGCAAAGTTCTACACGTTCGCCACATACCCGTTTCTCCTTTGACCGGAGGTTAATTTCCTCGACTCATTACTTCCTTTCTTCCTAACGCCTAACGCGATTTTTTTTCAGAACAGCTGTTTTTCAACGTGCCCAGATTGCTAAAGTTGTACTACGGAGTATTTTTTTCAGTCCGTAGATTGCAAAGGCCTTCTGAATCCCAGGAACCCAATTTTTGGTATCGTATGGCAGTTGGAGCAGTGGAAATCACGGGGTCAAAAAGTGAACTAGACACCTCAAGCAATCGCCATTGACAAAATAAATCAATAGCACATGTCAACTAAGGTGGGTAATGATATCTGAAAGATCTGAAACAAATAGTAAAGCACATGCAGCCCAGGTATTTAAGCGGACGGAACTTGCCGAGATGAGAATCGCATTTAGTTTGTAAAGAAATTCGGTAATACGAAAGATGGGTTTATGTATTTGAGTGATATGACAGCGACAAAGAGACACGTTAAGTAGGCATATCGACACTGCTTAGGTGATTTGGACCACGAGTAAATCACTTAGTAAGTTTTAGAGACCTAAATATCCAGATTAAGAATTTAGGAACGGAGTAACTGACATCCTGAGAAGTGTACGGACGGCCATGTATTTTACACTTCTTTCTTTTATGCAGATTGAGAGCAAGGGCTAACAGTGAGGTGCTAGAGGACGCTGAGATTTGCTGAGCTGTCCGAAGGAACTGAATCGATCATCACTACCACTCTGTTGGATCTTCAGAATATTGCTCGTGTTATGTGTGGAGGCTTTCTGTTTAGTGACAAGAAAATTGCTGGTTATATAGAGGTGCGGTTCTGTCGTATGCCATTTGAAACCGTAAATTATTGTTTTTTTCTGATAATTTTAGCACACATTTCTAATCTCCCGAAATCGACTGAATTTCCAAGACAGACTTCCCCTTGCCAGTGAAAGTAGCTCGCAAAGGCCTTCTGAACGAACCCCAGGAGCCCAATTTTTTTGTATAGAATAGCTGTTGAACCAGTGGAGAATGTTACAGGGTGAAGTGAACCAACCACCTCAAGCAATCGCCATGGAACAAAATATATCTACACCATATACAGCAAATTACAGTCTCAGCCGCCTCATGCTAAGATGCTGGCAAATGCTCAGTGCCTCACGTCTTGAACTTCCTCGCTGACCGACGGATGCCCCCACTCATACACGGTGTCCTCCTGAGAGACTCGGAGCAGTCAAGATTCAGGGAGGATTGGCTCGATTTCTATTGGCAGACCTCTCTGAAACTCCACGTACGGGTATGCCATCGGAATGTCATCGCCATCTATCCTCCATCTGCAAGGTGCCAGGTTTTAGTGAAAACGCTTCAGTAAGTAGATCAACTACTGAGAAGAAACAATGGCAAGTCCTTCGGCACATTCAGATGGTTGCGAAATTAATATGGACCGGATTTGGCGGTTTTCATAGCAGTATGGTGTTCTTTATCTTGTATGCTACCACACAACTTGTATAGTCTACTTATTGAAAACTCCAGGCTGACACGGTTGTACTAACTGTTGGTGTCTGATGCTATGTTCTACCACTGCTAAGAAAAAACTGCAAGTCATTTGGCAGATTATTTGCAAAATTTATTATGGACCGGATTTAAGGGTTTCATCGCACTGGGGTTCGTTCTCTTGTACAACTCAACTTGCTGTCTAATTACTGAATAGTCCACGTTGCAATGTTTGTACTAACTGTTGATGTCTGATGGTGTGTTCCACATATGCGAACCTACTGCACTATATAGTTCACGTTGATTAAATTTTTGCGATCCCTAAATATATATAGTCGATCCCAACGTGCTTGGAACAATTGCTCTGTTGTTGTTGTTGAT
Organism: Neostapfia colusana; assembly: GCA_030760725.1. Lineage (NCBI taxonomy): Eukaryota > Viridiplantae > Streptophyta > Magnoliopsida > Poales > Poaceae > Neostapfia > Neostapfia colusana. The sequence continues at coordinate 5,962,397 of JASWHV010000017.1, read as the reverse complement.
TGGTCCCAAAATATATAGATAAAAGCATAAATAAGAGGCTAGTTGCTGTCATAACCTTCTTACCGGTACTAAGGTCATTCGCAACTGCGTTCTTCTGCTTTCTTGCCCATGTACGCTTTCGCGATTTTCCCTATTTAACGCAGTTATTATAAGTTTCTTGCCGTGCTACAGGTTATCTTTCTAGTGTGCCCTGACAACCACATCGTTCCCATTTCCTGTTCGTATGCTGCCTCATTGAATCCCCTATTTAACGCTATAAGCACTACATTCTTATATTGGTTATTAAAATCTTCCTTTGGTGTTCATGTGCTGCTTTGGTGTGTCAATTAAGACACGCTGATTCTAGCAGTGATAGGGCAGATATTCCTCTGTTTTACCTATAATTGAGCACAAGGTGATGGAGGAAGAACGCAGCCTCTATTTTGGCGAGCTCTGATCCTGGGCAGAGCCGGGGGCCGCCACCGAACGGCGTGAACTTCTTGCTTGTCCCTTGGCTTGCGCCCTGGAAGATCAATCAGATAGGACGTGCACATGAGTCAACATAATAGCATCAGCAAAACTAACCAAAACGAAGCAAAGCCAGGAATGATGGCTTTGGATGAGAGGAATCATGGTTTGGACCATTGGCGACAGGCACTACAGCCTCAGGGAGTTTACTTGGCATCTGAAGATACCGGAACAGTTGCAAGCAATTATGTCACAGATGGACACTCACTAATTAAAGTTGGCAATTAGTTATAGTACACGCTTTAAAGAAGATTCCCTAAAAGCTCCGGATAATTAAGATCCTTTGATAGGCAATCTAACCCTTTTCATTGTTTTTGTGTCAGTTTTGAACATTATCACAAAGGTGCTTGATAACCTGACTGGTATGAAATATGAATCATTGGGCTCATTACCTCTACAGACGCCAAGTACAGAAGAAAAGTAGGGGAATAAAAAAGAACATACCTCCCATCTGCACGGCTGAAATTGTTGTGCATTTCCGTGAAGCGAGGGGTTCAAATGAACAGCGCTGAAAACAGGTAGGACCTTCCAACCAGATGGAATCAGATACTCTGCAACAGAGCAAAAGAAAGAGCCACTTGCTTTTTGAGCATCTTGTATCAAAAGCTAGGTATTCTAGGCATAATAATGCTTAAATATCGGGTTTAAAGGTGCGACTATCCCCTGTGCCTGATCCATTATCATGTGACGAGCACAAATGGAATCTGCAACGAAAGCCTCAAAATGCTGGGCTAATCACCTTTGTATCTGACATCTTTCAGAGCCTTCCTGTGGACGAACTTGACGATGTTGCCACATCTCAACGCCTCGTTGATAACCTGAGACGGCATGGAACATAAACTTCGCAGTTCTGTTAATTGTTGTTTTTTGTCCAAACAAATTTCCATTTCCATTCAGAGGAAGCGAAGCACATATACAGGTAGTCTGAATATCTGAATGCTTATGGATTTGTGTTGCTTTGTAGAAAAGGCACTATAATGTGCCAGCCTTATGTTAAAAAAATTTATAGCATGCATGCAGTGAATAATTGGCTACCTGTTGGGTATATTCCATCTTCTTGTAGTCCTCAGAAGTCAGGCACTCCTCCTCTTTGTTGGATCTTATGCTATCATGTTCCCTCTGCACGCATAGCATGTTCATACATAACTTAGTGATTGCCACTAGTATAGCTATCTTATCCCTTGTGCCGTCATCACAGTGAAGAGCATGCATGTTTATTACCTTGACCAGGTCCAGATCTTCAGCTGACTGCCCAAGGAAATACACGACCATGGAGATCAAGAGTGATGTGGTCTCATATCCTCCCAAGAGTGAGTCTAGCACGAAACTCACTTTCTCCTCGTCAGATAGCTCATTGGTTGACAGCAGCACGTCAAGGAAATCACCCTTGTTGCAGGATCCAGCACTCCTCCTCTCCTCAATGATGCCCTTCACAGTGCTTGAAATCCTCTGTCTGGCCTGTCGTGAGTGAAGAGCGGCAGACAAGAGAATGAAAGCACTGATATGGTCATAAGACATCTTTATTGTGAGCATAGAACTGTGCTACTTGCTAACAAAGATGTGGCGACATTACCTGAACAGCTTTGGCGTATGGGGTCCCTGGGATGTAGAGAGGGAAGGAGATGAGCCCCTTCATGAAGGCGAGGAAATCCTCCAGTATCCTGGCAGTGACCGGCTCCTCTGGCGACAGCCCCAGCACCTGCTTCACTATCACACTGAATGCAAACTGTTCTCGAGCAGGGAGCGAGAACACCACCAAAAAATGCCGCCCAAGGAAAAAAAAAAAGAAAAGGAAAAATGATCCTGGTAAGTCAAAGCCGCCTTGGGAAAAGATTCATGCAGCGAGTAACAAGATGACGATACATGTCTAGTATTATGTGCATAGTTTTTTTTCTATGTTTCCATCTTCCTTCAATTTTTCATCATAAAAAAATGTTTCAAAGGAGCATATATGTTCAAGTTCCGGCACTCTAGTGGTTGATGGACCTTGGTTTCAGACAGCACGCTAACCTTCCTTGCCTCTTCACAGAAGGCGACGACCTGCTTGACCCTGCCGCCATCCTTGCTGCCGTGGCGCCATGCGCCAACGACGTGGAGCGCGATCTTCTCAATGTCACCAAGGTAGCTGGGCTTGAGCTTGGTGGAGGTGACGAGTGCGAGGGAGAGGTTGCGCAACCGCTTGTGGTCCTCGCCCAAGACCACGAGCATGGAGGACTTCCCTAGGATGCCATGGATCGGACGGGGGTAGCTGCACTGGAACAGCCGCTCCTCGTTCTGCAGGATGAAGTGGTTCAGCTCTTGGTCACAGGACACCACCGTGGGGGTGCAGAACAGGTGGGACTTGAACACCCGCCCATACCTGCAAACCATCAAACGCAACAAACAATGTCAGCGTGTTATTACCATCTACCACCAAGTTAATAAGCAACCCACGGCTTCAGAGGAGCAGTGAAAACATGAAGGGGGTGATAAAGCTGCCTGCACAGGACAGCAGCATCACCTTTCTGTCAGTCACATGAAATAATGACGCAATACTTAATTGCGCTGTTTTAGAAGATCTGTTCCTGCGGCTGTGCATGCATGGAGGTAAATAAAAAGGCGACCGGGCCGGGGTTACCAGTGGATTATTATTACCTGGAGCAGTGATCCTCCAAGAAGGTGCCCAGCGTGTTGGAGGCGTGAGGGCGGAGGAACCGCAGGGTCTCACCGATGAGCGGCCATCCGAAGCCGCCCTTGGGAGCTTTGGGATTCAGGAGCAAGGGCAGGAAGTGGCTCAGCACCAGAGCTAGGAGCGAGGCGAGCAGGATCAGCACCAGAGCGGACGACAGCACGAGCTCCCCCACCATCATACCACCACCACACGTCGTCCTAGTTTCATCTCACGAGCATGGCCGACGAGAACGCCTTCCTCCTGCCTCCCTCTCCAGATATGTATACTTGCATGCGTATCAACTGCTCGATGATGCTCGCACAGCTCAACAACCCTGTCTCTCCCCCTCTCTCTCTCTCTAGAATGGAAGGTGAGGGGGGAAGCTATATATAGTAGCAGAAGCAAGGCAGCAGGAAGGATCTTGGCGAAGGGAGAGAAAAGAAAATAATGCTGCCTTTTGTTGGCCTCCTTTCTTTTTATTTATTTTACTTGGGGTTGTTTAGCCTCTGTTTTTACTGTGGTGAAAATTTACGTTCATAGTAAGGGCCAAGCTAGGACTAGGAGGATGGTCGTGCAGCGAGTAGCTAGAGTAGCATCTAGCTAGGCGGGTGCTGCTCAAGGTGCAGTCAAACACGCAGGTGCATAGGGATTTGGTGCTGACCTCTGATGATGGTTAAGCGGACGTGGTTATCGTAATCTCAAGAGGAAGACCACGTAAGCAGCTGGCAAAATATAAACGGTGGCTATTGTAGTCCGCCGATCCGACGGTCAAACGACTCCTTGTGCAACTACAATTCCATCAACCTAGGTCAACATGTACCTTTCCTCTTTGCCCGTAATCCTTTCTAGGATGGAGGAACAATTGCCTACAGCTGACTTTGCAACTTATTTCCATCCAAATCACCGGTGACTTTATCAAAGCGTAATTTTTCATACATCCATATATGTATATATATGATTGAACTAAACAACGTCAAATAATTCGAAACGGAGAGAGTATATAGCACTTCAAATAAATGTCTAAGTTATACTCCCTCTATTTCTTTTTACTTGACGCTGGTTAGTTCAATTTTGAACTAATGAGCGTCAAGTAAAAAAGAACGGAGGGAGTATTAAAAAGATCTCCGCCACGCAACCTAACCTAGGCGTAAAAGGAAAAACAGAGGGGTCAAGTCTTTTGGTGCCATTGGAACTCCGACAAGCACTGTTGACCAGCCTCCCCACCCTGGGTACCCTATTACCTGTACTGCTGACAATTATTATTAGACGGACTCCCACGGTGACCACCAAAACGTGCCCCAACAATCGTCAGCAATTTTCTGAATCTTGAAAGCAAAACTAGGGCTCACACGAACTGGGTTCTATCAAGATCAAACAATTGTGTGGCTCTTTAGATTAGGGCTGGACATGGAAAAACGCCAGACTGCAAGTAGTCAAACATGAATTCGGACTACGGCACCTTGGAAAAACGCGCACTTTAATCAGGAGATTTAACCAAGGTCAAACAAAAAAGTTTCCGTGATTTTCACCGGGCTGTACGCTCGCACGAGCACATCTAGATGTACTTGTGGCACTTGACCGGCCGGGCCGTGGACGCGAGCAACTGTGGAGGAAAAAATATTCCTTGGTGAGAGAGAGAGAGAGAGAGAAACATGAGAGGAGAGAAAGAGAGGGGCGCTGATGGGTAGCATATTTAATGAGCCGCACGAGTGGCAGCGGTTGCAGTACAGACAGGTCCACCTTAGCCCCATCGATGCGGGTGACCACAGCCACAGGCCACAGCAAACGCAAATGTTTAGTCCCGCATTTACCCTTTCGTTCTTTCTCCTTTTGTTGAGTTTAAATAACTTTCGGATTGGTCAGATCTGAGGCAATATCTGACCTCCGCCTTTCCATTGTTTGGTACGGCTTCGATTCGCAATCTGTTTTGTTTTAGCCAAGAGATAAGGCGCTTTTTTCCAAAACAATGAGCAATTTTGTAGGCTTTGATATTAAATATTTTCCAGAGGGAACAATTTTCAAGCGAATTTGAAGTATTTTAGTATAATGTGCAGCTATCTGCCCCGATGCAAATGGAGGTGTTTCGTTAAAAATTCTACCGCAACCAAGCATGAGGTTTTTTTTCTTGTTGCGGAGACCAAACGTAAAGGCTCTTCTTGACTGATGAAGACATGCAGGCTTAGCCACGTCACGTCTCTATCTTGTGTCTAATCATACTACTCACTCCGTTCTGAAATAAATGATGTTTGGAACAAGAAAATTAGTTTATTTTGAATTAAATTAACCATCCTAAACGTCATTTATTCAGAACGGAGGGAGTAGTACATTACTACTGTTTAGTAATAAACAACTCAGTCGGAACTATGATCTGATCCCTCGGGTTCCTTCAGAATTACGACGCGGCAAACAAATAGCACCAGGGTAGCTAGCTAGGCACTGGACCTCTTGATGCTTTGATGCCTAAACAATAGGAATCCTGGGCAGATGGCTTTTTTTTGTTGCTTAGAGATGAGTTAGTTTATGATGATATAGATATATACCCGTAATGGACTACTTCACGCTGGGTATGGCGGCTAGCCTAATTTGCCAGGGAGGAAATTATTAGCCTTCTATCATGCATGTCATCATATATATGTACTGTGTCATTTTTTTCGTTAATTGCTTTTATGTCTGAGCGTTCTCGGTGATAGTCCAGATGGAATTGATATGAAGGGACGTCGTTTACCAGAGTAGCTACAGAATGTTCTTTTACGTATCACTGCTTTCGATTTCGAATGACCTAATTTGTCAATCGCATAGGCTGTTCGCGTGAAAAACATTGTCGTTGTCCTATATATATATATATCTCGGACGTATCATGTTTACCTATCCCAAAAAAAACTTGGCAGTCTTGTGTTGTATAGAAGAAACTTGGCCTTGTTGCTTCTACATCCGTCTCTGCCGTTGTACTATATCAAAAAAAAACAAGCCAAGAGATGTGTTCATCTGCTCGAGTCGACCATGCATGCACGAGCTCGGCTGCTAGTTGCTGTGGCATTGCACAGATCGGACTACATGTGGGGGCAGCTAGCTAGCTAGCTCTAAGGCATTTTCTGGCGAACCGTAACGCGCCCAGGCTCGTCCTATTCACCGTCCTCGAGGAGGGATGCAGGTGCCCCCTCGTGCGCCCCCCTTGTCCTTTTGCTCCCTGCTCCGTATCTTCCTACGGATTTGCAGCGGTGAGCGAGCCTTGGACCGTCGCTCACTCGCTTGGATGCTCTCGCGTGTTCGATCGTTCGTTCGAGCTGGGGCGAGCTGGATCGCTGGTCCTGCTCAGGCTCATGCGTCTCGTCGTCCCGTCGTCTGCTAGTGGTGGCTCTGTTTTGATCTGGCTAGTTTAATTAGGAGCATCTGATATGCTAATCGAGCGGTACTAGGACGCATCGTCATGCATGCATGGACGTGTCCGGTCCGTCTCGTGCCGACTAATCCTGTTGTTGAGCTAGTACTGTGTGACCTCTGCTGTTTCCCGGCAGCTTCCGCCGCCACATGATGCTACCTCCCCGTCCTTTGCGCCGCTGCAGCTTCCTTCAACGTCAATGTCTATAATCGGGATCAGTACGCTGATGGAACGCCAAATCCGTGTTTGGATCGTTGCAGGTACAGGCCACTAGGTTACATGTGCGTTCTCCAGCTAGTTCCTCTTGTTTTTTAGCATAGCATAGGACGCATGCATTCGCCATGTTTCATGGACCTGTAGGAGTATGTATGAAACCTTGTCCGTGTCTTTTGGCTTAGTTCTCTGTCGGAAAACCTCGACACGGGAAATGCCGACCCCGATCGACTTTGCCGGTTGAATGACGAGGCCAGGCCAGGCGAGGCCGGCACGGCACCGCACCGCACCGCACCGCGCGTGCCGCGGCGCCGAGCCAATCAACCGACGTGAGCGAGCAGAGGCGTACGTACCTGCACTGCACGCGTGCGCCCCGGATCGAGTTTTCTGTCGCCGCATCACGGATTCATTCATTCACGGGCGCCACCGGGCGGAGCCCCCTGCCTCTCTCTCTCTCCTCTGCCCTGGCGTCTGCGCAGGCGGCACACGCCAGCAGAGACGCCTCGGAGGCCGTGCCGCGCGCGCGTCTCGAGATGACACGGGCGGGGCCTCTGTCCTCTGACCGTCGTCACTCCCTCTCATCAATCACCCTTCACTCGTCGGGGGTAAAGACGGAGACGACAGAGCCCCGCGCGCGTGTGCTCGGCCGTGGCTGCTGGGTGGGGGTGGGGAATCGCGCTGCCTGCCTCTGCCTGCCTGCCTTGTGTGCGACGACACGCCCCCATGCGGTGGCTTTTGACCGCACGAGGGCCGCATTTAGTTCCTCCTGGCCTCATCTTCTTGGTCGTCGGACCAAACGGTGCCAGTTCTCCCTCGTCACTCACCACGAGTCGTACTCCTACTAGAAGCGGATTTTCTCTCAGGCATACAGGGATTATTCTGGCGTAGATCTGTATTAATTCACGTTGCAGATCATTTATACAAATTTATGGTTTGGGTAAACCCATCTACTAGATAGTTTCTCAAGAAACATTTACCCCTCCGACTACCCTCTCCGGCCGTCCCACCAAGACAGGAGCTTTACGCCTACGTCGTCACTGACAAGCGGGCCAGCGACGTCGCGTGCGCCGCTCACTCTGACTATGCGGGGTCAGATGGCATGCGGGGTTGGGTGGATTCTCTGTGCTATGTGTGTGCCGGACGGGCCCTCGGGGCTCGCATCTGAAGCGCGAGCCGAGCCGGCCGGGGACCCCCAAAGATCCCCGCAACTACTACTACTAGTACAGCGCGTCAGTGGCAGTACAGGAGGCCTAGTACGGTGACGACATTGTTTTAGCAAGCCTTGATCCGCAGCAGCTTGTTGCCGACTCGTGACGAGGAGGAGAACCCATTCCAGGGGCAAGGTGACAACGCGATCACCGTCATCCGTCACACCCGTGCATGCCTGCAATGTGTGCCTCCATATATGTTTATTCATTCATGCATCCGGTTGACATGATGTGTTGTCGCTTGAGTCGATGGCTCCCTCAGGCAGTCAACAGTCAGCAACAGCAGCGTGGAGCTGTGCCTCCCTTCAGCGCTTTGTCCCCTTGGATCGGTTTTGGATGGGTCTGTGTAAACGCGTGTGCGCATCTTCGGGATTTTTAATTTTTAGGCGTTTAATATCAACTTTTTGTAACAGTCCTCATTTCGAGTCATTATATTTACAACGAACGGTACAACTTATATTTTTAATAGTTAATACATCAACAAACTTTTCTATGGTTAATACGGAATCATATAAAAACAGTAAAACAATTGATCACAAATGTACAATTTAAAAATATATTTGACGATTATGAGCGTAGGTTAAACTCGACCAATACATATTGTTATTCGTTGTTACAAGATCTTTCAACCACCGGTGCTTGCAAGCACCATAAAAACGATAATAAAACTCGCGTAGGCATACCAACGTACTAGAAACATCGTAGGAAGAACAGGTAACACGCCCACTCTACGTACACCGGTCCTACCCAGACATGTCATAAGTGTGCGCATGCGTGATGCATGTGGCTGTAGCTGCATGTTCCTGTATAATATGCAGCATGCCGATGAGTGTGTAGCCAGTACACGTACGTGCGATCGGGCAGCCTGGATTGAGCTATAGCTCACACGAGGGTGGTGCGCACCGCCGGCTAGACATGTAGTGCTACAGTACTGCACTGCACGCTCAGTAACGATACAGACATGTGCAGATGTGAACAGGGCGCCCGACACAACCTCTCGCATCTCGGGAACGTACTTGCCATTGCTCCTGCTCTATTTCCCTCCATTCCTGCATAGTGTGTCTTTTGGAGCCTATCTAGCAGCTCTGTAGCTAGAACAGCTTACGTGTGCTCGTCGATCGGCCCCTTAAGCCATAAATTAACATGGTAGGTTAACCGGGAAATAGAGACGAGCGTCACTACTCGCACTGATTCTTTGTCCTAACCATATATGTCCGATGGCTTGCAAGAATTAAACGAAACGGGACAGTCCAGCTGCAAATTATTGTTGATGTCCATCCAATATAATTTTCACGTTTTCACGGCTATTCTTACGTACGAAAGAATTTATTCATCAGCTACAAATATAGCCTTACACATTCCTGTCCTTGAGACTTCAGAGAGCACACATGCTAGCTAGTCTGGTGCAAGGCAAGCAAATGCCACCACTGCACTGAATATATCAACTAGTACTAAGTAGATCGGGAGTTGGACATGTCACCAACCACGATACACGCATCTATCAGATTTGCAACACTCGTGTCCCTCGATCAGCAGCTGTTGCATGCATGCACGCACGCACCTTAGCTTTTCTCTACTGTGCGCGCGCCATCCTTACTAACGAAGCTTCATTTAGCTCTTTTCCAAAGTGATCTTTTTCCGTGATCAGGCTGCAAAAAGAGACGGTCAAGGACCACAAAAAACAATGTGACGAGGGTCGATCTAAGATGCCATCTCTCTTGTAGTCGACCCCGGCCCTCTAGCTACTTGCTGATGGAATATATATTATGCTACATATATACGTGCGACTGCGTTATGTCCTCCCAAACACCCCAAAAGGCATCCCAATTTGACAAAAGGGGGCCAAATCATTCGCACGTCCAGCTGATTGCTAGCAACAACCGCCAGCAAGTTACCATTTTTGTTAGAACTGTACATATAATAGTGGAATCGTATGGTCGTCGTTGGTTCCGTTGCATGCATGTATGATCGAGAGCGAGGTCCAATCCACCACGCAAATTGATCTTTCTAAAAAACAATCCACACAACGCAATACTGTTCGCTGTCCCAATTAATGATCCATGGTGCACGTGCGAGGTGGTCGGCCCTAGCCACGGTCTAGAAAAGCTGCATGGATCGGTGCAGCGGGCTAACTTGACTGATTCCAGCAAGGCGGCGTGGCGGGGCTCCATTCGCCTGGTTCGTGTTTAACTAACGAATGGGCGTTAATCATTTGATGTGCGATTAATTTACGTTGCAGTTCCCTGTCACTGCTTTTCTTTAATTAGAATCTAAATGCTCTGTCAAGGCATTGCTATGTTTATTTTTTTCATGAGTGCATGTGGGATACGTATACTTTTGTATCTTTGGTTGTACTCATAATTGAGAAAAGTGCTGGTTGTTTTGAGCAAGTTTTAGCTGGTAATGCTCATTTCTTTACTGAAAAGATTTAATAAGCTTAGTAAAGCTCAAGTTTCCCGTGGTTGGGAGATATATATTGTGTATATTAATAATGTCTGAACAGTGGTGGTACCATCTAACACGCACCCTGTAGAAAACACTACTTATTTCCATAGTCATTGCTGGATCGTCAGGGGAGCCTTTGCCACCCGGGCTGTTGTTTAACTGCATTCATATTCTGTAGTCCCTCATCTTTTTAATTGATATCGTTAGGATAGTTTTTTAGTGTAAAAGTGGACTAAAAATTATGTCCTAATAACGTATTCAATTAAAACTTGTTGCGCTGTAAGTTTTTTTCTTCATTTTCTTGGATATGCAGATACAAACAATTGGATCAACATTTTTCCCATCGATTCAGGTTTCCAGCTAGCAGGTGCACGCGAAACTCAGAACTCGGTTTCAAAAGAGACTCAGCTCCGCGGGCACACATGCATGCATGCTTTTTCATCACAAGCAATGCCTAGCTGCTGCATGGTCCATCTAAGCTCTTCGGTATCGTGGTTGCCTGAAATGAAAGCCGCGGTCGGCTGTTTTTTTTCTTTCCGCGGTTAGCTATAATGATCTAAGAAGCAACGTCTCATGCGAACTTGGTTGCCGTACTGCTGCGAGACGCGCGTTCCCGGCCGTGTTTGGTTCAGCTCATCAAACCTTCTGCCGCCGCGCCGCATGCGTCGCCGCCGTGACGTCCGAATCGCCCTTTCCCGTCGTACGGAGGGGGATCGCCGAGCACGCCCGCACGTACGCACACTGAATGCAGGCCGATTGCGCGCGGCAGATATATTAACCTGCACCTGCAGGCCCGGTGCAGCTAGCTAGGCCGGTGACCATGGACACGGCGCCGCAAAACGCCACTTACTTTCGGTCGTTATGCATGCGGGTCATTGACTAATCGCCTGATCGATCACACGGCTCGCCTTGCACACACGCACGCTTTAAGCCGACGATGGATCGGTAGGTTAGCCTCGTAATGATGGCTGGCCACTTTGTTAAGGTGCATGCCTAGAGCGATCATATCATTACGTGGCCGTTGGGTAGCTGCTAGCTCTTTGCTTGTTGCTGATGATCGTGCGGCGCTTTTGAGCATTTGACCGTCCTAGTTTAGGCGGCGGGGCGGGATGGGGCGCGTCGCGTGCAGCACCCAGCCTCGAGCGCCCGCACATGCGTCGCCTCCGGCCACGGCTTTGCCGACCCCCGTCCAGGGCAGGGCTTAGGCTAGGCTAGGCTTGGCTCAGCCGCGTACGCACTCGATCCAGTGTGGTAGCAGCAGCTAGGTACGGAGGAGTAGTAGGTAGGCGGCAGAGACCAGCGGCGACGATCGACCGATGCGCGCGGACACCTCATGATGAGTCAAGTACGCTAAGCTAGCTGCGCCGGCTCGTGCATGCACCGCCTTTCGATCCGTCGTCGTCCACTGTTGCAGCGGCGCACGTAACTGCGCGGCGAGACCACTGATGATGTGACGGGGTGACGCTTCGTGCGACGACGAGTTATTGCAGCACAGGGCCGCCGGTGAACAAGGAGCTGCTACAGCTGCAAACATGCATGTTCACGTGTGCTAGCCCGGGAGGAGTACCGGGGTAGTAATATCTAGCTAGCGTCTACTCGAAAAAATTATGATGGAAGTGGAAACATAAAAATAGATGTCGATTGTTAAGTGGAAATAATAAGTAATTAACGAAAACTGAAGAATGATAAGTACTCGTAGTATGGAATAAAAGTAGTGCTAAAATCATTGTGAGTCTGGGATCAGCTCTACCAGGTCCGTGCAAAGTTGTTTGGACACACGAGTCACGAACAGAACAGGGGGGGCTCTACGGATGCGAGCGACGACAATCATTTGAGCTCGCTCGTCGCTGTAATCGAATGTGTGTGATATCAACATTTCCAACCCACGGCCCAGGGACGGGCAGGCCTGAGCGAGTTCCGATCCTCTTATTATTAGTTAATTTTCTTGTAACATTACCAGCCCCTAGGTGGAACAGGAGTACGAGAGGGCATGATGCGGCTGGACGCCGGAAGCTCTTCGGTGGCTCGTCCAGCGAAGCACGTTTGAGGCTTTGTGCATTGTTAGCTAAAAAAAAATCTGACCCCTTCACCGGAGGAGGAAGGGCCTAGATCTGGCTGATCGGCGGCCCACCAGCCTACTCCAGCTTCACGTCGGAGCCCAAAGCCGTGAGTTGTGACTGGGCTGGACCCGCTCCTTCAGGAAGCTTCTCAACGGGCCAGCCCGGTAGCCATCCAGCAGCAACACTAGTTCCAAGGACCAAGGTCCAGCGGTCAGGCCGAGTCCGTCCACATCGACACCACCAAACCGAACCTACTGGAGCCGGCGTTCCCCGATCTTTGGATGCCGCTAGACTCCGCCGCGCCGCGGCAGTTTATCTCGCACGGTCGGCCGATTCTCTACTTTTTCTTTTAGATAAACACGAGTCCAAACAATCCGCACGCCACCGCCGATTCGGCAACGAGAGAGCCGCCCCGTTCCCCCGAAGTTACCTGTCCTCCTCCTCCTCCTCCCCCCCGTCGCTTCCGTCACGTAGTAACCACGTCTCTCCTCTTCCTTCATTCCTTCTCCTCACCTCCCCCGTCGCTAAGCAAACCTTTCTCCCCCGCAACCCGCAACCGCAGTCCCCTGCCTTCTTCCTCCCACCCGCGCGCGCGCGTACGTATCCAGTCCCGCTGCAGTGTCCTGCCCTCGTAGTCGTAGAGGAAGAAGACGAGATGTCGTACGCCTACCTCTTCAAGTACATCATCATCGGCGACACAGGTCGATCCGCGCCCCGCTCTTCCCTTCCCTTCCCCGTGCCCCGCTCCCTGATTTGGATCCGCGCCGTTGTTCTGTTACCTGCTGCGCCTGCTGCTGCTGCTGCTGCTGCGGCGATCCGTCGCACCCACCTGTCCAGTCTTCGCCGCCGTGTACGTTTCATACTGACGGGGAGCTTTGTTTGCTTGATGGTGATGTGTCGCAGGCGTCGGCAAGTCGTGCCTGCTGCTGCAGTTCACAGACAAGCGCTTCCAGCCCGTCCACGACCTCACCATCGGCGTCGAGTTCGGGGCCAGGATGATCACCATCGACAACAAGCCCATCAAGCTCCAGATTTGGGACACGGTCGGTACCCTCCCTCCCTCCCTCCGCGTCTTTCCTTCCTTCATACGCGCCCTCCGACGCTTTGACTCGTTACGTGGTTGTAATGGTTGAGCTTAAGCTGCCAATTCTGAATCGAGATTGCAATTTAAGGTGTGTCAGTATTATAGTCGTATACACTTTGTCGAGTTCTCAAGTATAATTGATGGATTTTGGCTTCTCTCAGTGAGTATAATGGACCAACGTTGCTACCGATTTCTTGATTTGGACTACCCTTGGTCCCCGCTCCTGTGCAGAACGTTAATATGGAAATACTCACGTGCGCACATGCATCATTGATCTGATCTGATCTGATGTGGTTACCCTTTGACTCTGCAGGCAGGTCAAGAGTCATTCAGATCTATAACTAGATCATACTACAGAGGAGCTGCTGGCGCCCTTTTGGTCTATGACATCACCAGGTAATCACCACAATAAGTTTCAAGTTGCTCAAGTAGGCCTTTTGTGTGCACCGTTTCTTGAATTGTGCTGATGCCGTCCTTGTTAAAACCGGGAAAATACAGGAGGGAGACTTTCAACCACCTTGCAAGCTGGCTGGAAGACGCGAGGCAACACGCAAACGCTAACATGACCATAATGCTGGTCGGGAACAAATGTGATCTGTCTCACAGGCGTGCAGTGAGCTACGAGGAAGGGGAGCAGTTTGCAAAGGAGCATGGCCTCATCTTCATGGAGGCATCCGCGAAAACCGCACAAAATGTTGAAGAGGTGATGCTTGGTGCATCTATGCGAGATTAAGGATTAAGAGAATTTCCAAAGTTGCTCACGCCATCTGAACTTTGAAAAATGCAGGCATTCGTCAAAACTGCCGGAGCCATATACAAGAAAATCCAAGATGGTGTATTTGATGTATCAAATGAGGTATGCATCAGATACTGTGCTGTGCTCTGTTTCCTAAAAAATAAACTACTGTTATTTCTGCAGTGTTTACTACGAGTTCAGTTCATTTTTAAAGCTTTCAACATCCTTATTTTGATAATTATTACTTAATTCAGATTTTATAATATATACTTATTCATTTCCTTGTACTTGGTCCACTTTACAATGTATATATGGAGAAGGATCCTTGCCTTATGATGCATACACTTTCATATGTTATCGGGAACTCCTTATGCGGCCCCATCTTGCAGGAAGCTCACCTCTTTTGCCCACAGACTTTTGTATACTGAACTCCTGTGAGCACTAAGAGTAGATAAACATGAGAGTGACAGTTTTGAATAAAGTGGCTCTAGAAAATCGAATAAAGTTTTCTGTGATGTCATGGAAATGGAACAAGGAATCTGTTCCCCCTGTTGTCACAGAGAGTTGGGGGGGGAGGGGGGGTAAATTTAAACTGTTAGCACGTGGCTGGTGGTGGATGCATTAAAGTGGGGAGATGTTTCAATAGCTACAGGCATTTAACAACGTGGAACCATTCTCTCCGAAACTTGTGTCGCTGTTTACCCTGCAGTGTTATGTTGCCATCCTTTAGCATGACCTGATATGTTTTTGTGTAATTTGCAGTCTTATGGGATCAAAGTCGGATACGCAGTCCCTGGTCAATCTGGAGGTGCTGGTGCCTCGTCTTCTCAAGGAGGTGGTTGCTGCAGCTAATTTGCTTATATGTTCAGAGGTGTCTCTGTGTGTCACATGTCTATTGCTGTGTCTTCATGTGGCCAAGTGGAGAATAGTTGCTCCAGGGTGCTTCGTTATTTCACGCACCAAAGGACTGTCTCCTGAACATCTCAAAAGATTTAAGTTGATTTATGTGAGGCGTTTATAAACTGTTCAGTCACTGTAATCTACTAGACTCTGTTTACAAACATACAACATCCACGAATTCTGTGCGTTTGCATGTGTAAATAAAATAATACAATATGCGGTTTGATCTGATGCTGTTAATTTATCCTCTATATATGTTGGTAGTTATGGGGAAAACATTGGTTGTTAACCCCTAAGCCTTTTTTTTGGCAAATATGCATCAGGCATATCTGCCATACGAGTTCGTCGAACCATAGTCAGGCCAGTCACAGAATATTCTGCCTCCGCATGATGAAATGAACCTTCGGTATGGTCTTTCCAAAATCACGTGTTTATTCCTATTATTTGATGTGATTAGTTTCCATTTCCTTGAGTCAGTAACACGTCTTGCGAGATGAGCTTACGGTAAATAGAAAATATTCTCTGATGTAAAGGAACGAGCTGTTCTTGTTCCTGTCTTTCTGACCGTGCTATCAAATTTTGGTTATCAGGCATTCCAGCAGTGCATAGGTGATCATGTTCGGTTGGATTTTTCTAGGGGAAGCATAAGACGTTGGAAAGCAGCAGGAGAAAACCATAAATCATCTGTTCCGTTGGTGACCGGGTAATAAAACATAGTAAGAAAACATCAGTTCATCTGGTTTTGCCAGGATATAAAACCAACGAAAAAAAACAGCAAGTAGTTACGACGAGCCTAAAGCATCATGGACTCTGTTGGGAAGCTAAGAACAAAACAAATACACTGCCAACTTGTTGTCTACAACATTAACACTCTGCAGTACCAACGAGAATCTTTCAGAGTCCAATGGCTACCACCAAAGCTTTTAAAACAGAGAAGTGCACCAATTACATCCCCTTACAACATCCGGTGTCTGCAACCGGCAGCTCCAGCATCGGAGAAGGGCCCACACACGCACCTGTACTGTACGAGCGCTGGAACCAGCACAGAAGACTTGGCAGTCAGAGCCGTGCCTGATGTCCCTGACGCGCTCGTAGCAGCGAGCGCTACGCTGCGGGCGGCTACCCGGTGCCGGCCGCAGGTGGTAGCAGTGAGCTACGCTGCTGCCGGCTACCCGGTGTTGCAGTCGTAGCAGGTGTGGTTGCGGCCCATGTCCCTGACGCGCTCGTAGCCGTGCTTGAAGACGCCGAGCCCGAAGAGGACGCCGACGATGAGGGCGAGCACCAGGACCACGAGCAGGAAGCACCCCACGTGCTGCTTCTTCAGCGAGAACTTGCACATCGCTCCACCCCCGAGCCCCTGCTGCTGCCCGATCGCCTGCCTCTCTGGGCGAGATGATGGCACAAGAGCTGCAGGCCCTGCACCGACGGGCGGCTCCTTCTTATCGCTTCTTTAGGGGAGATGCCAAAGCTAGCTATGGCTGGGGCAGGGCAGCCTGAGAGTGATGGGCTGGTCGATGGCCTAGCCTATTTGCTCGCTTTAAGCCATGCCCGGAATCTGATCGCAACTGGGCTTGTTAATCGTCCACTCCACAGACGGCTCTCCCGACAACTGCAGGAATGATTGCCGTATAATGTGGCCTGGAGAAAAAGGAGAACGAGCGCGCGAAACACGGGGAGAAGTTTATTCGGACGGAGCAACGGGTGGATGATATGATCGATCCCATCCTTCCACGCAGTTTTGTTTATTGAAACAGAGATTTGATCCAGGTGGTACAGTTAGGGAGGGATGAACAGATGAGGACGTCGCGTTGCGAGCTGGCCGCAATGAATGCGACGGCGATGCATGCGTGCTTGGACTGGGTTTTCGGACAATTAAAGGTTCGTGGTAGTATCGATTCCTGCCTCTTTTTTTTTCTCTTGGGATCAGGATATGCTAAATTGTTGTCATGCTTTTCAAAAGCAAGAAAGCTAACTTTAATCGGCTAAAATTTAGTTTTTTTAAAAAAAAATTCAAACAGAGGCACAGGCCAAAAACAGGTGTTGCCTGACAAAATACAACTGCAATGGACAATAACTCCCAGGGAACAAGTAAAAACACATGCCTTCTACCTGGGTTCCCCAAGATCTATGGAGTCTGTATTTCAGTGGAAAGACATTACGAATTGACAATAATATAACCTAACATGGACATGAGAAATGAGTCAAATAGACAGGATGATCCACAACAAGAACTACTGAGATTGTGATATTTGGTTCAGACCCAACGGAAGGGCAACAATGAAACATTCCTAGAAGTAGCTTACAAGGCAGTTTACGTTGTATGGGAAACATGTCATGCAAGATAGCCCAAAGCAAGGAATAACAAAGCTCAGCGCCCCCGGCCACGACCACGTCCACGCCCACGGCCCCGACCTCGTCCCATAGGTTTTCCTGATTTCAAACAAAGAAGAGTAGATAGTCAGTTTATGCCATTACTAACAACCAGATTCAAGTAAACGACAGAAAATCAAACCCGCAGTTGGCTTCTTAGGCTTGACCCTAGGGGTGTCTTCTACAAGCAAAGTTTCCAGGTTTAAGCTGTCAGGAAGAATGTAGTAGCGAATGTTGTTCCCCCGCACGCTGAGATGATCAAGGGTAACAGGATTCTTTCCTTTCAGAGTAAGCTTCACTGTCTTCAGATGAGTATTCATGCTTATGTCAACACCTACAAAAATGTGCTTGGATAAGAGGCCATAGCACAGACAAGATCATGATCCCAGTTTCACTACTATAAGCAAAATGAGTGTGGCGACACGATTTTAACAAAGCAGACTTTAAAACCAAAATTGGATCAAACTTTGATTTCTCTAAGATTTAACGAAAGAATGACTCGAAATAAGTCTCTCAGATGCATTTTCCACCCTGTTCATGAAAAATGAAGTACTGCATCCCAATCACCCTCCTAGAATGTAATTTAAGAACATTATCCACTCAAACACATTCTACTTAACTTCAACAAAACTGAAAGGTGTTCCAATAAATTAATTTCCTATCTTCCATAAAATCTTTCTTATGAAAAAATTTTTCTCCATTAGCTATAAAATGCCGCAAGAATCCTTACATCATTTGTTCCTTCAATATATATAGTGTGTGAATTAAATCATCCAAGCCTCAAAAATCTACACTCATCAAGGAAACCAAAATAGTTAGTTCAGGAGAGAATAAGACCACTGCACACTTGACAGCTCAGTTCAGATTAACTCCAAAATTGTCAATAACTGTTAGCTCATAATATTTTTACATAACCTACCACTCCTTAACATTAATAGATCTAAGATTGAAGACAACCAATAAATCTATGATTGATGATTAAACACCACTAATATGGAATGAACACTCTTTATCAAAATAGGAGAAATGGAGAATATTTACTAAATGCAAGCAACCTTCAAGCAGTGCAATATCACTACCAAACACAAGTAGCATATCTCAGGCTTGAAACATGTAACAACCACATATGGCTTCAACTACAATAACCTGTAACACATCACAAGCACAAGCAAACGATGCGCTCAATTCTACAGCTTAAATCCCACTATATCAGACAAACAGTTCACTTCCAGACAAACAATACTGCTGCGCACAGGCAAGAACCACTATTCCTGAGATCTAGCTGAGCGTAAAGCTACCAAATCCTAAGAATGCATGGAGTCAGCACAAAACTCTAATAATACTATCAAGGAATAAGAACCATTGATCAATTAGGGGCCATATTTACTAAATGCAAGCAACCTTCAAGCAGTTCAAGTCCCACTACTCTCACTACCGAACATAGGTAGCATATCTCAGAGGCTTCGACATGTAACACCGACATATGCTTCAACTGTAATAACCTGTAGCACAAGCAAACAGCGTGCTCAATTCTACAGCCTCAGTCCAGCTGTGTCACAAACTGTGTTCACTTCTAGACAAACAAATAAACAATACCGCTTCTCACAGTCAAGTCCCACCAATTCCTAGATCAAGCTAAGCATAAAGCTACCAAATCTCGAGAATGAACGGACCTGGCACAAAACCCTAGAATTAATAGCAGCTTCAGACTACTAAATTTAAAGCTTTCCCCGCTGGAGCCTACATCGAAAGCGTACCGGTGATGGTGCCGTGGACCACCGTGCCATTCTTGAGCTCGATGGTGACTGTCTCGTTGTTCAACTTCATCAAGAATCTGCAACCGAACGCGGCGCCCGCATCGCGCACCGAATTCGGCGAGGTTTGAACCACACAGGTCAGCTAGGGACGGCGAAGACGAGCCAATTGAAACAAAGGGGAGGTGACGAAGGGAGGGAGGATTACCTGACGAGCTTCATCTTGGCGGCTCCGGTAGGAAGAAGCGGAACGGAGCGGAGGTGAGGCGCCGACCGAACCGGAGAAGCTCAACCTGTTGGCGTTCACGGAGCGGGAGGAGTAAACCCTAGTTTGAAGGCTGATCTGGAGGAGAGAGGCGGCTCGGAGCGCCTTAGTTGGGCCTTTAGTGGGCCATCGGTATTCGGCTTTTGCTGACTGCTGAGAGGCTACTTTTCCTGCAATTGCAGATAAAGGGGGACATTGCTACTGACAATTGTCGTCTTATTTGAGATCCTATTGCATTCTTTGTTCTTCTCTAGCTTTATTCTAAAAATTATTTTTGTTCCCATTTAAGTAGTTCATAATTTTCTAGCATTCTGTGCTGTGAGAAGAGCGGACCTGGACTGCAAAATCGGGGTAAAGTTATATGAAAATAACCCTTGTAATGTGTAAGACAGACCCGTAAAGCAGTTCACACAGTGCAACTAATGTACCAAGGTATCAATATTTCGAAAAGTCTATTTGTTCGTTTGAGAATTGAAGCAATAAGCTCTCACTGGGACTTCGAGAAGTCTCTTGCCTGGACACAAGTGTCTCAGGCAGAAGTTGAGCAAGTCAAAAAAAATACCAAGTTAATGTAGATGAAAACAGCATGTTCAACAGAGGGCAGGCTACTATCCTCTGGAGTTTTATTTACTCAAATTCAGAATATCAGAGGCAAAAACTGCACGCCCAGCGAGCAGTGAACGAAATATTAGAGAATATACAACGTTGGTAATCAAAATTGCAATATACTAGTAGTCGCAGCATGATGAGACAATGTTATCCTAAACTGAATCCCTCTTTCTAGGCGGGGGGTTCCCTCCAGCAAGTAGAACATATGCGTAGAAACAAGCCATTGCAGTGCTGTACGATTTTCATGCGAAAGAGGATATCAGATCTCATTCCAAAAAGAAACATGAATTGGTGTGGACAGTGTAGAGTAAATTACCTCAGTGAAGCATAGAAGCCCCAAGGAAGGATTCTATTTGTCTGCGCAAAGAAGTAAGGAGTTAATGCAATATTATGACAGTAAAAGTGATCATGAGTTACATAAGAATGTATCTTGCAATAGTTACCAAGAAATACGCATGAGAATACTTCCACGCCAGGAAAGCAGAAATTGCTGCAAAAACAAGAGTAGACCAGATCCATAAGCAACGTGTACTCCAAGGTTGAAAAAGATAATATGGTAAACTCTAACACATTGAGCATATGGCTTAGCTTAATTATATTTGCTCACCTGCTTGAGCCAAGATAAATAGGGCGCTAGATCTTCCACTCCTCCAGAATTTTAGACTGAGAGTACCAAGCAGGAGAGTAGTAAACCCAGGCACAACACCTAAGACAAGACTTATGGTGCTTTTGGAGAAAATGTATCCTAAAAGCCCCATAGAGAACAGAAGACCACCTGCATTCCCAAAGGAAGTATCTTTATTTCACTTACTGCATGTGGATAAATGGGTGGCAAAAAAGTTGATGTTTCCAACATTAAATAAAAAAATAGCACAGAAATAAGGTCTGCTATTCATGTATGAAGAACGTGGCAAAGAAATCATTTGTGAACTGCACAAAAAAAGCATAAATGATGCAGTTGTCTACCACTACTTTAGAGTTTATTACATTACCTATCAGACTATATCAAGCAACATGTTGCATATTGGACTTCTGAAAGACTTTCTTATTTTTTATTAAAAACTGTGGACAGTTATGCAATGAGAAGTTTATAAGTGATAATTTCTTGAAATCAGCAGCCGGTAGACATCTGTACAAACAGGAATAAAGAAAAACAGCACTTTACAGGATAGCTGTACTCCTGTGCACAATTTGTATCCATTTAAGCACACTGTGAAGTTACATTGATGAAAATTTGGACTTACCAAAAGGGATACCAAGGCAAAAATCATGTATTTTAGCACTCCTTTTCTGGGGAATAACATTCTCATCTGCTTGTACAAACTCCTTCATTTGGTCTGATTGCGAGTTTAACCCTTCAATTCGTGCATTCTCATTTGAGAATTTTGTTGAAATTCGAGCACGAAAGTCAATTGGCTTTATACGAACTCCACCAGTAGAAATTGAAATCTGTGATGGCAGATGGACAGCAAAGTACATTAGCCCCTCTGATATCCAAGTTAACATTGTACCAAGGAAAAGTTCATACAAGATTAACACACTATCCTTATTACATGTTCTGAGAAAACAAGCACTAATATCAAGAAAGTGTGTACAACTGCATCTATTCCCTACATATTTTAAAATCAGAATATGATCCATGAGATATATTTTGTCAACATGAGAACAGAAAATATATACAGTCCTGATAAACAACAGAACTGAAGAAAAAAGAATCATAAATACATCAAGGACGAGCTTAACGATCCTGATATTTACTGCCACACAGGACACCAACAGAACACAAGCGCTCTGGTTCAGCCTTTACTTCAGCATCTTACACAACCAGGCCCAGTACAACGAAAATTCCACCTTATACTACGAAAGAAGATCCCAAAAGTCTATTATTTCCGTAAAACAGAAAAGCAACACAAATCGTCGCCCAAGTGTACAACAAAACCAAAAACAACACCTCCTCCCCGGCACCTCTTCGAGATCAATCCGATTTTGTTTCCGTACGATAGTGACCAAAGTAAAGCTAATTCCGGGACCAAGTTCTTCGCCAAGACAACGGCCATGAGTTCGCAAGCATACCAAGTTAGGGTTTAGCCCTCGTATCGCATTTATACCTTGGGCGGGTCGCAGAGAGGGTTCTGGAACCATCGGCATGATGGCGGAACTAAGAAGGATCGAGTTCGCCGGTAGGCCGCCACTGCCGCGGCCGAACCGTGGAGCTGCGCCTGCGCCGCCGCCATGGAGATCCGAAATAGTGAACGGAACACTTCCGAGGATCTCCAAGAGGAAGGAAGGAGCACTTGAGCCCTGCTCTCTGTAGCCGTCGGATGCAATGATGAGACGTGGCAAATTGTAAGCCATCCAAAAAATAGAGCGAGAAAAATAGGATTTGTGCTACTGCTACGTGTCACCTCATCACCTCCAAAAGATTTCGGATGGTACACGTAATCAAGCTCACAAAATTCAAGAAAAATATTGCAAAGAACTTTGTAATACAGTCATTTAAGTCTAATTAAACGAGAAGGATCAAAGAATCTGTTTGTTTTTTACAAAAATCTTAACAAAACTCCGGTTCACTATGCACATGTTACTTCTTCCATGGAAAATGTACAAAGACTTTCTAATTCCATCCGGAGAAAAATTGTTTTTAACCATGTAGGAGCACCACTTATTGCAAGTTTATGTATCTATTTAGTGTTGATGAAACACTGTTCTTTGATCCTGGCAATTTCGCCTTTCATCAGTCACACCATATGATTGGTGAGCTCATCGGGCAAGTCCCAGAGTACACAGTCGGGGCCGAACAGCCCCGAAATGTCGGAGCCGCCGCCCTTCCCGCCTTCGTTGGCGTCGTCCATCTCGTCCTCGCCGCGGCTGCTGCCGACGCTATCGTTTCCTTTCTCCGGCAACGCCGACGCCGGCCTGGGCGCCTCGGTGCCCGAGTTCTCGCTGTACATGCTCTGGTGGCTCCACATCGACGTGCCCTGGTCCGCGTCGCCGCCGCCGCCGAGGACGTACTCCGACACCGTCCCCTCGTACCGGAAATCATCCTGCACATGCGCGGGGTTGTATGCGGCGTACATCCCTGCCAGCCCGTCCGACATGTCGGCCGGCGGCCAAGGCGGCGGTTGATGCTGCTGCTTGTCGGCGGCCGCGGCGGCGCCGGGCTCGCTCATGATGGCGCGGGACAGGCCCAGCTTGATGCGCTCGATGGTGTCGTCGGCCTGCGGCGGCGCAGGGAAGCAGCTGGGCGCGGCCGCTCCGCCCGCGCCGATGCCCATACCCATGCCGGCGCCTGGAGCCATGTCGGGCACGGCGGGCGAGGGGAAGTCGGTGGGGCGCTTCTTGGTGAGGAGGTGGAGCATCTCGTCCTTGAAGCAGCCGAGCGCGGCCTCGGCTAGGTGGGCCACCTGCGGCGGCGCCAGCGTGGTGGCGATCTCGGCCATGAGGTGGGAGAAGGACTTGTGCGTCACGGGGTCGATGCCCATCCCGGACAGCTTCTTCTTGAGCTTGGTGTTCCAGTGGTTCTTGACGTCGTTGTCCGTCCGCCCAGGCAGCTGCGCCGCGATCACCGACCACCTGTTGCCGACCACGGAGTGCAGCTTGATGATGGTCTGCTCCTCGGCGTCCGTGAACTCGCCGTGCTTGAGGTCCGGCCGCAGGTAGTTGGTCCACCGGAGCCGGCAGCTCTTCCCGCACCGCTGCAACCCTGTCACATAGACATACCGTCAGTCGGGTACACTCGCTGCAGTCGCCAATTCCGAGTACGAGCTTGTGCCCGCATTGACCGACGGCGGCCAGGTGACGTACCGGCGTTCTTGGGGATGAGGCGCCAGTTGCGCGTGCCGTACTGCGTGATGTAGGAGAGCAGCTTGTTGTCCTCCTCGGGCGTCCACTGCCCGCGCTTCACGTTGTCCTTCTCGCAGCACGGGACGCGCCCCATCTCTCGCCGCCGTCGCGACACGAGGCTTTTCCGGCCGGGCGTGGACTGTGGTTGCGTGGCGATATGCGGCGGTCGCCTCGGGCGCGCGGCGCATAAATAGGCTCGCGGCCGCGCCTGCTGCTGCTGCTGCCGCCGGCGGTACGGGCGAAGGAGGCATGAGCCGCATAAAGAATTCAACGCCCGCGCAAGGCGTGACGAGGCCCCGGGAGCCGGAACAGGTTGCCCACCCTCATAGCGCCGGGTCAACCCTGGTCCAAGCAGCCATGCATCCCCTGCCTCCTCCGCGCCGTCTGATCGATCAACTTGCTCCCGGCGCTAATCGGCGCCCCCGCGTGATATCGACGGGGATGATGATGGCGTTGTACTTTCTGCTACTGCGAGGCGACGTGCCGAATGCATGTGCGCGAGTGTTCGCCTCCGGCAGTCAAAGGCTCAAAGCAGGCGGTCAATCCAGCAAAAAAAACTGCAACAAAGAGCAGCTTACAAGGAACTGTGTCAAGTGCAATGTAGGATTTCAGTCAACTTTTTCTGTAGCGGAATGGTTTTCAGTGAACTTGACAGCATCGGTTTTAGTTTAAATATTGTTTGGTTTTTTGAAAGACTAATACTACTGTTTGTAAAGGGGTAATTTTTTCTCTGGGCTGGGCAGGGTAGGGCAGTGTAGTGTATAGTATATTTCAATGATATGCACTTTGATTACACTCTTGAGGTGACGCTGCTATTTTATCCTCCCGTCCTGCTCATCAAGAACGCGGAGGCCACAGCCTGCCTGCGATTTCAAGAACCCAATGGATCATGTTCTTTCCCACCATTTCAGTAAAAATCTGTCACCCAGGCACACGGCTTATGCATGCTCGATCGAATGAATTAGACTGAATCCAATAGGAAATGCAAATCCAGAGCTACGAAGTTACAAGGGAGGACAACATAATGAGCCGTCCACAACATCCTGAATGTCTGAAACTACAATACATGTTCTCTGAACTCTAAAGCAACCCGGCAGTTTAACATGTGCACATACTTCACTCCACTGCAGAAGGCAAGGCAGGCACGGAAAAATACTATGCCAGCGCCACGCTCTCAGCCCTGCAGATGACCTGCCGGTCTGCTCCTTGTTCATCACCATCACAAGGGAGATGACGCCATCATCTCCCATTTCCTACAACGCACTACATACCATTGCATTCTCCATTTCAATCACTGCAAGATAGATCGAATAGAGCGCAATCCAAAACAGGGTACGGGCCCTAGCCTAGTTTCTGGCTGATGAGCCCCTCGATGGAGCCGACGAGCGCGAAGGCGCTGACGAGTAGGCAGAAGACGCTGAACGTCTGCAGGACGACCCACCTGGTGGACCACTTGGGCACGTTCCGCTGGATGAAGTACATCTCCACGGGGAAGTAGATGGCGAGCGGCCAGAAGCTGAGCGCGCCCAGCAGGGCCAGCACCTCGTTGAAGTATGGGAACACGATGGCCACCGCCGTCGTGCTCACCACGTACAGCGTCCGGAAGCACAGACGCAGCAGGTTCAGGCGGCACGACGGCAGGCACGGGACCTTGATGGTGTGGAAGTCGTTCACGAACCCGCTGTCCGGGAATCTCTTTGCGAAGAACTTGTCCACGAACTGGAATATTGGCTGGCTGTACACCTGCAGGTTTTTTCAAGTATGACACAGAGTAAGTTATTAAGACTAGCTGTGTCAGCATTCAGCATGTGATCTGAGGTTCAGTACCTGATACCCGCCCAACAGGTGTAGGATAATGCAGGCGTTGGCGAAGTCGATGAGCCAGTACGGCTCGTAGAAGCCGAAGCCGGTGAGGAGGTTGCCAGGCGCGTCGCTCCCGAAGGTGGCGTAGCCAAAGCAGCCGCAGCAGAGGTAGAAGAAGGTTGTCACTAGGATTGAGATCATTGAGGCCTTCTTCATCGTCTTGTTCTCGGATGGGGGAGACTTCAGGGTGTCCTACATTGTTTGGCAGAAGCGAAACATAAGAATTGTTCTCCAGCTTAGTGGTTGATACGCTGTATGCGGACACATAAGAGGCAGGAAGTATCTTCTATTTCCTAAAAAAAGGTTAGTGGTTACTAGTACTGTATGAGTGCCTTCGCATTTCTGGAAGGAAAAGGATGCGCTCCAGTTACCTGTATTTCCAGGAGGATCAAGGAGTATGGGTATGCGAACGCTATGTCCCCAATGGCTTGTGAGACGCGCCATACCTTCTGCGCAGGGCTCCTCATGGGGACACCTGTTATGCTTCCTTTGATCGTTCCATTAGCTGAGAAACATCAAAAAAGTCTGTGAGTTTATACGATCTTACATGTGTCCTGATGAACGAAAGCAGGGGTGGCATACGGACCGATGGTGTTGGCGATGCCAAGGCCGAGGCCGATGAAGGCGTAGGAGAAGGACATGACCGCCGCGACTACGGAGAGCCACGCCATGTCGTGGAAGTCCGGTATGAAGGAGAGGAAGAGCTGGGCGCCGCCGAAGATGAGCATGTAGTAGCTGCCGTCGTAGTTGCAGGTCGCTTCGTGGCCGTGGTCGTGGTAGCAGTTGGCCTTCAGAATCGCCCTGCGACATCCAACAGCAGAGCAACCCCCGGAACAAAAGATACAGAAGCACACGCGGTTAAGATCAAGTAGTGAATCAGGGAAATTAACCGCCAGTAGTAGAAGCAGCATAGCATGAGAATCCTGTTCGATATATATCAGACAGGCAGCACGGCGCGACATGACAGGTTGAGCTGTAAGAAAGGTGAAAAAAAAAAGATTGTTACCGGTGACGACTACCTTATGCTAGTGGCGGTGGTGATGGTATAGGCGACGCCGCAGCCGTACAGGCTCACGCACTGCAGCAAGCCGCAAGCCCAGGTGTGCTTCTTGCCTGAGCACGTCGCCGCAGAGCAGCAGACACAGCACAGCACACGGATTAAGCCAAAAGCAAAAACGACGCCACAAAGCTTAGCTAGCTTAATCGTCGATCAGTTTCTCTTTTTCCCATATATAGCTTCTGTACTGTAACCGCAGATGAGAGGGAGATTAACGCGTCTGAGGCAAAAAATGGTAGGCAGGTATACCGAGGTAGACGAGGACGGCGTCCATGTAGCAGTGGTTCCGGGGCCCCTTCTGTGGGTCGCCGCGCCGGTAGCACTCGGTGAGCAGCGCCGCGGAGACGTAGGTGACGAACGCGAAGCCGAGCATGCAGGCCGGCCCCGCCACCCACCCCAGCTGCGCCACCGCCCACGCTAGCGACAGCACGCCGGCGCCGATCACCGCCGTGATGATGTGCGCCGCGCACGTCCACACGGTGCCTGCGCGCGGGGAGCGAGCGGCCGACACAGTTGATTCAGTCGACGAAGACGCGCGCGAGCGAGCGAACAAGAGAATGGTAACGGTTGTGCGGGCAGGTTACCGGTCCGGCGCGGGTGTCCGTCGTCGTCGCACCGGCCGTCGAGCACCTCGAGGGAGCGGTCCACCGCCATTGCATGCGCGCGGCTCTCTCTCTCTCTCTCTCTCTCTCTCTCTCTCTCTCCGGCCGTTCGCTGGCTGCTCAGCGAAGCGAGAAGCAAGGGCTGGGATATACGGCGCGGATGGAGCTGTGGTCTCAGAGCCGGGGCGGAGCAGGAAGTCTAGGTGGGATTGCTCTCAGGTCCAGGAGGACGACGACAGCAGCGACCGTGCAGCCGTATAGGTCCGACGATACTCTGACCGCCGCCGCTGCTTCGATCAAATAATCATCGAAACATTATTGATATCGCGATTTGTCCGCTTGTTTTCTGGATGGGGATCGACATCCGAAAGTGCCGTGCCACCTTTCGGGAACGAAAATCCCAGCTACATCACCCTCTACGTACAAAAGACCTCACCTTTTTCTCACACGGGAAAGTGTGATTTGAGCCCCGGGAGTATCTGAATCTAACAGTGCATATGCCGCATCTAAAGAGACGGTGGACGCAGGGATGAAGCTAGGTAGTCGCACACTCACACCGGAGAAAAATCGAAATTATAGCTATAGTATCTCTTTTACACCTTATAGCACCACCTAGACCCAGTGGTGTGCTCAGAGCACAGTGTTCTCAGTGGCACTAGTCCACTAGATCTTTGGTTGCTTCTTAGATAAATATAGGGAAAATCGAAGTAAAAAAAACATCCATACTAACACATGACAATGCGTGTTATTGTCGCAGAGAGAAAGGATGCGCAGAGTGAGACAAGAAAAAACTAGCTAGCGCTACCGTGTCACGAGTCCACAAGGCATGTGGGGTGACCTGTCCACAGGGCGGGGCCCGAATGCTCGACGGGTCGGGACAGGACACAGGAGAACCAAGCTCCCGCAATGAGCAATCATGTTTGTTCGCTGTTCGCGGGAGTTGTCGTTTCAGCTTGGGCAACCAGTTGCCCAACCCCATCTTTCTCTGGCATAATAAAAATGTACCATTAATTGCCCCCCGAACGGCTGAAAATGCCACTTGGCAATGTAATGGTTCTAGGTATAAGCTGCAGGAACCTTTCGCTGACTGTTCACTGTTCAAGTTGGCGTCCTTCAAGTTTTGGGAGGTGTAATACTGCAGCTTTTTTTCCCAAAAAGTTAATTTTGGTTTCAAGCCCCGGAAAACCGGGTGCATGACTTGTCTAGTTGCGATTGCCCACTGCTACTGCACAGTTGTTGTCATGGAGGTGTTCATCAACCTTTGTGGACAGTTCGGACCATTTGATACATTTTTCGTGTGACGGGGTTCAAATCCATTTTCTTCTGCTTATCCTTTCTTGGCAACCGTGTCCCGTCGATGCTACATGCTTGTTTTCTAACAGCCGCTACTGTAGGATAGTAGAATTGTTGCGGCGCATGAAAGAAACGCTCCATTTCGCGCTCTTCCTACCGCTTTGTTGACTCGGCGGTCCTTTCGCGCGGCTCAAGAAAACTACTGCTCTCCGTTACATTCTTCAGATCACTACGCAATGCTAAGAAGCCTGTCATTGGTAATCAGATAGTCCGCTGGACAGGTGGTTTGAAGACCTTTGTAAAATATCAGGGAAACAGAAGTCTACACAGAGCAAATCCATAGCAATTCTAACGTGTTGGATGTTATGTAAGGAAAGGAATCGCCATGTCTTTGAAGATATTGAACTGAATCCTAAACAAGTCATAGAACTGATCAATGATGAACCAAGCCAGTGGTCTTTGGCCGGGACAAATACCCGAAATTCATAGCTTAAATCTTGCATATCTTTAGCAGAAATATCGGTGACACATTTTATGTGTATGTAGGATTTGGTCCGGTCTTTCAAGGGTCGTTCGGGGCATGTAAAAAATCATCTTCTTATGCCAGGCCATTAGGCCCGTTTTTTTTTTGAAAAAAAAAAGATCGCTACGCATCAAACAGACCATGACAACGGACACACAAGTTGGCTCTGTTTTGGTCCTAGTGCGGCCATGATATCCACCGAAAACGACCAAGGATCTGAACCTAGGCGGAAAGCAGAGTCATGTACGTTGATTTTTTGGCAAAATGTATGTTGATTTTTGACAGAAATACTAGTAAATTTATAAAATTCCCAAACCTAGGAGGTGTAACAATTAAGTTTTGGATCCGGGGCATGCAGACTTTGTCAGATTTTGTAGCAAATGCTGGGTCAAGTGACCAGGACCCGCGGCTCCTCTTTCTGGTGGGATCCCAGAGAGACGAGATGGAGCTGGTGGAGCTTAAATCAATGTGATGTATGCTGCTGGTACAAGGTGGTGATGCAGATTATCGACGCTGACAGGCGGAGTCCATCAGCGATATTGCTGAATTTATGTAATAATATACATACTGTGTGTGAAAACGTAGAGGTGAAAAGTTTTTCTTATTTTCTAAAAAAAGCAAGTATGAAGAGGGGTGGGAGCTTTCTTTGTGAAAGCGACTGAAGTTGAAGGATCACTGGCCCTAGCAGAATGGGCCGTTGTGCACAACGCAGAGGTTGTTGGGCCTAGGCGTGAGGGAAGGTCGTGTGTCGCGAATGAAAATGGGCTCAGGTTGACGAGCAAAACTAATCGCCCCACGAACTTGTAGACCCTCTCCTTGATGTTCAAACCAACGCTACGCCAACAGCACAGAAACTCATACTAATAGACGTACGTACCTGAAGCTGATGGAGGCCGTGATGGTGTAGGCGATGCCGTAGCCGAACATGGCCGTCTGCTGCAGCAGCATGCACACCCAAGAGCTGCTGGTACCTGTCAAGAAGCATTTTCACCCACGTTCATCAGTAAACGATTTCGCTCAAAAACTTGTATAAAAGGAGACGGCTAAAGTACTTGTTACAGCTCGTTATTGAACTTGAATATTTGACTAAACAGTTTCTTTTTATTTAACTTAGGTTAGATAAAAAATGCCACAGTGATTAATGGTAACAGCCACGCATATGAAGCTCTTGAAATCGTTTATTTGACGGTACTTTTCTCTTGAAATCATCGACCTAGAAGAAGGCCCTAATGATTGAGAAACAACATGTTGACACGTCTACATAACCGGCGATGGGCCAAACAGAGCCAAATGTTCAAAGAACATGGTCGCCGTAAATAAAACTTAAGCTTTACGTCGCTACCACGGATTCATGATGGTTGGTCCGACAAAACATGCTAAACGAATTTGTCCCAGCAAGATGGTTCAGTCGTGTCGGAGTCGAACAAATCGCCAGTTTACTCGAAAATAAAGTCGCCTTTGCCTGTGATGCCTCACTCGTCCCTCTCCTCACTCTCGTCAGGCACCTGGCATGCCAGCTGCGCCGTCGCAAGTGACGCACACGAACTCGTCCACCAACCGACCAACGCGCGCGCCACGTCGTCTCCCCAAGGAATCGGACCCGAGGGCCGGTCCCTTTCCTGACGTGTTTCCAGTGAGCCGCTTCGCACCAAACAAGGTTTTTTCGTCGATCTGTACCGTGCGCGAGCGCCACGGGGTTCACGAGGCTTCCCGTGTCCCGGTGGTTGGCGCTCGGCTGCTCGTGTTTATTCCTGCCACTTTTTTTTTGAAAGTTCTATCCCTGTCAGACCAGACGCTTCCCCATCACGATCCACAAATTTATTGAAGAGGATACAATCGGAGGGGAACAGGGTCCGTACTCGTGGCCTCTTTTCCCCTTTCTTACAAATTTGTTAGTGCTCCTAAGTTTATCTGAATATTTATCTGACTCGAGATGCCCCTTAATTAAATTACTGGCTCGCATTACACATGTAGTTTGGATTGTCTTTTTCTTACTTTGTCAAACACGATAATGCGCCGAGATGTCGCTTAGCCAGAACCAGAATTACTAAGTTGTTAGCTGTGTTACAATACCGGATAAATAAACAAACATCGGAGAGTTTGCCGGGGTCCGTTAATTTATTCAGACTTGTTTGTTGTTAGCTGACGGAGCCTGCATAAAGAGCAGCTAATGATCTGGCACATGCTAAACTAAAGAAGTTGAACACACCAACCAACGACTGGAGGAATACGCCTCTGATGCTATAGTATAATGCGCCTCTTAAACCCAAAACCAAACACGTGTCAGCTGCTGCTGGTACTGCCCTAAAAATCCAGATCGCCGGTCACTCGTCGATCCTTAATTCGTGCCGTAAGGTACACAACCCATTTTTGAAACCCAGATTCTCTAGTTAAACACGATAAAAAAACTGGGCAAAAAGGGGTTGACGTACCTAGGTTGCGGTCGACGGCGCCGGCGTACGTGCGGTTCCGGTGCGGGCCGTGCTCGGGGTCCGGCGAGCGGTAGCAGTCGGCGAATATCGTGGACTGCAGCGCCGTGACGGCGGCGAAGACGAGCATCGTGAGCGGGCCGGCCACCCACCCCAGCTGCGCGATGCTCCACGCCAGCGACAGCACGCCGGACCCGATGACCGCCGTGATCACGTGCGCCGCCGCCGTCCACATGCTCCCTTCACCGGTTCCATTCGGGACGGTCAGTCGTCAGATTCGATGGAGCAGGGGACGGAGGGCGGAAAGACGGGAGTGATAATCGAGTGGTGGTATTGATCTGGATCGCATAGGCGACCAACAAACTCACCGCTCCGCACGATGCCGCCATGCTTGGGCTGATCCGAGATGAGGGGGACGGCGGCCTCGCGGTCCCCGCCTTCGCCGAGCGCCATGGCCGAACGATTGATCGACCGATCGATGGAGCCAGCCAACCTTCGCCTCCGCCTGTCCTGTCGAATCCCTGCTTCGTGGAGGAGAATGTGGAACGAATGGTGAAGGGTCGAGTCGTTTGTCAGATTCTTATATCACGGGACCATTTGAAGCGCCTCGCCTGGCGAGTGGTGGCGGCCGGTTCAGTTATATGATTTGTTCCAGGATGTATAATGGCGTGTGCCTGGTTGGCAATGAGGAAGCTTTTGATTTGATTTTGTCTGGTATTTTATTTGCAGTACATCCTCAGTTCTTTTTTCATTTGTTTAAATAAAAATGAACGAAAAGAGTATAATTTTGCTCCCGTCGATGAAAGGGATGGTGTAGGCGTGTAGCTATCTGTACGAAGTTTGAGAGTTTGAACCGGCTTCTGATTGGTTGAATCATTCACCCCGCAGCAACCAACCAAAACTCGTGGTGATTATGAGACCCATAGTATCTCCATTCCTTATTCGGTGTTGTTGGTTAACACAAATTTGTACTGATTATAGGATATCAAATACAAAACGGAGGTAGAGAAATATCTAAAACTAACTCATAGTTTAGGCGAAGAGAACGGACAGCTAGTAAAGCAAACAATTCGGCAGGTCAAGCAGGTCTCGGGTTGGTCCTTCTGCGTGTTCAAATTTCACCTGATTTCTCATTAGGAACGTCCAAATCGACAGGCCATGGGGAGCGCCAGAGCCTCCTGGATCTCTCCCGAACTACCCGATTCGTGGACAGGAAGCTGCTGCAAAACAATCATTTGGTGTGGATTTATTTTCTTGTGGAATTTTTTTTTCTGGAACGCATAAACCCGGCCGCTGGATTACTCAGGATCCATCGAGACACGGCATCATTACCCCTTCTAATTAATTATTATTATTACGAATAACTTAAAAATAAAAGGAGTAATATTGTACATTTACGGTGCCACTCTCTCTCCGATTGAAAAAGTCGTGCTAGAGTAGGGCTGCCGAATATCCTGCCGAATATCCCTGCCACTGTGCCACACGTGGACGGCGGGCCGCCGTGTTGGTGCCAGGAGGCCGCCAATCAGCATCAGGCGAATGTGAAGGCTGCAAATCCAAGGCAGGCCTAATTTGATTTTATCCGAATCCAGGGCCCATGTAAGAAGGCGATTTTCTGCAACGCATTAAGAGATTCAAACCACCCCCCCCACACACACACATCCCCGATCGATTTATTTTGCAAGAAACACCTTGAAGCAGCTAGTTTAGTCCTAGTATGAGCCAACACTTTTTTGCATGCAACTTGCTGGTTCGATGGGATAGTATATCAGTCAACCTTCTTTTACCGATGCACTGTATCTGACTTAGGTTTGAAGGGTCCCTACTCAGCCTTATATATTCAGGAGTGTAGGGTTACAAGGGAAGATTTTCTAATTGGTTAAAACTAGATATTAATATGAAAATATATCTTTGATTGTCTTGCGGGTATTCCGTAACTTTTAGTGTTCATTCGGATAGAGATGTATCTCCACGCCTTCTTGTTCCATATATGTTTTATTTAGGCCATGTGTCACTTACTGATGTTTGACTTGATCCACCCTAGTCTAGGTTGTCACCAAGCTATGTCTAGAGCTGCTAAAAGGCCTTGACCCATGGGCATTTTATAATCTAAATCATCCATTATTATATATTAGGTTACAAAATATACTAATATGATCTGTTACTAATCCGATCCGTCTTTCAAAATATATAGTTTATTTTCTAGACCCGTTACCAGCCCTAGCTGTGTCACGGGTACCCATGGTACACATGTTCCATAAAAGGAGATATATACTCCTCCACAAATGAATAAAAATGAATAAATTATATATATTTAGTTTCATCCTTGATCTATACACGTGTAACATATATTTGGACCAATGGAATATGGAGTAATTGTTTATGGTGCAAGTTATTAGCATATCAATGGCTACCCCTGGCCACAACTAATCTTTGCCAATGCATCATCTGAAAAGGCTTGAATCGGATGCTTTAATTTCATTTAGTTGATGAAATAGAACTTTCATTAACTAAAAAAAGTATAAAATCACATCATTTGTAGGAACATACTCTTGCATAGGAGTATTGAGTTACCTGAAGCGTCACGAAGGCTTGAGAGGCAAGACTGAGCTTGAATAACGGAAGTAACTTAATCTAATTTAATTTCGTCTGCATGCTCTCCTTCTCTCTCTCTCTCTCTCTCTCTCTCTCTCTCTGCGCCCGAGAAGCGTAACAACCATGCAAGCAGACCCGCAGGCACAACCTGAACAAACCGCGCCCCGGTAGGGAAGTACGGAGCGAGCAACGCACGCGCGGTGCGGCGGGTTTGAGTTCGTTGAGATCAACAAGGCTGTTTTCCTCAACTAGTGTCCCGATTAAGAGTGAACAAACAAACGATGTGAGAAGCAAGGGCAAGGAAAGGTACCTGAACGCCTGCTGATCGAATGGACGCCGGTACACGGTTTTGAACGAGAAAAACACCTGAGTGTTAGTTATGAGAAAAGTATGAACACATGTTGATTTCGAATGAATACCTGCCGATCGAAACACGGATGTGGAAAGCTCCCTTTCTTGTGGCACCAAAAGACAGACAGCCAGAGAGAGAGAGAGATAGAGAGAGAGAGAGAGTATTAGTACGTCTCGTTTTCGATGGTAATAGCAGTGTATAGGGTGTACTGCTTTTCCAATAACACAGCGAGATCTCTCTGTGTATCAGCTCAAAGTTTGCCGATCGAGCGCGCTGGCACGGTAAAGCGCACTCCATCGGTTGGTGAGCGAACACGTCGCAGACAGGAGGAGCGGTAATTATAATTAACCACGGTAAGTTGCAGCTGACAAGAAAGGTCGTAGAACGAGGGAAAAATATCCTGCAGGAAGAGATCTCGCAGTGGTGTAACAAGAAGTAACGGAACAAGCTTAGCTAAAGCAAGCAGCGCGCTCGCGCGCCTGCTAGCTGGTGGTTCATCAATTCCATTCCACCTCGCCCCCGCGCGTCCGTGCTCTCTCGGCTCGACGCCGCAGGCCCTAAAATCGCGGAGCCCAGCTCCATCCATCGATGGATGGCATGCGAATCCCCCTCGCTTCCCATCCCCACGCCACCACCGAATCTGCTCGTCCGTCTCCTCCCTTATTTAGCAGCGTTCCGACTGCTCTCTCTCTCTCTCTCTCTCTCTCTCTCTCTCTCTCTCTCTAAAACTGAGAGATACTACTAGTACTAGCGGTAGTAGGCCAGGCGGCACAGGCCCCACTGGTGCGTGCGTGAGAGTTACCAACTGACCTGAGCTTCTCTCTCTCTTTCTCTCTCTCCACCTCGATCGCAAGCCTTTTCCCCCACCCTCCTTCCTGGGGTTTCTTGTTGCTCGCGGATTCTGGCGGTTACAGCAGCGAGAGCAGCCACCCAGCAGCTCCGCTCCCTGCCCCCCGGCCGCGCGGCGCGGGCGGTGGTCCGGCTCCCCTTCTGCCCGCTCCGGAGGTGAGATCGATCCCTCTCCCCGCCCTCTTCCCCTCCCCAGCCCTGAGGCGCGCGAGATTACTGATCATGGCGCGCGGCCGGCGCGCCCCTCGTCGTTGTCGCGCTAACTAGATTTTGCGTCGAGGTGCGGGTGGCAAGCCTTCAATCTGCGTGGGTCGATCGGATGGATGGATTCGCCACGTATCGGCCGGCTTCCTTGGTGGTGGTCGTACTAGTTTCCGCGGTGGTGGTGGTGGTGGTACTAGTCGTTTCAGCCGTGTGTTCATCTGTGTGGTGCGCGAACTGGTTCAGTAGTGACCTGTTGTTTATCTGGAAGGCAGCTTTAGTTGTTACTAGTTTCCCTTGAGGTTTTGGCGAGATTGGTTTCGCTTTCCCTGCCTGCGTCCGCCGGTCTTGGGATTTAGCCTCTCCCCCCCAGCACTGCTGTGGCCGCCGCCTCGTTGTTCATGGCTTGGGTTTCAGTGCCGAGATTTTGATGCCCTTTTGGTCGTCGGGTGCTCGAACGACTATCACTAGTAGTTCGGTTCTTTTCAGCTCCACTTTTTCTCTTTCCCAGGTGGGGCGCTCTCCTGTGATCAGCTCTTCTCTTTTCACCTATGCTGATTCTTACTTTCTTCTCGCCACGTTACTAGTCATCTGCTGCGTGATGGATTAATTTGTTGCTGTATTCTTTGCTAGCTTGATTATCATTTCATTATTAATATGCGGCCGATTAATTTCCAGCTTGTTATTTACTTACCTGAGTGGGACTTATGTAATTTCTGCCACTTGCTTGCTTATTAATTTGCTCTCTGGGTTCTGGAAATTATCAGCGGCTCGATTCTACCTTTAATATGATTGCCTGCAGGAGCCCTGTGTTTGATTTCCTTCCAAATGTGGTGCGTCCATGAGATGCAGATCCAGTACCTGCCGTTTTTGTTCTCTGAATTAGAATTGAAGTAGTAGTACTATTTCCTTCACTTGAGCAGGCGACGCTGCCATGCGCGAGCCTTGGTTAGCTTTTGTGAAAAGGATCGTTGTTAGCTTTCTTTCACCCCCCCCCTTCTTTTTTCCAATGCTGCTAGCTAGAGTAACAGTGCACTTCAGGTGGTTCATTCCCTCATCTTATCTCTGTTGACAGAAAAGAAGATCAAAAGGCTGCAAGATTGCCTGTCACTTCGGTACATGGAATTTCCTTTTTCCACCACCCTTTGCACTGCATGCATGTCCCTGCATCACTAGAACCTTGCAGCATGCAGCTATGGCTAGTTACTTTTACCGTCTCCCACACTGCCACACACCACATATTATTCTCTCCATCGTTTCAGTCTATTCGGGTGGTTTTAGAATTACTGTTGGAGATATATGCTACTTTTGTGTTGCAACTTTCTCATTATTTCATGTCGTTTGAAAATTTATTCTGCCTATCTGCTGGTTGGTTACTAAAACGTGTAACACTTTGTTCGTTGTGCTAGTAGCCACGTCCTCACCTGATCGGTCACTTTCTTGCTCCTTTTCCAGGTGAGAGGACCAGTTCTCTCGGATGGGAGCAAGACCACAAGACTCTTGATGTCTAGAGTTTGTTTCAGTTACTAGCTCGCGGCATAAAGGGCGGTGAAGGCTTAATCTGCTTGGCTCGTTGTGAAACGGACGCAACCACCGAGTGGAAGGCAAAACAGGCCACAGTTCAACACCATATATAACTCTCCTCTCCGATCAGCTGCAACGTACCCCAGCACCAACACCTCAACCATGGACTTGCAAGCGTACTACATCCAGGCTGCTAAGGCGGCGGCGCCCGCAGTCCATGCCGAAGATGATGACGACGTGGTGGAGGTTACTCCCAAGGCCGTGCTGCTGAAGCTCGAGGTCCAAACAGGCATGGCGGCTAGCGTGACGGCGTCGTACAAAGGCAGTGGCTTGTCTCCGTTGGGGCTTGGCAATGCGGAGTCTGGCAGCGGCGGCCATGATCTGACGTGTCCAGAGTGCGGCAAGGCGTTCCTGTCGGACAAGGCCATGTACGGTCACCTGAGGAGTCACCCGGAGAGGGGATACAAGGGGGCGAGCCGTCCTGCGACGGCCAACCCCTCTGCCGTTGCTGGAGACAAGAAGCCGAGGAAGGTGCTACGGAAGGAGGCTGAGTTGCCAGCGATGAACATGCCGGCTGCTGCGGCGGCGGCCGGAGAAAAGAAGCAGGGGGAGGAGGACGAGCTTTGGTCGAAGTGGCCAGTGACAGCGAAGCGCGGGCGCGCGTCGTCCACACCACGTGCCGGGAGCGAGCCCGTGGCGACGGTGCAGTCGAGCGACTGGTGCAGCGAGGAGGAGGAGGCTGCCATGATTCTCTTGGAGATGGCCTCTCGCGGCACGACGACTGAAAGACAGCGGACTCTGCATCCGGTCCATACCCGCGACGCCAAGAACCAGACACCGGACGTCGAGCAGCCTATGCTACTGGTTGATCATGCCTCCCAAAATCAGATGCCAGATCTCCAGCAGCTGATGTTACCAGATCATGTCTTCTGCTCTGCCACGATGCACCAGACGCCGGACTCCGAGCGGCATGTCGTCCAATCGGAGCTCGCCCCTGAGGCCATTGCCGAGTCGCGGACGCCGGAGGTCAAGGAGCTCAGGCTTGAGATTCCCACAAAAGCTGTCGTTGTCGTGGTTCCCGACACGAGCGCACCTGCGAACCAGCAGGTCATCGTCGCTTCAGGCAGCGGCGCCAACAAGCGCAAGAAGCGACGGGTCCTGGATTCCGGGAAGACCCAAGAAACGGCATCACCACCAGAGGACGCCAACGTCAAGCCGCCGGCGAGGCGCATCCCTTCGCCAGCGTCTGACAAGAAGCACGAGTGTCCGACCTGCGGCAAGTCGTTTCCGACCCACCAAGCTTTGGGCGGCCACATTGCCGGCCACAACAAGGGCGCGAGCAAGCACGGCGCGCGTCACTACGAGCCCGCCATGGTCCAGGCCATGCAGAACATCTTGGCGCACCACAAGAAGAGCAGCAACGCAATCGGCGGCGGCACGGGCGCGGCCGAGGGCATTGTCGCCGGTGCAGGGCGGGAGGGCGCTGTCACCGGCACGGGTCAGGAGGGAGCTATCTCCGGCGCGGGCCAAGTGGACGCTGTCTTCGTCGCGTGGCCGGGGAGCGCTGTCGGTGCCGGTGGGCAGGAAGAACACCATAATGTCCAGCCGTCGGCTCCGCATGTGTGTCAGGACTGCAACATGACCTTTCGCTCCGGGCAAGCGCTCGGCGGCCACAAGCGGAAGCACTGGTTCCCGGAGAAGCAGCAGGCCAGAGCCGCGCTCGCCGCCGCGCCGCGGACCTTTGACCTGAACGAGCCGCCCAGCGATGCGGAAGTGGAGAACCAGCCCTAGCTGGGAACCGGGGTCCTGGTCCCTGCATTAGGTTCCTGTGCTGATGCGGGATACATCAATTTTGTAGCGAAATGATCGCCGTTGTTCGTGCACCATCACCGTTTGTCATTCAGTAGGGGTTCGCAGCGTTCAAAATTTCATTCTCCGGATGCAAGAATATGGCAGCCGACGATCTTGCTCCGAAAGACATGATCTTTCTGTCTTGTTGTCTGATCGTATAACCGGTGAAATGTTCTGAGTTCTCGTGTACAAGCTAGCATAGATACTAGGGCAGCGCCATGGTAACTAAAGAACCAAAGAGCGTCAATAAATTATTTACGATGATAGTCATTGTAAATAATTTTATTTATGATATTTAACTTGTGACAACTACAAACTGTCATAAATAACCAATTGTCATCATAAACAAGCTATTTACGATGGTATATTAATTATATAGTTTGAATATATATATATATATATATATATATATATATATATATATATATATATATATATATATATATATATATAAAAGTGAGGATATCTCATGAACTCTGATCAAAACAATAGTTTGCCACTTGTTCCCGTGCTTTAACTGCACGTTTTCTTGCACCAACAGTTACTGTTCGTCATGCATTTCCTCCGCACTAAGATAGGTTTTGACCCTTGATCACTCTAATCTCTTTTTCCCCCCAAGGATTTAACAACACGGACGGCAACGTTATTTCAACAGATTTGTCCTGGCAACGACCGGGACGACCAGTGTTGCACAGCTCAAGCCAAGGACGTGCATGTTCACGCATGCAGCTTTGTTCTTACTGGTGTACTGTAGCTGCAATGGCCTTAGATATTCGCCGCGCCAAGTGACACAACACGGCACGGAAGTCGATACACGAAGATGAGCCAATTTCGACCATGGGCCTGTTCTAGTTCCTCCATTTGGCAGGCCACAAAAGTATGTATAGGTAAAATGGGCCGTCTGGGCCCTCCACAGAAAAAAGGGACGAACGCGCACGGACTGACGGTAAGGCGATGTATAGCTTTGGTTTCCAGTTCAGTCAACATACGGGAAAGTTTATTGAAACACCGCTATACATCAACCGTTTTTAGAAACATAGAATCGATATACGCAGAATGCAACAAGGACAGCTCGCCTCGCAAAAAAGAAAAAAAAAGATAGCCCACAAGGATCAAACGCTAAATTTTCAGAGAGAAAATTGCAAATCTGCAAACCGTCAACCATCTGATTAGTCGATTGAACCCACATTATGCAGCGATCTATTTTACAGAAACACTTTTTACAATTTCCAATGTACATTAAACTTCACGTGCAACTATATTAAAACAACCATCTAAAGATATTGCAATCCATGACATCGAATTTACAGGCTGAACGAAACACTACCTAAATCAAGTTGGTACTATGTCACCGAAGGGAACCGAGTCCTGAGCGAAGAACATCTTCAGCGAAAGCCACAGCATTATCAGCTGCACGAGGCCAAAGAGGGACACTTTGAAGGTTCTGCTCTGCAT
Organism: Neostapfia colusana; assembly: GCA_030760725.1. Lineage (NCBI taxonomy): Eukaryota > Viridiplantae > Streptophyta > Magnoliopsida > Poales > Poaceae > Neostapfia > Neostapfia colusana. Next base: position 5,921,780 of record JASWHV010000017.1, on the reverse strand, counting down.
CTTTAGGACTTCCGTCGTCCTGTAGAGCTCCTTTTCGTGGACCTCCAGCTTGTCCACCTGCTCTTTCAGCATGATGATCTTGCTCTCTGTGTCCCTCAGCTTAAGCATCATTTTCGTGTTGTCCCCTGCAGACTTGTGCTCCTCCAAGGCGATCTGGTCCTCTGCCCGGACTTGCCAGTTCTGTTTTGCTTTCACCATCACCAACCACTGAATTTCGGCTTGTATTTTATCCTGCAGCTGGCGCTCGACCTCCATCTCTAGCTGTACAATGTTAGCGGCATCCTCCTCCAGTAGTGGTCTATGCGCACTGTCGATGACTATTTCAAGATTGGATATCCTCAAGTCCTTTTGTCTGATAGTGTTTGATGCTTCTTTCAGTTTCTGTTCAAGATGCTGCATCTTCTCATTCATTTCCATGACATCAACTCGTCCATGTGGCAAGACGATCACATCTTGGCCAGTGTTACCACAACTGGATTCCTCGGCCTCAGTATCATTGACAAGGTCTGACAATTTTTGTACCTCTGAATAGACAAAGGAACAGAAGAACACTTACAATTTATTTATAGGTGATTTACAAAAGCATAAGTTAAAGCTCAAATGCAGACAAGTAAGAGCAGCGATTTCAGTGACAATCAGGTGGCACCCAAGAACATAATAACTGGCTAAGAATTGGAATGCTTTTTTTATATAGACAGAAGTCAAAAGGGCTAGGTGATTCATCAAAACCATAACAAGCAATAAGAACACTACCAGAGTTACACGCATGGACTTGTAATATATTATGAAAAATGAACCCCTCCCCCCTGCAAAACTATGTGACAAGCAATTTTCTCTATCCTGCACGGAAAATTCATACTGTCGAGTAGAAAATAACAGTTGTCCAAACTGAAGGAAATCGTGTATACCAAAAAATAGAAAGCCATATTTACATTTTGTGTTTCGACTCTATAACAGAGATGCAACAGTCCATAATATATGATGACATTATAAAGGGGAAGGCGATCAAACTATCACATCATCTAACTGAGATAAAGTACGTATACAGATACGATAGTCAGGATGCACATGCTTGATAAAAAGAAACAGATTTTATTTTATGGAACAATTCACACAGCACCTAAAGCTTGAGCTTCAAGAAATCCAAGTTTTTGAGCATCTACCAAAATTTTAGATAAGCAACAGATTTTCTTTTATGGGACAGTTCACACAGCACCCAAAGCTTGAGCTTCAAGAAATCCAAGTTTTCGAGCATATACCAAATCTTTAGATATTCAATATAAGTAAATATCACACAAGAAAGTACACAGAGAAATTCAAAATCAAAACAGAGTGCATGAAAAGCATCAACAAAGAGAAGAGTTTTACCACATTCAAGGACTTCCTGGGTCGTCTGAAGTGAGGAAATCGATTCAGCAAGAGGATCACCGTCTTTATCGTGAAGCACCCAACTCCAGTCAGTTTCATCATTTTGCTCTTCAGAATGATGCAAACCAAAGTTCGTCCTTGTTACTCTCTCCTCATCAACCTCATTATATCTTTTAAAAGCTGACTGAACCTCCTCGCTTTGTCGGTCTTCGCTTGGATCCCCATCATAGCTCATTGACATTGTTTTATGCCAGTGTTTGCTAAAAGATTCACCTGCATCACATGCTATCAAGTAAGGCTCAACCAAGGAAGCATGCCTCTTGTCCTTAATTGTTCTCCGATGCATCTTAAGTCGTGTCCTTCCCAAACTAAAATCCTTCACCCCAACCGTTATCCCATTACAATCTGCAGAGACCCTTGACCCTGTAATGCCTAACGAATAGCTCGTGGCTAGCACCAGAAAATCAACGTTCAGCTGCAGTGGGTTATCACGTGGTTGCCGACTCACTCTCCTCCATCTCCTCAACCTAGACCCTTTCTTGGGGGATGTTTCAGAGAAATACTTTTCTTGCAGAGCCGCAGCCGTGTAATAGAAAGGCAACTCCGGAAGCAATCGGATTCTACTCTCCTTGACGACATTATTATCTATAGTTTCTGTTTTGATATTTATAAAGCGCAATTCAGCTAACTTGTCCGCTCTATTTGCACCTGCACCACCAAATGGAGCGAACTTGCCCCAATTCATCTCAAGAAGAGAAGAATCGAGAGGCGATTCTGAAGGATCTTGTGCTAAATTTTCTTCCCTAGTTGCTGCTTCCGATTGAACCATCCTAATTTCACCCATTTTACCTGAAACCTACAAGAAAACGGCAACCCAATTCCAAAGGCAATTTGATTCATAGGGTTTCGCACCACGCTTGTTCTGATAATCCAGAAGGAAATTTATAGCTCCGCATCCATTTGTAGCCTCGGTAACATTTCTATGCAGCCGGAAAGATATGAATTCGACGAAACTACCACAGCATTTGTCGGGCTCGGTCGCAGCGAACCGAGATTTTTCGCAGAAACTCCGAAAGAACTTGGTGAAAGGGGGGTCCGGAGGTGGGGAGAAGCCACGAACCTGCCGCGAAGAAGCTTCTCGGAATCGAGTCGGCGGATGAGTGGAAACTGCAAACACCGGAGGACGCCGGGCGGGGGATATATTATATACCCCAGGGGAATTTCCGTGGATTGCGCGCCACGGAGGAGGAAAAAAAAAGGGGGCAGGAAAACAGAGGAAGGAAGGAAGGCAGCGGAGGTCGTGCGCGAAGAGAGAACTGAGCGGAAAGGTTACGCTTCGTTTGCGCCGCTAACGAGATGTCCGGCAGCCCAGGTTCTGTGGTCAGCCCACCTTGGGTTTCCGCCCCATGGACGACGCTTGTTGGGCCACATAATTCAGGCTTCTCAGGACCCAACGGCCCGGAGCACTTTATCCATCGTGTCGTGTCCGTGTCTAGGCCCAGCTAAGAACGTGGAGTCGTCTTCATGTTTTTTTTTTCTTTCCTTTCCACTACCATTGGTTTCGTATTTTTCGTGAGGTGGACGTTTACTTTCAGTGATGTTTCATTCTCTTCTTTATTCTCTTGTATTTTGTTTTGAGGAAGTTCGTTATTCTCTTGTTGCCGATAGATTGTTCGATCGTTTTTCAAATTTTTCATATAAACTTTCTCAAATCCATAGAGATGGAACATGATCGCTGTTTTAGTAGCGGTTTCTCCTGTTGAAATTTTTAATTTCATTGCAAAGCTAGTAGATAAACTTTTAGTCCGTTCATATTAAAATATTAACACTGGTCAGTTAAATTTTAAAGGAGTTACAGATGACGCTATCTCATTGCAACACCTAGTCCTGGGACGTACCTATTGCGCATGACAATCCACGACACATAGTGGTCATGTCATCTTGGTTTTATCCACTTCTAATTTGTGCTTGAGGTCCTTATTTTTCCTCTACGGCTCCGGTCCCGGCGGCCACCAACGCCGGTGACCGCTCTGGTCCCGGCGGCCACCATCGCCAGCGCCAGTGACCGCTCCGGTCCCGGCGGCCACCACCGCCAGCGCCGGCGACAGCTCCGGTCCCGGCGGCCACCACCGCCAGCGCCGGTGACCGCTCCGGTCCCGGCGGCCACCACCGCCAGCGCCGGCGACCGCTCCGGTCCCGGCGGCCACCACCAACAGCGTCGTGAATGAGTACGCCCCGACAGCCTGCCGCGAGCGGCAGCATCGCCAAGCAAGCCTCTCTTGACCAAATCCACCACCCACTGGCGTCGACCATGGACTCACCGGCCTCGCCGGGCGGGATCTCTGATGCAGCATGCACACCCTTCTCCGCCTTGCGTACGCCAAAAGCACTGACGGATGGGTCGATCTGTGATCCAAAAACAGAGGCTGAAGGTGCGTACTCCATCCTGCCTATCATTCATAGTGACGCCTCTGACTCCGATGAGTATGGAAATTGTTTAGCATCGCCACAAACCCGGGTCTTCAAGAGCACCGTCGGGCAGCGATCACCCTCTCTATTGAATCCTGTTCTTGCAATCATGCCAATGCTTGCCGGAGATTTCAGCCTAGAAATCTCTAAGCCTGATGGTCATCAGCTGTCCATGATCACCCGTGCCAAATCTCATGACAAGAAGATGAAGTCCCCCATTGTTGAAGCTCTTCCGCTGACCCAGTGCTCCATTGCGCTGGCCATACCACATGCAAAAGCCCAGAGTTCATTGTCCGGCGCGCCATCCCACCGTGGTTACAGACATCTAGGAGCATATCCAGGAACCCTAGGTAGTGTGGATTTTATGGAGATGGACGACATGTCAAACGTCTCACCGCCGCTGCGCGACGGCCAAGCCACCAATGCAATATCTTCCAGCGGTGGCACAGAGACGAAATCCTCGTCGCCGGCGAAGTCTCGCAGACCCATCTTGTCTGAAGCGTGGATTCCAATACAGCCGGAATCCCGGGAAGACAAGCATCCCAAGACAAGGCCCTCCTCCCCGGAATGGATACGGGTAGTCTCCAAAGCAAACAGGCGGAGTGAAAGCAAGCCATCTCCGTCCCAGTATGGACCTCCACACACTGCCAACAAAGAGAAGATGTCTGTCTGGTCCCGTCTTCGTCCCAGGAAAACAGGACAGTCGCAAGCCGTAGCTCCTGCTTCTGGCCAGCAAGCAGCATTTTCACAAGACAAGAAGCCTCCTACTACTGACATCAGAAAGGCACGACGGACCTTACCACAGTTTAACACCAGAACCTGGGAAAGTCAAAGCGGCGCATCAATGCAACCGGGCCGATGGAGACCTATGACAGACAGGAAAACTTTCTGGGGACGCTGTTTCCGCTGCCTCTCAAAAGACCATCGTGTCATACACTGTCGCGGGCCACGGGTTTGTCTCTCTTGCGGTGGAGCTGGCCACTTTGCTCGGAGCTGTCGAGCACCCTTAAAGACCCCCACCTCCCAGCCCAAACCAGACATACGCTCCAGACTCAGCTTCCCATCTCTGGTTGCAAAACCTCCACACAAAGAACTCTCCTACGCTGCAGCGGTCACCGGGCTGCAAGCCACCATGGATGCATCTGTCGCCCACATTCCTGGCTTTGCACACTGTCGCCCGAGCTCCGGCTCCTCGATGTTAGTGCCTGGGCCGGCCATGATAGCCGACTGCGACAACTTGAAGGCCACAACTGTCTTCCTCACCTCGTTCCACCGCTCTTCAAGGGCAACCTTGCCGGAGGTGGCTGGGGCGATCACTGATCAGCTAGGCATTCCGCTGCATAGCTTTGTGGTGTCCCGCCACCTCCCGGAGGACTTTCTCATACGCTTCGACAACGCAGACCTGCAGAGCATGGCGACAAACAGGGGCCATCTCTTCATTGGGGGCATCTGCTACGACATCAGGCCATGGCGGGTGTGGTCTACCCAAACGAGTTGGCTCTACCATGTCAAGATCTGTGTCGAGAACCTACCGCTGCACGCTTGGTCCGAGGACGGACTCAAGCAAGTGTTCGGTGAGCACTACGTGCTAGACTGGCTCGATGCCCAGTCTGACTCCCGTGAGAACACAGAATTTTGTGTTTTATGGGCTTGGATGGAAAATCCGAGCCGCCTCCCTTGTACGAAGACAGTCACGTTCTTCCCGCCAAGGCCAACTCATCTGCTTACGGTACCAACTTCAGAATACCCACCGAAAGGACTCAAAGTGGATCTCATTGTCCACATTGTGGAGATTCACGCATGGTATAGCGACACGCCATCGCCAGGGCAGCATCGTCCCTGCGTCCAGAAGCTGGACTGGATGAGGGGCATCCCAGATGACCTGATACTCCACCCTCGTCCACAGCAGGGTGATGGCTGCCACACCATCGGGCCGCATGGCCCCAATGACCGCCATGATGATGTCCATGAGGGTCGCGGAGGAAGGTGCGACTGGGCCGCATCCTTCCGCTCCAACCTGCATATCAGAGAGGAGCGCGGGTCGGTTTCAGCACCGCGCGGCTCTGGCCGACAGAATGGTGGCCGGCAGAGCTACGTGCAAGATCAGATGAACACCCCACCCCGCCGTGGATGGCCCACCTCTGTTTCCCCGGTGCGCCTGCGACGCCGTGACCCGCCGCGACGAGATGATGAGGGGTGGGAACGGCGCCGCTCCAAGTCCCCGGCGCCCTGCTGCAACCTGGAGAAGGAGGAGCCTCTGCTGCCACCTCCGTCTCTCGTGCCAACCGCTGAGAGCCGCTTCGATCCAATGACTCTGGAGCAGACCCTCTCAGGTTTGCAGGCCTTGGCAAGCAAGACACTCGACATCCTAACCCCCATGGTGCAGGACTCTGATGCTGCTCCAGAAGGAGATGGCGACCCCCCTAGCTGATACAGAGGTGGTTCCCAACAACACCGCCATGCCTGCTGGGTCTGCTGTTGTGCAGGTCACTGAGGCGCAAGACCCGGATCCAGCTACAGAGACTGCGCTTGCCTTCTGCAGTCGCATGTTCAAGCTGCCAGTGCCGGCGGTCCTCCCAACCCCTCCACCCCCGGTACCAAAGGCGAAGAAAACAGCGCAACTGCAGGAACAGGCGAGGGAGACACCTCGCCGGAGCGCTCGCCAGGCAAAGAACCCCTCCATCATACCAGTGTCCCAGAGGGCAACTCATCGCATAATGCGCCAATTGGAACTGGTGGGGGCACAGGAGCCAGTTGATGAGGCTACCATGCTGAAGTATGCTGCTATGTACAAGCAACCGCTGCCACAGAAGGCGATAGCGGCAATCCGTGAGCTCACAGGGCTAGCGAACAAGGACACTACCGCCTCACTGGCGCCACTCGCCGGCGAAGAGCTGATGGCGCACGTCGTGCCGGTCTGAAGCTGCGTACTGCTGCTGTTGGTTGTACACCATCCAATATGTTAGTCTATCATCGTCTGTCCTTGTTTGTGTTGTGTGTTGTCGAGTGTTCAGTCAGTATGTTCGCCGGTGAGAGCCTGTCTTGGAAACTAGGGTGGAGGCTCTCCCATATGGCCCCTGCACTGCATGTTGCAGCGAACATGTTAGTACCAACCTGGACCTGCTGGCCATGGAAGCTTAGTGGAGGATCAGCTAGGTCACAGTGTTATGCAACCCCCTCTGTACTGTTGTTCTGTGTTGTGCAAGTTGAATTATGGATGGTTATCTAAAAATTGTCAGTTGGAACGTCCGGGGCCTCAATATGCCGGTCAGGCGAGAACTGATCAAGAACATGCTTAAGGATGTCCAACCAACGATCGTCTGCCTACAAGAATCGAAGATTCAGCATGTGAACTGGTCGCTGGCTATTGAAACTTTTGGCAACGCCCTTGCAAGCTTTCACTACCTTCCTGCAGAAGGAACGAGAGGGGGAATTATAGTAGCTTGGAATGCAAACCTGATCAACATCACCACAACTTTGACCGATGAATACTCAATTACAGTCATGGCCACCCAAAGAGCTACAAATCTTTCATTCCTCCTAACCACAGTTTATGGTCCGACCAATGATGCTGAAAAGCCAGCCTTCCTGGATCAGCTTCTCGGTCACAAGCCTAGCCCCGGCACACCTTGGATCTGCATAGGGGATTTCAACCTAATCTATGAGGCAAAAGACAAAAACAATACGAACCTGAACCGAAGGCTGATGGGGATTTTCAGAAGAACGTTAGACGCTGCTGAGTTATTGGAGATACCACTTGAGAACAGGAAATACACCTGGTCAAATGAAATACGTAATCTAACCTTGGTTCATCTCGATCTGCCTGTCGGTACCCTCAATACTGGGTACCCCCGCGCACAGGGTAAAACTTTCTAAGGACCTCGCTCCCTCTGCAGGGGCGAGGTTTGAAGGCGCCACGTGTCCAGCGGGGCCGGAGCTCCCCTCCCCACGGAGGATAGCTCTGGGCCTGCCGTGTGGCCCAGGAGGCATGACCTTGCCCCTCCGCAAGGGCGAGCTCCGAAGGCACCACGTGTCCGGCAGGGCCGGGGCTCTCCTCTCCTCAAAGGATAGCTCCGAGCCTGCCACGTGGCCCGGAAGACCGGACCTCGCCCCCTCCGCGGGGGTGAGCTCCGAAGGCTCCACGTGTCCAGCGGAGCCGGAGCTCCCCCCCTCCTCAGAGGAGAGCTCTGGGTCCGACACGTGGCCAGCAGAACAGTGCTGCCGACCGGCGTGGTAGGCAGCGGGAATAAAGGCGCCCCATGCCTTTACTGTACAAAGCATTCAAGACCCGCGCCTTCCCGAGACGAAGAGGCACATCGCACACCTGTCAGGAGGCGCTGTGACCAGTCACAGTCAGGACAGGCGTACAGTGTCTGAAGCTGCAAACCATTGAAGGCAGCGACAAAGACCGGACAAGACATGCCCTGCCGCCCCTGCCATCGCCAACGACTACACGCTACACTTAGCCTGCGGCATGGGTAGGGCGGCAGGACGAGGACTTCGACGCCAGCGCCAAGACATAATAGCTGGTAGGAAATCACCCCGGGGCCACCTGTCGGGTCCCGGGCCCCCTTGTAAGCCACTCGAGCCTTGGACTATAAAAGCCTCGGGTAGGCAACGTTAGCAAGGGTTCGAACCCTATGGGTTCGAACTCTAGCCATTCGCACCCTGGGCTCGCACTCCAGCAACTCATACGCTAGACACCAGTCATCCCCAAGCTCAGGACTCCGGTTCTGAGCAGCAAGCAATACAGCGAGCTCCCCAGCTCACCGTGGACGTAGGGTTTTACGCTCCGGCGGCCCGAACCACGTAAAACCCGCCGTGTCAAGCTCTTACTAACTCGTCCATACGCTCAAGCTCTCCGCAAGTGACTAGCCCCTCTAAAAAAGAACCTCTCCGGGCTGCCCAGTGCAGGCCCGGGGGAAGTGTCGACCGCACAATTCGACATTTGGCGCGCCAGGTAGGGGGCTTTTCCCTTGCGCGACGAGCTCTTGCCGACGAAGATGATGAAGGTTCCTTCAGCGGCAAACTCTCCTCCTCCGCGTTCACGGCGAACCGTGACCAGCGGGGAGTACATGTCGACACACTCAGGACGGAGTGTGTCGGCACAAGTTGGTAGCCAGCAGCCGACTCCGACAATGCAGGCTCCAACCAGTGTGAGATCTTCTGCAGCGATAAGCGTACCCCACAGGGGTGCGCTAGCTGCAGCAAGAGCGCTACTGCGCAATCCACCTGCTGGGGACGCACCTCATTCAGCAACCCAGCAGTGGATACGCGAGGTAGACCGCCTCGTCGTTGCTGCCGCAAACCCTCGACTTCGGCGGGGATGACACTCCGGTCAGCCGGCTGTGTCGCTGACGCGCACGCCAACGGTTGACGGGCAGACGGCGGACTCCAGCTCCACCAGGTTTCTGTCGACAGACCTGAGGGCAGAGCTGGAGCGATGCCACTTGGGCCAAGATGCCCGAGTGTTCCTCGAGCGACGTCGAGAAAGGCGTCGCATCCGAGAGGCTGGCGACAGCATGACGTCGGCCTCGACCCAGCTTGAAGAGCAGATCTTCGCCACGCGAGCTCTGCCCCAGGCATACGCCACGCAGCATATGCCACAGCCATATGCACTGCAAACGGCGCCCTCGGTCTATGGTGCAGCCTTGCCCATGCCGGGGTACACGGTGCCAAGTGCGAACCAAGCGTTCGCGGCACCAATACCTGCGGCAACAGGAGCAGGATGTGCGGCCCTTGCACCCCACCTTCGCTTCGCGAGGTGGCCGCGCAAGTTTCGGCCGCACCTGCCCGAGAAGTATGACAGCAGTGTCAACCCGGCGGAGTTCCTCCAGATCTACTCCACCGCCGTACTTGCCGCAGGAGGGGACGAGGCTGTCATGGCCAACTACTTCCCCGTCGCCTTGACCAGCCCAGCCCGGTCTTGGCTCATGAATCTCCCTCAGGGTTCCATAACTTTATGGGGAGAGCTCCGCCGGCAGTTCATCGCCAACTTCGGCAGCTCCTACACCCGTCCCGGCACGGAGCTTGACCTCCACGCCATCAAGCAACAACCTGGGGAGTCGCTGCGCTCTTTCATCTAGCGGTTCTCCCAGGTACGCAACACCATCCCCCACATTCCGAATGCATCAGCGGTGGTCGCATTCCGACAAGGTGTGAGGGACAAGAAGATGCTCGAGAAGTTGGCCACCGGGGAGGTGCAAGGCATCTCGGGGCTCTTCAGCCTGGCGGACAAGTGCGCCGGGGCAGAAGGCGGGCGTCATTGGCACTCACTGCCAGCTTCCGAAGCCGGAAGACAGCTCGAAGACGGCGGAGTTCAAGCTGAGCTCCCGACCACGTCAGACAGTCAAGAGCCAAGCACTGGCTGACTTCGTGGCTGAGTGGACGCCAACGAAGGCTGACCCAGGGGGCCGCGAAGACGGTGAACCAAAGCACCGAGCTCCGGTCTTCACCGGGCCTCACTGGACGCTCTTCTTCGACGGCTCCTCGCGAAAGTAGGGGGCCGGTGCCAGTGTACTGCTTCTCATGCCATCGGGGTAGCAGTCTAGGTACATGGTGCGTCTCAATTCCAAGGCAACCAACAACTTGGCAGAGTATGAAGCACTCACCTTTGGCCTAAAAGACAATCCTGTCTCTGGGCGCTCGCTAGTTGTTGGCGCAGGGCGACTCCCAGCTAGTTATCAAGCAAGTTAAGGGTGAATGCCCCTGCAATGACCCAGAGCTAGCTGCTTATCTGCTCCACGTGCGGATGTTGGAGAAAGACTTCCTCGCTTTGGACCTGCGCCATGTACCGCGCGCTGGCAAGGCCGCAGCTGACGACCTCTCAACGAAGGCCTCCATCGGAGCCCCTGCGCCCGAAGGAGTCTTCGAGAGGACGTTGCTGCGGTCCACAGCTCGGCCCGCCGAGCCGAGCGAAGGGGGCTGAACCAGTGCCTCGAAGCTAGGCAGTCCCGGCGGCCCTGCAGCCATGGATGCCGCCAAAGGATCGTAAGCGTCACTGGGGACTCCGTGCAACCCAGCGCTCAAGATCCAGAAGCTCAAGTAGTCCCGATGCATGGACCACGGAGGTCCGGGACTCCTTGAAGGACATCCTTCCTGACGAACGTGCATTCGCTGAACGGGTGGTGCGGATGGCTAAGTGCTACGCGCTGGTATCTTTACTGGCGTGGCGCCATGACATCCTATTGCGGTGCATAACCTAGGAGGAAGGCTGCGACTAGCTCGCAGTAGTCCACGGAGGCGAGTGCTAGGAACGCTCATCGTCCCGCATGCTGGTCGGTTAAGCCACCCGACATGGCTCCTACTGACCGAGAGCCACCTGGACGCCGTCAAACCGGTTAGGGATGCAATGCGTGCCAGGTCCACGCCAAGCAGACCCACACAACCGGTGCAGACGCGGACCCAGAGCCGTCGGGGGATACCGGCTCCTCCATGTCGAGGGCTAGCCGGACTTCCCAGGGCCGGGTCACGGGAACTACCCTTCCACATGGTATGCGGGGCTGAAGCCATGCTTCCCCTTGAGATCGCCATGGGGGTCCCCCCGTGTCCGGCGTACGACGAAGTCACGCATGACCCGCTCTGCATGAAGACAGGCGCTCCGACGCTACCCCAGTAAGTTCACCATGCTTACTTAGGTGTTTATTTAAATTACGCATTAATTTATATGAACACCTCCCCACGCTCTAGACAGTGTGCGTCCATTGTACACTCGGTTCCTCTTTCCTGCTCTCATGCATAGTCGATATTTGCCGTCCTGCCGAAGGCGGTAGTGCTTGGGGTACCTGCCAGAGGCCCGGTGGCCTTTTGGATCTCCCCCTGTAAGGGTACTGTACCGCCAGTTGGTCTCCTCCGAGAAAAGACCTACGCTAGACCGGGGGGTCAGGAGCCTTGCTTTGCCCGGTCTTGCACCCAAAGCATGCGCACTCTGCCCCCCGGCGCTCCGGTCTGAGTACCAGGGGGATGGACGGTCACACCATGACTGGGGCTGGGGCCAGACCTCCGGGACCAAGTGCACTGGATTACCCAAGCACCGTATTCCGGCCTGGGACAGTAAGCCAAATGAGACTAAGGGACAGGAAAGGGGAGATCACTGAGCAGTGCCAGACTTCGCCCACACAGCTGGGCCGAGCTCCGATGCCAGCCCTCGCCCTCCTTTCAGAGGCGAGCGCTGATGCCGGACCTCACGCCCTTCGCTGGCCTGAGCTCCGATGACCTCCGGACCTCACGCCCTTCGCTGGCCTGAGCTCCGATGACTTCCGGACTCCGCCCCCACAGTTGGGCCAAGCTCCGAGGCCAGCCCTCGCCCTCCTTTCAGAGGCGAGTGCTGATGCCGGACCTCACGCCCTTCGTTGGCTTGAGGTCCGATGACTTCCAGACTCCGCCTCCACAGCCAGGCCGAGCTCCGAGGCCAGCCCTCGCCCTCCTTTCAGAGGCGAGCGCTGATGCCGGACCTCACGCCCTTCGTTGTCCTGAGGTCCGATGACTTCCGGACTCCGCCTCCACAGCCAGGCCGAGCTCCGAGGCCAGCCCTCGCCCTCCTTTCACAGGCGAGCGCTGATGCCGGACCTCACGCCCTTCGCTGGCCTGAGCTCCGATGACCTCCGGACCTCACGCCCTTCGCTGGCCTGAGCTCCGATGACTTTCAGACCTCCGCCCCCACAGCTGGGCCGAGCTCCGAGGCCATCCCTCGCCCTCCTTTTAGAGGCGAGTGCTGATGCCGGACTTCACGCCCTTCGCTGGCCTAAGCTCCGATGACCTCCGGACCTCATGCCCTTTGCTGGCCTGAGCTCCGATGACTTCCGGACCTCCGCCCCCGCAGCTGGGCCGAGCTCCGAGGCCAGCCGTCGCCCTCCTTTCAGAGGCGAGCGCTGATGCTGGACCACACGCCCTTCACTGGCCTGAGCTCCGATGACTTCCGGACCTCCGCCCCCACAGCTGGGCCGATCTCCGACGCCAGCCCTCGCCCTCCTTTCAGAGGCGAGCCCTGATGCCGGACCTCACGCCCTTCGTGGGCCTAAGCTCCGATGACTTCCCGGACCACCCCTCTTCTCAGAGGCGAGCTCCGAAGCCGGACCTCCCCCTTTCACAAGGGCTGAGCTCCGATGCCAGGCTTCACCCTCTCCTCAGAGGCTGAACCCTGAAGCCGTCAAGACCCTGCCAGCACAGGGAGTACTCAAGACAAGAAAGTGCGTGGGTAGGAGAAGGCCCCACCTCGGGCTCGTTACCTCCCCCGAGGTGAGCCCGGGGGCCACTGTCGGTACCCTCAATAACGGGTACCCCCGTGCACAGGGTAAAACTTCCTAAGGACCTCGCTCCTTCTGCAGGGGCGAGGTTTGAAAGCGCCACGTGTCCAGCGGGGCCGGAGCTCCCCTCCCCACGGAGGATAGCTCCGGGCCTGCCGCGTGGCCCAGGAGGCCGGACCTTGCCCCTCCGCAAGGGCGAGCTCCGAAGGCACCACGTGTCCGGCAGGGCCGGGGCTCTCCTCTCCTCAAAGGATAGCTCCGAGCCTGCCACGTGGCCCGGAAGACCGGACCTCGCCCCCTCCGCGGGGGTGAGCTCCGAAGGCTCCACGTGTCCAGCGGAGCCGGAGCTCCCCCCTCCTCAGAGGAGAGCTCCGGGTCCGACACGTGGCCAGCAGAACAGTGCTGCCGATCGGCGCGGTAGGCAGCGGGAGTAAAGGCGCGCCATGCCTTTACCGTACAAAGCATTCAAGACCCGCGCCTTCCCGAGACGAAGAGGCACAGCGCACGCCTGTCAGGAGGCGCTGTGACCAGTCACAGTCAGGACAGGCGTACAGTGTCTGAAGCTGCAGGCCATTGAAGGCAACGACAAGACCGGACAAGACATGCCCTGCCGCCCCTGCCATCGCCAACGACTACACGCTACACTTAGCCTGCGGCATGGGTAGGGCGGCATGACGAGGACTTCGACGCCAGCGCCAAGACATAATAGCTGGTAGGAAATCACCCCGGGGCCACCTGTCGGGTTCCGGGCCCCCCTTGTAAGCCACTCGAGCCTTGGACTATAAAAGGCTCGGGTAGGCAACGTTAGCAAGGGTTCGAACCCTGTGGGTTCGAACTCTAGCCATTCGCACCCTGGCCTCGCACTCCAGCAACTCATACGCTAGACACCAGTCATCCCCAAGCTCAGGACTCCGGTTCTGAGCAACAAGTAATACAGCGAGCTCCCCAGCTCACCGTGGATGTAGGGTTTTACGCTCCGGCGGCCCGAACCACGTAAAACCTGCCGTGTCAAGCTCTTACTAACTCGTCCATACGCTCAAGCTCTCCGCAAGTGACTAGCCCCTCCGAAAAGGAACCTCCGCGGCCTCCCAGTGCAGGCCCGGGGGAAGTGTCGACCGCACACTTCGACAGTGCCTTTGCGAACCGAGAACGGGATCTGGCCTTCCCGAGCTACACCTTGAGAGGGTTGCCTGCAGCATTATCTGATCATTGCCCTATCCTACTGCTACCCCAGCAACGCCCACATAGAAAAAAACAATTCAGATTTGAAAATTTCTGGCCAAGAGTCCCGAGCTTTATGCAAATCGTATCCTCTGTATGGAACAGCACAGTCCCAGGCCACTCAGCGATGAATAAACTGAATTATAAGCTGCAGGAAACGGCACGGGAGCTAACTAGATGGAGCAGGAATCTTTTCCAGGATGCCAGATTGCAGTTACATATTGCATTGGATGTCATACACCGTTTGGACTTAGCACAGGAGGAACGTCAGCTGACTGACGATGAGGCGGGGCTGCGGAAAGACCTCCAATGTCGTGCTTTTGGCCTCTCCGCGGTTGAAAGATCAAGAAGGCGTCAAACATCTCGCATTACTTGGTTACGTGAGGGAGACGCCTGCACAAAGTTTTTTCATATCCGAGCAAATGGCAGGGCTAGGAAAAACTTCATTACATCGCTTAGAGACCAAAATGGCACGATAAGGTGGACTAATGAGGAGAAAGAAAACATCCTGAAGCATCATTTCACAAAGCTTGTTGGTTCACCACAGCCACGAAGGTACACACCTGACTGGGACCGTTTAAATCTTCCGCGCATCTCGAGTCAGACACTGGACGATCCCTTCACTGAAGATGAAATTTGGGCTGCTATCTGTGACACTCCGGCTGAGAAGGCGCCTGGACCCGATGGATTTACAGGCCTTTTTTACCGCAAGTGTTGGGCGATCATCAAGGAGGATGTAGTGGCTGCTTTTAACTGTTTCCACTCATTACATTCAGGACCCCTGCCCAAAATAAATAGAGCACATATAGTCCTGCTGCCAAAGAGAGAAGTGGTGGATGACCCGGGAGACTACAGGCCAATTAGTCTGCTGCATTCAGCCGGCAAACTCATTTCAAAAGTGCTTGCTCTGCGTCTTAAGAAGGTGATCAACGAGTTAATCTCAGTTGCACAAAGCGCGTTCATCAGTAAGAGGTGCATCCAGGAAATTTTTTTGTATGTCAGAGGCCTGGCGCGTTTCTTCCATAGGACTGCCACTCCGATGTTGCTCCTGAAAATTGACATCAGCAAGGCTCTTGACTCCATCTCCTGGGAGCACCTCTTCAAAAACCTTAATCGACGGGGATTCTCTGCTAGATGGCGTGACTGGATCTCTATGTTGCTTTGTTCGGCTTCTTCATCGGTTCTGCTCAACGGAACAGTAGGGCCGACTATTTTACACCGTCGATGGTTGCGTCACGGAGATCCCATCTCCCCGTATCTGTTTATAATTGTTATTGACACCCTCCACAGGTTATTCCAGCAAGCAACAGAGGAAGGGGTTATATCCCCCTTGCCCGCGCGACATGCACCATTATAGTTATCAATGTATGCAGATGATGTTGTGTTATTCCTTAACCCATCAAGGCAAGAATTAATGGCAGCAATGCAAATTTTGCACTACTTTGGGCAGATGACAGGACTGAATATAAACGTTAGCAAGAGTGTCATTGCCCCAATAAAGTGTGATGGCACAGACTTGGATGGTGTCCTACACAACTTCCAAGGTCAAAGGGCCTCCTGGCCGATAACATACCTTGGACTTCCGCTAACGCTGGGACGGCCCCGAGTGAGTCATTTCCAGAATGTGCTTGACAAGATCATGAGTAAACTCGCTGGTTGGCAGACGAAATTGCTAAGCATTGGAGGTCGGCGGGAATTGGTGCACACAGTGCTTAGCTCAATGCTGACATACCACCTCACTGTTATCAAAACACCCAAGAAGGTCATAAAGGACATGGACAAAGTGCGACGCAGATTCTTATGGGCAGGAACAGGGAGAATGCATGGAGGAAAATGCAAGGTAAAATGGTCAAGGGTCTGCATGCCAGTCGAGTGCGGAGGACTGGGCATCTCTAGCTTAGAAAAATTTGCCCGCGCCCTCAGGCTTCGCTGGCTATGGTGCACGTGGATGCAACCAGACCGTCCATGGAATGCCTTTGAGCTCCCCATCGGCGAAACAGAACATGCTCTGTTTGCATCGGCAACCAAGGTAAACATAGGAGATGGTCACCAGGCACTATTCTGGAGATCAAGTTGGTTGCAGGGGCAGGCACCGTACCTGCTCTTTCCGAGGTTGTATCAGATTTCACGCGGTAAAAAGAAGACGGTTGCAGACGCCCTGCATGATGGTGGGTGGATCTGTGACCTCTTGCCGCGGCTTTCTGGCGACATACTCCTGGAATTCATCGATCTATGGATTCAGATTGATGACTAACAAGTGGAACTGCGGCAAGATGTCCAAGACGAAATTATTTGGACACTGTCTCCCGGGGGCACTTAATTAGCAAGATCTGCATATCGGTTACAGTTTCAAGGATCCGAAACGCCGTTGTTCCACAAGAATGTCTGGCAGCAATGGGCGCCAATAAAATGCAAGGTGTTCATGTGGTTACTGCTACAAAACCGGCTATGGACAGCGGATAGACTTCTTATGCGTGAAGGGCCAAACGACTATTTTTGTCCCCTGTGTCGCCGCAGTCTGGAAACAAGCCACCACCTCTTTGTAGAATGCCCTTCGACAATATCAATCTGGGACTCAATTGGTTCATGGGCAAGAGTACCGGGCTTGCATCCTACCAGCTGGCCGGTAGCGCAAAATGTTGAAGGCTGGTTCCATGAAATGCAGTGCCCAAATGACAAAGTAAAATCAAAAGGCGCCAGATCACTCATCATTCTAACACTGTGGGCTCTATGGCGGGAGCGGAATGCACGGGTGTTCACAGAAAAGGAGCGGGACATCCACCAATTACTTGACGACATCAAGAGAGAAGCTGCGGACTGGTGCCTAGCGGATTGTAAAAATCTAGGAAAGCTATTAGCTGCTGCATCGTGAAAAGTAACCTCATGGGCGCGGCTCATGTGCTCTGCCCAGCGTCGTGTGATTCTATTCTCTCATTGGCATGTAACTTAAGTACTACTGTATCCAAAGGTACACACTCTCTTCTTTCTTATAATTGAACGCCTTCAGGGCATTTTCAAAAAAAAAAATTTATGCTTGATACGTACAGAAAGAACAAGGTTTCAATACTGATACGTGCTTCAAATTCTTGTTCCTGTTTTCTAGCTAGTAAGAATTATCCCGTCACGTACGTCAGAACCCCCGCTCTAATGCTCACCGATCTCTCTATTTACCTCTAATCATCATCAAACAGGGAATGAACAACCGCGACGAGACCGATCCAGCAACCCAGGGAAGCTATTAAGCAGAACCCGGGCAAGCGTACGTACGGCCGCACGCAACTACAACGTCGTCGCACGTGACGCTAGCTGCCCTGCATGCCACTGGCTATAGTACGAAGAGTTGGCTGCTGTTTTAATTACTTACGTGCATGCACGGCAGCTGTATGGTTGGGGGACCGTATCCGTCCGCCCATCCCTGCTGAAAATGGAGCTGCACGTATTCATTTTGGCCACACGTAACAACTCACTAATTTGCAGGTTGATCTGAAGCCGGCGAGAGGGAGCCATGGCCGCGACCGACCGTTCTCCTCCACCTGTAGCGTTGGACGCGGGTCCCCGTCTCGTTTTGCCCGAGGCTGGCGAGGCTGGAGCAGGATGATGTGGATTACTATCTTTTTTTTTTCTCATGTCCCGACCGTTTCTAGCTACTTAGTTGTTCCCGAGCCACTGAGTTTATACCTTTGAACATTGCAACCAATCCCCAGCTTTTCCATTTGACAATCCCCCGTCTTTATATATGCCACCACTAAAATCTCCAACCCTTTTAATTTAAGACTAAGATTAGGATACAACCCAAACAGGATCTAACTAAGGCTCCATGCATCGACCGAGATGTACATCACCATTCAAGATGTTGCAGCAGTGAGACAATCAAGACCGTTGTAGACAAAACTAGATTTCAAACTTGTTTGCGTAGGTTTACGCGTGGTGTGTCCTGCAGAAATAATTAGCGTCTAAACAGGCACGAGAATACCAAAGCTTTTTGTGTCATCTTTGTATGTAAAACGAATACTATACTTCATTTTACCATGCATCAGCTACGGCATATACCTGATGACGAGCGATGATCCACAGAACAGAGTGAAAAGGAGATACAACATCAAAGGGAAAAAACTTAGGGGAATATAACCATGTAAGGTATTGGTTTATTCCATAAATAGTATGCCATTTATTCGAGTACTATTGTGCATTGCATACTGCAACTTACTGCAACTTTGCAGGCAAACATGTTTACTTTTAAGCAAAAACTAAAGAAGCAACCGATGTGAAAAATCCTCATGAAAGTCAGATAACTCATACAGGAACACTAATGTCAAGCATTTGTTGAGACCCAACACAAAACTCTCATGCCTCCAATCTCTGACACTGATGACCAGTAATAAGTTGAATGGAGTTTCCCTCTGTTCCCCTGGTCATTTGAGTTGCTGAGAAATTACCGCCATGGATTTTGCGAGTAGTACACAGGTGAGTTGATGTAACCAGTTTGAGAGTGGACAAAGGACGGACTTGACATGTAAGAATTGGCTACCTCCGTTTGGCTCCCTTGACCTGATGAGTTAAAACCAACCATTGAGCCAATGTTTGCAAATACAGGCAGGGAACCAGCAACCACCCTCTCCCTCAGCGAAACTGGAGGCGGTGGAAGATAGAAAAATGGCATGGGTGCCGTAGTGTTCGGCACTGAGATTGTTGTTTGGGTGGGTGCAGGGGGTTGCAGCATGCTAACTTGTGACTCACTTCTGCGTTCAGGAGAGTCATCAATCATAATCACTTCATTCGTCGTGTAGGTAGGATGATGCATGACCGGCACAAGATTCCGGTAGGACCTCTGAGAATGATGGTGAGATTGCACCAAAGAATTATTGTGCAATGGAGGCCTAGCAAAGCTGCCAGCTTGAACACTTGGTAGAGGAATCTGGTGATTAGGTATGGCCGGAGCCGTGTTCATAAATGCAAAATCATTGGGATGTTGGTAGTTTGGTGACACAAAACCAACAGGTGCCACATAATTCCCTTTCAGGTTGTACTCTGAACTTGGCACTGGTGGATGCACACTCTCTTCATTGTTCACCATTAAATTCTTACCCATCAGCCTCAAAATATGATTTGATGGTGAAGAAAGCTGAGTTTGTAACGAGTGACTTGTACAACCTGTTGTATACGATGAGAGGTTCTTAGAAGTTTCACCTGAAATCTTAACTTCTGATGGCTGATCGAGTGAATCTAAAAAAGGGTTAGCCTTTGTGCTGGTTGTTTGGTATGTGTCGAAAGATGATGACGCTGTCAAACCAATGTGCAGCTGCGAAACCTGTTTCCCCCTAAAATTCAGAAGTGGCCTCGTTATCTCACTTTGATTTTGTATCTGAGACTCTTTGGAAATACTTTTTTGACAAGAACAACACAATGCTTCCTCATTAGATAGTTGTTCATCGTGTCTAGCAGTAGGCGCTGAATTGGTTTCTTGATTCAAGCTCCCAGTGATTCGCTGTTCAGTGATCCTAAGAGTAGATGGACCTATTACTGACTCTTTAGTTCTTGAATCCTTCAAAACATTTGGAGGCATAGTTGAGGCAGTCAAAACATGAGAATCCAGTGAGTTTCGTCCGAATAGCAAACCATGCTCTTGATTGGAGTATTCTTTATCTGACGTCATTGATGAATTATTCTGAGGAGCTCTAGGACCCATTTCTCTGTTATCATTCACACAAGCACTAGATTCCTTTGTTGAAGCTAGATCCATCTGCCGTTCATTCATCTCATTACTGACAACATTCATGGTTTCATTAGCATGATTTTGTAATTGCTCACTAGAGCCTGGATCCTCCACTCCAATAGAATAGTCTTCAACCAAAATATCATGGCCAGTTCCATTATTTTCAGGACTCAATGAACCATTGCTTATTTCATTGCAAGAGTGATCAGGACCATTACTAGATACTAAAGCATTTGGTGTATCATTCTCAGGTTTTTCACATCCATAATATGTTTCTGTACCCACTGTTTGTTGTTCCACATCATCCGGATTGTCCTGCTGTCCCGATAATGGCATGCCACTTTGAAAAGAGAGGTCATTACTTGGAGTATCCTCTTCATCTTCGGTATGCTTCACAAACTTTTTGAGGGTGCTATTATTATTAAGTCTGAACTTCTTGGTCGCATGTCTGGTGTCAGGTCCATTGCCTTGGCCAAAACTATGACCAGAAGGTGAAAATGCATGTCTGCCAGTCCTCGACATAGATCTTTGCTTTCGAAACTTCTTAGAGGTAGATGCTAATCTGTTAAATCCATTACTTGGCCCTGCAATAGAGAAGTAGCTCCTAGCTCCAGACCTTTTCAGTGACCTGGAGTCCTTTGTTGCATCATAATTATCTGACTTATAAGCTTCTCTCCTTCCAATCTCCCTAATTTTTCTCTTTGCAATAGCAGCAGCAAGTCTTGTTGCTTTTGGTAAGACACTGTTGTGAGGAGGATTTTGTGGCAACGATTCCAGTAATCTTGAAGAATCTTTACTGTGCTCAACCCCGTTTGATTTTAATGTAGTGCCCATCTCTTCTGGTTGCTCGGAAGAAAATGCCTCCGTAGGACTTTCTATAACTGGAGAACTATCAAAACCAAGCATGTTGTTCCTCGCCAACTCCTGCGCTCCATTCTTGCTAATATCTAATTGTTTGGAACAAACCCACTGCCTCATAGTCCCCGAACCATGATTGCTCGAACTTTCCATAGGATTTTGTGCATGCAGTCCGCCCTCAGTTGTGTCCTCATCGATACCACCACGTGGATCTGCTTGGACCTATGCATGTCTCGCAAGAGTAAATCAAATGGCATAAAAAGTGAGAAAACAATTTAATGAAATGGACTACGGAACAAAATATTATCATATGCAATTGATAAATATTTAACATGCAAACAAATAAGCAATATATTCATATCCTAAGGCATCTAGAAGATTAATATAAGGCATAGCAAACTCACTGAGAATGTTGACACTTTACAAATTTATACTGCAAAGAATGTTGCAGCCAGGACATAAAAGTGTTTTTCCATTAATTAATGTGACATGGTTGCTTTTTATCTGCTATGGAGCAAAGGACTCGGTAGCAATTAAACAATGAGCTCTACGGTTGGGAAAAACATTTGCCTATGCTCCTGTATCTACATATTACAATTGCAAGCTAACATCATTGTATCTAAATCAAATCTCTGTTCTTAAAAATCATTTACAACATGTGAAGTTAAAACAAGAGTTTTTAGAAACTTCATAAAAGAATAAAACGAAAACCACTTCACTCAAAACATTCCGAACTACAATCTAAGAGGCCTAACAAAGCATGAGTACACAATCCTTGAATAATAGACCATAATCACATTCAAGAAATAAAAAACAGTGCTGGAATTTCAGTTAAAAAGCATCCTATACATTAAGTTAAATACACTCGTACCTGAGAGTTCAAACGGTTCATTTCGTTGTACTTCTTTCCTTGCATTTTGAGCATCTTATTCTTCAACATTTTAGACTTCAAGATCTTTTTCCTCAATAGCATACCAGTCCTAGTGTTATGCTTTGGAACTTTCTTTGTACCAACCTCATCGCTCAAAACCAAAGGTGCATCAGTACACTTTGACAAATCTTGAACTTTTATGCCATTAGAATCAACATAGACATCTCCTTCCTTTTCATCATCTCTTGCATCAAATGGTACCACCTCTTGGATTTGATTCTGAGTCCAAACTTCATTATTCACAACAGGTATTGTTAATTCAATCGCCGCGTTAGTGTCATTTCCACGATCAAGATCTTTGTATATATCTACCATCAATCGTTTCTTCTTTGGTTTCACTTTAGGCTTCACACGAACCATTTCAACAAGCTTAGGATTAGACTCGATAGAAAGACATTGATCTATGTGGGCATTCAGTGTGGTGTTTGAAGTGGAAGCAAACACCTTGCAAACAGGACAAGTCTTTGAAGCCATTTGGTCTGAAACTGAGGTAGAGTTAGGTGCTATGTCTTCCGTTCTCTGAGAATCAGTCAAGGTGCCTAACTTGACTACAAGTTTGCACTTCTTCTGTGATGTCTCGCACGATGACTCAAGATTTTTTGACCGCCCCAAAGGCCCAGCTAACTCAGTTTGTTGACTTGTCTTTGCCCAACTATTATCTTGTAGATCTACTGGTATCAATCCATTAGTATGATCAGATTCATTTGTACTCTCCACTTGGCCAATACCAAATTTGCCATCTTTCGGTGATGTGCAAAGTGATGGACCAAGTGATGATTCATCTACTCGTTGGCTCGACTGAAAATTGATATCACTTATATCCATCTCTGACGAACCATCATCTCTAGTCTTCACCAAACCAACACAGGTGACGGGTTTTGTGTATTGCCCGACATTAGTGAAAGTATTAAATAGAGATGACCGAATCAAATCAGGGGGCTCAAATGGAGGCAACGGATCTCTCACACCACGCTTCAAGAAAAGATGCAATAAGTCTGGATGGAAGGGCCAACTTCTATTGATGCCTTTGCTCCTTGAAGAAAAAGCATAATCTCTGGAATACATGGATAGAAACATGGACATGTTAGCATATGCTAATCCTATCCAGATGAAGAATACTCCACGTATAGTGTCATCTAACTGTATGAGGTTCAAACTCCTTAGCTATATGTTGTAAAGAGGAGAGTAACACAACACAAACATGACCAAACTGAACATGCTTTCACATTGCAGTGTTGAAAAAAAGGCCACCTTTTTATTAATTATCAGAAAATCAAACTAATTAAACCCTTCCAACAATAACATAGATTAAGTCTGAAGCAACCATTCATGCCCAATCCAACCCCTCAAAGCAGTAACTAATCATTAATCAAAATGCATGTGAAAGACGCAAAGCCCAGCATAATCTAGAATGCACAAACTAATCTATCTACGTACATACGGAATCAAGGGTTCTCTTTTTCACCTGATGGAGAATTTGGTGCATGGTTGGACCAGATCTCTGGGATTCTGGCACGTCGACGACTTTGCCATGGATGTTGCCGGATCAACTCTCACACCTGGGACAAAACTTGGAGGAGCCTGAATGGTGCTCACTGGATAACATTAAATGAATGCCTTCACTGACCCTGCAGATATACTGCTGTTACGGTTAACACCAAGAACCCAAGGTTGTGAAGCAATTGGTCTTGCTCTTATCCTTGCACTCCAGCATACCTAGATAGTAATATAACAAGGTGGAAAGAAGTTATGCTTCCTTCGCCGCCTACTACCTTATTAGGCACCTGCAGAGAGAAACCAAGACCCATGTTGTTTCATGTCCACACCTTAGGTGAGCTCATATTGGCGAAACTAATGATGTCATTTTATGTAGAGAGAAATAACAATAGACGGATCGATCGAACAAAGAACATAAAAATGGGGGGAGAACCAGTCATGTCAGACAAGTAGAGAGCACATGAAATATCATAACAGGGCGAGGCGCAGTGAGGGCTAGTCACGAAGAAGATGAAGGGGGAGCTTGAATGAATCAAACAACCCGAGTGAGAATTTGTACAAAGGGAACGAGAGTGAACGAGGCATGATAGTTAACAAGTTCAGAAGGAAGCTTGTATAATAGTGCTTTCTTGATGAGGAAATAAATAGTAAAAAAGGAAGGAAGAAAACGAGGATAGTCAACAACAATACGACGAAGAAGAAAGAAAGGGAAAGATTTATTCGCCTAATCTATGGCCCGATAGAGGGATTTGGCATGGAAATGATAACCCATTGGAGAATAAAAGTCCAGAAGACGGACTAATCTTCTCCAGATCTGGAAAACAAAAGGCGATGGGATCAAGAACTTTGTCCCATAAGAACAACATACAGATCAAGCGAGACAGAACAAAGAAGAACAACGGAGATCTAACGTAAGCAGCGATATAAAAGGGGGATTAGTCACTAGAAATACAACGGGGAAGTAAGAAAGGGAAGGATTTATATGCCTAATCTATTGTGTCATGGAGAGATTCTGGCTTGGAAAATGGTAACCCACCGGAGCACAGGAGCGGAGAAGAGGGAATAATCTTCACTAGATCTGAAAAATAAAAAGAGATGGGATCAAGAACTTTGCTAAATATGAAAAACATATGAATCAAGCGAGAAAGAACAAAGAAGAACAACGGATCTAACATAAGCAACGATAGAAAAATATGAGACAAACCGAGAGAGATCTACTCCGTGGAAGTCTATAACCAGCAGCGAGAGGAGAAGGGGAAAGACGCACAAAAACAAGGACAAATCCCGCGGAATCGGGCAAGGAAGTCAAGAACATTCTAGAAAATCACGACGAAGCAAGATCTAACAAGAACACCACAAAGTCTCACCTTTCCTCACATCAGTTCCCCCATACACGCAGATACAGGAGAGATCATCCTCGTAGATCAACACGGGGAGCAAACGAAGAGG
Organism: Neostapfia colusana; assembly: GCA_030760725.1. NCBI lineage: Eukaryota > Viridiplantae > Streptophyta > Magnoliopsida > Poales > Poaceae > Neostapfia > Neostapfia colusana. Next base: position 5,897,029 of record JASWHV010000017.1, on the reverse strand, counting down.
AGGTCGAGGAACTCTGTGGTGCTGAGTGTTTCGATTTTTGGGGGAGGATTGGAAGCAGATCGGGAGGAGGGGCGGGGGAAAGGAGAATAAATAGGGGTGAGAGAAGCCGCTGCAGATTTGTTTGGCTTTATATCAATCCAACTTCCTCTCTCCTAGCCCCACACAATAATTCTAAGAGATAGGGGTGAAGATATAAAAAAGGATAGAGAGAAAGAGAGAGAGGCAGAGAGAGGGAGAGAGAGAAGGAAATACCAGCCACCCACACATCAAAGGCATTTGGTTCTCCACCAAGCCAAAGATGGGGTTGACATTAACAGCAACTCCAGAGAGAGATGATGAGAGAGTATTTTCTTTTAGAGTGAAAGAAAGAGAGAAGAAGGGCCCTTAGGTAGGAAAATGAGCGATTTTTTCTGGGACCTGTCCTATCTATCGGTATCCTGCAGAACGGGTACCCCCGAGTGGAGGGTTGAAGACAGTCTAGACCCCGCCTCCCTATTGAGGCGAGCGCTGGCTCGACCACATGTCCTTGGCCTCGGACCAGGCCTCCCCACTGAGGCAGGGTCCGGCGCTGCCACGTGTGCCCAAGCTTCGGCCTGGACCTCCCCGCTGAGGAGGGCTTTGAAGACGCCACGTGTTCTTGGCCCCGGACCAGGCCTCCCCGCTGAGGCAGGGACCGGAGATGCCATGTGTCCCCAGACTCCGGGTCGGACCTCCCTGCCGAGGAGGGCTCCGGAGCCGCCACGTGTCCTTGGCCCCAGACCTGGCCTCCCTATTGAGGCAGGGTCTGGAGCTGCCACGTGTCCCTAGGATCCGGGCCGGACCTCTCTGCTAAGAAGGGCTCTGGAGCCGCCATGTGTCCTTGGCTCCGAACCTGGCCTCCCTGCTGAGGCGAGGTCTGAAGCTGCCACGTGTCCCCAGGCATCGGGCCTGACCTCCCAGCCGAGGAGGGCTCTGGAGCCGCCATGCGTCCCACGATCTGTCATAGGCAGTGGGTCTCAGAAGTCAAGGAGACGTGCGTTGATAGATCGCGCATTCAAGAATCGTGCCTTCCCCAAAAGCATGGCGCGTCATGCCTCCACCCACTCCCATTCGTCATTATGGTGATGGGACATGGCGGCGAGGCGTGACAGCGGCACAGTGCTGCCCAACGACACAGTGTCGCCCAGCAGACCGAGAGGACGCAGTGACAAGATGGGGCCTTCACCCGCCACCATCAATTCGGTCAGAGGTGCCCGATATGTCAGGCGGTGCTCTTTCACTCCACCGGCAGCGACATTACACATAGCTGTAAATACCATAGCACATGTATAGGGTACGAATAGCGGCAGGGCCACCTGTCTGGCCTCGGGCCTCAATGTAACTGCCCTGGCCTTGAACTATAAAAGGACCGGGGCAGTCTACGGGCAAAGGGTTCGGTTCGATCTCTGACCCCTCAACACACACTCAAAGATATACAACAACTCAGTCTCGTGGACGTAGGGTTTTACGCTCCGGCGGCCCGAACCACGTAAATGTCTGTGTTCACCGTGTTCATCAGCCTCGATCGGCCTAGCGATGTTAGCCCCTCCAAACAACAAACCTCCGCGGATAGCTCCAGTAGCGGTACCGGGAGAAGTGTCACAGCTCACACTTTGACACTATCTGTCACCAACTCTAATATTTATTTATTTTTAAGCCAACCATCTCTTTGTCATTTGAGTGTGTTGAAGTAAGTGCCAGAATTTGGACCTATTGTTGACTAAACATTCTATAAATATGACGGGGTTCTGCGCTCAAACCCCCGGGGAAGAAGCACGAGGACGTCTCGAGAAGGACAACAGAGCGGGCTCGAGCCCGAGTTCGGAAGGACAAGGAGCTCAGGGACGACCCTTGGACGAGACGCGGGATCCATCCTCCAGGCAGCTCGAAAGGGACCCTGAGCCTAGAAGGGAGGACTCAAGTCTGACCTCGGGTAGGAGAGAAGTAGGTGGCCTTCAATGCGGAGCAGGCGCGTGTCTTAGCCGAGTGGAGGGATACTTGAGTACCCCTCTAGCCCTAACATTGAATGCTCATCACCTCCGACAGAACCGAAGGAGAGTAGAACACGGAGCGCGCGTGCGCCGCGCTATGGGCTACTCCCCGACGACGGGACGGGAGCAAGAGCAGCAGGCTACGGATGCGGCGACTCCATCAAGTACTTTGTCGAGCGTACGATAGGACAAGCCTGAGGGGGCCCGACCCTGATCACGAGGCCGTGCCGCCTTGCCCAGGAATCGCATTGGGTGGTGCCGTGTTATGCGGCACCCAACATCACACATATAAGGAACAATGTATTACATAAATCAAAAGCGGAAGCTTACAAATTGTTCTTTGGAAATAATTTACATAAAATAACTACAGCGGAAGTCTATAACCAGCTCACGTTGAATAACTACGAAGCACTCGAGAAGAGGTCTAGCCCGCGGACTCCTCTCGCTAGCAACACGAAGACACAGCAGCGGCTAGGTTCTCCAAGTGTGACATGACTCGGAAGTTCCCGAGTCTCACAGGACAACCTTCTTTATAGCGTCGAGGTTTACCTGCAAAACCACTTATATAGCAAGAGTGAGCACAAAGGCTCAGCAAGACTTAACCGTCTCTCCTAAGACATGAAACTCTAGATGAAAGTAACCTAAGACTTAAGCCTGTCATTTGCGAAAAGACTCGCCTACAGGTTCATCCTTAACTTTCAGATTTTAGCCATATTAGTAGTGACCTTGCGATCAGCAACACTGGAACTCCACAATCAAACAAGAAACACTTCATTCCAATGTTACTTGCCCCAAGGTAGAAAATAACTTTAGTTAGCTCTATCTCTACTTCAAACATGGTTTTCATGCAACTTAACATAATCATAGCAGCAATTATACTTTTGCAAACTGTTTCCACACAAGTTGATTACTACGTCACAACATGGGAGCAAGCGGTACTCAATAACCGTGAGGGACGGTGATTCGAATCAAACACTACCCGGATACTCGACACATACGCCTGCCTCTGAAGACCCAACTCTGGCGTACTTCATTACGTCGTATGTGGCAACCTTTCTCAGGACACTAAACTGTAGAACCGGTCATGCCGTCTCGGGCTCATAGGTCTAACGAGACGATGTGGTATGCCTCTACAGTCCAGTGAACCTGGTACATCGGTTTCCTGGTTCCCATATATCAGTAAGCATCCGGTACACAACTCAATACTTGCTCCTGGACGCGGCATACGCATCGGTCCTTAACCAACACAGGCAGAGCTACTCGACCAAGACCTCGTCTTGTCGCTGCCTAACCCCTCTGCCCGGTCTCATCTTTATAAATGTAAACTTTAGTTTGCTTCCTTTCCCAACCACCCTTATGGGGTAGATTCCAACTACTCATCTTCTACCGGATGCCCTAGTCTATTTAGCATGGCCTTATTCTACAGCGATGACATAATTCTACCCTTGATCCCAGGGTTCTTTTTGGTCATGCAAGTGGGGTATAAAACATACTTGACCTAATGCACATACAAACTGAGACCCATAGTAGTGAACAAAGTAAAAACTTTAGAAAATAACTTAAATGCAAACCGGGGCTTGCCTTGGTTTTGCAGGTGAGTAAAGTCAGATATGTATTAAGTTAGTTACTGATGATGACTTGAAGCTTAATCCCTGCCTTCTTGATCCTTGATCCAAGCTCAACTCCTCCTTCTTCACTTTCCACGTTTAATTACTACACGTCATGAATATGTATATATATTTAATTGTAAAATTTTTGCTAACAGTTCTAAAGACAAGTTTAAAACTGGAACTTTGTTTAAGAATTTAAAATGACACTGGGGTGGTGGTTTGGGCATGTGTTTAAGCACTATCATCAAGTGATGAGTGGGGTTTCATCACTTGGGTGGGGATCAACTAATGAGGTTGAACAGGACATAATGATCCAGGGCTCCAATGGAGCTGGAAATTTTCTTGTGAGTTCCATGTCACAAGAAAGTCCTCTGGACCAAAATTCAGAATGTTTCACTGATTAGGTCACCCAGAACAATCCCCTAAGCATTTAGGCATAAAGGAATTAACTCTGAATAAATTTGCACTTTCATGCAAATTCCAGTGAACTACAATTTCATACATAGCTTAGGGAGCATGCATGAATTTTCCTAGGATTTTTGGAGCTAAGGAATGCCCAGAACTGAATTTCCAAGTTTTGGAAATTCTCTGAAAATGTTTCTGTATTCATTTGAATACAGAAACTTGAAATCAGAATTACCCTAACTAAATCAACACCAAATGAGCTCAAACTTTTACAGGAGTCTCCTAATATCCTAAAGAATATCCTGGCAAAATTTGGGGATTTTTGGATGAACCAAACTCCCTCTAAAATTCTTTTTCTGAAAAGTTTAAAGAATTCTCCAGAATTTTCTATTGGTTTTCATGCCAATTGGGTTGCATATTTGGATAGAGTTCTTCATCCTGAATCCAACCCAATTTGAATCACTAAATTTGGAGCTTCCTAGCAAAAGTTATGCAGTTCTAAAGTTTGAACTAAATCTGGAATTCAAATTAATTCGGGAAAAGTTCAAACTCTGCCTATGGGTCCCCCCTACACGTGTCGGTTGCCGGAGCTAAGCCACACGGGGCCACAGACTACTTCCCACGCTGTCGCAAAGGATCCCGGGCCACAGCTGATCGGGGATTTGATTTTTTTCCGCCACTGACACGTGGTGTAAAAGTCCAAAAAACGTGTATGAATAAAAACTAAAGTTTGAGTTCATATGTGTGGCAAAGACATGAAAAATGGGACTTGCTAAAACTTTTCTTCATGCAAGGTAATACATGGATGAACATCCAACATGAGGTTCACCTTTTTACTTAAAAGTGTTGGACCAATAAGGAGTTAGATACCTCTTTGCATGTGAGTTTAAAATTCAGATTTGAAAATTCAAAGTTCACACATATGGTGACCCAAAAACTTTGAATTAACATGCAACCATATAGTTGAGTTTTTAGGAAAAAGGTTATCACCAACTTTTCAATTGTAGGGTGGGCTCAAAGGAGAGCTAAAGAGAAGAAATTGCAAATTCTAAACCAAATTCAGATTTAGTCTTGCAAATTCAAACTGAATTTGAAGAATTCAAATTCTAGCCCACCTTTTTAAAACTTAGAATTTTGGGGAGTGAAAAGATCAGCTTGAGAAGATATTTGGTGAAGAAATGGGGGGTAGGACCCACAGGTCATAGAGCTAAAGGAGGAGACTTACTCCCTAAGTTTTGCTCTCGGTGGAAACTTTTCCCGAGCAGCTTGCGAGCGCCACCGAGCAGCTTGCCGGTGACAGCTCCTGCTGCCGGTCTCCACGCGCTGGCGCCCTGGGGTCGGTCCTGGCCGCGCCCCCAACGTGATAACGTGCCCCCCCCGGCCGAAGCAAGGCACAATTGCTTTCTCCTCCTCGCAAACAAACCGAGAGCAGAGCACCTCATCAGCGCTGCTCCACTGCCCCTGTCTCCCGGCCAGCCCAGCGCCTCTCCGGCAGGCTCAAGAGGTCACTGAGGTGCGCCAGGAGGTACTTATCCTCATCCCGTCGTCCTCTTGCTCTCCCCCGACGCCGGCTCGCCGGAATTCGATTTTTGGCACCGGCGCACGTATAGAACAACCTGTGTTTAATTCGTGAAATTCTCCCAAACCGATTGATCATACCTCCTAGAATTCAAACCAAAGCAACTAGATGCCCTAGCGCCCTCCCACGCCGAAAACCAAAGGAAACCGACCCTCCTGTGCCCCGGGCGACGAGAAATCGTCACCGGTGGCCAAAACTGCCACGGTCCACGGTGACGACTAGTTTGCAGCCACTTCCTGCACGATCTGATCTCCGTTCTGTGTTCCTAGAACCATAGGGATGCTGTAGGACATCGTAGCTCGCCGGGAGATGCCCTTGACACGCTGGAACGTGTCCATGTCGAGCTCCCGAGCCGCCCCGCCGGTGCCGACCCACCTACAGCCGTTTTCACGCGGGGAAACCTTGCCCGGCAGCTGCGCCACGTTCCCAGGAGCATGTAGGGCGAAACCGGAGCTCATTTGGTGGAGAAATGAGGGAGAACGAGCCATGCCAAGTTTTCTTCCGGTGTGTACCCGCGGGCTCTGGCGGGAGGTTGAAGAAACACCTGACCCATGGGCCCCACGCGCGACTGTGCTGTTTAAAATCAAACAGAGAGTTGTGCAAACTTGTAAAATGCATAACTTGGTGTAGGAAGCTCCAAAAATAGTGAGATAAATTTTTTTGGATTCCTCTAAGAGAGTACTATCCAGAGGTACAACCCAATAATTATGAAAACCCCTGTTTTTGGCTCATTAATTCATAGAAGGAAAAGCTTGTGGGAAATTTTCCAGGAGTTCTATGTATTGGAAAATCCCCAAATTTTGGCAGGAGAGTCTTCCAAAAATACTTGAACTCCAGTAAAATTTTCAGAAGCATTGGACCTCATTTGCTTGGCCAAATGTGGTGTTAATTCCTTATGTCTCTGAAAATGGGAAAATAAACAGAGGTCAATTTCAGAAATTTTCCCCAAACTTTAGAACCTCATAACTCTTGCTAGGAATCCCCAAATTTAGTGATTCAAATTGGGTTGGATTCATATTGAATAGCTCTGTCCAAATCTACAACCCAATTTGTATGAAACGAATTATTTAATTCTGGAAAATTCTTGGAATGTTTTCTGAAAAAGAATTATTGAGGGAGTTTGGTTTATCCAAAAATACCCAAATTTTGCCAGAATATTCTTTAGCATATTGTTGACCTTATAGCAAAGTTTCAGCTCATTTGAAGATCATTTGGGTAGGAATTTGCTAAAAACAATCTTCTGTGTTCATAAGAGTCTAGAAACATTTTCAGAAAATGTTTCCCACTTCAAAAATCTTTTCTGAGCAATCCATAGCTCCAAAAATCATAGGAAAATTTAGGCAAGCTCTCTGGGACATACATGGAATTGTAGTTCACTTAGTTGGGCATGAAAATGCACATTACTACAGAATTAATTCTATTGAGTACAAATTCTTAAAGAATTGTTCTGGGATAACTACCCAAGTAAAAGGGCTGAATTTTGGACCAGATGACTCTCATGTGATCAAGAACTCACATGTAAATTATCAGCCCAAGATGAGTCCTGGAAATCCCTGTTCTATTCTCCATACTTATGTATAAGGGAAAAATACATAAAAGATATTGTGAGAATTATGGAGGACACAATATGACTCCACATTAGCTGCAATTTGGCAAGCTAAATCCTTAGGTAGTATAGAACCTGCTGTAAAAGTTTCGAGGCCATTGGAGTTCTTGTTCTTCAGTTGCACTCAAATCTTTTCAGCTTATCTATTATGTCATTAGAGAAAAGGGTTAGTGTATAGCTAAGGGCCTTAAGGTCAAATTAGTTTAATTATGTTCTTTGCACAACAGAGGCAAACCAATCCATGCTTGGCTTTTCCACACAACCTCTGTTCTTAAGAAAGTAATTCTATAACTTCTTTCCATTACATTCTATAAAATATGTGCATATGCATTTCAATAGGAACCACAACGAAGGGGAATCAAAGGAGTGATTCATCGAAGTGGATCAAGCTCCGGAGAGTCAAGGGTGGATCTGCAAGGACACTAACTGATATATACGACTACCCTGCAAAACAGGCAAGCTCCGGTTTGCATTTAACAGCTGTTAAGTTTTTGTTTTGTATTCACTTTCGGTCAAGGTATAAACTGTGCATTAGGTCTAGTGATTGATACTCCTCTTGCATAACCAAATGACCCATGGAGTATTGGGTAGGTGTCTTTCACCGCGTAGAACTGCCATGCTTAAGTACGGTTCGGTAGAAGTCGAGTGGTGAGATGCTACTCGCAGTTTCAGGAACAACAGAGGCATACGGGATTGGTTCGTAATTGAATTAGCAAGTTAAAGTTGAGACCGGAAGGTTGTAGGAGCAGCAGGACATAGGGGCCTGGGTGCTGTAGACCTGTCCGTGTCGGTCAAGGACCGATCCGTATGCGGCGCTGTTGAACAAGTTTGAGTTGTGTACCGGACTCATGCTGGCTATATGGGACCCAGTAAACCGATGTACCTCGGGAAGCTGTCGTTGGGACTTTTCGGGTCGCCTCAGGCGGACGGCCGGTGTGCAGTATGTGGGGAATATTCTCATGACATCTCACGTCGGAAGGTGCACCATGAGAGTAGCTACTGTACGGGGCGACTTGATCGATTCAGCGGGGGTGAAACGGGGGAAAGGCTGCCACGTACGACGTCAGTGATGGTTGTTGTAGGCAACGTCGAGTACGGGCGTACGTGTCGTGTAGTCCGGGTGTTATTGATTCGAATCACCGTCGCTCGTGGAATGGACCGAGCATACTTGTTCTCACAGTCGTGACGTAGTAAGAACTTGCATGAGAAAGGAACTAATCATCTTGATGTGAAGTATGATTCTACCTTGTATTGGAGCTTGATGAATAGGCTAGTGCAAACTCGATTCTTTTATGCCATGAGCAATTTATATCGGGGGAAAGCGTTTCTTGTTTGATTGTGGACTCCCGATGTGGCGTGCCCAGGGTTACTTAAAATGCTGCAATTAATGTCTGAAAGTAAGGATTCACTTTTAGGCGAGTTTAATTATGCTTATGCCATCCTATGTTAGGTTCATAACCTCACTTAGAGTTTCATGTTTAGGGTGACGGTTAAGTCTTGCTGAGCGTTATGCTCACGGATGCTATCCGAGTTGTTTTGCAGGTAATTGACTCGATGCTTATGAGAAGGGATGCCGATGAGACTCGGAAACCTCCGAGTGCTTACTCAAAGAGCATCCTCGCCGCTGCAGATTGATCTTCGTGTTGCTAGTAAGAAACGTCCGTGGGCTGGACCGTTTCTTTGTTGCTAGTTTAGACATGAGCCGTGAGAGTGATAGTCTTCCGCTGTAGTTTACTCTGATATACTTATTTGTAAAACAATCTTGTACGCTTCCGCAAACTATTTATGTAATATGATGTGTGTTCATCGACCCGTGTGCTGTTGGGTGCCGCATAACACGACACCACCCGACGAGATCCCGCGGGGCCATCTCAGCGTGGCATCAGAGCCGTTTACACATGGTATCAGAGCTGCGTTGGGAATAGAGCACGGATTGAGCATCATATTATGTCACAAACTTAGGGTACGGTGAGATAACGGTACTAGGCCCACATAAGGACTACTATTAGCATATTATGAAGGTGGCAACCAAACTTATGTGTTATGTCGGAAAATCGTGCATCTCGGGACGTCTATGTCTTGGGGGGTGCATGTATGCGCTGTCCACCAGTGCGCACAAGCTGAAGGGTGGAGCCTCACGGGTGGCAGGTAACCCGACTCGCTTTAGTATCCTCTACGACTCTTCATGTCGTTTGGGGTATTCGAGCAACGTCTTCCCTGGCGTGCGTGGTGCAATTTGGGAGACCCCTTCACGTGGTCAGTAACGTGAACACGTAGCTCAAGGCGTGTTTGGCTTGAGAACACCTGGGCGAGTGATGACGGCCAGGTGTACAAACTGTTATGGATACCGGGTTCGGTGTGCAGCCGAACCTGATGATTGAGTGTGGCTTATGTAGGTGCTAACCACGAAAAACCTTAGTGTGTGTAGAACACGTTTGCGAGTGACCGTTTTAGTGCCACCTAATGATACGTGTATGCCGGTGTAATCCGGTTAGGTTTTTCTTTGGTAAGGCAACGTAGTACCGTCATATGTCTAACGGTGCATCGTCACCGTACTACACTGGATAGTATTCTTACCTATGAAGAAATCATTCATGACTAACTTCCAAACTAAAAATGGATGTGATGAAGCACATATTAGTTACTGAGCTCTCCATTTGAACTAAGTTCAAAGAAGAGACTTGTTAGGTTTCTTTTAATCTCAAAGACAGAGTGCTCTGTTCAGACAGAAAATTTTCTGGTCTTTAACAGAGCGTAACTCTGATTAGCTTGACCCAATGGAGGTGTTTGATACAGTTCTGGAAAGGTTATTAAGTGCTCTACAACTTTTCTGTAGAACTCCAGAGCCAAATCCGACACAAACTTGGTTGAATGTCCAGATGGATGCATACTGTTCAGAAAACAGAGCAGCTGCAAACTTCTCTGGATGTTTCTGTAAATTGGCCATAACATTCTGTAGAAAAATCTCTAGGGGTCAGATAATATACCGTTGTAAAGGTTATGAAATTTGCAACGATTTTGTAGTTCATAGTTTGTTCAGAATTTTACCCCATTTGTATGTAAAACTGTGGTGAAAACAACCACATACAAAGGAGGTGCTGGTAAAATTTACCCAGAAATTCTGTCAACATTGAACGATCATAACTTCTGGTTAAGGGATGATCCAGAGGCATGTGATTACTCGTCGGAAAAATACTGAAGTTAACTTTAACTTTGGTATTCAACTTGAGTTATGAAAATGCTAGTAACTGGATCAAATTCTGGGTTAAGTACTGAAAGGTCTGTTTTGTACCGAATGAGGGACTGGATATGTTGGCTTTAGAAAGATGTGTAAACATGAAATTTTGTTATGCTTTCATAAAGTTTTAGCATGTTCATGTTTTACATACTTTCACATACTGCTGAGATCATGTTTTGACTCCCCTCAAAAATTATCTTTGTGCAGTATGGTGCGTACTCATTCTCCGAGTAGGGTTGATAGTTCTCGTCAAGACGATGATGACTCGACTCCACCACGGGCACCGCCATCAACGGTATGGGCGGATGTCATGGCTCAGATGGTCGAGTCAAGTCAAGAGAACACAAGACTACTCCAAGCCTTGGTACAACAGGGCTTACTCCAGCGTGCACAACAGGACGTTCCACCTCGGAACGCCTACTTGGATTTCTTGGCGACACAACCGCCAATCTTCACGGAAGCCCATGAACCAGTGGAAGCTGATCAGTGGCTTCGAGTTATGGAGTCCAAGTTTGGGGTGTTTGAGTGCGACGAATATCAGAAGGCATCATTTGCAGCTCAATAGCTCCATGGAGCCGCCGGAAATTGGTGGTTCGCTTATCTTGCCACCGTTCCAGAAGGTCATCAAGTGGAATGGACGGAATTTCGTGAAGCATTCCGGGCTCGTCACATTCCTATGGGTTTTATTAAGGCCCAACAGCAAGAATTCAGAAACTTGAAGCAGGGGGACATGAGTGTCCTCGATTATGTCCGAAGATTCAACCTTCTGGCACAATATGCTCCTGCTTATGCGACGAGCGAAGCTGCAATGTGTGACTACTTTTTCTATGGCTTGAGTGCCATACTAAAAGAGAAGTTAGCTTTGTTCAATCAAGGCAGTTACACCGAGTTGATCAGTGCTGCTCTGCTGCAAGAACAAGCGACACTTGAGTGTCAAGCAGAGAAGAGGGACCGGGAGGATGTGCAGGAAGACACACCAGTCGTTCCTCGTAAATATCGTGTGGTGTATCACACACCATCCGATGAAAGATGGCAAACGCCAGTGAGATCAACTCCGTACAGATTTCCTGCTCAAGAGTCTTGTCTTGAAGCAACACCATTGCCGCAGCAACGAAGGACACCTGTTGCATCATTGCTGCAGCCAAGTACATCAACTTCTCAACCACAAGTCAACGAAGAACCGGGGAAACCTCCGTGTTCTTATTGCCACCGTTCTGGGCATTTTAGGCAGGAATGCCGGGAGAAGTTGTTGAATACCAGACAGCCATCATCACGTGGTATGCCACCACCTGCTCAAGTCAATGTAACAGCATTGCAAGCCGGGAGTGTGCAACATCTGGCTATTGAGGATGTCCCGGAGGGAGCACCGGTGTTAGCGGGCATGTTCACTCTCAAAGACGTGCCCGTGCTCATACTTTTTGATTCAGGTGCAACCCATAATTTTATCAGCAAAACATGCGTGGATCAGCACCACTTATCTACCAATACTCCCACAACGAGTTTTCCCATACGTTCACCGGGAGGAAATATCTCTGCCAATCAGATTGTGTCCCGAGCAGCTTTGTGTTTGGGCGGAAAAATATACCCACATCGCTGATTATGTTGGATAGACAGAAGATAGACATTATATTGGGGATGTCTTGGTTAAATCGTCACGGTGCCGTTCTCAATATCGGTAACCGGACTGTCCAGATTGACTCGCCGATTCACGGACAGCACACGCTGTTTTTAGACAGCGAAGATCCAGATATGGTAGAGGCCTACCACACGGAAGCGCTGAAGCTTGAAGATATTCCGGTGGTACGTGATTATCCCGACGTATTTCCCGATGACTTACCGGGCATGCCGCCCGAACGGGACGTCGAGTTCAAAATTGAACTGGCGCCAGGAACGACGCCTATTTCACGAAGGCCTTACAAGATGGCACCTAACGAGCTAGCGGAGTTGAAAGAGCAGCTGAATGAACTCATGAGCAAGGGTTTCATACGACCAAGTTCTTCACCTTGGGGTTGCTCAGCGCTGTTCGTTAAGAAGAAGGACGAAACACTACGGCTATGTGTTGACTATCATCCTCTCAATGCTGTCACAATCAAGAACAAGTATCCTTTGCCCCGCATCGACATCCTGTTCGATCAGCTGGTGGGTGCAAAGGTATTTTCGAAGATGGATCTTCAGTCGGGATATCATCAAATCAAGATCCGACTGGAGGACATACCAAAGACAGCTTTCTCGACGAGATACGGACTCTATGAGTACCTCGTCATGTCATTTGGATTAACCAACGCTCCGGCACACTTCATGTACTTGATGAATTCTGTGTTCATGCCGGAGTTAGACAAGTTCGTCGTGGTATTCATCGACGACATATTGGTTTACTCCAAATCTGAAGAAGAGCATGTTGAACATCTGCGCATTGTGCTACAACGGTTGCGGGAGCACCAATTATATGCCAAGTTCAGCAAGTGCGAATTTTGGATTGATCAAGTGCCTTTCCTAGGCCATATCATTTCAGCAGAGGGCATTGCCGTGGATCCCAGCAAAATTGAACAAGTTCTGAAGTGGGAATCTCCCAAATCTGTCCACGAGGTCCGAAGTTTCCTAGGTTTAGCGGGGTATTATCGGAGGTTTATTCTGAGCTTCTCAAAGATTGCTAAACCAATGACGGAGCTGCTGAAGAAGGGCACTAAATACATGTGGAATGCAGCCTGTGAAGCCGCATTCAAAACTTTGGTGAAACATCTCACAACGGCTCCAGTTCTTGCTCAACCGGACACGACGAAGCCATTCGATGTATACTGTGATGCATCCGGCATCGGTCTCGGCTGCGTTCTGATGCAAGAAGGGCGTGTAGGTGCCTATGGGCCTCGTCAACTGCGAAACCACGAGCAGCATTATCCAACTCACGATCTTGAGCTTGCTGCTGTGGTGTTGGCGTTGAAGATGTGGAGGCATTACCTGCTTGGTAATCTTGTTCACCTCTACACCGACCATAAAAGCTTGAAGTATATCTTCACGCAGAAGGAGCTGAATATGAGACAACGGAGATGGTTGGAGCTCATAAAAGATTATGAAATTGAGATCCACTATCACCCGGGAAAAGCTAACGTGGTTGCCGACGCGCTTAGTCGGAAAGCCCACATTCACAACTTAGCGGTTGCTGAGTTGGAAAATGAAGAACCAAGCCTCCGTGTTATTCCGTATGGCGCGCTTTATAATCTCGCGCTCATTCCAACAATCCGTGAAGAGATTGTTGAGGCTCAAAGAAGATACAGAGGTATGTCTCACATACGGAGAAGACTGGACAACGGAGAGGTGAAATGTTTCCGGAAGGATGAGAACGGTACAATATGGTTTAACGACCGTATAGTGGTACCGCGCAATATGAAACTCTGGAAGAAAATCTTGGATGAAGCCCACCTGTCAAAGTTTTCCATTCATCCCGGAAGTAACAAGATGTACCAAGATTTGAAACAGAAATTTTGGTGGACGAGGATGAAGAGGGAGATTGCTAAATACATATCCGAATGCGATACGTGTAGACGGGTCAAGGCTGATCATATGCGGAAAGCCGGACCGCTACAACCTTTAAAGATTCCGGCGTGGAAATGGGAGGATGTGAGTATGGACTTCATCGTCGGACTACCGCTCACATCCAGGAAGCATGACTCGATATGGGTGATCGTCGACCGGTTGACAAAGTCGGCTCATTTCATACCGGTGAACACTCATTATCGAGCAAGGCAATATGCGGAGTTATTCATCTCCAGAATTATTTGCTCACATGGTGTCCCGAAGACCATCATTTCAGATCGAGGTGCGCTGTTTGTTGCTCGTTTTTGGGAGCAGCTGCATGCCTCGTTGGGCACTAAGCTGATTAGGAGCTCCGCATATCACCCTCAAACCGATGGACAAACTGAGAGGGTGAATCAAGTACTTGAGGATATGTTGAGAGCATGTGCCAGCCACCACGGTAGGAATTGGGACGATCACCTACCGCTGGCGGAGTTTTCATACAACAACGGTTATCAAGCGAGTATTAAAATGGCACCGTATGAAGCTCTCTATGGCCGGAAGTGTCGCACACCACTGCATTGGTGTGAGTCTGGCGAAAGAGTTCTGTTTGGGATTGATCTTGTCAACGAAGCCGAAGACCGAGTTCGGTTGATACAAGAGAACTTAAAGGCTCCACAATCCCGACAGAAGAGCTACGTGGATCAGAGGCGTAGGCCATTACATTTTGACGTCGGAGAACATGTTTATCTTCGTGTGTCCCCGATGAAGGGAATTCACCGGTTCGGTGTAAAGGGGAAGTTCGCTCCCCGTTTTATTGGTCCTTTTGCTATCACGGAGAAGTGTGGACCCGTAGCCTACCGGCTGGAATTACCGGCAAGTCTAGCGGGTGTTCATGATGTATTTCATGTTTCACAGCTGTGGAAGTGCCTCAAAATCACCGCTGCTGTTCGCACTGAGGACATCGACAAATTGAAACCGGACCTGACCTACACCGAGCGACCGGTTCACATTTTGGATGAAAAGACCCGGGTAACCCGGAACCGGACGATCCGATTTTTCAAGGTGCTGTGGAGTAATCACACCGCAGAAGAGGCGACGTGGGAAAGTGAAGATTACCTCCGCACCAACTATCCGGAAATTTTAGCTTTGTACAGTTTGTAATTACCTCTCCCGTCTCGTTCCTGTTTTGTAATCTCGGGACGAGATTCCTTTAAGGGGGGAGGAATGTAAAAGTCCAAAAAACGTGTATGAATAAAAACTAAAGTTTGAGTTCATATGTGTGGCAAAGACATGAAAAATGGGACTTGCTAAAACTTTTCTTCATGCAAGGTAATACATGGATGAACATCCAACATGAGGTTCACCTTTTTACTTAAAAGTGTTGGACCAATAAGGAGTTAGATACCTCTTTGCATGTGAGTTTAAAATTCAGATTTGAAAATTCAAAGTTCACACATATGGTGACCCAAAAACTTTGAATTAACATGCAGCCATATAGTTGAGTTTTTAGGGAAAAGGTTATCACCAACTTTTCAATTGTAGGGTGGGCTCAAAGGAGAGCTAAAGAGAAGAAATTGCAAATTCTAAACCAAATTCAGATTTAGTCTTGCAAATTCAAACTGAATTTGAAGAATTCAAATTCTAACCCACCTTTTTAAAACTTAGAATTTTGGGGAGTGAAAAGATCAGCTTGAGAAGATATTTGGTGAAGAAATGGGGGGTGGGACCCACAGGTCATAGAGCTAAAGGAGGAGACTTACTCCCTAAGTTTTGCTCTCGGTGGAAACTTTTCCCGAGCAGCTTGCGAGCGCCACCGAGCAGCTTGCCGGTGACAGCTCCTGCTGCCGGTCTCCACGCGCTGGCGCCCTGGGGTCGGTCCTGGCCGCGCCCCCAACGTGATAACGTGCCCCCCGGCCGAAGCAAGGCACAATTGCTTTCTCCTCCTCGCAAACAAACCGAGAGCAGAGCACCTCATCGGCGCTGCTCCACTGCCCCTGTCTCCCGGCCAGCCCAGCGCCTCTCCGGCAGGCTCAAGAGGTCACAGAGGTGCGCCAGGAGGTACTGATCCTCATCCCGTCGTCCTCTTGCTCTCCCCCGACGCCGGCTTGCCGGAATTCGATTTTTGGCACTGGCGCACGTATAGAACAGCCTGTGTTTAATTCATGAAATTCTCCCAAACCGATTGATCATACCTCCTACAATTCAAACCACAGCAACTAGATTCCCTAGCGCCCTCCCACGCCAAAAACCAAAGGAAACCGACCCTCCTGTGCCCCGGGCGACGAGAAATCGTCACCGGTGGCCAAAACTGTCACGGTCCACGGTGACGACTAGGTTGCAGCCACTTCCTGCACGATCTGATCTCCGTTCCGTGTTCCTAGAACCATAGGGATGCTGTAGGACATCGTAGCTCGCCGGGAGATGCCTTGGACACGCTGGAACGCGTCCATGTCGAGCTCCCGAGCCGCCCCGCCGGTGCCGACCCACCTACAGCCGTTTTCACGTGGGGAAACCTTGCCCGGCAGCTGCGCCACGTTCCCAGGAGCATGTAGGGCGAAACCGAAGCTCATTTGGTGGAGAAATGAGGGAGAACGAGCCATGCCAAGTTTTCTGCCGGTGTGCACCCGCGGGCTCTGGCGGGAGGTTGAAGAAACACCTGACCCATGGGCCCCACGCGCGACTGTGCTGTTTAAAATCAAACAGAGAGTTGTGCAAACTTGTAAAATACATAACATGGTGTAGGAAGCTCCAAAAATAGTGAGATAAATTTTGTTGGATTCCTCTAAGAGAGTACTATCCAGAGGTACAACCCAATAATTATGAAAACCCCTGGTTTTGGCTCATTAATTCATAGAAGGAAAAGATTGTGGGAATTTTTCCAGGAGTTCTATGTATTGGAAAATCCCCAAATTTTGGCAGGAGAGTCTTCCAAAAATACTTGAACTCCAGTAAACTTTTCAGAAGCATTGGACCTCATTTGCTTGGCCAAATGTGGTGTTAATTCCTTATGTCTCTGAAAATGGGAAAATAAACAGAGGTCAATTTCAGAAATTTTCCCCAAACTTTAGAACCTCATAACTCTTGCTAGGAATCCCCAAATTTAGTGATTCAAATTGGGTTGGATTCATATTGAATAGCTCTGTCCAAATCTACAACCCAATTTGTATGAAACGAATTATTTAATTCTGGAAAATTCTTGGAAGTTTTTCTGGAAAAGAATTATTGAGGGAGTTTGGTTTATCCAAAAATACCCAAATTTTGCCAGAATATTCTTTAGCATATTGTTGACCTTATAGCAAAGTTTCAGCTCATTTGAAGATCATTTGGGTAGGAATTTGCTAAAAACAATCTGCTGTGTTCATAAGAGTCCAGAAACATTTTCAGAAAATGTTTCCCACTTCAAAAATCTTTTCTGAGCAATCCATAGCTCCAAAAATCATAGGAAAATTTAGGCAAACTCTCTGGGACATACTTGGAATTGTAGTTCACTTAGTTGGGCATGAAAATGCACATTACTACAGAATTAATTCTATTGATTACAAATGCTTAAAGAATTGTTCTGGGAGAACTACCCAAGTAAAAGGGCTGAATTTTGGACCAGATGACTCTCATGTGATCAAGAACTCACATGTAAATTATCAGCCCAAGATGAGTCCTGGAAGTCCCTGTTCTATTCTCCATACTTATGTATAAGGGAAAAATACATAAGAGATATTGTGAGAATTATGGAGGACACAATATGACTCCACATTAGCTGCAATTTGGCAAGCTAAATCCTTAGGTAGTATAGAACCTGCTGTAAAAGTTTCGAGGCCATTGGAGTTCTTGTTCTTCAGTTGCACTCAAATCTTTTCAGCTTATCTATTATGTCATTAGAGAAAAGGGTTAGTGTATAGCTAAGGGCCTTAAGGTCAAATTTGTTTAATTCTGTTCTTTGCACAACAGAGGCAAACCAAGCCATGCTTGGCTTTTCCACACAACCTCTGTTCTTAAGAAAGTAATTCTATAACTTCTTTCCATTACATTCTATAAAATATGTGCATATGCATTTCAATAGGAACCACAACGAAGGGGAATCAAAGGAGTGATTCATCGAAGTGGATCAAGCTTCGGAGAGTCAAGGGTGGATCTGCAAGGACACTAACTGATATATACGACTACCCTGCAAAACAGGCAAGCTCCGGTTTGCATTTAACAGCTGTTAAGTTTTTGTTTTGTATTCACTTTCGGTCAAGGTATGAACTGTGCATTAGGTCTAGTGATTGATACTCCTCTTGCATAACCAAATGACCCATGGAGTATTGGGTAGGTATCTTTCACCGCGTAGAACTGCCATGCTTAAGTACGGTTCCGTAGAAGTCGAGTGGTGAGATGCTACTCGCAGTTTCAGGAACAACAGGGGCATACGGGATTGGTTCGTAATTGAATTAGCAAGTTAAAGTTGAGACCGGAAGGTTGTAGGAGCAGCAGGACATAGGGGCCTGGGTGCTGTAGACCTGTCCGTGTCGGTCAAGGACCGATCCGTATGCGGCCCTGTTGAACAAGTTTGAGTTGTGTACCGGACTCATGCTGGCTATATGGGACCCAGTAAACCGATGTACCTCGGGAAGCTGTCGTTGGGACTTTTCGGGTCGCCTCAGGCGGACGGCCGGTGTGCAGTATGTGGGGAATATTCTCATGACATCTCACGTCGGAAGGTGCATCATGAGAGTAGCTACTGTACGGGGCGACTTGATCGATTCAGCGGGGGTGAAACGGGGGAAAGGCTGCCACGTACGACGTCAGTGATGGTTGTTGTAGGCAACGTCGAGTACGGGCGTACGTGTCGTGTAGTCCGGGTGTTATTGATTCAAATCACCGTCGCTCGCGGAATGGACCGAGCATACTTGTTCTCACAGTCGTGACGTAGTAAGAACTTGCATGAGAAAGGAACTAATCATCTTGATGTGAAGTATGATTCTACCTTGTATTGGAGCTTGATGAATAGGCTAGTGCAAACTCGATTCTTTTATGCCATGAGCAATTTACATCGGGGGAAAGCGTTTCTTGTTTGATTGTGGACTCCCGATGTAGCGTGCCCAGGGTTACTTAAAATGCTGCAATTAATGTCTGAAAGTAAGGATTCACTTTTAGGCGAGCTTAATTATGCTTATGCCATCCTATGTTAGGTTCATAACCTCACTTAGAGTTTCATGTTTAGGGTGACGGTTAAGTCTTGCTGAGCGTTATGCTCACGGATGCTATCCGAGTTGTTTTGCAGGTAATTGACTCGATGCTTATGAGAAGGGATGCCGATGAGACTCGGAAACCTCCGAGTGCTTACTCAAAGAGCATCCTCGCCGCTGCAGATTGATCTTCGTGTTGCTAGTAAGAAACATCCGTGGGCTGGACCGTTTCTTTGTTGCTAGTTTAGACATGAGCCGTGAGAGTGATAGTCTTCCGCTGTAGTTTACTCTGATATACTTATTTGTAAAACAATCTTGTACGCTTCCGCAAACTATTTATGTAATATGATGTGTGTTCATCGACCCGTGTGCTGTTGGGTGCCGCATAACACGGCACCACCCGACGAGATCCCGTCGATCGCCCGAGGCGGCAGCGTCCTCGGTTCTTTTGTTGTGCGAGGGCGGAAAGGCGGCCGAGGCGTCGGTGATGAAGCAAAAGATCGCACGGGAGGAAGGGTAGGCGTCCAGGCAGCTCTCCAGCGTGCTGCTTCGGTGAGGAGGTGGCAACAGCGTGCGCTCGGTGGCGCCAGGAGCGACCTCGGTAGCTCGGTTGGAAACCAACACACAGAGGCAGACTTAAGCAGTAAGTCATCACCCTCCCTCTCTATGACAAGTGGGGCCCACCACTCCCTCTGCCCCAAAAGATCTTCAATTTTTGGCCTAGTGCAAACTCATCTCTGAGGAGCTTAAATCCAAAAGTCATTTGGCAATTTGACAAGTTGTTCCTCAGTTTTGAGTTTAAATTCAAATTTGGATGAAATTTACAAGTTCCTTTGACATTCCTATCAAAGCTCCTCCAAATTTGCTCAAAACTTGGTTTCCTCATAATTTGGACCTGAGGAATTCAAATATGCCCTCTGATCGTTGAGTTGGCTAATGCAAATACAACTTTTCAAACAACAGTTTGAATTCCCTCTTTTGAAAGTGCCCTTCTTCCTTTTGAAGTGACCCTCTTAATTCAAACTGGATTCAAAGTTTTATTGCACATTCCAACACTTTCATGAGTAACACAAAAGTTTTTGTAAGTCCCATTTCTTGTATATAAACTCAACTTTATCCATAGATCAAATTTTCTATTTACAAGTTTTGGGACTTTTACATTCCTCCCCCCTTAAAAAGAATCTCGTCCCGAGATTCATGATTAAGGACAAGGTGGAGAGGACAACTACTACATATAAGCCTCTAACAACTCCGGATGATTGCGCTGCAAATACTCCTCGCTCTCCCATGTAGCTTCGTCGGACGTGTGATTTGCCCATAGCACCTTGAAAAATCGCAGCGTCCGGTTTTTGGTCTCGCGAGTCTTTTCATCAACTATCCGGGTTGGACGTTCAACATAAGTGAGGTCCGGCTTCAAATCTGCTATGTCTCCCGTGAGCATTTCCGTTGGAACCTTCAAACACTTCCGCAGCTGAGATATGTGGAAGACGTTATGAACTCCGGCTAAGGCTGCCGGCAGCTCCAAACGGTATGCTACGGGTCCACATCTTTCAATGATGACGAAGGGACCGATAAAGCGCGGAGCTAATTTCCCTTTCACTCCGAATCGGTGAATGCCCTTCATAGGAGATACACGGAGGTATACGTGGTCTCCAACTTGAAAGTTCAGAGGACGACGTCTCTTATCCGCATAGCTCTTTTGCCTGGACTGAGCGGCGTTCAGATTTGCTTGAATAAGCCTTACCCGCTCTTCAGCTTCATTTACGAGATCAATCCCGTAAGTTACCCTCTCACCAGATTCACACCAGTTCAAGGGTGTGCGGCACTTCCGGCCGTAGAGAGCTTCATAAGGTGGCATTTTTATGCTCGTTTGATAACCATTGTTATACGAGAACTCCGCCAACGGTAAGTGATCATCCCAGCTCTTACTGTGGTGGATGGCACACACCCTTAGAATATCTTCAAGGATTTGATTCACCCTTTCAGTTTGCCCATCGGTTTGAGGGTGATACGCGGAGCTTCGAATCATCTTAGTTCCCAAGGATGCGTGTAGTTGTTCCCAGAAACGGGAGACGAACAGCGATCCTCTGTTGGAAACAATGGTACGGGGAACTTCATGCAAGCATAAGATCTGTGCTATGTATAACTTCGCATACTGCTTGGCGCTGTAGTTGGTATGCACCGGAATGAAACGTGCCGATTTGGTTAATCGGTCCACGATTACCCAAATCGAGTCATGGTGGTGGAAGGTCATCGGCAACCCAACGATGAAATCCATACTCAAGTCTTCCCACTTCCATGTCGGTATCTGTAGCGGTTGCAGCAGGCCCGACTTCTTCACATGGTCGGCCTTAATTCTTCGACACGTATCACATTCTGAAACGTATTTTGCAACTTCACGTTTCATACGTGTCCACCAAAACTTTTTTCGGAGGTCTTGGTACGTTTTATTGCTGCCAGGATGAATAGAAAATTTGGATAAGTGAGCCTCATCCAAAATTTTCTTCCGCGGCCTCATATCACGGGGTACAACTATCCGGTCCTTGAACCATAGGGTGTCTTCATCATCTAACCGGAAACATTTCATCTCCCCGTTCTTCAACCTCCTTTTGATATGAGCCATGCCCTTGTCTTTCTTTTGAGCTTCCATAACCTCCTCTCTTATTGTGGGTATGAGAGCTAGATTATGCAGAGCTCCATATGGAACCAAGTAGAGACTTGGTTCTTCCTCTTCCATTGGCGTAATGGTCAGGTTATGAATATGAGACTTCCGGCTCAGTGCATCGGCAACCACATTTGCCTTGCCCAGATGATAATGAATTTCAATCTCATAGTCCTTGATCAGCTCCAACCATCGCCGTTGTCGCATATTCAACTCTTTTTGAGTGAATATGTACTTCAAACTTTTGTGGTCGGTGTAGAGATGAACTAGTTTTCCCAATAGGTAATGTCTCCACATCTTCAAAGATAGTACCACGGCAGCAAGCTCGAGATCATGAGTTGGATAATGTTGCTCATGATTCCGTAATTACCGTGATCCATATGCAACCACACGTCCTCCTTGCATGAGTACACAACCAAGCCCGACACCGGATGCATCACAATAAACATCAAAAGGCTTGGTTGTATGCGGTTGAGCTAGAACCGGGGCTGTTGTGAGGTGTTTTACCAACGCTTGAAAAGCTTCCTCACATGGTTTGCTCCAATCATACTTGATGCCCTTCTTCAGTAGCTCCGTCATAGGTTTGGAGATTTTTGAGAAGCTCGGGATGAACCTCCGATAATATCCTGCCAAACCTAAGAAACTACGAACTTCATGGACTGATGTTGGAGACTTCCATTGCAGCACCTGTTCAATCTTGCTTGGATCAACAACAATGCCTTCTGCTGAAATAATGTGCCCAAGAAATGGCACTTGGTTGATCCAGAATTCACATTTACTAAACTTTGCATAGAGCTTGTGATCTCTCAGTCATTGGAGCACAATATGCAAATGTTTAGCGTGTTCCTCTTCAGATTTGGAATAGACCAAGATGTCGTCGATGAATACCACGACGAACTGATCCAGCTCCGGCATGAACACCGAGTTCATAAGGTACATAAAGTGGGCCGGAGCATTGGTCAACCCAAATGACATGACAAGATATTCATAGAGCCCATATCTTGTCAAGAATGCTGTTTTCGGGACATCTTCCGCGCGAATCTTGATTTGATGATATCCCGACCTTAAATCTATCTTGGATAAGACTTTAGCACCCACTAGCTGATCGAAGAGGATATCAATTCTTGGTAGTGGATACTTGTTCTTTATTGTCACAACATTTAAAAGACGATAATCGACGCATAGCCTCAGCGTCTCATCCTTCTTTTTCACAAACAAAGCTGAGCAACCCCATGGTGATGAACTTGGACGAATAAACCCCTTGTCCATCAGATCCTTGAGTTGCTCCTTCAATTCTGCTAACTCACTCGGAGCCATTTTGTATGGTCTCCGAGAGATCGGCGTGGTTCCCGGTATCAACTCTATTTTGAACTCCACCTCGCGCTCAGGTGGTAGGCCTGGAAGATCTTCGGGAAACACGTACGGATATTCACGGACTACCGGAATGTCTTCTAACTTGCACACCTCGGCATTACATAACTCCGGGTCTTTGGAAACCGCTTCGCCGAGATACAATGTTTGACGTCCGTGAAGTGGAGAGTCCAAGTGAACACTCCTGTTCTCGATGTCCAGAATAGCCTTATGGAAGGTCAGCCATGATATTCCCAATATGGCATTGATTCCTTGGTCTTCGAGAATGATGAGGGTGGTAGGATAAATTTTTCCACCCAAACAGAGTGGTGCTCGAGAGACGACTTCATTAGTTGATATGTCTCCACCTGGCGAATGAATAAGGTAAGAACCTTTTGTGACAGTTGTGGAGATCTGATCCCGGATTACCGTTGCCCGGCTAATGAAGTTATGTGTTGCACCAGAGTCGAATAAAATGACAACCGGCTTGTCATTTAAGGTGAACCTGCCAGCAAGAACAGGTCCTCCCTTTGGCAGATCATCGACTGACACATAATTAATTGTCCCCACCTTGGACATAGCTTTTCTTTGCTGCCCAAGATCACACTGTGGAACTGGACCCGCAGACACAATGTTGCTGCTCGGTTCAGTGGCTCCGTTGATGTTGAGCTCATTGTCAATGTGAAGTGGGACAACACTTGGTTCAGCTGAGAAATCACCTTGATCATCTTCAACCTCTTGAGGGAAAAAGTATTCTGGTGCACCTTGTGGATACTGAGGTGCATAAGAAATAAGTTGCTGCTGCGGTGGAGGTGAAGAAGACCTCTGTGGAGTAGAAGAGTCGTCACACTCCCAGAATGATTGCACCGCTTGGGGAATCTCTCGATCGGAAGGTGAACGGATTACCAACCGATACTTCTGAGGTAGACGATTGTCTTCATCTTGTGATAAGTCCCTCTCCCTCTTTTCTTTGAGGTAGAGGTTGGAATAATATTCTTGAGCGATAGTACAACTCACAAACTCATCAAAATTCACTTGGCTAACTTGAGCCAGCTCACATCGCAGCCTAGCGGTCAGCCCTCGATAAAAATAATAACCCCTCATGGATGGTGATTTCACATAGTCAGGGACATATTGAGCTAAGCGATTGAATTCCTTCGCATACTCAATAACACTCCTGTCCCCTTGCTCCAGACTCCAGAACTCATCCAGACTGGTTTGCATTATGCCCGCAGGGATGAAACGAGCATGAAATGCCGCCTGGAACTCCGCCCATGTGACACGATGCCCTGCTGGTTGAACAGCAAGGTACTCTGCCCACCATGCTCCAGCAAAGCCGTGAAGCTGCTGAGCGGCATATAGGGTCTTTGAGAATTCATCACATTGGATCAACCCAAACTTGGACTCGATGACACGTAACCAGTGATTCGCTTCACAATGGTCAGCCGCCTCGGAGAATACCGGCGGTTGTGTCGCCAAGAAATCCAGATACGTGCTCTGGGTTGGCATGTGACGTTGAACTTCTCGATCTATGCCTTGCTGAACTAGAGTTTGGAGAGTTTCATTCATCTTCGTCATAATTTCAGCCAATCCGGTTGGCGATGGCTCTTGTGATGAAGTCGAGTCATTCCCACCTCGACTTGAACCTCCAAGCTCCATTTGAGAATGTGTACGTACCATACTGCATGAAACAAAATTTTGAGTCAATCAAAATTCTATCTCAGTAGTAAATAAAGATAAGTAAAAACATGAACATGTCTTGAACTTTATGAAAGCATAACCACATTCATGTTTAAACAAATCTTATGTACGCTAAGCTAATCAGCGGGACTACTCTGACCAGCTCACACAAACTCCAAATTTTACTCAAGTTATCAACAAATTCTTGACTTGAGTTCAATACCAAAGCTTTAGTAAACTTCAGTAGATTTCCAACAAGTACTTATAGGCTTCTTAAAGATTTTTCTACAGGAAGTTATGGCTTAAAAACAGAAAGGTCCAGAGACGTTTTGCTACTGTCCTGGTTTTGAACAGTTTGCCTTCAACTGGACTTTTCACCCACTTAATATGTGATTCTGCTCTGGAGGCCTACAATAAAGTTGTAGAGCACTTGAAAAACTTTCCAGAACTGTATCATACACCTTAATTGGTTAAAGCTACTCAGAGTTATGCTCTGTTAAAGTCCAGCAAGAATTTCTGCCAGAAACAGAGCACTCTGTTTTTGAAAACTTTGACACCTAGTTATACTCTCATTTGAGTTTTAGCTCAAAATAAGAGTTCAGTATCTAATATTTGTTTCAAAATTCCATTTTTAGTTGAAAGTTAGTTCATGAATCATTTCTTAGTACAGAAGAGGTTATTAAGTGTAGTACGGTGTCGATGCACCGTAAGGCACATGTCGGTACTACGTAGCCTCACCAAAAGAAAATTCTAAACCGGATTATACCGGCATATACGTATTAGCAGTGGCACTAAGACCGTCTCTCGCACACGTGTACTACACGGGATACGTACATGGTTAGTACCTGCCGAAGAACACTCAATAGTGGTGGACTCAAAGGTTGTTTCATTTCAGGCAGTTCCATAATTGAAAGTAAATACAAACGCCCGACCGTCCTTAAGTTAAGCCACGTCTCAAGGCACGTGATCGTGTTTCAACACCACATGACGAGGAACCCGAGTATGTCATGAACGGGTCGTCACGGTTGGGAATGTTATCAACCCAACGGATACCACCTACTGCCCTGCAGGGCACGCCGATGGCAAGCTGTGACACCCTCATCTCGGGTGTCAGCATATGTTCGTATCCTATGAAAAGGAAACATTTTAATTGAAAATAGGGACAGAAAGAATTATCAAAAGAATAGCCAATAAAGCCCTTAGAGTGCGTCGAAGGCAACTTCCACGGCCAGCAGGCCACGTGGCGTGATCGGAGCTCATCCCTGCGAAGTGGGGAGAGGCGCCGCCAAGCTGGCTACGTGGCAGGCTCGAGACTCATCTCCGCAAAGGGGAGAGGTCCGATCCTGTGGGACACGTGTTGCCCACGGAGCTAGCCTCTGCGAAAGAAGCAAAGGCATTTCCGCAGGACACGTGTCATCCTCGGAGCTAGTCCTTGCGGAAATCAGAGGACCATCCGCGCGGGATACGTGTCGATCTCGGAGCTCACCTGCGAGAGGTCCTGTTCTATTGGACACGTGTCAACCGCGGGGCATGTCCCTGAGGAAAGAAGAAGAGGAAGACCGGCGCCAACACGTGGCGTGCGTGGAACTCACCTCCGAAGAAGAGGGAGGTCTCGCTCGTGACACGCGGCACAACCGGAGCTCGTCTCTGTGGGAGAAGAGATACCAGGCTCGGAAGGACACGTGGAGCTTCCGGAGCTCATCACCGTGGAGGTAACGAGTCTGGAGCGGTTTTTACGCGTAAAGATACCGGTACGCAATGGAAACCGATCTAAACTCCACGATGTTACCGAAGATAAGACGTCAGGATCTAACAAAGATCTGAATAAGACTCTTATTCGGGATCCAATCAGATTAGGACACTTCTCTTCCCGATTATAAATAGAACCTAAAACCTCTGGCCGAAACCACAAACTTCTCTTTCAACTCCTGAGCCGACGACTTAGAGCCCTAGCCCTAACTCGCCGAGCAAACCATCGCTGAAGCACAACAAAGGAGATCATCGGAGGAGAACCAAGCGGTCTGAGGAGGGCCCCGAAGACAAGAAGAGCGTGAGGTAGGACTTCAATACCACCTTACGACATCATTTTGTTCATCTCTTTGCATCTGTTCTTCGATTCCTTTCGAACAGAAGCGTTCTCGTGGGCAGATCACTCGATGATAAGTTTGATCTAAAAGACAAGACCATCGCCACGTTCATCTTTGATCCGAACACCTCTGACCATGCAAACCATGCAAGAATAAGTACAGATCAATCTAATAAAACTAATCATAGGATAGCATGCATGTGCATCATCGCATCTAGTTTAGGGTTTGTGCATGATATTGATTGCTGTGAATTTTGTATGCACATAGCAGAACAAGCTCAGGGAGCTGTCTACGACGAGCTGCAGCAACCAGGTTTTGAGAATCAAGAACAACCGGAACCACAAGAACAAGGCAAGTGCTCCTTGAACATGTTGATCCTATGTTTTGGGTAAAACTGTTTTGTTTTGCGAAAAGGTGTGCGTGCTGAGTCAAACATGATGGGAAACCCTTTTTATAGGAGTTTACTAGTTTTGGTTAAACCACCCTTGTCACCCGGGAAGTTTATGAATCGGGTATGGATTTTGCTTTATGCTTCGCTGAGTCCATGGGATCGGGAAGCGAGATAGTTGTGTCTAGCTAACTGCACTCGTACTGATAATAAGTAACTGATGAGGTTAATGAACATGGATCGGAGGGAGATCTAGGCAAGACTGGGTTTGTGAATGAGATAGCATGAGATGGTGGTTTTACTTTCTATAGATCTAAGGACTGGTTCATGCATGCACATGCCAGGATAACAGTGCCACCACAAGGCCAAGTATGGGTGCGGCTTAGCTGAGTAATTAGGTAAGTTGCTAGAGTGTTATGGACTGTGGAAGGCGCGGGGAATGGGAGTCGAGTGAGGACTGCCCTGGGAACTGCAGGCACAAGAGGGGGCCCGTGGGTGGGAGAATTGGAGATTCTAGCCTGCCGGTGAAACCTTAGTGAGTCCATACATCTAGTAACTCCTTTGTAAAGGCTATTTTGTGATCTCTTGACCATACACCGACAGTTGTGTGCTGGTAAAATGGAGGTTCTGCAGTCGCCGACGGGTGACAAAATCACAAACTTGTGGGTAAAGAGGTGCAAACTCTGCAGAGTTATTAAAACTATCATGATAACCGAGCTTACGGTCACGAGCACCTGGCTAAACTGCCATGATTAGTTGGGAATGGTTTTTGGGATGATTAGTTGGGAATGGTTTTTGGGATGACTAGTTGGGAATGGTTTTTGGGATGATTAGTTGGGAATGGTTATTGGAATGGTTTTTGGAATGGTTACTGGGAAGGTTCTTGGTTATGGTTATTGGTTTGGAACTGTTGAGTCTGGATGATGAGATGTTTGCATGACTGTTGGGTCATGACATGAGATTGGTCTCAGTGTGAGACGAGGTTGATTTGTGAGATGAGATGGTAGCGAATACGAGGAGGTATTCGTGAGTATGAATAAAGGATTGGTTAATGTTCGGATGGAACACGGGGAGTGATGAAGGTACGTTGGTAATTTAATATATGTTGGGGTTACATTCACCTAAAGTAAAGTTGCTGTTTTATCATGGTTTTACAAGATTGCTTTTCTGCAAATAAGCCTTTTATGCCTACCTTGTTTATGAGCTGCATATCATGTGTTTTCCCGCACTTGCTGAGTACATCATTGTACTCAACCTTGCATTATTACTTCATCCTCAGCAGCAGAAGAAGCCTACTATGAAGATCAAGTGGGGCGTTATGGCGTGTGAACTATTCTCAACCTTGCCTGTGGAGGGAGTAGAGATGGAGCCACTTCTGCTTAGTTTTGCTTCCGCAGTAGTTTTGCTTCCGTAATAAAGTAGAGATTTCGCTGCATAGAAATAAGACTTCCGCTGTAAACATGAGTTCAAGACTCATGAGGTATTGTAATAAACTCTGTTAATCATGGTAATATATAATCTGAATTCAGTTTGTGGAACGTATGTGTATGTGTGAAGAACATCCTGGGCACACATATGCATTAGTTCTCGGTTCCGTGGTTTTTCCACAGAATTGAGGGCGTCACAGATTGGCATCAGAGCCACTGGTTGACAGTAGGTTACACGCCTAGATAGAAAGTCTTAGATAGATAATAGAGATACGAGTTAACCCCAAGAAGGAGTTACAGGCATCCTAGGGTGAATAGCTTAGATTGGCCTTTAAAACCACCTTCACATAGGAAACCATCCTTGAATAGGAGTTGTGTGGGCCCTTGTGATGATTATTTGTGAATATGTGCTTAGTATGAGTTGTGGGACGTCTCAAAAACGTTGTCCATATCCATACGTAAGAAGAAAGAGGAGTGAAACGCTTCGGCACTTGATCACATCCTCATATGGACTAATATATATAGTCCCACTCACCTTGATGCATATAGTTGAAAGGACCTATCTAACCTTCTAACCTTCTATTCTATTTCGTTCTCCATCACAGATGGTAAGAGGAAACGCCAGCCGAAGGAACGTCCAGGAAGATGACCACGAGGAAGTTCCTGCTAACCCCGGAACTGGCGAGAACAACCTAGAAAGGTTGATGGCCATGCAAAACCAGCTTATGCAAACCATGATCCAAACTTTGGGTTAGATGCAGGCCAACCAAAACCCCGTTCCGGCACCACCACCACCACCACCGGCTCATAACAGGTTGGGAGAATTCATGAGAACTCGACCACCCACCTTTGCTCAAGCAAACGACCCCATGGAGGCCGATGATTGGTTGAAGTCCATGGAGAAGAAGCTCGCCATTGTTCAATGCAACGACCGAGAGAAGGTTCTCTTCGCGTCGCACCAACTTATGGGAGCTGCTGCTGGCTGGTGGGATGCCTTGAGCAACGCTCATGCCAACCCGGAGACAATCACTTGGACTGAGTTCAAGGAAAATTTCCGCTCTCACTACATCCCTGTTGGTGTAATGATGCTCAAAAGGCAGGAGTTTGAAGGTCTCCGCCAAGGACAGAAAAGTGTGAATGAATATCTCAACAAGTTTATACAACTGTCCCGGTATGCCCCCGAAGATGTCAACTCAGATCAGAGGAAGCAGTACCTGTTCATGAGAGGGTTGAACAATGAGATCCAAGTTCAACTCCTCAACAATGATTACGTAAGCTTCCAGAAGCTAGTTGATAAGGCTATTGTGGTGGAAAACAAGATCCGGGAGATCGAGCGAGAGTGCAAAAGGAAGATGCCATACCAGCCCCAAGGGAGCAACATACGATCTAGGTACATGCCCCCTGCACCGCAGTATGGATCAACCACTCCTACGAACCGCCCTGGTCAGCCGCCACAGCAACGGTTCGTTGCACCGGCACCTCGTGTGCCCATGCCTCCTACGCCCCGGCCTAACAATGGCGCTTCTGTTCAAAACCCCCGCCCCAACGTACCTGCTGTCGTAGGCAACAGGGCATGCTTTGCATGCGGGGAAGTAGGCCACTTCGCTAACCAGTGCCCGAAGAGAGGCCCTGGACAACAAGGTAACGTGCCCAAGCAGAACCAACGACCAAACGGAGGGGACAACCAAGGGAACCGTGGACCGCAGAACTATGCTCGTGGCCACATTAACCATGTCACTGCTGAAGAAGCACAACAGGCTGAGGACGTCGCAATTGGTATGTTCCTTGCCAACTCCAACCCAGCCACCATTTTATTTGATTCTGGAGCATCACATTCTTTCATATCATCCGAATATGTTGCCAAGCATCATCTACCCGTATCCCACTTAGAATGTGCTATGTTAGTTAATTCTCCCGGAGGAGAAATGAGGACTAATATAGTATGTCCTAAAGTAAGCCTTAAAATAAGGGGGTAGACTTCCTTGCCAACCCTATTGTTTTGGACTCCCACGGGATTGACATCATACTCGGAATGGACTGGTTAAGCAAGCACAATGGAGTAATCCAATATGCTGAGAGAAGCGTGCAGTTGACGAACAAACACGGTATCCCTGTCGAGTTTGAATTAGCCCAGCAAGCAACCGAACGAGCAAATTTGAACCACATCGAAGGAACAATATTGGACAGCATTCCAGTGGTTCAGGAATTTTCGGACGTGTTTCCGAAAGACCTTCCAGGAATGCCACCTAATCGGGACATCGAGTTTGCCATAGATCTGGTACCCGGAACTGCACCTATAGCTAAGAGACCATATAGGATGCCCGTCAACGAGTTAGTTCAACTCAAGAAGCAAATTCAAGAACAGTTGGAGAAGGGTTTTATCCGTCCAAATTCGTCACCATGGGGAGCCCTGGTACTTTTCGTGGGCAACAAGGACGGAACCCAAAGAATGTGCGTGGACTACAGGTCTCTCAACGAGGTGACAATCAAGAATAAATACCCTCTGCCCCGTATAGAGGACCTGTTCGATCAAATGAAAGGAGCCCAAGTATTCTCCAAGATTGATCTTCGGTCGGGATATTTCCAGCTGAAGATTAAGCCCTCCGATATACCTAAGACAACCTTTCGAACACGGTATGGTTCATATGAATATACCGTTATGTCTTTTGGATTGACGAATGCACCCGCATACTTCATGTACCTTATGAACAAGGTTTTCATGGAGTACTTGGACAAGTTCGTCGTGGTTTTCATCGAGGACATTATGGTGTATTCAAAAAGTAAGGAGGAGCATGAAGAACATCTGAGGTTGACCTTGCAGAAGTTGCGCGAGCATCAGTTGTATGCCAAGCTCAACAAGTGTCAATTTTGGCTAAAGGAAATATCTTTCCTAGGCCACATCATCTCCAAGGAAGGGGTATCGGTTGATCCTGGAAAGGTGAGAGATGTTCTAAAGTGGGACCAACCAAAGAGCGTGAGGGATATTCGAAGTTTCCTTGGGATGGCAGGATACTATCGTCGCTTCATTAAAGACTTCTCTAAGATAGCAAAGCCTATGACAGAGTTGCTAATGAAGGGAAAAGTCTTTCAATGGACGCAAGACTGCCAAGAAAGTTTTGAGGAACTCAAGAAAAGGCTAACCACAGCACCAGTTCTGGTATTGCCATACGTAAGCAAGAGCTTTGACATATACTGTGACGCATCCAGACAAGGGCTCGGGTGTGTACTCATGCAGGAAGGATAAGTGGTAGCCTATGCCTCACGACAATTAAAGAAGCACGAGCTTAACTATCCTACGCACGACTTGGAGTTAGCAGCAGTGGTGCATGCATTGAAGATTTGGAGACATTATATCCTTGGTCATCGATGTGAGATCTATACGGATCATAAAAGCCTCAAGTACATATTTACACAAACGGACTTGAATTTGAGGCAACGTTGATGGTTAGAACTCATCAAGGATTATGATGTGGGAATCAATTACCACCCTGGGAAGGCCAATGTAGTAGCAGACGCATTGAGCAGAAAGGGAGCATGCCACCAACTCACGGTTCAGGAGCTACCACCCGAACTATGGAAGGAGTTCGAACGGTTACACCTCGGATTCTTGAATAACGTGGAGATAATAGAGATCCACTCCTCATTGGAGCAAGAAATAAGAAAGGGCCAAGCTACGGACGGGGGGATCAAGGAGATTAAGGAAAGAATCCGACAAGGGATAGAGAAGGATTTCAAGGAGGATGAAAAGGGTACGCTTTGGCTAGAGCGACATGATATTGAAGGAGGCACATGATTCACCCTATTCCATACATCCAGGGAGCACCAAAATGTACAAGGACTTGAAAACTTGCTATTGGTGGGATGGTATGAAGAGGGATATAGCCGAATACGTTGCCCTATGCGACACGTGCCAACGGGTAAAAGCTGAACATCAAAAACCCGCTGGATTGTTGCAACCTTTGAGAATACCCGAATGGAAATGGGAGGACATCAGTATGGACTTCATCGTCGGATTACCACGTACTCAGTCAGGATACGACTCCATATAGGTCATTGTGGACCGGTTGACGAAAACCGCCCATTTTCTTCCAGTAAAGACCAGTTACAACGTTACACAGTTGGCGGAATTGTACCTAGAGCAGATCGTGTGCCGTCATGGAGTTCCGAAGAGGACAGTCTCAGATCGAGGTTCTCAGTTTACCTCTAGATTCTGGAGGAAGCTGCAGAAAGCCATGGGTACACGACTGGATTTTAGCTCCACCTATCACCCACAAACAGATGGGCAAACCGAAAGGACGAACCAAATCTTGGAGGACATGTTGAGAGCTTGCGCCTTAAAACATGGGCGTAGTTGGGATAGGAGTTTACTGTATGCCGAGTTCTCCTATAACAACAGCTATCAAGCTAGCTTGAAGATGTCGCCTTTCGAAGCCTTATATGGCAGACGGTGTAGAACGCCGCTGTTCTGGAACAAAACTGGAGAGAACCAAGTGTTTGGACCCGAAGTACTACAAGAGGCTGAAAAGCAAATCCAAACGATACGGGACAACTTAAAGGCTGCTCAGTCACGACAGAAAAGCTATGCGGACAATAGGCGTAGAAAGTTGACCTTTGAAGTAGGAGACTTTGTATACCTTAAGGTATCACCTATCCGAGGCCAACGACGTTTCAACGTCAAAGGCAAGCTAGCACCTCGCTACATCGGACCTTTTAAAATTTTGGACAAGCGAGGAGAAGTAGCCTATCAAATAGAGCTCCCAAACCACCTCTCCGACGTACATGACGTATTTCATGTATCCCAGCTCAAGAAGTGCTTAAGAGTACCAGAAGAACAAGTGTCAATGGGAAAACTTGAACTTCAAGAGGACCTGACTTACGCAGAACACCCTGTCCGAATCTTGGACGTAAAAGAAAGGGTCACCCGAAACAAGGTGAATCGATGGTGCAAGGTACAATGGAGCCATCACACTGAAGCTGAAGCCACATGGGAACGTGAAGAGGATATCAAGGCGGAATTCCCCCATCTATTTTCTACAAACGAATCTCGAGGGCGAGATTCAATTTAAGGGGGGGGGGGGTAGATTTGTGACACCCTCATATCAGGTGTCAGCATATGTTCGTATCCTATGAAAAGGAAACATTTTAATGGAAAATAGGGACATAAAGAATTATCAAAAGAATAGCCAATAAAGCCCTTAAAGTGCGTCGAAGGCAACTTCCGCGGCCAGCAGGCCACGTGGCATGATCGGAGCTCATCCCTGCGAAGTGGGGAGAGGCCGCCGCCAAGCTGGCTACGTGGCAGGCTCGGGACTCATCTCCGCAAAGGGGAGAGGTCCGATCCTGTGGGACACGTGTTGCCCACGGAGCTAGCCTTTGCGAAAGAAGCAAAGGCATTTCCGCAGGACACGTGTCATCCTCGGAGCTAGTCCTCGCGGAAATCAGAGGACCATCCGCGCGGGATACGTGTCAATCTCGGAGCTCACCTGCGAGAGGTCCTGTTCTATTGGACACGTGTCAACCGCGGGGCATGTCCCTGAGGAAAGAAGAAGAGGAAGACCGGCGCCAACACGTGGCGTGCGTGGAACTCACCTCCGAAGAAGAGGGAGGTCTCGCTCGTGACACGCGGCACAACCGGAGCTCGTCTCTGTGGGAGAAGAGATACCAGGCTCGGAAGGACATGTGGAGCTTCCGGAGCTCATCACCGCAGAGGTAACGAGTCTGGAGCGGTTTTTACGCGTAAAGATACCGATACGCAACGGAAACCGATCTAAACTCCACGATGTTACCGAAGATAAGACGTCAGGATCTAACAAAGATCTGAATAAGACTCTTATTCGGGATCCAATCAGATTAGGACGCTTCTCTTCCCGATTATAAATAGAACCCAAAACCTCTGGCCGAAACCACAAACTTCTCTTTCAACTCCTGAGCCGACGACTTAGAGCCCTAACTCGCCGAGCAAACCATCGCTGAAGCACAACAAAGGAGATCATCGGAGGAGAACCAAGCGGTCTGAGGAGGGCCCCGAAGACAAGAAGAGCGTGAGGTAGGACTTCAATACCACCTTACGACATCATTTGTTCATCTCTTTGCATCTGTTCTTCGATTCCTTTCGAACAGAAGCGTTCTCGTGGGCAGATCACTCGATGATAAGTTTGATCGAAAAGACAAGACCATCGCCACGTTCATCTTTGATCTGAACACCTCTGACCATGCAAGCCATGCAAGAATAAGTACAGATCAATCTAATAAAACTAATTATAGGATAGCATGCATGTGCATCATCGCATCTAGTTTAGGGTTTGTGCATGATATTGATTGCTGTGAATTTTGTATGCACATAGCAGAACAAGCTTAGGGAGCTGTCTACGACGAGCTGCAGCAACCAGGTTTTGAGAATCAAGAACAACCGGAACCACAAGAACAAGGCAAGTGCTCCTTGACCATGTTGATCCTATGTTTTGGGTAAAACTGTTTTGTTTTGCGAAAAGGTGTGCGTGCTGAGTCAAACATGATGGGAAACCCTTTTTATAGGAGTTTACTAGTTTTGGTTAAATCAACCTTGTCGCCCGGGAAGTTTATGAGTCGGGTATGGATTTTGCTTTATGCTTCGCTGAGTCCATGGGATCGGGAAGCGAGATAGTTGTGTCTAGCTAACTGCACTCGTACTGATAATAAGTAACTGATGAGGTTAATGAACATGGATCGGAGGGAGATCTAGGCAAGACTGGGTTTGTGAATGAGGTAGCATGAGATGGTGGTTTTACTTGCCATAGATCTAAGGACCGGTTCATGCATGCACATGCCAGGATAACAGTGCCACCACAAGGCCAAGTATGGGTGCGGCTTAGCTGAGTAATTAGGTAAGTTGCTAGAGTGTTATGGACCGTGGAAGGCGCGGGGAATGGGAGTCGAGTGAGGACTGCCCTGGGAAGTGCATGGCACAAGAGGGGGTCCGTGGGTGGGAGAATTGGAGATTCTAGCCTGCTGGTAAAACCTTAGTGAGTCCATACATCTAGTAACTCCTTTGTAAAGGCTATTTTGTGATCTCTTGACCATACACCGACGGTTGTGTGCTGGTGAAATGGAGGTTCTGCAGTCGCCGACGGGTGACGAAATCACAAACTTGTGGGTAAAGAGGTGCAAACTCTGCAGAGTTATTAAAACTATCATGATAGCCGAGCTTACGGTCACGAGCACCTGGCTAAACTGCCATGATTAGTTGGGAATGGTTTTTGGGATGATTAGTTGGGAATGGTTTTTGGGATGGCTAGTTGGGAATGGTTTTTGGGATGATTAGTTGGGAATGATTATTGGAATGGTTTTTGGGATGGTTACTGGGAAGGTTCTTGGTTATGGTTATTGGTTTGGAACTGTTGAGTCTGGATGATGAGATGTTTGCATGACTGTTGGGTCATGACATGAGATTGGTCTCAGTGTGAGACGAGGTTGATTTGTGAGATGAGATGGTAGCGAATACGAGGAGATATTCGTGAGTATGAATAAAGGATTGGTTAATGTTCGGATGGAACACGGGGAGTGATGAAGGTACGTTGGTAATTTAATATATGCTGGGATTACATTCACCTAAAGTAAATTTGCTGTTTTATCATGGTTTTACAAGATTGCTTTTCTGCAAATAAGCCTTTTATGCCTACCTTGTTTATGAGCTGCATATCATGTGTTTTCCCGCACTTGCTGAGTACATCATTGTACTCAACCTTGCATTATTACTTCATCCTCAGCAGCAGGAGAAGCCTACTATGAAGATCAAGTGGGGCATTATGGCGTGTGAACTATTCTCAACCTTGCCTGTGGAGGGAGTAGAGATGGAGCCACTTCTGCTTAGTTTTGCTTCCGTAGTAGTTTTGCTTCCGCAATAAAGTAGAGATTTCGCTGCATAGAAATAAGACTTCCGCTGTAAACATGAGTTCAAGACTCATGAGGTGTTGTAATAAACTCTGTTAATCGTGGTAATATATAATCTGAATTCAGTTTGTGGAACGTATGTGTATGTGTGAAGAACATCCTGGGCACACATATGCATTAGTTCTCGGTTCCGTGGTTTTTCCACAGAATTGAGGGCGTCACAGATTGGTATCAGAGCCACGGGTTGACAGTAGGTTACACGCCTAGATAGAAAGCCTTAGATAGATAATAGAGATACGAGTTAACCCCAAGAAGGAGTTACAGGCATCCTAGGGTGAATAGCTTAGATTGGCCTTTAAAACCACCTTGACATAGGAAACCATCCTTGAATAGGAGTTGTGTGGGCCCTTGTAATGATTATTTGTGAATATGTGCTTAGTATGAGTTGTGGGACGTCTCAAAAACGTTGTCCATATCCATACGTAAGAAGAAAGAGGAGTGAAACGCTTCGGCACTTGATCACATCCTCATAAGGACTAATATATATAGTCCCACTCACCTTGATGCATATAGTTGAAAGGACCTATCTAACCTTCTAACCTTCTATTCTATTTCGTTCTCCCTCACAGATGGTAAGAGGAAACGCCAGCCGAAGGAACGTCCAGGAAGATGACCACGAGGAAGTTCCTGCTAACCCCGGAACTGGCGAGAACAACCTAGAAAGGTTGATGGCCATGCAAAACCAGCTTATGCAAACCATGATCCAAACTTTGGGTCAGATGCAGGCCAACCAAAACCCCGTTCCGGCACCACCACCACCACCACCGGCTCATAACAGGTTGGGAGAATTCATGAGAACTCGACCACCCACCTTTGCTCAAGCAAACGACCCCATGGAGGCCGATGATTGGTTGAAGTCCATGGAGAAGAAGCTCGCCATTGTTCAGTGCAACGACCGAGAGAAGGTTCTCTTCGCATCGCACCAACTTATGGGAGCTGCTGCTGGCTGGTGGGATGCCTTGAGCAACGCCCATGCCAACCCGGAGACAATCACTTGGACTGAGTTCAAGGAAAATTTCTGCTCTCACTACATCCCTGTTGGTGTAATGATGCTCAAAAGGCAGGAGTTTGAAGGTCTCCGCCAAGGACAGAAAAGTGTGAATGAATATCTCAACAAGTTTATACAACTGTCCCGGTATGCCCCCGAAGATGTCAACTCAGATCAGAGGAAGCAGTACCTGTTCATGAGAGGGTTGAACAATGAGATCCAAGTTCAACTCCTCAACAATGATTACGTAAGCTTCCAGAAGCTAGTTGATAAGGCTATTGTGGTGGAAAACAAGATCCGGGAGATCGAGCGAGAGTGCAAAAGGAAGATGCCATACCAGCCCCAAGGGAGCAACGTACGATCTAGGTACATGCCCCCTGCACCGCAGTATGGATCAACCACTCCTACGAACCGCCCTGGTCAGCCGCCACAGCAACGGTTCGTTGCACCGGCACCTCGTGTGCCCATGCCTCCTGCGCCCCGGCCTAACAATGGCGCTTCTGTTCAAAACCCGCGCCCCAACGTACCTGCTGCCGTAGGCAACAGGGCATGCTTTGCATTGCGGGGAAGTATGCCACTTCGCTAACCAGTGCCCGAAGAGAGGCCCTGGACAGCAAGGTAACGTGCCCAAGCAGAACCAGCGACCAAACGGAGGGGACAACCAAGGGAACCGTGGACCGCAGAACTATGCTCGTGGCCACATTAACCATGTCACTGCTGAAGAAGCACAACAGGCTGAGGACGTCGCAATTGGTATGTTCCTTGCCAACTCCAACCCAGCCACCATTTTATTTGATTCTGGAGCATCACATTCTTTCATATCATCCGAATATGTTGCCAAGCATCATCTACCCGTATCCCACTTAGAATGTGCTATGTTAGTTAATTCTCCCGGAGGAGAAATGAGGACTAATATAGTATGTCCTAAAGTAAGCCTTAAAATAAGGGGGGTATACTTCCTTGCCAACCCTATTGTTTTGCACTCCCACGGGATTGACATCATACTCGGAATGGACTGGTTAAGCAAGCACAATGGAGTAATCCAATGTGCTGAGAGAAGCGTGCAGTTGACGGACAAACACGGTATCCGTGTCAAGTTTGAATCAGCCCAGCAAGCAACCGAACGAGCAAATTTGAACCACATCGAAGGAACAATATTGGACAGCATTCCAGTGGTTCAGGAATTTTCGGACGTGTTTCCGAAAGACCTTCCAGGAATGCCACCTAATCGGGACATCGAGTTTGCCATAGATCTGGTACTCGGAACTGCACCTATAGCTAAGAGACCATATAGGATGCCCGTCAACGAGTTAGTTGAACTCAAGAAGCAAATTCAAGAACAGTTGGAGAAGGGTTTTATCCGTCCAAGTTCGTCACCATGGGGAGCCCCGGTACTTTTCGTGGACAAGAAGGACGGAACCCAAAGAATGTGCGTGGACTACAGGTCTCTCAACGAGGTGACAATCAAGAATAAATACCCTCTGCCCCGTATAGAGGACCTGTTCGATCAAATGAAAGGAGCCCAAGTATTCTCCAAGATTGATCTTCGGTCGGGATATTTCCAGCTGAAGATTAAGCCCTCCGATATACCTAAGACAGCCTTTCGGACACGGTATGGTTCATATGAATATACCGTTATGTCTTTTGGATTGACGAATGCACCCGCATACTTCATGTACCTTATGAACAAGGTTTTCATGGAGTACTTGGACAAGTTCGTCGTGGTTTTCATCGACGACATTATGGTGTATTCAAAAAGTAAGGAGGAGCATGAAGAACATCTGAGATTGACCTTGCAGAAGTTGCGCGAGCATCAGTTGTATGCCAAGCTCAACAAGTGTCAATTTTGGCTAAAGGAAATATCTTTCCTAGGCCACATCATCTCCAAGGAAGGGGTATCGGTTGATCCTGGAAAGGTGAGAGATGTTCTAAAGTGGGACCAACCAAAGAGCGTGAGGGATATTCGAAGTTTCCTTGGGATGGCGGGATACTATCGTCGCTTCATTAAAGACTTCTCTAAGATAGCAAAGCCTATGACAGAGTTGCTAATGAAGGGAAAAGTCTTTCAATGGACGCAAGACTGCCAAGAAAGTTTTGAGGAACTCAAGAAAAGGCTAACCACAGCACCAGTTCTGGTATTGCCAGACGTAAGCAAGACCTTTGACATATACTGTGACGCATCTAGACAAGGGCTCGGGTGTGTACTCATGCAGGAAGGACAAGTGGTAGCCTATGCCGCCTGGGGGTTTTCAGCCACGAAGAATTCAACGGTGCGGTGCATTCGGGCTGCCGGCGACCGGAAACCGATCGGCGACGTGCGCACACCTCGGTGAGGCTTCGGCACCGTGGCCCGAGCACCCTAGCCCGCCAAAAGCTCGGGGAATTTGCTCTAAAGCACCAGTGAAGGTCAGGCAAGCTCGGCATGGCCTCAAGCTAGCTAGGAATGGGCGGCAACTCGGTTGTCACCGTGCGCCCGCGCGTTCCCGCCATAGCCGCCGATTGGAAAGCTTGGAATTCGTCGCTAACACGGGGTTTCTAGCTAGGGTTGTGAAGGGGGTCGGACCGCTAGCCAGTCTAGTTTATTCGTGCATGATTTGATGAACTACAAACACGAGTTGCAATCGAATTTGATCACCTCGTACTGGAAGGTCGAATGGCGTCCTCCGAATGAAAATTCCCGAATTGTCTCTCGGTGATTCACAGCTCGACTTGAGGCTTGGGGGTGAGCAGAAGGGTTCTCCAGCGCGTCCGGAGGTGGCCTTGCTTGGGCGTGGAAGTGCCTGGGTTAGGCTGTCCACGAGCGCCCCAACCCTCGGTGAAGTGAAGTCGCTGCGGCGACGAGCCAATTTCGGGTCGGGGAGGCAGCAACTCGTGGGATGCTGTACTTAGGAAGTGGAGGACGAGCTCACCGTGTGGTTTCTTGGTTTGGCTGGCCTCTGCACGCTCGGTTTCCCTCAGTTCCCGGTCGACCGCCCGAGGCGGCAGTGCAAGGGTAGGCGTCCAAGCAGCTCTCCAGCGTGCTGCTTCGGTGAGGAGGTGGCAACAGCGTGCGCTCGGTGGCGCCGGGAGCGACCTCGGTAGCTCGGGTGGAAACCAACACACAGAGGTAGACTTAAGCAGTAAGTCATCACCCCCACTCTCTATGACAAGTGGGGCCCACCACTCCCCTCTGCCCCAAAAGATCTTCAATTTTTGGCCTAGTGCAAACTCAACTCTGAGGAGCTCAAATCCAAAAGTCATTTGTCAATTTGACAAGTTGTTCCTCAGTTTTGAGTTTAAATTCAAATTTGGATGAAATTTACAAGTTCCTTTGACATTCCTATCAAAGCCCCTCCAAATTTGCTCAAAACTTGGTTTCCTCATAATTTGGACCTGAGGAATTCAAATATGTCCTCTGATCGTTGAGTTGGCTAATGCAAATACAACTTTTCAAACAACAGTTTGAGTTCCCTCTTTTGAAAGTGCCCTTCTTCCTTTTGAAGTGACCCTCTTAATTCAAACTGGATTCAAAGTTTTATTGCACATGCCAACACTTTCATGAGTAACACAAAAGTTTTTGTAAGTCCCATTTCTTGTATATAAACTCAACTTTATTCATAGCTCAAGTTTTCTATTTACAAGTTTTGGGACTTTTACAAAGCCGTTCCTGCATCCACTAATTATCTCCCCACTGCGATACGGAAAGGGAGAGAGAAATAGAGAGTATAAATAGAGGGACCTGCCAGTTCAAAGAGGCATGCTCTCGCACTTGTAAGAACAACCCTCATTCTTGAGTAAGAACAAGCGAGACACCTCGGCTGGACGTAGGACATTCTTGCCCGAACCAAGATAATCCTTCTTGTGTTGTTAGCTAGGCCACCTCAACACTACAGGAAAAACGATCATTGACGACGGCCAAATTTATTGTCGACGGGGCCGTCGTCTTTAATTTTATTGACGACGGCTTTGTCTAGCCGTCGTCAATAACACTGTTATTAACGACGGTGAGACGAGCACCGTCATCAATAAATAATTGACGACAGCGCCCATCGTCTTTAACTTAATTCGGGCCCACCCGAGGAGTTATTGACGACAGTGACCTAGCACCGTCGTCAATAACACAGTTATTGATGACAGCTGAACGAGTATCGTCGTCAATAAATTATTGACGACGGTGCCCGTCGTCTTTAACTTAATTCGGACCCACCCAAGGAGTTATTGACGACGGTGACCAGGCACCGTCGTCAATAATGGGACATATAACCCGTACGCGAGCCGGGAGACGGCACTGGCCGTCTCCCGGCTCGCGTCGAGGTCTCGTCGCCGCCGCCCTCCCTGCGGGTCCCCGCTGCCGCCGCCGCCGCCCGAGGTAAGTCCCCCCCCCTCCGCCCCCCCCCCCCCCCGCTCTCCCCCTCCCCCTCTAGCCTTACCCCCGCTCTCCCCCTCCCCCTCCGGCCCTCCCCCCGCTCTCCCTCTCCCCCTCTGGCCTCTCCCCCCGCTCCCCCCTCCGACCCTCCCCCTCCGTCCTCTCCCCCCGCTCTCCCTCTCCCCCTCCGACCCTCCCCCCGCTCTCCCCTCCCCCTCCGGCCCTCCCCCCGCTCTCCCCCTCCCCCACCGGCCTCTCCCCCTCCGGCCCTCCCCCCGCTCTCCCCCTCCCCCTTCGGCCCTCCCCCCGCTCTCCCCCTCCCACTCCGGCCTCTCCCCCCGCTCCCCCCTCCCCCTCCGGCCCTCCCCCCGCTCTACCCCTCCCCCTCCGGCCTCTCCCCCCGCTGCTATGAATTCGGGTCTATCAAAGATTGCCAAGTTTGAGAATGAATGCACATTTTCCTACTGGGGCACATATTGGATCAGATTTTGTGGATTCCCGCCAGCGAGTGCGAGTGCAAACATTTTCTATGTTTTTCGTGTGCGCCTTCAGAAACGTTGACCTTTCAATCCTGTTTTATTGTTCTATTGCTTGCTGTATGGTTGTATTTGCTTAACTGCTCGTAATTGACATAAGTATATAAAATCATAGCGTGTTTGAAATGTCCAAATACTTAGTTGTGGATGAGTATTGCAATCACAGAGTTTAGTGACTGGACGAGAGTATTGCAATCGCTGACTTTGGCGGATGCATCATGCCTTTTTGTATTATTTACCTTAGTAGGATTTGCAATTGGGTTCCCAAAATGATATTCTTATTAGAACAGTTTCGATATCATCTTCACAAGAGACAACTTGCCATTTTGCCATATTTGTTTCTTTAGGAAGAAATATCACCTTTTTATGTTGGTATCGTTGCCTTGTCAATGAAAGTATAGAATGCACAACACCTTCTACACTAACTGTGTATGTACAGTGTATTCACGTCATCAGTGCAGTTGTCAGTTATTACATACCCTCCTCCCGCTCTCCCCCTCCCCCTCCGGCCCTCCCCCGCTCTCCCCCTCCCCCTCCGGCCTCTCCCCCGCGAGGCCGAGGAGGAGCGCGACAGTATGTAATATGCTTAGAACTATAAGCAATATGAATCTAACTCAATCTGAAAGTGGAGTGGGCTTGTCCACTAGCCCACTTAGTCCACCTCACTGAAAATGTGGCGGACCGGAATCCGCTCATCCAGGATCGCAGAGGGTGGTGTTGCGCGATGCGACACCCGACAGCACACGTCATAAGAACACATTATATTACAAGGGAAAACAAACTGAAGGTACAAAGTAGTACACTTCTCAATTTCAAACTAGAGTCTTTATTACACAGCGGAAGTTTCTTTTGTACAACTCACGCCCGCCTATCTAGCAAAAGTCGGTTGCCCAGCCCAAGGGCAACCCACACTAGCTGCACGTCTCAGCTCAGCGCGGCGTGTACGGCTCCCACTCAGCCGTGGTCCCCGACGGAGGGTAACCCTCGCCGGTGGACTCGTACTCCGAGTCCGTGGGTGGCTCCTCACCTGAAAAACACTTAAGCAGCAACCGTGAGCACGAAGGCTCAGCAAGGCTTAACCGACTCACCTAAGCATGAAACTCTACATGAGGTGTACAATGGACATAGGATAGTAACATTTCAGCAAAAGGACACACCTACAAGTTCATCCTTAGTTCATCTTTTAGCAACAAGTTAACAGTTCAGGAAATCTAAAATTTAGTAAGCAATATTTGGTGGCAAACATGTAGCAATACAAAGTTATATCATATCAGCAATATTGAATCATAACCTTTCATTCATTAGTCTACGTTACGACGCAGTGAACAAGCGGTACTCGTCACCGCGAGGGACGGCGAATCGACTCGATATACACCTGCAGGGAAACCCAAAGAGCACGTCACGTACGCCCACCCGTGGAGCTGCACAGCACGCTCACTCGATGTCGTACGGGACAACCTTTCACCCAACAGCCCAAACGTCGAACCGGTCGCACCGAAACGAGCAGGAGGTTCCCCACATGGAGCATCTCTCTATGCCCGTTGGCAGATTTCCACCTTTCTGCCCTCAGCCTACACCTATAAATCGGTGCGTTATGCCTCGACGCCCGGAGGTTTAGGCTACATCGGTTTATCGGGGCCCATATATCCGATATGCCTTCGGTACGTTCAATACTTGTTCAGCAGGGCCGCACACGGATCGGTCCTCAATCGACATGGGCAGGGCTGCGCACACAAGACTTCCTCTTGCTACGCCCTAGCCCCTGCCTAGTCTCATTTTCATTACTAAAGTGATCTCACATCACTCAACCGAACCCGTGTGTCCCAAGCCTATCTCGCGAGTAGATTCCAACTACTCGACTTGTACCGAAGTCCTATGGATCATTAAGCATAGCCTGTCTACTCGAGGTCCTTGACACTACCCTCACTCTTTTAGGAACCTTTGGTTATGCAAGTGGGGTTTCATTCATCCTATATCTAATGCACATACATACTTCATATGACACATGCAAACAAAGTAAAAACTTATAAATAGATTAATGCAAACCGGGGCTTGCCTTGTTGCTGCTGTC
Organism: Neostapfia colusana; assembly: GCA_030760725.1. Lineage (NCBI taxonomy): Eukaryota > Viridiplantae > Streptophyta > Magnoliopsida > Poales > Poaceae > Neostapfia > Neostapfia colusana. The sequence continues at coordinate 5,852,441 of JASWHV010000017.1, read as the reverse complement.
AGTAGTTAGTTCTTCGTCCGGAAGAAGGAAATCCAGTACTTCCGGGGTCTCTTCTTCAATGGCTACACGTTGAATACAATACTACATGTAAATTTAAATGCAATGTGTGAACTTAAATACATAATTGCTAATAACTCTAGCTAGCCCTCCCCTTTGGTTCTGAAATTTTTATGGTGGATTGGTAGGGGCTAACCAGAGTTGTGACCAAGTTTTATTTGAAACAAAGTTCAATTGAACATTGTACAAATAAAAGCATCTTTGGTCAATAATTGAGCCTTTAAGTAATTCCAGTGTTTTTCATGGCTCCCACCATTACTTTCTGGAAACTAGAATTTAGGATGGTTCTAATGAGTTGGTTTCATGTCATTTGAAGAATTCTACAGAAAGTTATGTCCTAATTAAGATTGGAGAAAATCTGAAAAATGTTTCTGTACATTTTTCTATTTTCTCTGGGCAGTTCGCTTAATCACCCAGTTAGGGTAACTAATGAACTTGAATGAGTCTGAAAATTTTACTGGGATTCAGGGATTTTCCAATGAACCTTTCAGCCAAATTTCAGAATTTTTCATAAAGTAGTTCTCCAGACAAAATTCCCAAAAATTTAAATTTTTGGGATTTAATTCTGGAAAACTATTCCCTTTCATGAGCTGAATTTGGTATTGCTGGAAAGTGCTCAGAGAGCTGAATCCAACAAAATTTGGTTCACCCGATTTGGAGCTTTCTACCCAAAGTTATGAGGATTTGAAGTTTGGAAGAATTCTGAAAATCGGGGGAAAAGTTTAAACTCTCGGGGCCCGCGGGGACACGTGTCGAGCGCGGAGGTGTCCGGCACACCGGGGATACCACACGTGTCGAGCACGGAGGTGTCCGGCACACCGGAGCTCACAGGGCATTTGCGCGCCAGCACAACCGATCCCTGGCCACACCCGATCCCGATTTAAATTCTTCAGCCGCTGACACATGGGCCAGCCGGCTTCGTCTTCCTCCCGCCGTTCTCTCACGCCCGCGCCGCCGACCTCGCCGGAGCAGACTCGGGGCTCGCCGCTGCCGGACCTCCCATGGTCTGAAACTCGCCGCCAGGGGGTTGTCGACGTCGAGGAACACGTCGGGAGTGACAGGTCGGGCTGGGGGTGACCGGAAATAGCTCGGCGACGTGCCGCGGCCTCGGTTGAGGTTCGACACCGTCGACCGTGGTTTCTAAACCCGCCAACACCTCGAACAAACGGCCCTACAGCATCAGTATACCTCTAGGAAGCTCGACAAGGTGTCAAAAGGGTTCAGGGATGGCGGCAAGTCGGTCGGCACCGTGTGACCGATTGTGCCCGCCATGACCGCCCTCGATCGTGCTCGAAATTCATCACTCCTAGACAGTTTCACGCTACGGATGCAGAAAAGAACTTGATCGCCGGCTAGTCCAGCGTCGATGTGCAAGATTTGATGACCTCCGAAAGATCATAGAGCGAGAATTTAAAGAAACCGTACCGGAAGCTCGGTTTACGGTCGCCGGAGCAAAAACTGGAAATTCTCTGTGGATTCTTCACGGTTGGCTTCCAAACTTGGAGGAGAGCAGCACGGTGGTCGCGCGCTCCTGTTGCCTCCCTCGCTGGACCGTGAAAACGCCTGTGGAACGCTGCCCACGGGCGCCTGACTCTCGGCTGAGGCTAGGTCGCCGCGGTGGCGATCGTCTTTGGGCAAAGGAGGTCGGAGCTCGAGGTTTCTGGCGTTGGAGAGGTGGAGTGCGAGCTCAGGTGGCTGTCTAGCAGCTCAGGGACGAAGGAGGAGATGGTTTTGCTGGTTTTTCCGATTGAGCAGGGAGCTGCGGCGAGAAACAATGCCGCTGCTCGGGTTTGCCCGCGAGAAGATAAAGCCGGCCGACTCCTGCTCGGCTGAGGCGGTGCCGGTCACGTGGGGGCGCGAGCCAGCCGCCCTGGGCGCCAGCGCGCGGAGAGGGAAGCAGCTGGTGGCGCCGGTAGCTGCTCGGTGGCACAGCCGACAGCTGCTCGGTGGAATTTCCCACCGAGACTCTGACTTTGGGTGCAAGTTTCTCCTTCTCCCCTCTATGACATGCGGGTCCCACCCAGGGTTTTAACCTCTGAAATTTATTCCTAATCACTGTTGTAAACAGCGAGCCCCATAATACCCCTGGTGATTCAAATTATTCACCCCTGAGCCATTCGAATTGAATAGAATTCAAATTGGGTTCGGTTTGAGTGAATTTCAGCACAAGTTCAGTTTTGAATTCAAATAAATTTTGAATTCGTCCCACTTAGCTCATGTCAAGATCAACTCCAAATGGAGTGAAAATTGGTGTGTGAGCTCACAAAAATGTGCTGAATAAGAATATGCCTCCCACTTTTAAATTCATGGGACAAAAATAGTTTGAATTTGAATGTGGTTTCAAACTGCCCTCTTTCTATCTATACCCAAACTGACCTCAAAAAGGTTTTGAATTTGGGTGAAACTTGGCATGGACATCCTTAGCAATGTGTAGGAGTTTTCATAAGTCCAGCTCACCTATATCACATGTGGGAAATACCACTTTTGCAATATGTGATTTTGTTCTCTAATGAGCATGTTGATGGTGGTTACATGCTCTATTTGTGTTCATCATCTTTCCTCAAATGAGGTGTGTGGTGTGGTGATGAACACTTCAAATGTGTGCCAAAACTGAGGCCCTTACATTCCTCCCCCCTTAAAAGAATCTCGTCCCGAGATTACAAAAGAAGAGATAGCGATGTAGTATGGACTTACCCGTGTTGAGAAGCCATGAACTCCGGTTAATTTCAGCGAAGGAATTCCTCGCTTTCCCACGTCGCTTCTTCCACGGTATGGTTACTCCAGAGGATCTTGTAGAACCACAACGTTCTGTTACGCGTGGTTCGGGCTTTCTCATCAAGAATTTCCACCGGATACTCATCATAGGTCAAATCCGGTTTCAGCTCGCCGATGTCTTCGGTAGGAACAGCAGCCGTATGCTTCAAACATTTTCGCAGTTGCGAAACATGGAACACATCATGGACACCAGCAAGGGATGCCGGTAACTCCAATCGATACGCCGCTGGTCCACACTTCTCGGTGATAGCGTAGGGTCCAATAAAACGGGGAGCGAGCTTCCCCTTCACACCGAACCGGTGCACGCCCTTCATCGGAGACACGCGGAGGTACACGTGTTCCCCAACGTCAAAATGCAATGGTCTACGCCTCTTATCAGCGTAGCTCTTCTGTCGGGATTGAGCGGCTTTTAAATTGGCTTGAATTGTCCGAACGCGCTCTTCGGCGTCGTTCAGCACATCAACCCCGAATGTGACCCTTTCACCGGACTCGCACCAATTTAATGGGGTGCGGCACTTGCGACCGTAGAGAGCTTCGTAGGGTGCCATCTTGATACTCGACTGATAGCCGTTGTTGTACGAGAATTCCGCCAATGCTAGGTGATTATCCCAGTTCCTACCATGGTGGATGGCACATGCTCTCAACATGTCCTCCAGAACTTGATTCACCCTCTCTGTCTGCCCATCTGTCTGAGGGTGGTAAGCGGAGCTTCTAATCAGTTTAGTACCCAAAGCAGCATGTAACTGCTCCCAAAAGCGAGATACAAACAATGCACCTCGATCTGAGACTATGGTCTTGGGTATGCCATGCAAACATAGAATCCTGGCGATATATAACTCCGCATATCTGTTGGCATGGAAATGTGTATGCATGGGGATGAAGTGAGCTGACTTGGTTAGTCGGTCAACGACTACCCATATGGAATCATGTTTATTGGAAGTTAAGGGTAATCCCACAATGAAATCCATGCTCACATCTTCTCATTTCCATGCTGGAATTTTCAGGGGTTGCAGCAGCCCTGATTTCCTCATATGATCAGCCTTCATTCGTCTACACGTATCACACTCGGATACGTACTTAGCTACCTCCCGCTTCATCCGTGTCCACCAAAATTTCTTTTTCAAATCTTGGTACATTTTGTTGCTGCCCGGATGAATGGAGTACTTGGACAAGTGAGCTTCATCGATCTTTCTCAACTCCATATCCCGGGGTACGACTATGCGGTCATTAAACCACAGCGTCCCCTCATCATCTTTCCGGAAACATTTGATCTCCCCATTGTCAATCCGTCTCCGGAGATGTGCCATGCCTTTATCATTTTTCTGAGCTGCAATGATGTCCTCCCTAATAGTAGGGATGAGGGCAAGGTTGTACAGCGATCCATAAGGAACCAAGTATAAACTTGGCTCTTCCTCCTCCACCGGTGTAATGGTGAGGTGATGGACATGTGATTTCCGACTCAGCGCGTCGGCAACCACATTCGCCTTGCCGGGGTGGTAGTGAATCTCAATCTCATAGTCCTTGATTAATTCTAACCACCCTTAGGGTACAACACCCTCTCCAATGAGTTCAACTGTCATTCTTCTGTCAGAATGACCAGTTTCTACCTATTCCAAGTTTTGATCTGGTTCTGGGAATTTTCATGACTCAAGTTGAATACCAAAGTTAAAGTTAACTTCAGTATCTTTCCAACGAGTATTCATTTGCCCCCAGATCAGCTTTGGTTAAAAAGTTATGCCAATTCAAAGTCAGCAGAATTTCTGGAAGAATTTTTAACAGCGCCTCCCTTGGAAGTTGTTGTTTTCCATTCGAGTTTCCACTGAAATCTGTGCTGAAACTTCAGAAACTTTGAATTGCAAAGATATCACACATATTCTACTCCTTCTTAGGAGGTATCATATGAAATTTTTGGGTTTTTCTACTGGGAGTTATCATTGAAAAACAAAACAGTTCAGAGAATGTTCTACTCTGTCCTGGTTCTGGACAGTTCACATTCCTCGGAGATTTTAGCCATCTTAAGGTGAGTTTCAGCTCTGGAAGTCTACAACAAAGTTGTAGAGTACTTAAATACCTTTCCAGAGCTATATAGCACACCCCTCTGGGCTAAAATACCGGTGAGTTATGCCCTGTTGAAGATCAGCAAACGTGCTGCCCAAAACAGAGCACTCTGTTTTTCATCCCTTTAGCTATCCTGGTCCATTATCCCATTCTTATACCCAACCAGGGTCTTAATTGTTGAACCTAATGATTTTAGTTCCTTGTTCTCAATATTTTCATGCATATGCCTACAATATCTCGGTACTACATTCCTCACAAAAGAAAATCCTAACCGGATCATACCGGTATATACGTCTCAAGTGTGGCACTAAACGGTCTCTCGCACACGTTTTCTACACGGATACATACGTGGTTAGTACCTGCAGAAGACCACACAATGAAAGGTTGTTCATTTCAGACAGTTCCATATTTAAAAGTAAATACAAACGCCCGTATTATTGCCATACGGCCGTCTTTGAGCTAGGTCACGTCTCAAGGTACGTGATCGTGTTACAACACCACACGACGGGGAACCCGAGTATTTCATGAACGGGTCGTCACGGTTGGGAATGTTATCAACCCAACAGATACCACCTACTGCCCTACAGGGCACGCCGATGGTAAGCGTTGTGTATGTCCTCCTGGGCTATTCCCAGACGAACACACTCTCGCGTTACTGACCACGCGATGGGGTCTCCACTTACTTGCCTAATGCACGCTAGGGATCAGCGTTTCATATGAACTCAGGAACATGAAGAGTCCAAGAGTTTCATATTGACGTCTCACACCAAGCTGTGAGACTTATCCCTGACCCACGTTACTCGTCAGGGAGAGCTAACCGAAATTGAACCGCTTTCGGTGGCGTTCCTTACCATGCTTACCAGAGCGTAGGTGCGTCGTTACATAATTAAAATTCAGAATTATAACACATAAGTTAGTCTTTGCCACTTTAAGTAACTATGCTATTATAGTCCTTACTTAGGCAACTACCGAATCCTCACCATAAGCCTAAGTTTTCCCATAATGCAGTCCTTAAGTACTGTGCTATCCCCAATGCAGCTCTGATACCAGGCTGTGGCGGACCGGAATCCGCTCATCCAGGATCGCAGAGGGTGGTGCCGCGCGATGCGACACCCGACAGCACACGTCATAAGAACACATTATATTACAAGGGAAAACAAACTGAAGGTACAAAGTAGTACACTTCTCAGTTTCAAACTAGAGTCTTTATTACACAGCGGAAGTTTCTTTTGTACAACTCACGCCCGCCTATCTAGCAAAAGTCGGTTGCCCAGCCCTAGGGCAACCCACACTAGCTGCACGTCTCAGCTCAGCGCGGCGTGTACGGCTCCCACTCAGCCGTGGTCCCCGACGGAGGGTAACCCTCGCCGGTGGACTCGTACTCCGAGTCCGTGGGTGGCTCCTCACCTGAAAAACACTTAAGCAGCAACCGTGAGCACGAAGGCTCAGCAAGGCTTAACCGACTCACCTAAGCATGAAACTCTACATGAGGTGTACAATGGACATATGATAGTAACATTTCAGCAAAAGGACACGCCTACAAGTTCATCCTTAGTTCATCTTTTAGCAACAAGTTAACAGTTCAGGAAATCTAAAATTTAGTAAGCAATATTTGGTGGCAAACATGTAGCAATACAAAGTTATATCATATCAGCAATATTGAATCATAACCTTTCATTCATTAGTCTATGTTACGACGCAGTGAACAAGCGGTACTCGTCACCGCGAGGGACGGCGAATCGACTCGATATACACCTGCAGGGAAACCCAAAGAGCACGTCACGTACGCCCACCCGTGGAGCTGCACAGCACGCTCACTCGATGTCGTACGGGACAACCTTTCACCCAACAGCCCAAACGTCGAACCGGTCGCACCGAAACGAGCAGGAGGTTCCCCACACGGAGCATCTCTCTATGCCCGTTGGAAGATTTCCACCTTTCTGCCCTCAGCCTACACCTATAAATCGGTGCGTTATGCCTCGACGCCCGGAGGTTTAGGCTACATCGGTTTATCGGGGCCCGTATATCCGATATGCCTTCGGTACGTTCAATACTTGTTCAGCAGGGCCGCACACGGATCGGTCCTCAATCGACATGGGCAGGGATGCGCACACAAGACTTCCTCTTGCTACGCCCTAGCCCCTGCCTAGTCTCATTTTCATTACTAAAGTGATCTCACATCACTCAACCGAACCCGTGTGTCCCAAGTCTATCTCGCGAGTGGATTCCAACAACTCGACTTGTACCGAAGTCCTATGGATCATTAAGCATAGCCTGTATACTCGAGGTCCTTGACACTACCCTCACTTCTTTAGGAACCTTTGGTTAAGCAAGTGGGGTTTCATTCATCCTATACCTAATGCACATACATACTTCATATGACACATGTAAACAAAGTAAAAACTTATAAAAGGGTTAATGAAAACCGGGGCTTGCCTTGTTGCTGTTGGTCAGTAGTTAGTTCTTCATCCGGAAGAAGGAAATCCAGTACTTCCGGGGTCTCTTCTTCAATGGCTACACGTTGAATACAATACTACATGTAAATTTAAATGCAATGTGTGAACTTAAATACATAATTGCTAATAACTCTAGCTAGCCCTCCCCTTTGGTTCTGAAATTTTTATGGTGGATTGGTAGGGGCCTAACAAGAGTTGTGACCAAGTTTTATTTCAAACAAAGTTCAATTGAACCTTGTACAAACAAAAGCCTCTTTGGTCAATAATTGAGCCTTTAAGTAATTCCAGGGTTTTTCATGGCTCCCACCATTACTTTCTGGAAACTAGAATTTAGTATGGTTCTAATGGAGTTGGTTTCATGTCATTTGAAGAATTCTACAGAAAGTTATGTCCTAATTAAGATTGGAGAAAATCTGAAAAATGTTTCTGTACATTTTTCTATTTTCTCTGGGCAGTTCCCTTAATCACCCAATTAGGGTAACTAATGAACTTGGATGAGTCTGAAAATTTTACTGGGATTCAGGGATTTTCCAATGAACCTTTCAGCCAAATTTCAGAATTTTTCATAAAGTAGTTCTCCAGATAAAATTCCCAACAGTTTAAAGTTTTGGGATTTAATTCTGGAAAACTATTCCCTTTCATGAGCTGAATTTGGTATTGCTGGAATGTGCTCAGAGAGCTGAATCCAACAAAATTTGGTTCACCCGATTTGGAGCTTTCTAGCCAAAGTTATGAGGATTTGAAGTTTGGAAGAATTCTGAAAATCGGGGAAAAGTTTAAACTCTCGGGGCCCGCGGGGACACGTGTCGAGCGCGGAGGTGTCCGGCACACCGGGGATACCACACGTGTCGAGCGCGGAGGTGTCCGGCACACCGGAACTCACAGTGTATTTGCGCGCCAGCACAGCCGGTCCCTGGCCACACCCGATCCCGATTTAAATTCTTCAGCCGCTGACACGTGGGCCAGCCGGCTTCGTCTTCCTCCCGCCGTTCTCTCACGCCCGCGCCGCCGACCTCGCCGGAGCAGACTCGGGGCTCGCCGGCTCGCCGCTGCCGGACCTCCCATGGTCTGAAACTCGCCGCCAGGGGGTTGTCGACATCGAGGAACACGTCGGGGGTGACAGGTCGGGCTGGGGGTGACCGGAAATAGCTCGGCGACGTGCCGCGGCCTCGGTTGAGGTTCGACACCGTCGACCGTGGTTTCTAAACCCGCCAACACCTCGAACAAACGGCCCTACAGCATCAGTGTACCTCTAGGAAGCTCGACAAGGTGTCAAAAGGGTTCAGGAATGGCGGTAAGTCGGTCGGCACCGTGTGACCGATCGTGCCCGCCATGACCGCCCTCGATCGAGCTCGAAATTCGTCACTCCTAGACAGTTTCACGCTACGGACGCAGAAAAGAACTTGATCACTGGCTAGTCCAGCGTCGATGTGCAAGATTTGATGACCTCCGAAAGATCATAGAGCGAGAATTTAAAGAAACCGTACCGGAAGCTCAGTTTACGGTCGCCGGAGCAAAAACTGGAATTCTCTGTGTATTCTTCACGGTTGGCTTCCAAACTTGGAGGAGAGCAGCACGGTGGTCGCGCGCTCCTGTTGCCTCCCTCGCTGGACCGTGAAAACGCCTGTGGAACGCTGCCCACGGGCGCCTGACTCTCGGCTGAGGCTAGGTCGCCGCGGTGGCGATCGTCTTTGGGCAAAGGAGGTCGGAGCTCGAGGTTTCTGGCGTTGGAGAGGTGGAGTGCGAGCTCAGGTGGCTGTCTAGCAGCTCAGGGACGAAGGAGGAGATAGTTTTGCTGGTTTTTCCGATTGAGCAGAGAGCTGCGGCGAGAAACAATGCCGCTGCTCGTGTTTGCTCGCGAGAAGATAAAGTCGGCCGACTCCTGCTCGGCTGAGGCGGTGCCGGTCACGTGGGGGCGCGAGCCAGCCGCCCTGGGCGCCAGCGCGCGGAGAGGGAAGCAGCTGGTGGCGCCGGTAGCTGCTCGGTGGCACAGCCGACAGCTGCTCGGTGGAATTTCCCACCGAGACTCTAACTTTGGGTGCAAGTTTCTCCTTCTCCCCTCTATGACATGCGGGTCCCACCCGGGGTTTTAACCTCTGAAATTTATTCCTAATCACTGTTGTAAACAGTGAGCCCCATAATACCCCTGGTGATTCAAATTATTCACCCCTGAGCCATTCGAATTGAATAGAATTCAAATTGGGTTCGGTTTGAGTGAATTTCAGCACAAGTTCAGTTTTGAATTCAAATAAAGTTTGAATTCGTCCCACTTAGCTCATGTCAAGATCAACTCCAAATGGAGTGAAAATTGGTGTGTGAGCTCACAAAAATGTGCTGAATAAGAATATGCCTCCCACTTTTAAATTCATGGGACAAAAACAGTTTGAATTTGAATGTGGTTTCAAACTGCCCTCTTTCTATCTATACCCAAACTGACCTCAAAAAGGTTTTGAATTTGGGTGAAACTTGGCATGGACATCCTTAGCAATGTGTAGGAGTTTTCATAAGTCCAGCTCACCTATATCACATGTGGGAAATACCACTTTTGCAATATGTGAGTTTGTTCTCTAATGAGCATGTTGATGGTGGTTACATGCTCTTCATTTGTGTTCATCATCTTTCCTCAAATGAGGTGTGTGGTGTGGTGATGAACACTTCAAATGTGTGCCAAAACTGAGGCCCTTACAGAAAACATGCTAACGACCATCACAACGACCCGCAACTTTGCTAGCGGGTTGAAGTGGGTCTCATCCACGCGCCCGCTAGATACTGTGGACGCGCCGCACAAACCCGCTAATCCCACATATATCTGCAAGGCCTGCTTTCAGAATTCGTTCCTCTACTGTTCAAATCAACATATCGAGCTCTAAGACAGCACCACCTGTGAGCCGCCGCCAGCCAACCAATGACGCTGGACAGGGAGGACATTTTGTAGGACGTGTGCTAGTAGAATCGCAACGGACCTGCCGATAATCAGTGTAGGTTCACCCTGGCCAAAGCACATCAAACCACCCATCGATCTCATAAGATGGCACTCGTGCCGTTTCCTTTCTCTCCTTTTCGTTCTTGTTGTTCAAGTCAATCACATCCACGTGCAGCCTGATCAGCTGTTGGTGAGTTCTTTAGTTGACTTAATTGTATTCTCTTTAAAACTTCTGATGACTTTAATTTTCTGTATTTTCAGGAAAAGTATGGGGAGGAGGTGTGGAGGCTTCGAGGCGACGATTACGATTGGCAGAACTCGCCGATCGTACCTGAAGCCGCCTATGCAAGCGGTGGCGGTAAACCTCACGGCCGGTGAGTTCTGTTGTTTTTCATTTACTTTCATGAACTTCGAGACACGAAACTTTAACACTCTTACTTCTTTGTGTAGGTTGGCCATCTTCGATGGAGTAGTAGACTCGAGGGAGGCGCGGTCTTACTCGAGGGCCTCTTCATCGCAGGGTGGATCTAGCAGGCGTGGCAGCCGCGATCTGGAGCTCCAGAGTGTCCAGGAGAAGCTCCAGAGGACGCAGCAAGCGTTGAGGCTCACGAACGAGAGACAGACAGCCGAGCTCCGGGCTAGGAACGAGTATCAACACTCGTACATGCTACAGCTGCAAGCTGCCATGCAGGTAAATTCAGATCATTGTACTCAACATTTTTAATATATAAATGACATGTATAATAATTTACTTCATATTTGCAGGCTATGGCCACAGGACAGCCTGTTGTCTTTCCTCAGTGGGCGCCGCCACCGATACAGCTACCACAGGGGCCGACGTCAGGAGCACAGGTACAGAATTTCTCATAATAGCTGTAACTAGTTAAACTTGCTCAAATTTAGTTAAATTTGATCAAACTTACTTAAACTTAGAGAAAACTAGTTAAACATCCTCAAACTGAGTAAAATATGGTACAACTTACTCAACTATAGTCAAATATGACCAAACTTACTCAAACATAGCCAAAACTATTTGAACTAGCTCAAACACAAACACTACTAGTCCATACTTCTCAAACTTAGTAAAATATGAGCAAACTTACTCAAACATAGTCAAATCTAGCTAACTTGCTCAATTCTAACTTGTAATGAGTTTATTTAATCATATACACATTTGTGAACTTCTAATTTATCTAACTATACATGTACATCATTGGGATCGGTGACGCGGGCTCAGAAAACTCCATCCCCTCAGCAACCAGCGTTTTGACGAGCGCACGACGACTTCCTGGACTCCGGTGATAGCGGTCGGGGTAGCGTAGGGTAGTGTGGCGTGCATATAGTGTTTTTGTGCCTGCCTGTGATTATATTTCGATTGCCTGTGATCTGGCTATCGAGTCAGGGCTGGCCTCTAAGCCAGGGCAGGATTTTCTATTTTTTTAAAAAAAGTTGAAAAGCTTATTGACGACGGTTTCTGGTACTTGGCCGTCGTCAATAAGCCATTAGTATTGACGACGGCCAGGTACCAGAAACCGTCGTCAATAAGCCATTGTTTTGACGACGGCCCAGTAGAAACCGTCGTCAATAAGCCACTGTTATTGACGACGGTCAAGTAGAAACCGTCGTCAATAAGCCATGGTTACTGACGACGGTTCAAATCCTGGCCGTCGTCAATACTCTGCTCTAGCTTATTGACGACAGCCTGATTTAGCTGTCTTCAATAAGCCATTGTTATTGACGACGGCCAGGTACCAGAAACCGTCTTCAATAAGCCATCGTTACTGACGACGGTTCATATCCTAGCTGTCGTCAATAAGACAGCTAGATTTAGCTGTCGTCAATAAGATTATTGACGACGGTTACCGTCGTCAATAAGGTTATTGACGACTAATAATTGACGACAACCGAAAACCGTCGTCTATAAAGTTTTACCGTCGTCAATAAGTTATTGACGACGGTAATGTTCTTATTGACGGCGGTTTCTGGCCGTCGTCTATTGTCCGGATTCCTGTAGTGCAAGGTAGAACACGCGGTACCTTCAGTTACTAGTCTGAAGTACGAAACACCGACAAGTAGACAATTGCTCATTTATGATGATGTTTAATATACTACTTAGTGCAAAATTATCTATAAAGTATCCACTTTAAAAGTCTTAATGATATGAGTGTTCATTTATCGGTACGAGTATATATTTGGTGACACACCATCTCTAAGCTAGCATATTGTCGTGATGTCTATTTAATTAATAATTGACATAAAAATATCTATAGAGATTTGATTTCAAATTCGCAAGGGAGATGGATGTGCTAGCGCCTTTTCACGATACAAGAGTGAGAATTTGTTGATATAAGAGTGATACAACGGTAAGGTGTGTTTACTTGAAAATGTTTTGTGATACAAAAGTGAGAGCGGTGTGAAGTTGTCCCATTGATAGTTGCATGTTGGCACATCCTATAAAAAATGATCTGTTTGTAGTTTTTCCCCCTTTTTTGCATAATTGTCGTGGTGTTGATATGTTATATGTTGTGGCAGTTATTTAACAACACCTTTGGCTTCTAGAATAAAGGAATCCAATAACGATCTTCTTAAAAAACCTAGGATCTAATGGAAAAAAACCGGAGATAGCACGGTGTTTCAGGAAATACTACCCCTATTTTGAATATAAAAATGAGTTTTGTCCTCAGGACATTAGATACCCACTCAATGTTATATAACACCACAGAAAGAAAAAAAAAGGCGTGATCGAGTTAACGTGCATAATTAGGATCGAATGGGTTTAGAAATGTAGCCGGCAATGATGGGACGTGCCAAGTTGGTGAAGCCGTCGCGCCCGTGAGCGACCCCCCCCCCCCTGAACTGCAACCGCACGCACCGCAGGTTGTTGTCAAATATCAATGCGTGCATTAGCATTGCTGCGACGTGCCGGTGCACGATATCCACAATACGGAAGATGCCAAAGGCAAAGGCCTGACTGTGCGCCGCAGCGTGCTGCTCCCTAGTGTGCAACCACAAACCGTCTAGTTACGTCCACGCTTAGACGCAGTGCGTGTACGTTGCCTATGCCTTCACCTGGTTGCGCACTTGTTCCCTGCATCTTTCTAATTAATGTATAGTGTCGGATATGGATGGATAACCACATCCACACACACCACCACACACCTTTGTCGCTTGCTATTGTTGCTCCTTCGTACGTACAAACGTGACCAGTTGTGGCCTTAGGTATGGGCGTGAGTGCATGCGTCCCTCCCCCATCACTGGCAGGTGGCGCCAAGAAAGGCTAGCTCGTTGCTTACACTATGTTCCCTCAGCTATGCTCCTAGTATATGGTTGTCATTAGAGACTGGGATGGGTAATCGCATTGCATTTTGAGGTAACAAGTCCTAATAAAATTATACTCTAGCTCTAAATGATTGCCGTATATATGGATCATGTCCATATAACTTTGTAGGCACCCTCAAGACCAGGTACCCCGTGTGGAAGGTTAAAGACATTACAAACCTCGCCTCCCTGTCGAGGCGGGCCCTAGCACGGCCACGTGTCCTTAGCCCCAGACCTGTCTTCCCCGCTAAGGCAAGGTCCGACGCTGCTATGTGTGCCTAGGCTACGGGCCGGACCACCCCGTTAAGGAGGGCTCCGGAGCCGCCACGTGTCCTTAGCCCCGGACCTGGCCTCCCCACTGAGGCAAGGTCTGGCGCTGCCACGTGTGCTCAGGCTCCGGGCCGGACCTCCACGCTAAGGAGGGCTCCAGAGCCGCCACGTGTCCTTGGCCCCGGACCTGGCCTCCCCGCTGAGGCAAGGTCCGGCGCTGCCACGTGTCCCGGGGCCCCGAGCCGGACCTCCCCGCTAAGGAGGGCTCCGGAGCCGCCACGTGTCCTATGACCAGTCGTGGGCCGTAAAGACTCTAAAGTAAAGGAAGAATTCCGTCCAGTCGCTCATTCAAGACTCACGCCTTCCATAGAAGCATGGTGCAAGGCGCACACCTCCGTCCTCCACCTATTCACCATTACGGTGACAAGACAGGGTGGCGAGGCGTGACAGTTGAACAGTGCCGTCCAACGGCACAGAGCCACACAGCAGAGCGAGAAGACACGGTGACAAGACGGAGTCTTCATCATCACCTACTACCCGGTTAGAGGTGCCTGGCGTGGCAGGCGACACGCCTTGACTCCTCCGACATCGACATTACATATAGTTGTAAATGCCCTAGCTCATGTATAGGGTACGGACAGCCGCGGGTCTACCTGTCGGGCCCCGAGCCACATTGTAACTGCCCCGATCTTGGGCTATAAAAGGATCGGGGCAGCATCCGGGCAAAGGATTCGCAACCGGCAACCTCACACACTCATACGCGCAAGCAATACAACAATCACACCATGGACGTAGGGTATTACGCTTTGGTGACCCAAACTACGTAAATCTTCGTGTTCATCTTGCCACCGTGCTCCGACGCTCGAAACCACTAGCCCCTCCTAAAAAAGAACCTTCGCGGGCTGCTCCTGAGCAGACCGGGGGAAGTGTCACAGGAAACACTTCGACATTTGGTGCGCCAGGAAGGGGGCTTCTGGTTTTTGAAGTTGTTCGTGAAGCCTACGATGGTGAACATCTAGTCTCTCGGAGGATCTTCCCGCCCCTCACGCCGCCAGCAGCAGAGGGAGCAGGAAGCCTCATCCCAATCCAGAGCGGGACCGACTACGCCGGTGGCAACCCCTATAGCGACGGTGCCCGTTGCCACTCAAAAGCCTTAGGTTGCGACGGCGTCGCAAGCGCTGACCGAAGCCAGCCTGGAGAGTGCGCTGCTAGCGGCTCGCACGCTCCTCCACAACCCACCGAGCACGGGAGCTTCCCCGTCCGCTGCAGAGCAGTGGCGCAATGACGTCGACCATCTGGTCGTCGCCGCGCTCAACTCGCCGAGCCACAGAAGACGGCGACCAGAGCCGGTACAGCTGCCATCCAGGACGGCGGCAACTCACTCGACGGCGATGTCAAGTCTCTCCACCACAGATCTCAGAGCCGAGCTGGACCGCCGCTGTCGGAAAGATGGTCGCACCACCATCGAGCGACAGTGCGAGCGACGTCGCAACCTCGAGGAGGTGT
This sequence comes from Neostapfia colusana, assembly GCA_030760725.1. Classification (NCBI taxonomy): domain Eukaryota; kingdom Viridiplantae; phylum Streptophyta; class Magnoliopsida; order Poales; family Poaceae; genus Neostapfia; species Neostapfia colusana. The sequence goes on along the minus strand of JASWHV010000017.1, from coordinate 5,837,078 downwards.
ATGGTACCCCGGGTGCCATGCGCCCCATCTACACGGGCCAGAACCCCGTCTCCCTAGGCTTAGTGGGAGGCTGCATGGCTCTGGCCCCGCACCTTCGTATGGCGGTGTGGCCGTGTAAGTTTCGGCCACACTTGCCGCAGAAGTTCGACGGTACAGTCAACCCCGTCGAGTTCCTGCAGATCTACTCCACAGCCATCCTAGATGCAGGAGGGGATGAGGTCATCATAGCCAACTATTTCCCCGTGGCCTTGACCGGGTCAGCCCGGTCATGGCTCATGAACTTGCCCCAGGAGTCTATAACCTCCTGGGAAGAGTTGTGCCGTCAGTTCATGGCCAACTTCAGGAATTCCTACACCCGGCCAGGCACGGAGGCCGACCTCCGTGCCCTGCAACAACAACCAGGAGGGTCGTTGTGCTCCTTTATCCAGCGTTTATCTCACGTTAGGAACACCATACCCCATATCTCGAACGTCTCTGTGGTAGTTGCCTTCAGGCAGGGCGTAAGAGATAAGAAGATGCTCGAGAAGTTGTCCATGCATGACGTGCAAGACGTCTCGGAGCTCTTCATCTTGGCGGACAAGTGCGCTATGGCCACGGAGGGCTGCAAATGGCACACACCGTCTAGCAAGGGGAAGGCCAGTGGGTCCTCCATTTGAGACGCAACGCAAAAGCAACGACAAGAAGAACAAGACCGGAGGCAGGAACAAACCTCTGGCCGGGGCACCCACTGCCGCTCTAGTAGCGGCCGGAGGGGGCCGGGCCCCACGCCCAGACAAGTGCCCGTGATCGTCGTCCGCTAGCGATGACGGTCAGTGGTGCCCGGTACACAACACCGGCAGCCATGGCGCTAACGATTGTCACGAGATCAAGAAGCTCGCGAAACACTACCATGAGCTGCAACAGCAGCGGCCACGCCAAGATGGTGCACCCTTCCGTCAGCGGGAGGGCAAACAAAAGGCCAAACCTGAGGCCGACGCTGAGCAGGGTATGGAGTATCAAGACGCTGATAGGGCGTTGAAAGCCGTCTACGACCACTCCGACTCGGACTCCAAATCCAGTGACCACAACGAGCGACGCAAGACCCTCTATGCCTAACTAGGCGTTCCCTCCCTCTGTCATGCGACAAGGGAAAACAACCTATTACATTGGTGTAGGGGGTCGAGGCCGCCCTCCCCCAAGAACATGCCACGGTTCACCCGACGTCCAAACATACGACGAAGCCACGCAGGACCAGCTTATGCATGAAGAAATAAACCTCGTGGCAGACGACCTTTTAACAAAAGCCTCTACATGGGCTCCGGTCCTCGAAGGTGTCTTTGAATGGAAGCTGCTGCGTTCAACAGCCTGGCCTGCCAAACCAGGCGAAGGGGGCGAGTCCAGCACCTCGAAGCTGGCGGTCCTGGCGCCCCTGCAACTATGGCGCCCGCTAAGGATCGTATGCATCACCGGGGACTCAGTGCAACCCGGCGCCCAAGATCCAGGATCTCAAGTAGGACCTGATGCATGGATCACGGAGGTTCGGGCCTACTTGAAGGACAATATCCTTCCCGATGAACATGTATCCGCTAAACGGATCGTTTGTATGGCTGAGAGATACACACTGGTAAATGGGGATCTCTATCGACGTGGCGCCGGTAGTGTCCTATTGCGGTGCATAACCCGGGAGGAGGGTTGCGAGCTGCTCGCATAGATCCAGGGAGGCGAGTGCGGGATCCACGCTTCGTCCCACACGCTGGTCGGTAGAGCCTTACGGCATGGCTTCTACTAGCCGACATCTCTCCTAGGTGTCATCGTGCGACAAAAGAAAACACCCTCTTACATTGGTGTAGGGGGTCGAGGCCGCCCTCCTGCCAGAATACACCAGGGGCTCACCCGACGTCTAGACATACGACGAAGCCACGCAGAACTAGCTTCTGCGTGAAGAAATCAACCTCATCGACGAGGCAATGTGGCTAGAGACTATTCGAAATGCGCCACACCGCAAGAACCCTCCGGCAATGGTACGCGCAGAGTAGACAGTCCAAGGTAGGGCCACCTGATGCCTCGGCTAAAACTTTTTCGAGGAGGGGTGGCAAACCCTCCCCCAGCTAGCAGGGTCCCTCGCAAGTATGACGCCTCACGTGCACCCACCTAGCCGCGGGCGATGGGTATCTCTACCCAAGCCACAAAACATGGAACACCTCTGTAAGTTCTATCCTTAACGCAGTGGTAGGGTATTTTTTTCTCTTTCTTTCTAAGGTGTCATAGTGTCTAGGAACAGCGCTTAGAACAGCTAAGCCCTGGAAGGGTCCTTCTACTCTTGTCAGCCGGGGCGGGTCGCTGCCTTCTTGCACGGCATGTTTCCTCTTATCACCCGAAGGAAGCCGGAAAGAAGAAAAGTTATCCTACCATGCATACCTTCTTTATAGTTTGTGCTTGTTCATGCATATCAAATGTAAATGGCATGTCCGGAGCCTGTCTCACATACTTGTCCTATGTCCCGTGGTGCTGGAAGGTCTCCTCGCTGAAAGGTTAATGCCTGCGGGAGGTCGAGGGTGTGTAGTCTGCTATACCTGGTTTCGTACCCCTAGTGTGCACATCCTGCCTCCCGTGCGCTACAACTGAGTACTTGGGGGCCAGGAAGAACATACCTATGGACAAGAAAAGTAACTGGACCCCGGACATTGCCCCAATACTCTTTACATGCTCTCTTTCCATACCGCTCCGGCCGTGTGGCCAGACACTTTTTCCTGTGTTCAACCGTATCAAGAGTTGTGCTATCCTTCTATAGGCAGGTCTGCTTTAGGTACCTGTGACGTACCCGAGGTCCTATGGTTGTCTCATTGCTCGGGGGTCCTATGGCACTGAATGGTCCCTCCCCTGAAAGGCTTACGCTAGCGAGAGGTCTAGGGTATGTACCCTGCTATGCCTGGTTCCGTACCCCTAGCGTGCACACCCCGCCTCTCCAGCCCTACAGCTCGGTACCGGAGAACCGGACGGCTCATACCCCTGAGCAAGGCTTTAACCATATCCTGGACGACTCACATCGAATTACCCAAGCCCCGTAGCTTGGCTGAGAACCGTAAGCCACAGTAAATCTACCGAACAAGGAGGAGTGACCAGATAGCATGACTACTCGCTCTTTCTGTCATGCCTGCAAATCCGCAGAGGTCCTTAGTGTCTCGGACCTCCTAGGGGGCCCGATGCTGGCGTCCTGCCTCATTCAGTGGACGTCAGACCTCTGCGGCGGCGAGCAGAAGACTCGGAGCGCGAGCTACGGCAAGCTGAAGACAAGGGCCGAACTTCCCTCATGTCCCTTATGCACGTCTATATTTTTGCAGCTTTCCTTTCAAGCTTGCGTATTTTTTTAGTGCCACTCAATGTGTACATAGTTGTGTTTCTTTGTCTCGTTCTTGGCCAAAATTATGTCGTCCTGCTACAAGCCGGAAATGCCTGAGTGAAAGTGCATCTAAGTAATCCCTGTGGGTTTTGGATGATTGATGACGACAATTAAGATACTAATGAATTTTACTAAGTATGAGCACAGGTGCTTATCAAAAGTAATGGATGTGGAGTCTCTCAAAAAGCAAAAAGGAAAAGAAGAAGACTCGCAAGAGTAGAAAATAGAATTTCTCTATTGAGTTTTACATTTTCTAGTTGTGTACAAGGTCTTCTATTTTAGAGTGCTTGAGAATTATTAGAGAGCTCAAACTAAAGTTAGAATCGTGAGAGGAAGTAGTCATAGGTATGGTTGGAAAAGGAAGACCGGACTTGTCCGGATGGGGTCCGGACTAGTCCGTTCTAACCCGGACTACTCCGTTTTAGACCGGACAAGAAGTCTCTGAGTGAGTTTGGACTTGTCCGTTCTAAGCTAGACTAGTCCGCTAAGCGGACTAAGTCGTTTAGGTCCGGAGAAGGAGTCTCTGAGTGACCTCGGACTAGTCTGCTCCATAGGCCGGACTAGTCCGGTCCCTTCAGACTAGTCCGGTTTAGGACGAAACAAAGGTTCATGTGTGAGCTCGGACTTGTCCGGAGTTGGCAAGACTAGTCCGCAGTCCTAGATTAGAGAGTTTTTTAGACTAAGTCTGGTAAGACCAGACTAGTCCGCCCTTGGGGCCGGACTAGTCCGCCCCTACCAGATTAGTCCATTCTCATACGGAACAAAGGTTCCTCACTGAGATCGGACTAGTCCGCTCTTCACCGGACTAGTCCGGGATTTTATGACCGTTTGAATCCAACGGTCTCAAGACTTTAGTTGGTAGCCTTGTGACTTGAGTGGTCCCTCAAGAACGGACTAGTCCGGGGTTCGGACCGGACTAGTCCGGACTTTAGTAGGTAACGGCTAGATGCAGGGATTTCTATAAAAGGAGACCCCCGGCTGAGAATTGGATAGACAACAACCCTAGCGCTGAAAACTCATTCCTAGAGCTCTTCTAAGCCTCTTTCCTCACCTTCTTGAACCCTAAGATTGGATCTTAAGGGGCTTGTGGATTTGTGAGAGGAGAGACGTGGTGATCGACGATTGAGCTCTCGGTTTGACTCTCTTGCACTCTAATTGTTAATTTGAGTTATTGGCAGTTGTATTTTGATTCCTAGAACTGCTAGGTTGTTGTAGGGAGCCTCAAGTTGTGAGTAGCTTCTAAGAGCATTGTATTCACATTTGATTGATAGTGAAAGAGCACGGGCTTGATCTTGGTGATCGCTCGGTGAGGGAAGGGTTGGAAAAGACCCGTCCTTTGTGGACTCCTCAACGAGGACGTAGATTTCTGTGTGGAATCGAACCTCGGGATAAATCGTGTCTCTTGTTTTCTTTACCTTCTCGCTCGCTCACTAAAATTACTTGTTAAGATTTCGTCTTGTTAACACTTGTGAATTGTTAAGTTGTCTTACAATCTAATCATTCACAACTAATTAGTGAAATTGTTTGACTACCACATATCTTCCGCTTAAACAAACCTAAAAAGAAAACCTAAAACTCAACTTTATACTTAGACCAGACTGGTTCGCCCTCAGACCGGACTAGTCCGGCCTCCTTCAAGTTTAATCCGTTGTTTGCAATAGTTTCAGGTTTTATTAGTCTATTCACACCCCCTCTAGGCAACTTTCAATTGGTATTAGAGCCTAACTCTCCACAAAAAGCTTAACCACTTGGATAGGAGATGGGGGACAAGACCGGTAGCCAAATTGATCTCATCAAGGGAAAAGGAGCAAGTACGAGCAACTTTGAAGAGCAAGGTTCTAACCCGCCTCCAGCGATTACTCCTCCACAAGACATTTCATGCTCAGAAGAAGATAAAGAAGTTCTTCGTCTCATGGCTCTCCTCAAGAAGAAGGAGGAGGCTAAGAAGAAAAAGAAGGAGAAATTGGAGAATAAGCTCAAGAGCAACAAGACTACTCGCGATATCCTTTTAATTATGAACGCTTAAATTCTCACTCTAGTTATTTATCAATTCCTCTAGGCAAACCACCTCACTTGGATGGAACTAACTACACAAAGCGGAAGCACAACATGAAGTTGTATCTAATTTCCTTGAACCCAAGTCTTTGGCATGTTGTGTGTACAGGTATAAATATTCCCGAAGACGAGGATGAACTCACCCAAGAGCAAGAACAACAAATCCACCACAATGCACAAGCGGCAGCCGTGCTCAACTCATCTCTGAGCATTGAAGAATTCAACAAAGTAGATGGGTTAGAGCTCGCCAAAGATATTTGGGACACCCTCAAGATCGCACATGAAGGAAATCGATCCATGAGGGAAGCCAAGATCGAGATGATAGAAGGAGAGCTTGGAAGGTTCGCCATGGAAGAAGGCGAAACACATCAAGAAATGTACAACCGGCTCAAAACTCTCATCAACAGGAGTTGAGCGTACGGATGCAAGAAATGGAATGACCATGAGGTGGTCAAGAGAATTATAAGAGCTTTTATGCCTCGCAATGTGACCCTATGCACTTTAATCCAGGAAAGTCCAAACTTTCACATGATGACTCCAGATGAAGTGCTAGGGAAGATCATTAATCACGAGATGATGGAGAAGGAAGCCCAACACGTCAATGACCTAGCAAAGATCACTTCATCCAAGAAGAAGGGCATTGCTCTTAAGGCCACATCCAAGTCAAAGGGAAAAGAAACACAACTCACAACTGAAGATAAAGAAAGTGATGATGAGAGCACGGACATGGATGATGAAGAAATGGCATTCTTCATCAAAAGATTCAAAAGGTTGATGAGGAGAAGGAGAAGCCATCACTATGAGAACAAGAGCAAAGACAAGGGCAATTCAAGAACAAAGAAGACTTGCTACAACTGTGGTGAACATGGGCATTTTATTGTGAACTGCCCCCATAGCAAGGAAGATGACAAGAGGAAGAAGAAGGATGGGAAGCCTCAAGACAAGAAAATCTTCATAAAGTAGAAGGCTTATGGACAAGCTCACATTGGAGAAGAGTGGGATTCGAACAAAGAATCCTCTTCCGAAGATGAAGAAAAGGTGGCAACCGTCGCCATCAAGAGGCCAACCATGAAGAAATGGTGTTTGGAAGATCCCAAACTACACATGCCTCATGGCAAAGGAAGGAAAGCGCAAGGTAATGTCTAAAACTTTCAAGTCACATACTGTAGATGATAGTGACTTTGATAGTAGTAGTGAAAATGAATTAATGTTTAAAGAATTAAACAAAAAGGCTATAGCCAAAATGAGATGCTATCGGACGAAATATTTGAACAAGAAGGCTTCTCAATCAACAAGAAGAATTGCTTATCTTTGAAAAGGAAAGAAACCTTGAGATTAAGAAGCTCCTTGAACTTGAGAGAGAGAAGAATAGAGCACTCGAAAGCGAACTTGCCTTGAGCTAGGAAACTTGTGTTGAGCTTAAGAGTAATAATGTAGTACTTCAAGATGAACTTGTGAGTTTAACCAAAACTCACAAGAATCTTTAAGCACAACTTAACTCACTTAAGTCAAGTGTCTCAACTAATTCATCCTCCAAAAACTCCCTCTCAACATATATGGAATCCAACACTAAAACTTGCAAATGTGCTAACAATGGTTTTAGCACATTGGTTTAAACATAAAAAAATGAGCCAAAAAGGCACAAAGCAAGAATGCACACAAGAGTGGGATCTTTGATTAGGAGAACATCAAATATGCACGTAGTGCATACTCAATCACAAGATCTCCTCTCATCAAAGATGGACTTGGTTATACTAGGGGAGGAAAGCAAAACGCTAGAATCCTTAAAAACAATAGCAAATGTGTAGCCTTTGTCAAAGAAAACTCAAGTTAAGTCAAGAGTGACAACCTTGCATCTACCTCACAGGAAATTGCCAAAAATATAAAATCTATCGTATTTCATAATTTTGATTCGTCTTATGTTCTTATAAAAAGTAAGTATGGTAGAGTATTCAAAATATGTTGGGCCACTCCACAGGAGTCCAAAAACTTGTGTGTGGGTGCCCAAATGCCTTGTGACTAACCTCAAAGGACCCAACCAAGTTTGGGTACCTAAGATCAAAGTTTAAATTATTTTGCAGCCCTACTCCTCTGGTGGCACTAAATGGGTGCTAGATAGTGGGTGCACTAACCATATGACCGGAGAGAGAAAGATGTTCGTTGAGTATGAAGAAAATGATGATCCAAGTGAAGGCATCTACTTCGGCGACTACAGCCAAGGAAGGGTGTTCGGTATTGGTAAAATTGCAATCTCTTCTCAACACTCCCTTTCTCATGTTCTACATGTTGAATCACTAGATTATAACCTATTGTCCATATCTCAACTATGTGAAAAATATTATAATTGCTTGTTTACTAACGAAGGTGTGACCATCTCTAGAAGAAGTGACAACTCGATTGCCTTTAAGGGTGTGTTAAAGGGAAAGCTTTACTTAGTGGACTTTTTCATAAATAAAGCTCAACTTGACACATGCTTAATAGCAAAAACCAACATGGGATGGTTGTGGCATAGAAGACTAGTCCATGTTGGCATGAGAAACTTACAAAAACTTCTAAAGGGGGATCACATCCGTGGACTAAAAGATGTTATTTTTGAGAAAGATAGGCCATGTAGCGCGTGTCAAGCAGGAAAACAAATTGGAGCAGCTCATCCCGCCAAGAATGTGATGACGACAACAAGACCATTGGAGATGCTCCACATGGACCTCTTCGGCCCTGTCACCTACATAAGCATTGGCGGTAACAAATATGGTTTAGTAATTGTTGATGACTATTCTCGTTTCACTTGGGTGTTTTTCTTGCATGATAAGGGAGAAACTCAAAGTATCCTCAAGAAGTTCTTGAGGAGAGCTCAAAACGAGTTTTCCTCAAGAATCAAGAAAATAAGGAGCGACAACGGCTCCGAATTTAAGAACACTCAAGTAGAAGAATATTTGGAATAAGAGGGCATCAATCATATGAGTTTTCGGCCCCCTACTCTACCGAACAAAATGGGGTGGCCGAAAGGAAGAACCGAACGGTCATAGAGATGGCAAGAACCATGCTTGATGAGTACAAGACCTCGGATCGGTTTTGGGCGGAAGCAGTCAACACCGCTTGTCATGCTATAAATCGCCTCTATCTTCATCGATTTTTTAAGAAAACCCCATACGAGCTCCTACCGGTAACAAACCCAACATCTCGTACTTTCGAGTTTTTGGAAGTAAATGCTACATTCTCAACAAGAAGCCTAGGACTTCGAAGTTCGCTTCGAAATCCGATGAAGTTTTCTTACTTGGTTATGACTCAAACACCTACGCCTATCATGTTTTCAACAAGACCTCCGGTTGTGTTGAAATTGCACGTGACGTGGTGTTTGATGAAACTAATGACTCCCAAGTGGAGCAAGTTGATCAATGTGTGCTAGATGAAGAAGAAGCACCATGTGAAGCAACAAGAAGAATGGGGCTTGGAGAAGTCCGTCCCTAAGAAAATATAGGACAAGATGCTACAAGCTCATCACAATCGGCACCTCTCATTCAAGATCAAACTCAAGAACCCCAAGATCAAGACGGTAAATTTCAAGAAGGAGAAAATCAAAACCATGATGTTGATCAAGGGGGAGAAGAAATAGAAGTCCACTCAAGAAATCAAGTGCATCACCCAAGGGTTCATCAAAGCATTCAACGGGATCACCCCGTTGACAACATCCTTGGAGATATCACAAAAGGGGTAACAACACATTCTCGAATAGCTAACTTTTGTGCACATTAGTCTTTTGTGTCGTCCTTGGAACCATTTAGGGTGGAAGATGCACTCAAGGATCCGGATTGGGTGGTGTCCATGCAAGAAGAATTGAACAACTTCACAAGAAACCAAGTATGGGAGCTGGTGAAAAGACCAAATGCAAATATGGTAGGCACCAAGTGGGTGTTCCGCAACAAGCAAGATGAACACGGAGTGGTGACAAGAAACAAGGCACGACTTGTTGCAAAGGGATATGCTCAAGTGAAGGTTTGGATTTCGATGAAAACCTTTGCTCCCGTAGCTAGGCTTGAGTCCATTCGTATTCTATTGGCCTATGCTACTCATCATGATTTCAAAATCTATCAAATGGATGTCAAAAGTGCCTTTCTAAATGGTCCAATCAAGGAGGAGGTGTACGTAGAGCAACCACCCGGTTTTGAAGATCAAGAATATCCTAACTATGTGTTTAAATTGCACAAAGCTCTCTATGGCCTAGAGCTTGGTATGAGTGTCTTAGAGACTTTCTTATTGATAATGGCTTTAAGATAGGTAATGCAGATTATACTCTTTTCACAAAGAATGTAGATAATGATCTCTTCGTGTGCCAAATATATGTCGATGACATTATATTTGGTTCTACTAACAAATCTTTTTGTAATGAGTTTAGTAAGATAATGACGGATAGGTTTGATATGCCCATGATGGGAGAGTTGAAGTTCTTCCTAGTATTTCAAGTCAAGCAACTCAAGGAAGGCACGTTCATTAGTCAAACAAAGTACACACAAGACATACTCAAAAAGTTTGACATGGATAAGGCCAAACCCATCAAGACACCAATGGCAACAAACGGGCACCTTGACCTCAATGAAGATGGACCAAGCGTGGATCAAAAGGTATATCGCTCTATGATTGGTTCAATGCTTTATCTTTGTGCATCTAGTCCCGATATCATGCTTAGTGTATGTTTGTGTGCAAGATTTCAAGCATCACCTAAAGAATATCATTTAACAGCCGTTAAATGGATCCAAATATATCTAGTTCACACACCTAACCTAGGATTATGGTATCCAAAGGGATCTAAGTTTAATCTCATCGGATACTCCAACGCGGATTACGCCGGATGTAAAATAGATAGAAAAAACACTTCAGGAACTTGTCAATTTTCGGGGAGGTCACTAGTATCATGGTCATCCAAGAAATAAAACTCCATTGCCCTCTCCACAGCCGAGGCGGAGTATGTTGCAGCCGGAAGTTGTTGTACTTAACTTCTTTGGATGTGATAAACTCTAAGGGATTATGGTTTCAATATGAACCACATTCTACTCCTATGTGACAATGAGAGTGCCTTTAAGATAGCGCATAATCCCGTTGAGCACTCTAGGACCAAACACATAGACATCCGACTCACAAATTTCAAAAGTGTGCACGATTGTGAAAAACTTGTTCCCTCTCTTATTCTTCTCTCATATTATTTTTGGCTATATTTTGGTCATCATAATATATATATATATATATATATATATATATATATATATATATATATATATATATATATATATATACACACACACACACACACACCCCATAGCTACCTAATAGAAGGTGCAAGTAAATTCACCGCAATCACGAGCAATATTCTAATATATAAGAATTTCTCAGCCTCAAAGAGTCGGACTAGTCCGCCCTAGAGGCCGGACAAGTCCGTTTATCCTAAATAGTCCGAGATGAAGCAGACAAGTCCACAACGGACTAGTCCGGACTGCACCCGGACAAGTCCGGACGGTGGACTAGTCCGGATCTAGTCCGACAGACCGGACTAGTCCGACCCCTAAAGACTTAACCTCCAAGGGTCGGGCTGACCCCCTCCCTCTCTCATTCACCTCTTCTCCACTCCTCTCCTCAAAAACTCACCCCCATTGGTGATTTTGGAGCTCTCCCTCAAATCCCTCAAAGGAATCCTCGATTCAAGGCTTGTGGAGTGCGGGGAATCCTTCTCCGACCATATCCGCTCCTTTGATCCGTGGATTTCATCAAATTTCTTCACTCTAAGGTACCTTTTGACCTAACCTTGATTTTTCACGAAACTCTTGTTTCTAGGTCATATCCTTAGTGCCTTATGCCTTCCCTGATGTTTCTACGCCATATTGTTGCAATCCCTCGTAGCATTGCGTCTAATTCACTGAATTAGTGATCAAATCACTTAAGTTAGGGTTTAAAACTGTAGAGTCCGGACTAGTCCGGACCCTAGCTGGACAAGTCCGACTAGGGCGGACTAGTCCGCCTCTGGCCCGGACAAGTCCGGCAGATGCAGTTTTAGCCCCTAACTTTGGGAATGTAAACTATTTCAAATGCAATGCTCTCACATCTAAGCCTTTCCTTTCATCTATCACCAGATCATGTCAGGATCCGGAGACAGTCCTCTTCCAAATCCTGAGGCCGAAGCGGCCCGCCAAGCCGCTTATCGTGCAGCAGCCGAGGCAGAGGCAGGAGAGACTGCAGCAAGAGAGGCTCGGACAAAGAAACGGGTTGACAGGGAAGCACAAGCCTCTCAGTCCATTGATCCTCCAAGGAGGAAGAGGCTAGTAACATTGAAGGAGAAACAAATGCTAAATCCCAAAGAACAACCCAAGAAAAAGGAAAGGGAAAAGCAGCGGATCCTCCCAAAAAAAGGCTTTGGCCAACAGGGTACTTGTCATTCTTGACAACCCTAGACGGGGAAGGGAGAACCCCCACAAGGACCTATTGGGCCACTTGAGAGGGCACCTCCTATGCACAATCCAAACCGCCAACCCAATTTGGCGAGTGCAACCTTCAAAGGGAAATGAGCTGACAAAGCCTGAAGGTTCAGAGAAGAGGAGGTTTACAAATATGAGAAGTCCACACCAGACCCTCCTTTCTGGTGTGACTTCCATTGTGACTACTACCGACTCGTCTATGTCCTAATGAAGACACCGGTAGTCGATGCTCAGTGGGTGGATTGGCCCTACATGGCAAACAAGAAGCATCAAGCTTTTGATGCAGTAATTGAAGCAGCAGAACGCCATGGGATCAAGGATTTAATGGCTTTTCAGTATGATTGGAACATCGAGGTGATAGTCCAATTCTACACCACCTGCTAATTTCACACCCATGGAAACAGAAAAAATTACTTTGGATGACAAATGGTGTGGTATACTCGGTGTTGTATGATGAATTTGCTTGGATCCTTGGACTTGAGGAACACTTGAACTATGAGATCATAGTTCACAATGAGATGACCTTGGGAAAGGATGACTTGGACTTCATATATCCCTCATATCTCACCTATGAGCCATCCTCAACCCACAACATCAAACCCTTCTTTGGAGTGCTAAATAAAATCCTGAGGAAGGCTCTAGCTCCAAAAGATGGAGATGCGGGGATGATACAAGGATATCTCATAAACTTGTTGAAGCTACTCAATGAAGAAGAACGATTCAACGTCTTCGACTACATCTACAATGATATCTTCAACATCTCCTACACCTCGAACAGGTCCTGTGGATATGCGTCGTACATCATATGCATGATAGAGAAAGTCACAGGTCTGGAATTTGCAAAGGATGTGAAGCATGGGAAGCTACGTCCACAGATGTCGACTCCCCTTCCTCGCCCTCCTGCATCTTTGGGCAGGAGCTCCTCTGCAGCTCCATCCTCCTCAGCTGGGCCATCTGCTCTTTCATCATCGAGTGGCTCATCTAGTGGCCTTCTCAAAATATTCAAGGCCATTTTCTCCTCGTGCCGGAAAGTGGAAGTTCGCACACAGAAAATGAAGCAACGCCAAGAGAAGTATCTCAAGACAATGTGCGACAAGATGGAGATACCTATGTCTCCACCGTCATCGGACGATGACGAAGTGACAGAGTTTACCACTCTCACCAGGGACGAGCTTGCCTACTTTGGTTCCTCCTCAGCTGCTCCTCCTACCTCCCATGCTCATCAAGAGGATGACGATGAAGACGAAGATGAAGATGAGGAAACTCAGAGTGACTAAGACGAAGATCAAGATGGAGATGCTAGCGATTAGATCTTTCTCTCTTTTCTTTCCCTTTTTGGTGCTTTGATGCCAAAGGGGAGAGAATAAGGGAGAGTAGTCTAGCTCTTTAGTCCTTAGTCTCACTCTTTAACACTCACTTTATGTTGGTTTGTAATATCTATGTCACATTATGCCACGTTATGTTATTTTAATGACTATGCCATTTTATGTCTTCATATTATGCCATACTGAGATGATTTTGTTCGTAAATGTTATATCTTCCTTAATGCGTTTAGTACTCACTTTATCACATCACACTTAGCCACCCCACCATAACACGTGTATGTATAAAATCCCCAAAGAACTCATTCTTGTGCATATTTTTCATTGACAATCTTTTGTGCACACATTTAGGGGCAGTGAACCATACACACATGTGTTATGAAAACAATCTATTATATCTATTTATTGAGAATCTTAATGTGTTGTCATCAATCACCAAAAAGTGGAGATTGAAAGTGGATCTAGGCAATCCTCGTGGGTTTTGGATGATTGATAACGACAATTAAGATACTAATTAGTTTTACTGAGTATGAGCACAGGTGCTTATCAAAAGGAATGGATGCGGAGTCCCTCAAAAAGCAAAAAGAAAAGAAGAAGACTCGCAAGAGTAGAAAATAGAATTTCTCTATAGAGTTTTACATTTTCTAGTTGTGTACAAGGTCTCCTCTTTTAGAGTGCTTGAGAATCATTAGAGAGCTCAAATTAAAGTCAGTATCGTGAGAGGAAGTAGTCATAGGTATGGCTGGAAAAGGAAGACCGGACTTGTCCGGATGGGGTCCGGACTAGTCCGTTCTAACCCGGACTACTCCGTTTTAGACCGGACAAGAAGTCTCTGAGTGAGTTTGGACTTGTCCGTTCTAAGCCGGACTAGTTCGTTGTCGAGTGACTCTGAGCCTTTATGAGACTAACTCTAAGAAGGTCGGACTAGTCCGCTAAGCGGACTAAGCCGTTTAGGTCCGGAGAAGGAGTCTCTGAGTGACCTCGCACTAGTCCGCTCCATAGGCCGGACTAGTTCGGTCCCTTCAGACTAGTCCGGTTTAGGATGGAACAAAGGTTCTTATGTGAGCTCGGACTAGTCCGGAGTTGTCAAGACTAGTCCGCAGTCCTAGATTAGAGAGTTTTGAGAATAAGTCTGGTAAGACCGGACTAGTCCGCCCCTACCAGACTAGTCCGTTCTCATATAGAACAAAGGTTCCTGGCTGAGATCGGACTAATCCGCTCTTCACCGGACTAGTCCGGGATTTTATGACCATTTGAATCCAACGATCACGAGACTTTAGTTGGTAGCCTTGTGACATGAGTGGTCCCTCGAGAACGGACTAGTCCGGGGTTCGGACCGGACTAGTCCGTACTTTAGTAGGTAACGGCTAGATGTCGGGATTTCTATAAAAGGAGACCCCCCGGCTGAGAATTGGATAGACAACAACCCTAGCGCTGAAAACTCATTCCTAGAGCTCTTCTAAGACTCTTTCCTCACCTTCTTTACCCCTAAGATTGGATCTTAAGGGGCTTGTGGATTTATGAGAGGAGAGACGTGGTGATCGACGTTTGAGCTCTCGGTTTGACTCTCTTGCTCTCTAATTGTTAATTTGAGTTCTTGACAGTTGTATTTTGATTCCTAGAACTGCTAGGTTGTTGTATGGAGCCTCAGGTTGTGAGTAGCCCCTAAGAGAATTATATTCATATTTGATTGATAGTGAAAGAGCCCGAGCTTGATCTTGGTGATCGCTCGGTGAGGGAAGGGTTGGAAAAGACCCGGTCCTTTGTGGACTCCTCAACGAGGACGTAGATTCCTGTGTGGAATCAAACCTCAGGATAAATCGTGTCTCTTGTTTCCTTTACCTTCTCGCTCGCTCACTAAAATTATTTGTTAAGCTTTTGTCTTGTTAACACTTGTGAATTGTTCCGTTGTCTTGCAATCTAATCATTCACAACTAATTAGTGAGATTGTTTGACTACTACATATCTTCCGCTTAAACAAACCTAAAAAGAAAACCTAAAACTCAAATGTACCTACACCGGACTAGTCCGCCCTCAGACTGGACTAGTCCAGCCTCCTTCAACTTTAATCCGCTGTTTGCAATAGGTTCATGTTTTATTAGCCTATTCACCCCCCTCTAGGCAACTTTCAATGAGGCACCTGTGTTGTATCCAGACCCCCTTGGTTACCTTCCTGCTCCGGTCTCGTGGTGCCAAAAGGATGCCTGATATACCCACGCCGACCACACCATCAAGTATACCAACTACATCAAGCAAGATGGAACAATCATCAAGTCAAGCTGCACCAGTTCATGTCTTTGATGGACCAATTACTCGTAGCCGAGCTAAACAGCTACAACAAGAGGTGCACGCGCTACTTTGTGAAATTCTATTTATTAATGAGAATTATATACTTCCTAAATCGTACATGTTTCTATTACTCAGATTCACCAAGGAGGATGACAAGGACACGCCGAGACTGAACCAGAGAGGAGAACTACGTCGAACCAGTTCGGCCTGGCAGAACTGTCATGAAGAAACAGTCATATCTCTTGATTCATAGAAGATGTGAAGGTCCATGAGTACTTGTTGGAAAGGTGTTGAAGTCAACTTTCTAATGCCACTAAGTGTCGATTGCTTTAGAGCTCCCAGCTTGGCAGCCGAGTACTTTTGGTGCAGACTGTTCAGAAGATCAATAGTCAGTCTGATATCCAAGTTTCCGTGAGAAACTGTATCACTCTACAATATTTCGTGAAGCATGCTACACATGGTGTGAAAGGTTATCGAATTAGCTTTCCAACGCATCTGGTCCCATATCTTTTGGATGTCCCTAGGTGGAGTTATGATTAAAACATTGAAGACCACTCAAAAGGCCAGAAGACATACGGGAAATTGATGACCACTGCATGAATGATCAAGCCAGTTGGCCTTCCACCTTCCCACATGGCTTTTTTAGTTCACAACTATTTTTAGACTAGTTGTTGGCATAAATACCGCTCTTTTTGTAAGCCAAGGAACACTTTTTGATGAATTAAGATTAATCCAGTGATATTTATAGCCGAGCTGCTTGAGTGTCTTACTCAACCCTTATTCTTCCTTGTTCTTCTTGAACTAGTGGAGAGATCTCTCTGAGATCCACTAATTCGTGCTCTGCGGGTTCTAGTACGGCTGCCCCGTCTTGTGTGGATTAGCTCCGGTTGTGGTTCTGCGGTCGTTCAGAGATCGAGTCGAAGTCTTCGCGGCTTCGCTGTCTCTCTCCCCGTCGCTTGGTCGCATCCAACCTTGGTCAGGTATAAAGCTAGTTATCCGCGCTGTTTCTACAGCAAGTTATCTTGTTCTTGAGCCTTCTGTCGTGAAGATCGGGCCACCCTTCACCGAACCAAATTCGGTGCATATCATGTGGTAATCAGAGCTATCGTTATCACGGTAGGTTCATTTTTTTTATCACCCACCCTCCCACCCTTTTTTCAATCTATTACAGTTTTCACCATCCACATATTCATCCCTGTGTTTATCTTTTACATATATTTATTTATCCTATAGTCCAAAGCCTAAAAAAATACCTATAGCCCTTTTGACGGTACTGTTATCTTGTGTTTATGTTCTTCCAGTTGCTCGTCACCACCATTTACCTATATCTTTTGTAATCAGCACCCCTGTTAGTGTTATAAAAAAAAGAGTAAAAAAAAGAGCACAAGTGAAAAGATTCTGAAGAATTTTGTGTTACGGTTGGGTGTTGAAATTTTCAGTTTTCATATCCAAGTTGGTGGTAATCTTGATAGCAGCAATTTTTTTTATCTTTTGAGCACATCTTTTTCATTTGATTGGCAGTACCGTAGCCCTCCTTGTTCAGCCACCTATAGCTCCACCAAAAACCTGAACTGGGACTTTCGATTTGTACTCCTTACGGCCTCTTTACCACCTCCGTTGAAGCTGTCACACCAGCACCATCACAGTTCTTGAGATCAGACAAGAACTTGGGTAAGTAAGAGGTGAGATCGAGTATGTTCATATATATATATATATATATATATATATATATATATATATTCTTTTTTTGCTGCTCCTAACATGGCAGACTCAGATTCAAGTGTTCATGGTGGACACCATGGTGATAGGGAACCCCTGTCTCACGGGATGAGATGTGTCGCATGGCTGATTCACTCATAGAGGCCATGGGCAGGCTCCTCGATGAGCGTCTTCCCGCGGCTGGAGGATGTCGAGCATGTCGTGATCAAGAGGACCGTCATCGAGAGGAGTCCGGCGATGAGAACTCTGGTTTCGGCCATGGATTCAATCGCTTCGGAGATGGCCCTGACGGATCTGGTGGTGGTCGCCATGTTGATTTTAATAATTACCATGGTGGGCGTCGCGCACATAGGCGCAATGCTGATGGTCGCCGCGTGCATTTTGAAGACGAAGAGTTTGAAGATCAAGATCATGAAGAAGGATCTCATGATGATGAAAATCCTTTCGGTCAAGGTGGCAGGTTTGATCGGCGTCATCATCGCCGGCCTGCTGATTTTGAAGAAAGGGAATACCATCGTGGTCGACGTCCTCATGACAACCCAGATAACATCGCTCGTGTCAAGTTGAGTATTCCAAAGTTTACTGGAAAGAAGAATCCTGATGAATTTCTTGAATGGGTTGAGCAGTGCGATCAAATATTCCGAGTACATAATCTTTCGGCTCAGCGCCGTGTGAATCTTGCTTAGGTGGAACTCTCTGGATACGCTCTCACTTGGTGGAACCAAGTGCAGGAGAATCAATGTGATTTGGGACGCGGATATATCAATACATGGGAGGAGATGAAGCAAGTGATGAGAAGGTGATTCGTGCCATCTAGCTATCAGCGTGATCTCAGGAACCGGTTGCAAATGTTAAAGCAAGGGAAGAGATCAGTTGATGAGTATTTCAAGGATATGGAGCTACTGTTGGTGCGGGCTGGAATAAGAGAAGATGCAGAGTCAACAATGGCAAGATTTCTAGGAGGTCTTAATGAAGAAATTTCTGATTTTGTGGAGATGTTTCCATATCGTACATTGTAGAATCTTGTTGATCAAGCTATGCGAACAGAGAAGAAGATTCAGCAAGAGTCACGTGGAAAATCTTATGGCAGTTATTCTATTGCTGCCCCATGGCGCAAACAGCAGTCAAGTACTTCCTATGGTGGTGGACGATCTCATAGGGCTGCAGCCAAGTCTTCTCAATCATTTGTTCCATCGAAGATGGCAGCCTCCACCGTGTCATTACCAACAACTCAGCAGCGACCCGCTGCAAGTTCAGCAGCCCACAGCAATGTCTCGGGAGCTACATCTTCTTCTCGAAGCAGAGAAATTGTATGCCATAAATGCCACGGCCGTGGGCACATTGCTGCCCAATGCCCAAGTAAGAGGGCCATGTTGTTGAATGAGAAAGGTGAATGGGAATCCGAGAGTGATCCGGAAGATGCTGGACCGATATGTGATGAAGAAATTGAGGAGGAAGGGAATGAGATCCAGCCTGAAGAAGGAGAACATAATTGCTTTATTTCTCTACAAGAGCTTAGTGTAAAAGCAGAAAAGGAAGACAACGTGCAGCGACATAATTTGTTCCATACCCGTGGACTAATCAAAGATAAGGTGTGTCGCATCATCGTTGATAATGGCAGCTGCAACAATATTGCTAGCCAAGAATTGGTGGACAGATTGGGACTGAAACCACAGCGTCATCCTAGTCCATACAAGATGCAGTGGCTTAATGATTGTGGTGCACTACGTGTCAGTCATACTGTGACTACTATTCTCTGTTGGTAAATACAATGATCATGTGGAGTGCGACGTGCTGCCTATGCAAGCCTGCCAGCTTCTGCTCGGTCGACCATGTCTATATGGTCGTGATGTCCAGATTTTTGGAAGGACCAACAAGTTGTCTTTTGTGTACAAAGGAGAGTGAATTTCCTTGCTTCCTTTGACACCGAAAGAAATTTTGAAGGATGATATCAGGAAGAAGCAGCGCGAGAGCGAGCACCACTTGCGAGTGAGCCACAAAAATAGTAAGGAAGAGTGTCCACAGCCAAATCAAACCCCACAGCTGCAAGGAACCCAGAAACCGGGAAAAGAGGGTTTAGTAATGATGGCTAGGAAGGGGGATATCAAAGCATTGAGTGAACCCGATGTCATGTTCTTTGTACTTATGTACAAGGACACTTTCCTTTCTACTAATGCCTTACCCTCTACCATGTCGAGTACTCTTTTGAATGTCTTGCAGGAATATGAAGATGTCTTTCCGGACGAAGTACCACCAGGACTGCCACCTAAGAGAGGGATCGAGCATCAAATTGACTTGGTTCCTGGTGCGTCACTTCCGAACAGGCTGCATACCGCACCAACCCAGAGGAGACAAAAGAAATTCAGCGACAAGTGGAGGAATTGATGAAAAAAGGGTATGTACAGGAAAGTCTTTCCCCTTGTGCTGTCCCTGTTCTTTTAGTGCCTAAGAAAGACGGGTCTTGGAGACTGTGTGTGGATTGCCGCGCAATTAACAACATCACAGTAAGATTAGGCATCTCATTCCTCGCTTAGATGATATGCTTGATGAACTTAGTGGTGCTATTTTTTTCACTAAAATTGATTTAAGAAGTGGCTATCATCAGATTCGTATGAAAGAAGGAGATGAGTGGAAAACAGCCTTTAAAACAAAATTTGGATTGTATGAATGGTTAGTGATGCCTTTTGGTTTAACCAATGCACCTAGTACATTTATGCGATTAATGAATCATGTGCTTAGAACTTTCATTGGTAAATTTGTTGTGGTTTATTTTAATGACATCCTAATCTACAGCAAGACTCTTGAAGAACATGTTGCATATATCCAGAGCGTGCTTGTTGTCCTGCGTAAACAAAAATTGTATGCTAACCTTGAGAAGTGCACCTTCTGCACCGACAAGGTAGTTTTCCTTGGTTTTGTTGTTTCAGGACAAGGCGTGGAGGTGGATGCTGAGAAAGTCAAGGCTGTACACGAATGGATGCCTCCACAGAACGTGAGCCAAGTGAGAAGCTTCCTTGGACTTGTTGGTTTCTACCGACGCTTCGTGAAAGATTTCAGCACGATCGCTGCTCCAATCAATGAGCTGACCAAGAAAGACGTACCTTTCAAATGGGGAGAAGCACAACAAAAGGCTTTTGAAGAATTAAAGAAGAAGCTCACAACATCCCCAGTCCTTGCACTTCCTGATTTCAACAAGACATTTGAAATTGAATGTGATGCAAGTGGAGTTGGGATTGGAGGCGTGTTGATGTAAGAAAAGAGACCAATTACATTCTTCAGTGAAAAGCTAAGTGGTCCGACTTTGAATTATTCAGTTTATGATAAAGAATTATATGCTCTCGTTCGGAGTTTGGAAACTTGGCAACACTACCTTCATCCTAAAGAATTTGTAATACATTCAGACCATGAATCATTGAAACATATTAAGGGACAACTAAAACTGAATAAACGACATGCTAAGTGGAGTGAATTTATTGAGTCCTTTCCTTATATTGTCAAATATAAGAAAGGTCAAGACAATATTGTAGTTGATGCTTTATCTCGACGTCATGCTTTGCTCACACGACTTGATGCTAAAATTCTCGGATTGGGAAGTATAAAGGAATTATATGCCACTGATTCGTACTTTGCTGAACCATATGCCAAGTGCCGTAATGGCAAAGGATGGGAAAAGTATCATGTGCATGATGGATTTTTATTTCGCACTAACAAATTTTGTATTCCAGATTGCTCTGTTCGACTTTTAATCGTACAGGAAGCTCATGCAGGTGGACTTATGGGCCATTTTGGAGCCAAGAAGACGGAGCAAGTGCTGGCCGACCATTTCTTTTGGCCAAAAATGCGACGAAATGTAGAGAGACATGTTCTTCACTGTAAAAACTTCCACAAAGCTAAGTCTCGTCTGAACCCTCATGGTTTATATACTCCTATTCCTATTCCTAATGCACCTTGGGAGGACATTTCAATGGATTTTGTTCTTGGGTTACCACGGACCAAAAGGGGAAGGGATTCAATTTTTGTCGTGGTTGATCGTTTCAGCAAAATGGCACATTTTATTCCTTGCCACAAGAGCGACGATGCTTCCCGTATTGCTGAATTATTTGTCAGGGAAATCGTGCGATTACATGGAATGCCACGTACCATTGTGTCGGATCGTGACACCAAGTTCTTGAGCTACTTTTGTAAGACATTGTGGGGCAAACTTGGGACAAGACTGTTGTTCTCCATAACATGTCATCTGCAAACGGACGGCCAAACTGAAGTTGTGAATCGAACACTATCAATGTTGCTCCGAGCTGTCCTTAAGAAGAACCTGAAAATATGGGAAGAAAGCTTGCCACATGTTGAGTTTGCATACAATAGGGCAGTACACTCGACCACTAGATTTTGTCCATTTGAAATTGTATATGGATTCACACCCACTGCTCCCATAGATCTTTTGTCTTTACCCATGCAGGAACGTGTGAACTTCGATGCAAGCAAGCGAGCTGAATTTGTCAAGAACATTCATGATAGGGCTCGGGCCAATATTGAAAAGATGACCAAGAAGTATGAGAAGCACGCTAACAAGGGTCGCAGGAAGGTGTTGTTCGAACCAGGGGACTTGGTTTGGGTGCACCTTCAAAAGGATCGTTTTCCAGAGCTGCGCAAGAGCAAGTTGCAACCCCGGGCTGATGGACCATTCAAAGTTCTACGCAAGATCAACGACAACGCTTATAAAATTGATCTGCCAAGTACTTATAGTGTGAGTATCAGTTTCAATGTGTCCGACCTCTCTCCATTCTTTGAATTGGAAGAGTCGAGGACGACTCTTTTTCAAGGGGGGGGATGATATGCCCACGCCGACCACACCATCAAGTATACCGACTACATCAAGCAAGATGGAACAATCATCAAGTCAAGCTGCACCAGCTCATGTCTTTGATGGACCAATTACTCGTAGCCGAGCTAAACAGCTACAAAAAGATGTGCACGCGCTACTTTGTGAAATTCCATTTATTAATGAGAATTATATACTTCCTAAATCGTACATGTTTCTATTACTCAGGTTCGCCAAGGAGGATGACAAGGACACGCCGAGACTGAACCAGAGAGGAGAACTACGTCGAACCAGTTCGGCCTGGCAGAACTGTCATGAAGAAACAGTCATATCTCTTGATTCATAGAAGCTGTGAAGGTCCATGAGTACTTGTTGGAAAGGTGTTGAAGTCAACTTTCTAATGCCACTAAGTGACGAGTGCTTTAGAGCTCCCAGCTTGGCAGCCGAGTGCTTTTGGTGCAGACTGTTCAGAAGATCAATAGTCAGCCTGATATCCAAGTTTCCGTGAGAAACTGTATCACTCTACAATATTTCGTGAAGCATGCTACACATGGTGTGAAACGTTATCGAATTAGCTTTCCAACGCATCTGGTCCCGTGTCTTTTGGATGTCCCTAGGTGGAGTTATGATTAAAACATTGAAGACCACTCGAAAGGCCAGAAGATATGCGGGAAATTAATGAGCACTGCATGAATGATCAAGACAGTTGGCCTTCCACCTTCCCACGTGGCTTTTTCAGTTCACATCTATTTTTAGACTAGTTGTTGGCATAAATACCGCTCTTTTTGTAAGCCAAGGAACACTTTTTGATGAATTAAGATTAATCCAGTGATATTTGCAGCCGAGCTGCTTGAGTGTCTTACTCAACCCTTGTTCTTCCTCGTTCTTCTTGAACTTGTGGAGAGATCTCTCTGAGATCCACTAATTCGTGCTCTGCGGGTTCCAGTATGGCTGCCCCGTCTTGTGTGAATTAGCTCCGGTTGTGGTTCTGCGGTCGTTCGGAGATCGAGTCGAAGTCTTCGCGGTTTCGGTGTCTCTCTCCTCGTCGCTTGGTCGCATCCAACCTTGGTCAGGTATAAAGCTAGTTATCCGCGTTGTTTCTACAGCAAGTTATCTTGTTCTTGAGCCTCCTGTCGTGAAGATCGGGCCACCCTTCGCCGAACCAAATTCGGTGCATATCAACGCCCCCCTTCGGAATGCCATGCCAACGGGAGGTCTAGCGTGTGTAGCCTGCTTAGCCTGGTCTTGTACCCTAAGTCGTGCACACTCTGCCTCTTCAGCGCAACAACCAAGTGCTGGGGGCCCGGACAGCACGCCACCCTGGGCAGGCTGGTAACCATGGTCCAAATACTACTATACCGAATTGTCCGGGTCCCGTAGCTTAGTCAAGTACCATAAGCCGTAATGTAGAAATACAACTACACGGCACGGTTACCCCTTTCTTCTAGTATTTGTGCAGGCCACAAGGCTCCGGTCCGGGGGTTCGGTTCTGAACATCAGCTTTCCCAGGAGACCACTCTCGGACCCCCAAGGCTGGCGTCTCCCGAAGGGTCCGGAGCTGGTGTCTCCCCAAGGGAAAATCAGAAGACCACCACGCGGGAGAGATGGAAGCCCCACCCACGGGTTCGCTGACTCCCCCGAGATGGGCCCGGGGGCCAGTGTCGGTACCTCAAGACTAGGTACCCCTGCGTGGAAGGTTGAAGACATTCCAAACCTCGCCTCCCTGTCGAGGCGGGCCCTGGCACGACCACGTGTCCTTGGCCCCGGACCTGGCCTCCCCGCTGAGGCAAGGTACGGCGCTGCCACGTGTGCCCAGGCTCCGGGTCGGACCTCCTCGCTAAGGAGGGCTCCAGAGCCACCACGTGTCCTTGGTCCCGGACCTGGCCTCCCCGCTGAGGCAAGGTTCGGTGCTGCCACGTGTGCCCAGACTCCGGGTCGGACCTTCCCGCTAAGGAGGGCTCCGGAGCCGCCACGTGTCCTTGGCCTCGGACCTGGCCTCCCTGCTGAGGCAAGGTCCGGCGCTGCCACGTGTCCCCGGGTTCCGAGCCGGACCTCCCCGCTAAGAAGGGCTCCGGAGCCACCACGTGTCCCATAACCAGTCGTGGGCCATAAAGACTAAAGCAAAGGAAGATGTGCGCCGTCTAGTCGCTCATTCAAGACTCGCGTCTTCCCCAAAAGCATGGTGCAAGGCGCACGCCTCCGTCCTCCGCCTGTTCACCATTACGGTGACAAGAAAGGGCGACGAGACGTGACAGCGGAACAGTGCCGCCCAACGGCACAGAGCCGCACAGCAGAGCGAGAAGACACGATAACAAGACGGGGTCTTCATCATCACCTACTACCCGGTCAGAGGCGCCCGACGTGGTAAGCGACGCGCCTTGACGCCTTCGACAGCGACATTACATATAGTTGTAAATGCACTAGCTCATGTATAGGGTACGGACAGCCGTGGGGCCACCTGTCGGGCCCCGGGCCACATTGTAACTGCCCCGAGCTTGGGCTATAAAAGGATCGGGACAGCCTCCGTTTAAAGGGTTCGTAACCCGGCAACCTCACACACTCATACGCGCAAGCAATAGTGGACGTAGGGTATTATGCTCTGGCGGTGCGGAACACATAAATCTTCGTGTTCATCCCGCCACTGTGCTCCGACGCTTCAAACCACTACCCCTCCTAAAAAAGAACCTCCATGGGCTGCTACTGAGCAGATCGAGAAAAATGTCACAGAAAACACTTCGACAAAATTGATTGCTTGCAAGTAGACAGTCGATGAGTGATGTTTAAACCTGACTTCGATCTTCTTCATCCCAACATAGTTTTTAGCGGAGAGCACCAGATCTGCTTTGACTAGTCAACCGCAGATGCCGTGCCCGCACTGCTGCACCGTACACGTCAGTGGCCGAGGCCAGGCGGGACAGATAGCGACGTCCATTTGGTTTTGTCTCATGGCCTAGTAGTGGGCTTCGGCCCAAGCTCTAACCACTTAATGATGGCCTTGCTGCTTGTCAAGGCAGGCTTTGCTGCGCTGTTGCCAGCCCGGCAGTGCTTGTTCTGCGTCGAGATCGCATCGTCAGGTCCAACCGTCCAAGAAATAAACGGGAAAACAGAACATCGTCAGGCCATCGTCACTCATACTCATTAGGAGTGTTCGAGTTAGCCACACGCGAATACGAGGGAGTCGCTGCTAACCTGTAAGGTAATCCAGTGCGTCACATCGCAAGTAAATGCCAGCTCAACCTTAACGTAAGCTCACTGGACATAGACTCATGACTTCATGAGAACATGAACTTCTGGTTTCTACAGCACAGCTGCACACTGCTGCATAGACTGAATAGAGGCACCAAGTGCTGTTGTCGAAGCTGAACAAAATCTGACACAATCTAAAGCACAATTAACAAATAAAACAACATCGATGATCACCTGATGGAACATAAAACGGGAAGGAGAAAAAAGGGAAGCTAAAGGTAACGAATGGTGTTTGTTTCCACGGTATACTTATATTCTACTACTACGACTGATAAGAAACCGTTAATTTCACGTCCATCCACGAATCCTCTCGTTTTATTATCTACATCTGGTGGCCCAGCTGCAACCTGCTGCGCTGCACCAGCTGCTGGTACACGGCGGCGGCATTACCGTTGCCGCCGCCGCCGGACACACCGGCGGACTCGCGCTTCACCTCAGCCGTCACCTTTGGCGCCACGAGCCCGGCGGCCTCCATCGCCTGCCGGTGCCTCAGGAGCGGAAGCGGGTGTTGCAGCGACGGCGCCAGCATCGGGAGCTTTAGCCCCTCCACGGGCCCCAGCCCCGCGGGCATCGGCAGGCTCGGCAGCGGCCCGCCGAGGGTAGAGTAGGGGTAGTTGCCCATCGGCGCCAGCGGGTCCCTTGGCGGCAGGCCACCGAACGCGCAGCCGCCCAGCCTCATCAGGCCGTCCTGCACCGCGGGGTGGTGGTGCTCCGGCCTGCGCGCGCCGGCGTGGTGCTGCCCGGCGGCGGTGGCGGCCATCGACGTGCCGGGGGCCGCGGAGCTCGGATGGCCGCTGTTCTTGGCGGCGGGGACCTCGTGGTTGTGCTTGCCCTCGTACGTGGTGATCACGGACTTGAGGTCGTGCGACGCGCGCTCCACGTGCTTCCGCACCGAGCACCCCGGGTGCGTGCACTTGTAGTAGCTCCTGAACATGACGCGATGCAGAGTCAGCAAGTGCAGACAAGGAATTCTTTGAGCCAGCTCTGAAGAAACTGCTTGTGTTTCAGACAAACCTTGGATTCGGGTTGCCCTTGACGACCTTCTGCCCATACTTGCGCCAGCGGTAGCCGTCGTCGAGGATGTCCACCTCGCTCGTCGTCTGGATCACGACTCGGGGCTCGCGAACACCTCGCGACACACTGCTCCTATCAATGGCATACGACTCAAGCTCCAGCTTCCTGTAACATTCAGGCATGCAGTTCTTCAGCAGTCCACAACTGAACGGACAAAAGCCCGTTGAGAAACCAAGCTACTGACCTTCGCTTGGATTCCAGCTCGTCGCCCTCGGCATCGGCACCGCCTTGGGACAAACTGCCATAAGTCGCCCTGTCGCCATCCACCTCGTCGGACACTGCGGACGTCACGTCCAAGCCCTCCGGCGACTCGAACCGGGCGCCGTCGTGGACCTGCATCGATGCCGATGAGTCACAGAGCTCGCCCGGAACAGAGGGGGTCGACGTCGCGTCCACGCCGTCGCTATTATGCCATGGATTCGCCTGTGACCCCTGGTTGTCGGACGCCTCCGGCCGCGCGTCGCCAAACGGGTGGACGGGCAGGCCGCCCGGCCGGCGGCTCTGCGCCGGCTTGGGGTGGTTGTGGGAGCCCTTGTAGATGATCTCCGTGACATGCCCCTCGTGCGAGCGCTCCACCTTCTTCTTCACCTGGCAGTTCGGGTGCGTGCACTTGTAGTAGCCCCGCGGGTACTCGCTGTGCTTCATCTGCTTCTGCCCATACTTCCTCCAGCTGTAACCGTCCTCCGCCGGAGCGGAGGTGGCCACGGCCGTGAAATCTCCCCTCGCCTCGCCTTCCTCCGCCGGCCGGCCGTGATCCGGCGGTGATATGTGTTCAGTGCCTGCAGCAGCGTGAGGTCCAAGACGACTGAACTTGCTGCAGTTCTTTAGAGTGGTCTGCCCGTCGTTGAGCTCCTGTTGGTTTAGCTGGCCCGGCAAATTAGCTTCTTGTACTGTCTGAACCTTCCTTTCAGTCTTGACAGAAACCTGATCGCTTGGTATTGATGGATGCTGATTGTTGCGTGAAGATTCCTGAAGGAAAACAGAGATATTAGCTGCAAAAGAAAAGGCAAGTGAATGGTTCATTGACTTTTTTGTAACATATACAATTGACAAGCAGTTTTTCCCCTTGTTCTTTTAAACCTGCCAGGTTATACACTCCTAATAGAACAGAGGGACGGTCAAATGCAGTTATAAAAAGTACAGAGCAAAAGCATCCAGTACCTCAGGTTAGTTGGAAGTAGTGAATACATATTTTACATCAAACTCGTAAATTTATCTAATTCTACCAGAATCTGGCTGTTCCCCAGGTAATGGCTGGACGACAGTACCATCGTTACCAGGCAATCCCCCAACAATTACTGGTGTTACAAATGCTAACAAGAATTTCACTTAAGAAATACAAATGCTGACAAGAAGCAAAACATTAGAATCTCCCAACCATTTCAAAAGGGTACACTGTATCAATCAGATATTTCCAAAACAAAAATACAATTTATAAACCAATCCATCAAATAGATTCTATAGTCTAAACTTGCAGTAAATTGATGAAATATCACTGCA
This sequence comes from Neostapfia colusana, assembly GCA_030760725.1. Lineage (NCBI taxonomy): Eukaryota > Viridiplantae > Streptophyta > Magnoliopsida > Poales > Poaceae > Neostapfia > Neostapfia colusana. The sequence continues at coordinate 5,809,214 of JASWHV010000017.1, read as the reverse complement.
GACCACAACGCTATATGAGTAGTACTAAGTACTTATGTAACTTTCATCATTAGTACAGACGCAGACTGACCTTTTCTTCAGCTGTATACTGTGAGGATTTCAGATCCAACGGCTTGAAAGGAAATGCACCAGTGTAATCTCCTTGGGGTGGACCTTCAAATCTACTGGGATTACTGTCATTTGTGGCACCAAGCATAAATAACTTCCCCGTAGTCGGCGAGGCTTGGCCCTGAAACATTCAAATACATTGTTCTAAGAACATGTTTTGGCATCATAACATAGTTTAGCATTAGTTCTCTTATATACGAATAAGAATAGAACAAACACATTTTTGTTTCGGTCACAGTTGCGACAACAGAAGCGACCATAATTTTGGATTTCAAAGTAGGGAAATAAGGAGGAAATTAACTTCCATCGCTATATTATTATTGAAAGCTTTGAGATTTATCATACTGTCTCCTGTTTTCGAGAAACCAATGGAAGGACAATGTAGAGCACCTGCCATTTTATACTTCAAAAAAACTAACGATTATATGATACAATTTTTGCTTTTGAGAAAACATTCCCAGCTTGTTTCAAAAGAAGAGAAATATGCATGCTGGGAAACAAAGCAGCAGCAATCATGTACCCAAAGTAGAGCTTTCAGAGTTTGGAAGGGTCAAAACTCAAAAGTTCAGGTAAAGCTAAACATTCTTGAACTGCCAATTTAGTATCCCATAAATTAAAGCGATAACAATTCTCAATACGAGCTTACACTGAATTCATAACCTAGAGAACAACACATACCATGGCATTAGAGAGGAAAACTGGTGACTCCAACAGAGTTGCCGGGCTCAGGCCAGGAGGAATTGTGAGGTAAGGCGACGCAGCTCCTGACACTGCATTATCAACCCCAGCTGCTGTGGTGAACGGCATGCTAAGGTTTGGAACTCTGAATCCAGCTCTTGCCTGCATCCTCTCGGCGAGGCTGCTGCCGGAACCTGACTTTTGGCCAAACTCCGGAGTCATCGGCAGCGACCTCCCTCCCTCTTGAGGCGAGCTTGTGGCAACTGAAAAACCGTGCTTCTCAAATCCGACCTTTGCACCCTCATCGCCATGTCCTCCAGTGGTGTTTGATGGAAATGCTCTGGTCACGACGCCCGGCATCAAAGCTTCTGAACCAGGATTAGGATCCTTCCACTCCTCTATGGCTACATGCCCATCCATCTCAGCTTTGATCGCTCAACCTGATGGTTGAAACATAATCCAGGTTTAGTAACTGTAGAAGTTATGGCTAAGCAATAACTGGCCATTATCGGGAAGGACATTCAGAAACAACATTTAGAAATTTGCTAACTGCAGTGAGCTTTCTTTTTTTCGAAAACGCCAGTGAGCTTTGTTTTGATGAACTAAATATACAGAGACATTGTCAAGTGAACAAGAACAGAGGAAAACAGCGAGTGGAACCTGTTAGTCTCACTCAAGTGTTAGGAACAAGCACCACAGGCCACATGCATCAAGAACTGGGCTGAAGCAGCGAAAGAGGTGAAACCAGACAGCCTGCAACAAGGATTTTAAAGAAATGGCTCATTTTCAGTGACAGAGCCAATAAACACCAGAACCAGAATAGCTCATTTCCAATTGAAAGATGAACTATTTCCCAGAAAGAACAATGTACACTACATTTCCATTCAGACACGCAAATCCATTTACTCCATTTCATCACGTACTTCAAAACTTGCAAACTCGAAATCTTAGCTCAGAAGCTGATTCTTTTTAAAAGATCCCTGAAATTGATTCCAGAACTGAAACCGTGTCCATGCAAGTAAACGACAAGTCACAATAGTAAGACGAAACAGGCCGGCACAGTTTTCCACGAACGAATAGAGAACCCAAAGAAATCAAAGACGAAAAAGAGAACGTGCCCGTTCCATCTTATTCAACGACAGAAAAAAGAGACGCCATGGACCCCGATCGTTGCGTGCTAGCCTGGGGAATACCTACGGCTCGGAGCTCGACGCGCATAACATCAGGAGACAGCTTTACCCAAGAGCTCTCAAAATCTCCGCTACTAGTTGATGAAATTTCAGGGTAAAATAAAATGGTCAAAGTTTAGTGACACCGATGAAAATATGCTCCAATAGAAAGCAGGCATGGATAACACAAACACTAGGGGTGAGGAAAGTCAGGTACAAGAAAGTATTGAAGAGCGTGTGGATCATTGAAAATAACGTTCATGAAAGAAAAAACAAATATTTTTTATGTCAAAACCGAATGGCTCACAGCTCATTCTTCTCATGAACAACCATTTCGAAATCTGCAGCGAAATGGATGCATCACCGATTACGCTAGACACACGGAGCTGGAGTGAGAGAAGGACCCAACGAGATATCAGAGAAAAGCCAGCATTCAACCTCGTTTCAGACAGGCAGACGAACGCAAAGCTTCTGCCTGCATGGCAAAATGGAACCACGGGGAAGACAAGCGGTCAGCTGTTCAGATAAAACATGCCCGCATCACGGGTTCAGGAACAACGTGCATCCGGGAACTGAAATGCCAAACATGGCGTCCAAGAACGCGAATTTCGAGTTCCCTTTCCCCTAAATCGGGGGCAAATGGCAGGATCTTCTTCGCAATAACAGAGAGGAGATCATACAACAAACCAAAAATCGCAGATAGTTGGAGAACCGAATCCCACACGGCGGGCAGCAGGCCGACATTCCCTCACAGACGGCAGAGTGATAACCCAAGAGTTTATCGGAGGAGCACGCGAGAGGAATGGGACGCGAACCTGTGATGGGATGGAACACGAGCGAAGTCGACGGAAGAAGATCGCAATGGCTAGGCTTCCCCCCTTGTAACAGGCCTTGTCCTCCCTCCCTCTCGACGCCTGAGTCCACCAATGGCCGAGAAAAGCGCAACAAGAACGGAGCACAGGGATCAGGGACAAATGATGAGCTGCAGCCGCAGGGAGTCAGGAAAAAAGAAGGTTCTCCCTGCCATTACTCGGCTCCCTCGCTGCCGCCTCTCTCTTTCTCTCTCATCGGCTTCGCACAATTCTTTTTTTTACTCCCTTCTTTTAATGAGAGAGGAAGGGAAACGGAAGCCGAGAGAGAGGAAGAGGAGGAGGGGGCGGTTTGACCAAGGAAGGGTGTGGGATGGGAGATGTGCGGAAGGGGATCCGTTGGGAGTCGAAATGGCCGAGAGAGAAACTACCATTGATGCCTTGATGGCATGCAGCTGGGTGTCTCCCTCGCTCTTGCAGACTGCCATTCCTTGTTCCACCCGTAGTCTTGTTTTGAGTTCGGAGATTTGTTTTTGGAAATTTGAATCGCCTGTTTTGGAAATTTGGAATCGCTTGTTTCGCGTGCAGCTTTCGTTGCGGAACATGATCTGAGGCAACTGAATCACGTGATTCACAACTTGCTTCCAAATTTGTAGCGTGTGAAGATACCTCGAGGGACGACGGCCAAATTAATCTCATGGAGTCATTGGGCCGAATATTTGCACTGCACGTTTTAAGTTGAAAAGAAACCGGTTGACGAAATACTCACCCTCTATATGCATGGTGTGCCATGACCATAATATCAACGTGTCCGTCACAACGCTGTTGTTGTTCTATACTATTACCTTTTATATATTTAGTCAAACTATTGTTTGACCAATAATTTCTATAATTTTAATACTATAAAAATATATATTATAAAAATGTTTCTCGTAATATATTTGGAATATAAATATTATGTCGTTGAAATTGTTCGAAATTATAAAAACCGTTGATCAAATGTGGGTTTAACCAAATCCAAACATATAGTTATTTTCAGGTACAGAGAGTAGTTCAGATTGAAATTCAAAAACCAAAGATTTCCAGCTTGTTAGGAACTGGAACTTGGAATATTGTTAGTTACCTTTCGGGAGTACTACTATTTTTGACGCGTGCAACCTAGGAAACGAACAGAGACATGGGCCTGGACACATTTGGCGAGCCCAAAAGTCCAGAACTGTAACTACGTGCGGGGAGCTGGACGCCGCATAGTTAAGCTTCCTGCTTCCGTGAAAAGATTAACTTGGCTGTTGCCCACCTCACCTTGTTGTTGTTGCATCGCACGCCATGGACGCGGGCATGAATTGATAGAGCTGTCCGTCCTCGGCAGATTCATAAAGGCGGCAGCTACGCACGCCTCCCGTACGTACGTACGTACGTGCAGCGCGCCCCGTCGCTTCACCGTTCGTGTACGTGCGAGGAGCGTCGATCTCGATCGTGCCATGGTCTGGGAAGTTGGAGCCCAACACCGGCCAGGGCAGGATCACCTTGAGGCGCCTCGATGGATCGGACGGCCTCGCTGGACGGGAGCCAGCTCGGTTTGACACAGTTTGTGAAGGGCAGGGCCGTTTGTCGGTAGTTCTGCGAAGCTGTTTTCGAAATTCGAAATGGAAGCTTCACTCTCTGGATACTCCTCGTACCGTCTTGAATGAAACCGAACCAACGGCTCTCCCCAACTACGAGCCCGTAGTCCGTATCGTACGTGCTGCGCCTGCGCCTCGGAGCAGTGAAATTCTGGCCGAGTAAATGACAGACATAGGAGAAAAATCTGCAGAAGCAGTGAGAGACAGAGAGAAACAAGGGGAAAATTAAAGCGGTTGGATCGTGGCTGCTGGCTGTACTGTACTGTACCACTCTAGATAAGCTCCAGACGCAACCTCTGTCTGTCACGCCTTTTCGCAGCTCAGCGACCCAATGGACAATCGTTCGTCTGCCGATCCGAAAGAATCTCACGTGCCGACACACAGAACTCTGCACCGGCGCTGCACTCCGCCGCGCCGAGCGGGACCATGCCCTGCTGCTTGCTTTTCCTCCTGGCCTGTGTGCTGGCCACCCGCGGCAGCACCAACTGCGAGTGCTCGAGCGATCTAAGCGGGGGCCACCGGGATGCCGTCCGGCCGGAGCCGTCGCAAGAGGCAGCAGCAGCAGGCAGGTGCAGCACCCATACGCTGGGCGCGACCTTGCTAGTCTCGGGCTCATGCCTGCCGCGTTCTCGCCCCAGCAGCATCCCACCCGCCTCGGCGGCTGCTTCCCCGAGCGCGGGACGCGAAAGCCGGTTCTTCCCTGATAGCCTTGTGTTGTGTCCATCCGCTGACGTTTCCCGCCGCGGCGACGGAGGGTTTGTTCAAACGGGAAGACGCTCGCACTTTGGTTTTTTACGACTGTCAAGCAAAGTCTCGATGACACACCGTCTAAGTTTACAGCTGCATACCGGTGGCGTCGGAAGGCGAGATATGATTCGCCGTGTCGCTAGCCTCCATCACCTGATTGCATCTCGGCCATGGAGTCGGCCAATCGGGGTACCGGAGCGCGGCCCATGGGCCCTGGACCATTGGTTGCTACTCCAACTCGATTACGTTTTGGGTGGAGGATCTGAGAGGCAAGAGCACACAACGACGTCGTGCCGGGTAAAGACGGACCGAGCGTCGCTTTGTGAATTGGGAAAGGGATGGGGCTCGCTTCGCTTGTACTTGATCCTCCTGCTCCTGGGTCCTCCTGACAATGATTAAAGTTTGTCTGTTCCCGACCTTGGCCAGTGTTTGCTTGAGCACCCTAATCCTAGTTTTCTCATGTGGCAATCGAACATGCGAGGCGACGCTAATGGTGGTTATTCCGCGGGATGTGGTCACTGGCCCGTCCTCGGAGAATTCGCTGGATGCTCAGGGTACCTGATTGAACTGGTCATATCAAATTATCGGCGAGCTCGTTTTGCATGGACTTAACGCAGCGAGTACGCGCCACCGTCTTCTTCATAGAGCACTGAAAATAACTGAAACAGCGAACATGCCGACCAGTGGCTATATATGCAAACCGAGGCTGAATGTACCAGTACATGAAGAGAAAAGGTCCTTACACCTTGAGCTACTGCATATCCCTGCATTCTTCATTACTTGATGCGCTGTCAGGTAGCAGCGACGTAGTGTACTTAGGCATGATAACGGGTCCGGGATAATGAACTGAGGAGAAGAACGACCAGGCCGGATTAGGGCCAGACTAAATTATATTTATTTTTTACTTAATATTTATTAAGAACCAAAATAAATTATGAAAGAGCCTGTGAGCCAGAGCGCTTTACCAGGAGTAAGTGTACTCATCATACAGCTCTTTGCCTAGGTTATTGGTGTGTATTTCTTACTTCCTCTAGCCACTAGATCTAGCGGGTATATTGATAAAAATCATTCTATGACTATATGAATGAGAACAAAAACGGATTGGAATATATCTTCGGGTGTTGAGGATGTTGCCATGATGGTGTCGCCGAAATATAGTCGTCGGCGCACGGGTTCCGTGGTGTCGACAGCGATGGCGGTGCCGGGGTCCTTCCCCTCACTCCCCCCACGGATTAGATCGGTTTTCTCAATGTATTTGGGGTGTTTTTGAGCACGAACACACATTCTCTCGTGTGCCCCGGCCACTCCTCTTAATATAGCACGAGTGCGACAGGGGGCCCCAACCATGGGTTGGTTAGCGCCCCCGATCAAGGCGCGGAGGTGGGGATAGACTCGGGATTGGGTCGTTGGGCAGTTCCCGAGAAGGAGATCAACTCCAACATTCTCCCCCTTGATCTCCACTGATAAAGACTTACAAAAACTTACTTAATTCCTTAATACTTAACTTATTGTTTATTTCTTCATGTTCGACATACAGAGCACATCGCATCAAAATAGCCAATTACGTACTATCTGACTCGATGACCACAATACATCTTACACTTAGAAACAACCTTAATCTTAGTTTGGCCCCTAAGTATCTAGACGATCATAGGTTTTCCCTTAATCCCATACCGGCTACGTGTTCTCTGAACACATTGGGAGGAAGACCTTTAGTAAGCGGGTCCGCAAGCATATGTTTGGTTCTAATATGCTCAAGACTAATAGTATGATCCTCGATTCTGTCTTTCACAACATAAAACTTAATGTCGATGTGTTTGGCAACACCACTCGACTTGTTGGTGTGAGAGTACAATACTGCGGGTTCATTGTCGCAGTATAACTTAAGTGGTTTTTCAATGCTGTCGACCACTCTAAGACCGGGTAGAAATTTCTTAAACTATAATGCCTGCCTCGTGGCCTCATAACAAGCAACAAACTCGACATGCATTATGGACGATGCAGTGACGGTTTGTTTGGAGCTCTTCCACGATATAACTCCATTTGCGAGGGTGAATATGTAACCTGATGTGGATTTCTTAGTATCCACACAACCCGCAAAATCTGAGTCTGAGTATCCCACTACCTCGATTGGGTCTGACTTACTATACGTTAACATGAGGCCTTTTGTGCCTTGCACATACCTTAATACTTTCTTAACTGCCTTCCAGTGATCAATCCCTGGATTGGCCTGATATCTGCCAAGCATCCCGATTACGAACGCTAAGTCAGGGCGAGTACATACTTGAGCATTCATAAGGCTTCCGACAGCAGAAGCATATGGAACCGATTTCATTTGATCGATCTCGTATTGATTCCTGGAACATTGAAAGTTCCCAAACTTATCGCCCTTGACTATTAGAGCAGGTGAAGGTTTACTCATACATGTCGTACTTCTTGAGTACACCTTCTAAATATGCTTTCTGAGATAAACCTAAAACCCCCTTAACACGATATCGGTGAATCTCGATCCCCAGCACATAGGATGCTTCACCTAGATCCTTCATATCGAAGTTGGAGGATAAAAACCTCTTAGTCTCTAACAGTAGATTGACATCGCTACTCGCAAGTAGTATGTCATCCACATAGAGAATAAGAAAAATAAATTTCCCATTCTTAAATTTAGCATAGATGCAATTAATCTCCTCATTCTCCTTAAACCCAAACTTTCTAATTGTCTCATCGAACTTGAGATACCACTGCCTTGAGGCTTGTTTGAGCCCATAGATGGACTTTCTTAAGCGGCATCTCATGTGTTCCTTACCCTTAATGACAAAACCTTTCGGTTGTGTCATATAGACGTCATCGTACAGATCCCCATTGAGAAACATTGTTTTTATATCCATCTGATGTAACTCTAAATTATAAAGTGCTACTAATGCCATAATGATTCTAAAAGAATCCTTAGTAGAGACGGGTGAGAACGTCTCATTATAATCTATGCCTTCTATTTGAGTGAATCTCTTCACCACAAGTCTAGCCTTATATTTTTTGATTTTCCCTTTAAAGTCACGTTTGATCTTGTAGACCCACTTACAGCCTACTGTCTTGGCTCCTCGAGAAATCTCGACTAAATCCAAGACATTGTTGGTGTCCATGGACCTCATCTCATCCTCCATGGCTTTATGCCACTCAAATGATTGTGGTATTCTCATAGCATCTTCAAACGAGGTGGGATCATCCTCCATTTGAATTTCTTCACTCAAATAGATCTCATAATCGTTCGGAATGGCCGATTTTCTTACTCGTTGAGATCTTCTAATTGGCGCATCATCTTCTGGTTGAGCTTGTTGTTGCGCTTCATTATATTTGGCAACTGGCTCAATAGCCTCGGAAGGTTGAGCCTCTCTTACTTCTTCCATTGCCGATGAAGGACTAACAACAGGTGTTGAATCATTAGTGACTCACACAGATAGTTCAACAACAGTAGGTATCGAGAAATATGGTTCTTGAATCATGGGAGTGGGTGTGTACACCCGCTTCTCCTCAACATCTACCTCTCGTATTACCATACTCCCCCTGATCATGACATCTTCTAAAAAGACATCATGCCTTGTCTTTATGAACTTAGTGTAATTATCTGGACAATAGAATCGATATCCCTTACTCTTATCTGGATAGCCAATAAAATGACAACTAATAGTTCTAAAGTCCAGCTTACAAATATTTGAGTTGAACATTTTAGTCTCAGCTGGACAGACCCACATGTGCAAATAGCCTAATGAGGGCTTACGTCCTGTCCACATTTCATACGGTGTCCTAGGTACTGATTTGTTTGACACACGATTAAGCACATGAATGACGGTTTTTAACGCCTCCATCCATAAGCTAACCGGAAGTGTCGAATAACTTAACATACTTCTTACCATATCTATGAGCGTACGGTTTCTCCGTTCCGCTACACCATTTTGCTGAGGCTCGCCCGGTGTAGAATACTGGGCTACTATGCCGTTTTCCTGTAGAAACCTTACAAAAGGTCCAGGAATTTGGCCATACGGGGTATGTCGACCGTAGTACTCCCCTCCACGATCGGATCTTACTATCTTTATCTTAACGTTGTGTTGGTTTTCTACTTCGGCCTTAAATATCTTAAATTTATCCAACGCTTCGGATCGCTCCTTGATTGGATAAATATAGCCATAACGAGTATAGTCATCCGTAAACGTTATGAACGAATCATAACCATCTATGGAAACTATTGGGAATGGACCACAAATGTCCGTGTGAACTAATTCTAATATTCCCGTGCTACTTTTGGCGTCTTTCTTAATTTTCTTAACAAATTTACCTTTAATGCAATCAATGTATTCTTGTGAATCCGAAAAGTATAAGTTGGAAAGAATCGATTGGAAAACTAAACGTTCAATTCTCCCCCTCGAAATATGACATAAACGACAATGTCACAGTTTCGATGATATTTCGGAATCGATTCTTGCTTGTTGAATACTAAGTCGTTCTGATAAGAAACTTGATTATTACTTATAACATTAATGTTATCATGTAAAGATAATAAATATAACATATCTTATCGGAATGTAAGACCCACAACTTTATTATTAAATATAATAGAATATTTATCATTGCCAAAATGGCACACATAAGCTGAATCATCCAAACATGAAACTATAATCAAATTTCTCTCTAAAGAGGGTACATAAAGGACATAAGCCTAAGTACAAAGCTATCTCTAAGTTTAAGTGGGAGATCTCCAACGGCTTCAACTTAGAGCTTCACGGCCATCAGCGACTTTAATGGTCTTTTCCCCTCTTCTTAGGGTCCTCCTCATACTTAATCCCTGTAGAGAATTACAAATGTGCACGGTGGCACCTGAATCAATCCACCAAGTAGATCGAGAATAATCTAAAAATAGGGATTCATTAACAAAAGTCACAAAATCATTACCATTCTTGCAACACCACTTCAGGAAGCCCACGCAATCCTTCTCGTAGTGTCCTTTCTCTTTACAAAATCTACACTGATCCTTGTCCACTTTCATATCCTTCTGAAGAGGGTGTTGAAGTGGAGTCTTACCCTTGCCCTTATCAGTAGAAGAAGTGCCATGTGACTTAAAAGAAGCACCTTTGGGACAACCAAAATAGTTATTCCCTTTACCTTTCCCTTTGGCGTAGTTGACAAAGTCACAACCCCTCTTGGACTTAATGTGTTCTTCTTCTTGAACGCACAAGGCAATCAACTTCTCTAAGTTTCACTGCTGTGGCTGAGAGTTGTAATTGATCACGAAGGCCTCAAACTACTTAGATGGTGAAGCAAAAATGAGGTGCACAAGCAACTCATCAGTGATTACTAAGTTCATTGGCTTGAGCTTCGTGGCTTAGTTGGTCATCTTAAGGATGTGCTCACGCACACCACCTCCAGTGTATCTCTCGGTAACGAGCTTCTTAATAAGCATGCTCGTTGTAGCCTTTGAAGAGGCGGTGAACTGACTTTCCACCTTACGGAGGTACTCAAGAGCAATATCGCATTCGGGAATCGCTCCTCGAATGGTCTTAATCACCATCAAACACTTTCTGTTTAAGGCAATTCACTTAGAGAGATCCTTATCGTACTTATCCTTTAAACTTAGGTATTGTCCCTTCCTAAGCTCGAAGGACTCATCAGTCTCTCCAGCAGTAGGTGAAGGGACCTCAGGCTCAGTGGGGCAAGGTGTCATCAGTGAATAATCAATTTCAGAGATAGCCAAAGTGATCTCCAATTTTTCTTTCCAAGTACCATAATTTGAAATATTGAGTGCTTTAATGTTGGAAATAAAACTCAGTGCTGAAGACAAAGCGGAGGAACCTTCATAAAATTGCATATAAGTAAATATAATATAAACTTAAACAATAGAGAATGTTGTATTTTGCTTTTCGCGTTGGTTACTCCACAAAATACAACATTCAAAATCATAACAAATTTCGTTTTTCACGTTGGTTACTCAACGAAATTCTTTATGAACAAAATAATTTAAGCAATAGAAATGTCGTGTTTTGTTTTTCGCGTTGGTTACTCAACAAAACACGTAATTCAAAAATATAACCATGTAAATTTTATTCTTTCGCGTTGGTTACTTAAATAAAATTTCCATGAATCAAATATCTTAAATTTAAACCCAATACATAGTAAATTTTGTTGTTCACGTTTGCTACTTAACAAAATTACTATAACTTAATTAACAAAAGACTTAATAAAAATTCTCCTAATCAAATTTCTCTATTGAAATTTAATAAACTTAATTACAATAGCGGAAGCTTAATTACTCTTAATTATCCACAACAACAGAATTAAATATGGCTAAAAATTATTTTTTGCTAATTACAGTTGTTAATTATAGAAGATAAACTGATGATATACAAAATAGTTTTCAGGCTATAACTGAAAAGAAATCAGATTAATTAAATGTTAAGCATCGTTGCTAAACACAAACAGAGCTCAGGTTAGTTGGTAGAGCACAAATCCCTCAACCTAGAGGTCTCGGGTTTGATTCCCACCGGAGGCAAAATTCTTTTTCGCGCGTGCTAGGCCGGCGCGCGCATGGGCTTCAACGCCCCAATATGGGCCGTGGCTGCAGCTGGCCTAGGCGCACTTGTGGGCCCAAGTGCGCCCGTTAGGGTTTGAGCGCGGTGCGTGCCCGCGCCTGATAAGCCCTGCGGCGCGCCAGTTACGATTTCCAGTGAACCTGTTAGCAGTGGCGCCGTGCCCGGTTGGCTCTGTTGGGCTGGTTCCTTTTAATTTTTGGCCCAAATTCCAAACCCTAATCAATCTCCACCCTCCATTTTGATCCAAGGGTTGTCCTTTGATTTCGGGGCTATAAAAGGGGTGGGTACCCCATCACTAAAACCCTAATTTCATTTTCACTCCCTCCCCCCTCTCTCCTCTAGCCGCCACCGTAGTGAGAGAAAGCTAAGAGAGGGAAAAAATAAGGAGTGTGGCTTGAAGGCCGGTTTTGCATGGGGAAGGCTTGCCGGCGGGATAGCTCACCATGGATGAGCGGCCGTCGTTGGGGCCTTCCCGGCGAAACCGAATGGCCACCGTTTTGTTGTTCTTACTATTTTTTCTTGTTCTTTCTTTTATTCCTTACTTTTCTATTGTTTTGTTCTTACTATTCTTATTCAATATGATTGTGGATCTAAAACTTGCTATGGATGGATCTAAACTGAATGTTCATCCTGAATGGATCTAGTGGTCTAGTTGGCTCGGACACCATTGTGTATTTCTTGCTTCCTCTAGCTACTAGATCTAGCGGGTATATTGATAAAAATCATTCTATGACTATATGAATGAGAACAAAAACGGATTGGAATATACCTTCGGGTGTTGAGGATGTTGCCATGACGGTGTCGCCGAAATGTAGTCGTCGGTGCACGGGTTCCGTGGTGTCGACGGCGATGGCGGCGCCGGGGTCCTTCCCCTCACTCCCCGCACGGATTAGATCAGTTTTCTCAATGTGTTTTGGGTGTTTTTGAGTACGAACGTACGTTCTCTCGTGTGCCCCGACCACCCCTCTTAATATAGCGCGGGTGTGAGAGGGGGCCCCAACCATGGGTTGGTTGGCGCCCTCGATCAAGGCGCGGAAGTGGGGATAGACTCGGGATTGGGCCGTTGGGCTGTTCCCAAGAAGGAGATCAACTCCAACAATTGGACCTAGACAATGTGGAATATCTAATGCCTTCCATTAATGTCTAGGCTCGGAGCACCGTGAGACACTGGTGAAATTTTATAGGTTCTTTGTCAGAGGTTAAAAGTTTTTGCAGGGGGCATATGTTCTTTTTTTCCCTTCTTGGACTTTGTTTCTCAATTGTTGATCGTTATGATTATTTCGCAAAATTGTGTTAGCAGGGACTACTGCTCCAATATAGCTTATGAAAAAATTGTTAGTAATGGAGCAGACATCATTGATTGCCTCATCCAAGTGACCAAGGATGGGATACCAATATGCATGAGTTTGAGTAATATACTGTGTGGCATTGCTATTTTAGGATCAATGGACTATCATACATTAACGAATAACAAACGTGTTCATACCAGCATACATGGGTTGTACACGTTCAATTACATGGGATGAGACCATTGGTAATTTCAAATATATGTGTCCTCATATTATTCTATTATGTTTGAAAGATCACTCAAATATTTTAGCTAATGAACTGCAATACTAAAACATTTAGTTATCTAGCAAAACATAAAGCACATAATAATACATTTAATTTTTAGTCACATATTGTATGAATATTTGAACTTACATACAGTGGCTAACTTTGTTAACGAGCTATACAACTTATTTTGTTAACTAGCTACAAAACTTCCCTCTTTATATTTGCTACTGTCAACAACTTATTTTGTTAACTAGCTCTACGAGCAGCATGGATTTGGCATGATCGGCGCCTGAACGGGTTCTAGGCCCCGAATCCCGGGAAGGTGATGAAGGAGCGTCCCACGAGGTATGATAGAGTAGGCCCGAGACCGGAACTGGGAGGAGGCGCGACGAGGAGCCCGAGGACGACCCACGGGTAGGATAAACAACTCATCCCCGAGGCGATCCTTACAGGAAGCCGGAGCCCCCGTGGGAGAGCCCGAGCCCGACCGCAGGGCAGGGTGGGGGGGGAGGAGGAGGAAAGCAGGTGGCCTTCAATGCGGTGCAGGCGCCGCCCTAGTCGGGTAGAGAGGTGACCGAGTACCCCCTGCCCCCTAACATTAAAGGGCCGTCACTTCCGACGGGACCGAAGAAGAGTGGAGCAGGGGCGCGCGTGCGCCTCGATATGGGTCACTCCCCCGTGACGGGATGGGAGCAGAAGCGGGAACAGTCCACGAGTACGGTGGAACCATCGAGTGCCCTGCCACACGAATGAAAAGACAAGTCATCCTGTTCCCACGACTGGCCTGCCTCTCGGAAACACGAAGAGGGGACGAAGGATAGAGAGGATGGAAGAGAGAGAGAGAGAGAATAAATAGAGAGACCGGCCAGTTCGAGGGGGCAGATTCTCACACATGTAAGAACAATCCGCATTCTTGAGTAAGAGCAAGCGAGACACCCCGGCTGCACCCTAGCTGGACATAGGGCATTCTTACCCGAAGCAGGATAAATCTTTGTTTGTTCTTAGCTAGTCTATCTCGAGGTAGAACGCGTGGCATATACGATTACTAGTCGGAAATCCTAAACACCAACAGTGCCATTATCAAAGCTTTCAATGATGCTCACTATAAAACTAAACATCTTCAGGAGTCATGATTCAATCGACCAACGGTTCAGTTTTAATAAAGTTCAAGGAGGAAACGAGTTACATCATGTGTACATGAGCGTTGGACAAACTACTCGGACATTGAACCATATGCACTTATAGAGCTTACAAAGTTGTTACTGTTGTCTCCATTCTTACGAGCTCTGTTATCCCTGAAATTAAGTCTATTACAACCAAACAAACAAAACTTGTTTGGACCCTACAAAATGTCGGTTAACGGATCTATGAGAACTGACCACATGGCAAGCAATACCACTACAGGATAAGGATATAGAGGTGAAAATGTGGTACATCTGTATGCGGAAGTAGCTGTAGGAGAAGACGGTGTCAGATCACTATGGGTTAGTGAGGTCGGTCGGTGTCTCTAAAGGAATAAACAATATCTTCCGTGTAATATATTTGACTTTTTCCTTAATTTCTATTGGATGACAAATGTGATGGCCCTCAGAGTTGCATGAAGCATCCTCTAAACTAACATATGTGCATTTGCCATAGAAGGTAGCCAGCATGATATCACTCCGTGTAATGAAGCTACGCGTGAACTTGGCAGTCAACAACATGCAACAAAAGAAAAGATTTCTTGGGGATTTGGAGTTCTCACACCTTGAGAGAGGGTTGTTAAACTTTTTCTTTATTATGGTCATTAAATTTTGACAACAACATATAGAAAATATTGTTACATGAGAAACACTTGCAATCAACAGGAATGAAAAGACAAAAGCCTGCAATATTGAGGCTTGCTGTGATCAAAGTTGAACACCTCAGCCTTGAAACAACGGGGCTCTTGGTGCACTACAGTATTCATGGTAAGTTCATATGTCATCTCCCCTCTTTGTCTAGCAACCACCACATTAACCAATGTAACGACATCAGTTTGAAGCCTATTTTCCCCATTCACTGCACACAAACCTAATCGTTCGATGTTTCTGCTGACTGGGATTTGTTGCCACCCATCATTGTCGGAGGTCACAATGGGGGGCATGGCAACTGCATAAAGGATGACGATAACAAGGATGAGGAAGCTGCAAGTCCCCATCCTAAAAAGAATTTCTGCCAACAACTTGCTTTGTGAATTGGATTGTTTAGCTTGGGATGGTGAGGAACAAGTGAAGAGATAGAGAGCATTTAAATACAAAGATAGTGATTCAGGATTGGGAGCATCCATATGCAGCAATTAATTCAATGCACTTCCATCCTACTTCATAATTTATTTTCAATTGACCATTCGTCTATCAAAATAGGTCTAACCTACTATAAATGCATGCTCCAAATAGACCGATCCTATAAGATTAATTTGGTTAGGCACTTCACCATTATTTTGCTTCAGTGATACAAACTTGAATATGATGTCATTTATCTATTGTCTCATACTTGTCCTATATTAATGTTTTACCATAAAAAGAAATCCCTACATTCTTTTTAAGGCGCAAGGTAACAAACTTAGTGCGTGTAGCTTATTGTGCTCCCAATAATGTTTTTTTGGGTACAATTGCTTTCTGAATTGTTTTGGCAAGATGTTGGATTATTCGTAGTGTTTATCTTGGGATGGCGAGGGACAAGGGAAGAGATAGTGGGTACTTAAACAGTAAGATAGCGATTGAGCATTGGTAGCATCCATAGGCAGCAATTAATTCAATGCATCTCCAACCTACTGTATAATTTAGTATCAATTGATCATTCACCTATCAAAATAGGTCAATCCTACGACAAATGCATGCTCCAAATAGACTGATCCTATAATATTAGTTAGACGGTTCACCATTATTTTGCTTCAATAATAGAGACTTGAATATCGGCCATTTCTCTATTATCTCATATTTGTCGTATGTTAATGTTTTGCCATGAAAGAAATCCTCACATTCATTTTAAGGCAGAAAGTAAGAAGCTTAGTGTGCTATAATAATATTGAACAAACATAGCCTGTAGCTTTAATTTTGCTCCCAATAGTGTTTTCTTTGGCTAAAAAAGGGATTATATTTATTCCCACTTAAAAAACTTTGGATGAAGTCAGTGTTTATCATAACATTTTTTAACTTTCTTTTGCTCCTAATATGGGATTGAAAACTCTAGATAAACCTAACGGGTCCGTTGCACTAGGATTCTTATGATGCTGCACAAACAAGTATATATTCACACACACACAACAAACTATTATACTGTACAACATTATTTAAGGGTCAAAAATATAGGTACTGATCAAAGCTGCCCACCATAAGAACTCTCAGAATTCTATTCAAGGTTAATTTTGTATTCTGTTACACTAATTTTATAATAAATCACACATGAAACTCTATTCCGATAGCTATCGATTCTAACATCACCAATTCACCATAACATGTCGAAATACTCTATAGCACTACACATGTGTACTACCGGTCAGTGACATGTAAACCAATGACCAGTGTCAACCGTCAACGTAGGGAAAGTCACAGCGGCACAACAGGTAAGTAATTGGTGCACGTCTGGTTCGCACGCCGAGCTTTGACGTGTCTGCTATTTCTGCTGAGCCCTACTGCCTCGGCACGACGGAATGCGACTCCGTGGATGGAGCCGCCTACGTATGTCAAGTTCACCGTATACAGTCAAGCGTCGTCACCGGTTGCTCCGGCTGAGCCCCTTGAACTTTGCGAGCTCGTAGCGCTTGACCAGTGAGTGGTAAAGCATAAGGTCATTGATGTGGTGCCCCGAAAGACCCGACGATTTTAACAACAAATGCTTGATACCCTTAACTCATTTTTGTTAACTACTACCTATGTCCCATCCAAACTCTATTTTTAGAGTTGGTCAAAGTCAAACTAATTTAGTTTTGACTAACTTTATAGAAAAAAAACTATTAACATCTAACACATAAAATAAGTATATTATGAATAGAAATTATGATGAATCTAATGGTACTAATATGATGTTACAAAAATTATACTTATTTCTATAAATTTGTTTAAAGTTCAATTGGTTTGAAATCTAAAAATGAACGGAGGGAGTAGGAGCAATGAGGGCTGGACGGCGACGAAGGCCGTGTCGGCGGGGAGGACTATGACGCCTTGGTCGGTCCGGTTGGCCATTCTTTGCAACACCTGGACGAGGTCGGTCTGCTGCAGGTACGTGAGGAAGGTGCCGGAGCCGGACGGCTCGTCCAGGGTGAGTATCCTGGTGACGTTGACCGTATGGACATTACGGCGCGGCGGCGCACCCCATGGTGCAAGAGTAGAAGATCTCATTGTTAGGAAAAAAAGAACCCAACAAGGAGAGCCGCGGCTTGAACTGTGGGAGTTGGTAATTTGTGACTGACTCGCGATATTTTTTGGGACGAGCTGTGAGCTCGCGTTTTCTATTTTTCAAGTTGCTCGGACTCGGAGGATACAGGACGACTGTGTCAACTTCGAATGATCTCCTCGTCTTGACTCTTGAGAGCTGATACGCCATCCCAGTATCATGTTTATTGAACTGTGAAAAAAAAATCCACGGTAGAACGAATCGACGCGTCGACAGTACAAGCAACCGCGTACAAGTACAACGCGACGTGTGCCGTTTCGGCAAAACACGCAGAAACGCGAACCAGGCGGAGACGTGCGCGCCCGCAGATGTTTTTGCCTGCCGCGTTCGTCGCCTCGCCCCTGCCGACACGCATGGAGGATAGGATTAGACTGGAGCGGGGAAAAGGACATCTGTAGCCTGTATTCGTGCGATTGCTGGGCTGCGCGGCAGCATTCCCACTCCCCGGCCTTCCGCCCGCCGCTCTGTCTTGGTTCGACACGGATTTCGGCCCGCGTTTTGCAAAGCTTGGTCGGGCCGGGTGAAGGGATCGCAGTAAGCCCAGTTCGCGGTTTTTTTGTTGACCTGGCTCCATCCATGGGCCTCTTCTTTGATCAGCATCTCCTTTTCTTCCGGCAGTTGCTCTACCAGGCGTACATTTCAGCCAGAGGTTCATCATAAATTTAGTATTATTAATAAATCCATTCATATGCGGTGAAGACCTCTATTATCCATGTTTCCAAGAGACGATACGCATTTCCCAAGAGTCGTCACGATCGCCCCTTCCTTTGAAACAAACGATCACGACGTCCTAGTCCAATACGTAGTACCCTATGTATAACTTACATATAAGAATAATACTCAAATGTAACCATGGGCAGCATCACCTGCTCTTCCGAACAGGGTCTTCACGTGCCGGGCGTGCGTCCCAGGGCCGCACGTGCCAGCGAATCTTCTTCTCCCTTCCAAGCAGCAGAGAGAGCCAGAGAGGGACGACAAGATCATGCTGTGATTCCGCAGTTCGTCTTTTGTTTCTCGAGCCTCAGGAGCTACAGCCACCGACCGTTCCAATTCCAAATCCCAATATCAAAAAAAAAAGAAAAAGAAGAGTAACTCGTAACGAACAGTCTTAATTCCTTGGCACGGTGAACCAGATTGATGGGATGCTCGCGCTGAGCAATCTGGAGACGGAGTGGTAAAATGTTCAACCTGCTCCTAGGATCATCAAGGTGCTTGGGAGCCTGTGCGTGCTTCTCGCCACGGGGTCCACGGGCACCCCCCTCCGGATCAGATCCGTCGCCGCGGAAACGTGCCTCCGACGAAAAAAACTGGTTCCGTGTGGAGTGGTGCCCGTGATTTCTCTCGGCCGGAAACACCTGGTTCCCTCGTAGCTAGGCGGAGATTCTGACGTGCGCCCGCGCCCCCGTCCTTTTTCCTCGTAGCTGCTAGGCGGCGCACCGCCGGGGTGAGTGGGGCACCCGCACCAGCCGGTCCTGACACTGCACCGCGCGCGGCGCGGTCAGGCTGCACGTACGTAGGCGTTGCTCCACCTCGTCAGTGTGTCTGTCAGGGGGGCTCAGGTCCAGCTGTGTCCCGGTCAGCGCTCAAGGCACTCGTTTCTGGGATGTGCTTGCCACTGGCACGTCGTTCTCAGCTGGCTGGGAGCCAGTACATGCGCCTCTGAGCGGAAACCTTTCCTTTTTCTGCACCGTACCGTAGGAAATGAATGGTAGCACGAGAACACGCGAGAGGGAAAAAAAAGGTGGTTCGCAACCCGTTCGATTCGATCGTCTTCTTCGTATACAAATTTCCCAGCCATCTGAACATGCGAAGGAACATTACGTTCTCTTTAGCCAGCACGTAACATAGCTGGCATTACTTGTAAGCGACACTGCCAAACGCTCCCGATGATGACCCCATTACAGTCGGGACTGAGAAGGTACGACGTCCGCACGTAAATGGCACTCGTGCTCTGCGAGGAAACTGTCCCGGCGACAGGCTGGACCCCGGTGCCTTCAGGCAGGTAAGTGTCATTATTTGACCGCCACTACACTCCCTCCCACCACCGGACCTTCTGCCTCTGCTGGCTGCTCTCCATCTCCGTTTCCGCGTGGCTCAAAAAGGATTTTTTTTTTGTTTTGGCTCCTGCTTCCGTCTCGGGGTTGGTGCTTGCGCCGGGGACGGTGGTGGTGTCCGTCGGCGGCGGCAATGAGGAGCACCCATGCCTGCTCCGTTTTCGCAGCGCTCGTGCTGCTGTGGTGGGGCATTGCGGCTGCGCAGAAGGCCCCTTCTTGGAAGACGCTGCGTGGTACGTTCCTCAGCCCTTTCCTCCCCTCACTCTTCCCGGTTCCATTTCTGTTTGATCCGTGTTGATCTATATGAAGACCCTTCCCGGGTTGCAGCAGCACCACTCCCTTTCGTAGCGCTCCGGCGAAGTACAGTGCACACTGACGATCTACTCTACCTGCATGCCAATCCCTACATTTTTTTCTGTTAGCATTTTGTTTCGACGGTGCATTCTGGAGTGGGGATCCAGACATATTCAGGAAGCCTCGCGGCTAACAACAGCAAGCTGAACTGATCGTTTCAGGCGACGCTCCGGCAGTCATAGCAAAGGGCGGATTTTCAGGCATATTCCCTGATTCGAGTGAAATTGCTTACAACTTCTCGATGCTTGTGAGCTCACCAGACACCATCCTATACTGCGATGTTCGCCTGACAAGTGATGGGCTTGGCATCTGCCTTCCGGACATAAAGATGGACAACTGCACCAATGTTCCGGATTTCTATCCGCGGGGTAAGAAGAACTACTCTGTTAATGGCGTGCCAACGTCTGGATGGTTCTCTGTGGACTACAACGGCACCGAGCTTACAAAAGTTTCTCGTAAGTGCTACTCTTATATGTTATTTCGGAGAGAGCCTTAATGCCGACATTATGTGACACGAGGGACAATACTGCCTCTTGTTGTCAACTTTCATTGAGTGGAACAACATCGTTGATTTACATAGCTAATTCATTCATCCCTGCAAATATGTTTGAACAGTAAAGCAGGCAATCAATTCGCGAACGCCTAGGTTTGATTCAAGCTTCTTTGCAATACTCGCCGTTGAAGATGTTCAGTCCAAATTTAAGCCTCCTGGGATTTGGCTGAATGTTCAGGTACAACTTAGAGTCTTGTTTTTGTATACGATTCTGCTATCACTATAACCTCTGCCATCGTTTCATTTTACAGCATGACAGTTTCTACAGCCAGTTCAATCTGAGCATGCGGAGGTACATCCTTTCTGTATCAAAACGAGTTGTAGTTAACTATATCTCATCACCTGAAGTCAGGTTCCTCACCAGTATACTTGGAAGGGTTAACAACAAAACAAAGCTCGTGTTTCGCTTCCTTGATGAGACCACACTAGAACCATCTACGAAACAGACTTATGGCTCCATGTTGAGGAATCTTACATTTGTGAAGACATTTGCATCAGGGATACTTGTCCCGAAACACTATATATGGCCTGTTTCACCAGATAACTATCTGCAACCATATACTTCAGTTGTCGATGATGCTCACAGAGCAGGGTTGGAAATTTATGCCGCCGATTTTGGAAATGACTTTATTCTCAGTTACAACCATAGTTATGACCCGTTAGCAGAATATCTATCATTCATTGATAATGGTGCCTTCTCTGTTGATGGTGTCCTAACTGATTTCCCTGTTACACCTTCAGCGGCAATTGGTGAGTCCTTATCCAATCTACATTTTTTGCCACAGTATGTTTTTGTTCAATTTTTCTTGTGCAGTTGAACTCGTAATGGTATCATATACCTTGTAATTTCTGAAAAAGTAATGGAAATCAAAACCAACAGAGTGTTTGGCAGAATGCTTGTTTGGTAGTGGGCTTCTTAGATGTTTATGCCTATGATTCCAATTGTTATTGTTAATGGATAGGATGATTCTCTGCAATTTCTGAAGAAAGCAAAGTTGTTTCAAGTTTGCCCAAAGCACATAGTTTCACCATCTTCGTAATACAGCACCAAAATGCAACTCCAGAATCCAACTTTTTCTATTCCTAAATCAAAGTTCAGAATAGCGAAGGGGGCTTAGTCAAGTGGTTAAGTACCCTAAGTACCACTCCTCAGATCCTGGGTTCAGTTTTCTTTTTTTTTTAAAAAAAAATGTTCGGAATATATGATATAGTGGACTGCTTTTGGAAGATTCCATGTTTTGTTTCTTAGGGACAGTCTCCCTCTCTCTCTCTTTTTTGAGCAGATATATGGCATCATGTTTATCTTTCTGGCAGCAGATTCCTAAGATATTCGTTGATCTCAACTTCAAATATGCCACTGTCCTCTTTCCACTATTGGCAGTCTCAACAAACTAGTTTTAAGTGTGTGTGTCTATTATTAATGAATGTGAAAGTGTAACAGTTTAGATCTTGATAATTTATATGAAGATCTAGTGGCATAAGAGAAATTTGCTTTGTAGTTATATACTCCCTCCGTTTCGAAATATTTGACGCTTGCTAGTTCAAAATTGAACTAGGCAGCGTCAAATATTTCGAAACGGAGGCAGTAGATGGTAATATTGTTAATACTTAATAGAGGTTCGTCTCTGTGGCTCTGGTCCAACTGCATTTTAAACTTCATTTTCATTTGTCTTTTAAAAGTTTGTGACACCTGGCGTAGTGGTAGTGTGTCTCCACTTGTGTCCTGAGGTCTTGGGTTTGAACCAGCCTCTCTACAAAAGCAGGGGTAAGGCTATTTAGAGAAGAAAACTTCCTCAGACCCCACAATAGGTGGGAGCCTTCGACACTATGTACGCCCTTTTTCTATAAAAGTTTGTGTGAGAAAATATGTTGCTCTGACGACAATGTAGAAAGAATGTTATGGAATTAAAAGAGTTTCTCAACCTAATACTAGCACCCCGATTTGAGTGAAACAATGACTAATAGGCATGCATAACAAAGTAATGTCACCTCATAATGTTTGCCTGGTCCTTGGTGCTATGAGACTTATGCGTTTTTTGCATCGATTCAGTATGCCTCTGCGGAACATATGAGCTTGTATCAGGATTTGGATCATTCTTGTTTTTGTTAGATTGATGTAGTATTGTTCTATCTATGCAAGTTTGATATATTTCAATCAAATGTTACTCAGGCGTTGTGCAACCTAGGTATGCTAACTGGACAAATATTTAGAAAAAAGACCCCAGCCTCCTTTGTTGTTTTGTTTATGTTAAAAAGGAAAGAAACATATCCCAAACTTCCAAGTGTTTCTAGTCACTCTGCATCATGGGTGCAGTATGGATCATAGATTCTCATCCCATATTGTTTTATGTTTTGTCTGTGCAGGTTGTTTCACCAATTTAAACAAAAGCAACACAGATCATGGTATGCGTGGAACCTTGTCCATACTAATTGAAGCTCCAGTTTATACTTTATTGACCTTTCACGTTTGGTGTGCAGGAAAGCCTCTAATCATTTCCCACCATGGTGCTAGTGGTGACTACCCAGACTGCACTGATCTAGCTTATCAAAAAGCAGTTGACGACGGTGCAGATGTTATCGATTGTCCTGTTCAAGTGACCAAAGATGGAGTTGCAATATGCATGGGTTCTATTGATCTGATGGATGGTACTACTGTTGCAAGATCACAATATGCCTCTCAGGCAGCAGTGATAAAAGATATTCAGAGTGTGCCAGGGTTCTTCACTTTTAACCTAACTTGGGATGACATTGCAAAAAACCTGAAACGTAAGTTCAATTTAAATGTATCTGTACTACACAAGCTGGGAAATTAAATATTTAGATCCCCCGCCCCCCCAACACATACACACACATATAGAATCTGCGCCTGGTTTAGGAGAGTAAAAACTGTATTGTTCTGCTATTGTGTATTTGTGTGCTCCGTGATCATCAAATATGTATGCTGAGACTAATCCTTCTCCATCGTTACAGCCAAAATATCTACACCATTTGCATCCTATAGTTTGGACAGAAATCCAAGATACAGGAACGCCGGTAATTTCATGAGATTGTCAGAATTTCTGGAGTTCACAAAAGATAAGGATTTATCAGGAATCATGATCAGTGTAGAGGTGAGAAATTTATGTTCTCAAACGGATCTTTTGCCACATGAACAAATTCATACATCTTTCACTGCTTTTTTATGCTAATATAGGTTGTACTTTTTACTCAGTAGAATCATTAGTTTGTTCTGTCAAGCATCGACCATACTTCAATGTTTCAGCATAAATATACACAAACCACCAACTTTTAGAGAACACTATTCTATTTTCTATGAATCGTGCCATAGCCTTAGTTAACCTGCTACTTGTATTTGCAGCATGCTTCTTTTGCGGCAGCAGAACTTGGATTCGACATGGTAGATGCAGTTATCAAAGCCCTTGACAATGCCGGTTACAACAATCTAACCACTCAGAAAGTGATGATCCAGTCAACCAACAGCTCGGTCCTAATGAAATTCAAGCAGCAAACGAAGTATGACCTCGTGTACATGGTCACCGAAGAAGTCAGGGATGCTTCACCTTCCTCCCTCGCAGACCTTAAAAAGTTTGCCGATGCCGTCTCTGTTGATAGCAGCTCCATATTCCCTGATAGCAAACATTTCACAATGTACCAGACTAATCTTGTCCAGACCCTGCATACGGCTGGTCTCTCGGTCTATGTTTACACACTCATGAATGAGTTTGCTTCCCAGCCTTACGACTTCTTCTCAGACGCGACGGCGCAGATCAATGCTTATGTTCAGGGTGTCGGAGTGGATGGGCTAATCACTGACTTCCCCGCGACAGCTCAGAGATACAAATGTGAGTCTAGTAAGAGATTTTGTTCTGTTCTTTGCCCTAGTTAGTACTTTGTTTTACTTAGAACCTGAAACACTTTTCAGTTCACGATGTATCCTTAGCGCATCGTTCGTTCTGTTTTGCAGTGAACAATTGCAGGAACATGGGGGACAGCACGCCAAACTTCATGGCCCCTGCTCCTCCTGGTGGTCTCTTGCAACTCATGAGCGAAACTGCGCTGCCGCCAGCACTGGCTCCCATGCCGCTCCTGACGGGTTCCGACGTGGCAGAGCCGCCCCTACCATCTGCCAGATCCAGCAACGGCACAGCTCCAACCCATTCGCGAGCAAGCAGGACGCGTCCTCGTACAACTCATGTCCCGATCCTTGTAGCATTGGCGATGCTCTGTGCCTTCCGCCCCCGGGTCTGATCGAGGTTGCAAAATGCCAACATGGTTGGATGAACCTGCTCCGACTGCGCCGATCTACTGATCCAATTCTGTCCTGCTGTAGTGATGATCCATTCTTATGTTACTTTTGGCACTTGGGTGGTGGGTTTGAAGCTTAAGTACATATTTGTGGGTTGGGAGCATGGTCTCTAGTTCAGGTTCTGGAATCGGAAGGTACAGTTCTCAATGATCCGAGCTTCTCGATAGCGCGTGGGTTTGGGAAAAAAAGGAGGTTGAGATTTGGAGACGAGTGGCGGTGCGATTTCTGGCAGCGCGTGGCACAGCGGCAGATGGGCAGCGCTTGAGTGGAGATGAGTGGCGGTGCGAATTATAGCAAAGTAGTAGGTGGACGGAGGACAAAAAACAACATGTTCCGTTTCACACGCGGGCTGACAAGGGAAAATGATCTAATAATATGAATGGTCGGGTTAAATTTACATTTATTTTAGCTAATATTTAATAATTATCAAAATAAATTGTAAAAAGACGCATGGGTCGAGGCTGTTTACCACTCTTATTCACATGTCGACGGTGAAGGTGATTTACTTCACCAGCTAACAAAATGAACTGATGGCAAAAATTACACTGGACAATGAATCTCTCAGTTGTTAAATCGAGACTTACTCATTGTACAAACTTATTTCACATGTCGACGGTGAAGGTGATTTACTTCACCAGGTAACAAAATGAACTGATGGCAAAAATTACACTGGACAATGAATCTCTCAGTTGTTAAATCGAGACTTACTCATTGTACAAACTTATTTGACATACATTTGGTGCTTTTGAAAAGTCATTTGGGATGTAGAGTTGCACCGTTCGCAAATAAATGTGGAGAAGTTGCCTGGGTTAGACTGCCCGCACCGGGGCTCGCTACCTGCGCCTCGCCTTCATACATAGCGGCCAGGGTGGTAGTGGTGCCCCGCAGCAGAGCTGAAATGCAGACCGCTAATTTCCAGGCGGACACAGTCTTCCTGAGAATTAGCCGGTGGCTGCAGCACCGGTAAAGGAGAAAGAGGAAGAAAGAGAAGAGGAAGAAAGGAAAGGAAAAAGGAAAAAGAGAAGGAAAAAAAGGAAGAAAGGGAGGGGAAAAGGAGAAAATAAAAAAGGAAAAAATAAAAAAAGGAAAAAGGGAAAAAGGAAAGAGAGAATAAAAAGTGAAAAATAAATTTAGTGATTATTATAAGTTGTAATTATAGTATTACTAATATAAAATAATTATATGAAACATTTTAAAATATGAGATAGTTGTATTATCTAATATAAAATTATTAATAGTTGATATAAAGGTCTGATTTAGAGGTTAACGAGTGCAGAGAATTAAACTGTAAAGATAAAAATCTTTTAGAGTTAACTTTAAAAATCTGAAAATATTTTTATAAAGGTCCAATATAGAGATCTACAAGTGCGAATAGACTTACACTGCACAGTCCGGTAAATCTCGCTCGCTACTTCTGTAGGCCTGCTCAGCCCAACGCAACGCACCAAGGACCAGACCCGAACCGGGACGGCCGCTGCGATCCATGCCACCGCACCCATCCGTACGTGCCCGCCCCCTCTCCACGATCCAGTTGATCCGGGGCCCAAACCGCAAGAACCCCAGCCGAACACAACCCCTCTCTCTCTCTCCCCCCCACGCGCACGCCCCGCACGCACGCAAGCGGCCCCCGGTACGGTCCAGGCCCGACGCCGCTCGCGCTCCCGCCGGCTACCCCGGGCGCTCGTCCTATCCGCGGCTACGGGAGGAGGCCGCTGCCGCCGCCTGGGCCGCAGTGGGCCGCCGCAGGGAGCAGGGACGGGAGGGCGGCGGCGGCGGCATCCAGCTAACGCTAGGGTTCCCCGCCATGGACGGCGGCGAGAACGGGGGCTTTAAGGCGAGCTTCACCAGCGAGGGTCTGGCGATGCTGAAGGGCCGGGTCAGAGACAAGCTCAAGGAGCTCATGGGCGATTACTCCGACGACACCCTCGCGGTGAGCGCTCCCCCACGCACCCGAGGCGCGATCCCCCCTCGATCTGGTGCTAAAACCCTAGCGTCGCTGTTGGTATAATGCGGTTCCTTAGCGGGCTGGGCGTGAGAGGGTATCTGGATTTCGCGGAATCGTGGGAAAAGTTGGGATCGGATTCGTTTTGATTCTTGCGCTGTGTGGCGTGAGGTTTAGCGTGGTTCATGTGCTTTCAGGATTGGATGCATACCACCCTTTTTCGGTCCTGAGATTGCGTAACTGACATTTCTTAGCGAACGTGTTAGGTGTTGTGTAAGGGATGTGGTTTGGTTTGTTATTCATGTTCTAACTCCCTGCCTGCTCCATCCGCGATGTCTGTAGTGGAGGAGGTTAAGTTACTTGCTTGGGTTCTTGAATTTGGTTGCCACCAAGGCACTAACCAACGTGTATCGTTCATATCACTGTACTCTGCTCTCAATGGGAACAAACAGACCGCCTGTCTAACTATTTATTCTTGTTGTTCAGGAGTATGCCACGGTCTTGATCAGGAATGGAAGGAGCAGGGATGAGGTTGCAAAGGAGCTGCACGTTTTTCTGGGCGATGACAACGATGCATTTGTGTGCTGGTTATTTGCTTTTATCTGAACCACCTTTGTCATTCTTCATTCCCTGTACCAGTCATAAACCTAACAAAACTATCATTCTATCTATGGTTGTGTAGGTTATGGGATCATCTCTCCTCAAATTTGCACCTTTATTTCCATCCTACTAAAGCTGTATCTAGTAATGATGGAGCAAAGAGCACCCGCGGCAGCGCTGCTGCTAGAGGATTGCCTGTTCGCAGTTCAGCTAGCAGTATGCAGACTAATCATGAACCTGAAGCTGAAACCCAAACGACAACGAGAACTCATCAGAAAAGGGAGTGGGGCGGAATCATTCGTGAACAAGCAAAAGCAGTTACTCTTCAAAGTGTTGTAGCCAATGTGTTGTATGCAGAGGACAAAACATCTCATGAATCACATGCAGAGGATAAGCGCTTTCATAAATCACATGCTGCAAGACGAATCCGCTCTCCTGACAGGCATAACCAGAGAAAGAGAAGCAGAGAGGATGATGAACGATCAACCAAGGTTATTTTGCAAAACTTAGCAGCTTACGCAATACTTTTTTATTTCTTCATCTTGCATATGCATACACTGATCATCATGTCATTAGTAAAAGAAACGGATGGATATGCTAGATGCTTTCTTTTGCACAGCCTTCAATATCTAGTAAATGGAAGTCCTAATAGAGTTATCTTTTTGAGGTATGGTAATCTTTGATGGCTGAGCATATTTTCCTGTTCAAGTGCTTCTCTGGAATGTTTGAAATATGTTTTTATGCTTCACCATAGTTTTTATTGTCTTATAAATAATATGGGTTATGTACTGATGTAAGATCTCTCTACTGGGAGTAGCTTTCTCCATCTTGTCCATTGTTTGTTTTTTATGGTGACACTTCTACTATGTTTCCAGAGGGCATCCCACCCGGTCATTGATGCACCACGCCGGCTTCTTCAGTTTGCTGTTCGTGATGCTGTCAGACCTGTGCAGCCAATGATTTCTAGATCAGAGTCAGCTTCCAAGCGACTCTGTTCTGTGGTATCCATGCTGGCATCAGATTCGACGGTTGATGATACACATATCAGGTTACACGGAGAAAATTCAGATTTGAGAGTACCAGGTGCAACAAGAGCACTAAGGGCTGCAGCTCAGGATGCTGAAGATGTTCTTAAGAACAACTTTTCTGGAAGTGTGTTCAATAGATTGGGGGAGATGCCCACAATATATTATACTGAAAGATCACTTCTTCATAGAGGACGAGATTCAGATGATGTAGAATATGAGAATATAGATAGAGCGCGAGCAAAAAATCAAGCTGAATTTCATATAAGAAATGATTATGGTGGTGGTGATGCTTACATGTATGATCGGGAGACAGAAGAAGCTGCTGGTTCTGCTCCAAATATTGATGAGTGTAACAGTAGTGCAGTTAGGTCTAATGGTTTGGTTTCTCGCCAAAGTACGTTGCCTTCTGGTGGAGGAAAAGAATCATTAGTAGTGGGGTATGTACGAGGGGCAGCTGAAGAAAGAAGCAGGAGGTCGATAGCCCAGGGGACACATGCTGATTCACAACCAAGACCTTCTGAAAAGATCTTAAATTCTTCTGCTAACATAACCACACGCCATGAAACGAGGGATGTTGTTACCTTTGCACCTCAAGTGCCTGTGGAGAAGAAAGGCAGTGATGCAAAGAAGCCAGGTGTAGCAATTTCACATGTTAATGATGCAACCATGACTGATAAGGCCAAAGTAAGTTTTTAATATATCTTTTCCAAGGGCTTGTTTCTGCTTCTAAGGCTATATATCTGCTTCATTTTGATGAGTTGAGTTCCTCACATGTTCAGTGTGCTTTCAGGGTCTCATATTCTTAATATAGTATTTACAAGTCAATGCGTCCACATGCGTTGCATATCCATAGATACATTATGCCATGCTAAGCAGTACAAAAATCACTAGAAATACCTTTGAAAGAGGAAATAAAGTCCAATACAATTACACAATCATTGTGCTTGTAGAACCAGGATTTTTTTAAATATATTGAGGACTGCAATTCTCATAAATCTGTTCGAACGCACTGCACACACATTTTTTATTGTCAAGAAATTCAGCAGTTTTCGCATTGCTGGCTTCTTTGTGTCTGTGTTGTTAATGCTTTCTTTGATATTCTATATCTAAATGTTTCTTTTGTGCCTGCTCACATAATATTTTTATTGTATATACAGTGTGAACGTGATGCGTCAACTCTGTTCTAACTTTTTAAAATTATATTCTAGGATTTGATACATTCAAGTTATATGGTGGAGGCACAGAAGGCTTCATCAGTTGGTATGTAGAAGTGCTGACTGTTATAAGTGGAAGCTGCTTTAATTGGTTGCTTTAGGGAAACTTTTTATCCTATTAGATTTCTAGGAACTAGTGTTTCTTTCAGTGCTTAATATCATCTTATAAAGCAAATAAGGATTTTCTAACATACTGCCTTTATATATTTATCTGTGATTCTTTTTGAGAGCCACATGCTTTTTGATAAACAATCTTCGCTTTTGTGACTAGATGTTGATAATAAAGTTTGAGGAGTCTGATATCTGTTTAGTTTCCTAATGTATAAAACATTTATATGAGTTCTGATAATTTGGTATTTCTTTAAAATACATCTATGACAGCATGACCTTGTATCCATTTGCCTATTGACTTTTTAACTCCATAAAATTACTTTTGCTTGTTCTACATTTCAAGATCCACTCAATGACTAAGATAATTTCTGGTTTTGTTCCTCTTTTAGCTGTTGGATCAGGCTCTACAGGTCAATCTGAAGGTGCCAATGATTCTAAAACTGTATTTGTTAGCAATGTATGTATTTCTCTTCTTTTCTCCTTATCTTCATAAAGCTGAGAACCTGCATGTTTTAATAATTGTTCTGTTGACCTTTTAGGTACATTTTGGTGTATCCAAAGATGCTCTTTCTCGTCATTTCAGTAAATTTGGGGCTGTCCTAAAGACCCTTATTGTTACTGATGGTGTCACTGGTCAGCCAACGGGGTATACATTTTTATGCTCTATACCAGGAACTCCAAAAATCAGCTTTGTAGCTTTGTTAGATGGTAACCTTAATCCCGTTTTCTTTCTCTTCCTTTCCTTTTTGTCTGATCAGCTCAGCGTACATTGAGTTTGTGCACAAGGAATCAGCAGAGCAGGCATTAACCCTGAATGGCACATCTTTTATGTCACGTATTCTGAAGGTAAAACTACATTTAACTTATTATGTTTGTTTTGCAGTAAGGTTTTCTAGTGAATTTATAGATTGGTGGTATACATGATCGAGTTGCTTCAATAGGATTTGTCATTGCATTTTCAACACTAAAAGATGCTAATAATTATGTCAGGAGATTTCTCTAATAGCACAGACATTCAGTTCTGAGTTGTGCTTTTCATTTACAATAGATGTGCATATCTACCATTACTTTAGCTTTCTTAATGTTTTACGTATTATGAAATTATGTCAAGATAAGGTATACTCTGGCAGTTGCATCGTTATTGCATTTCTGCGTGATCTCAGAAAGCCATTCTCAGCAGAAATATCTTAAAATAACTTCATGCATTTTTCATGCGCGTGTGAGCCCCAGTAATTAACTAGAATGTGTTGCAGGTCGTTAGGAGCTCTATTGAAGCACCCCAACAGCCTGTCTGGCCCCGTGCTTCTCGAGGGTCACCATTTATTTCAAGGCTCATTAGAACTGCATACCCAAGGCCGACGTTTCCTGGTGGTGCTATCCGTGGGCGACTAACCTTTAGAGGTGGTAGCCGGAGTTTACAATGGAAGCGTGAAGCTGCTGATTCCCCTGATGCCGGGAAATCTAGTCAAGCTACACCAGCAGCTCTCGGGAATCAGTTGGTAACCCCAATCACACGAAGCTTCACCTACACTCGCACTGAGCCAAAGCATGCCACTGCTCCTGATGGATCTCACAGAAATAGCTAGTTATTCATGGTTGTTCTTAGTTCAGCCTCGGTAAATATTAAGTAGCTGCACGTCTTAGTTTTGTAGCAGGCTGATTTTTATGGACCTCAAAACTTTGCCATATTACGTGAGAGGCTCTCTGTGTTCCTTTTTCCCATGGGCACGCGCTGTGCTCGCTGGCTGTCTGAAGCTTCAGGAGATGGAAACAAGAAACGTTTAAAAATGTAAAAGAAAAGGTGAATGCAATGGGAACATTACTTACAATTGATAGATTACGTCCCTCGATAATTGCTTTTTACAAAAGTAGCAAGAAAGCCGTCCAGCACATTAGTTTTTGTATATAAAAGCGATACCAGTGAAATTTGGGTGCTGTATACATACTCCTGTCCTAAATGGAGTTTGATCAAAGTCAAAAAAATAACTTTAATTGTTAATACGAAAATATTATAAATACTGATAAAGTAAAAATGTTACCATTTGATTTACCGTAAAAGTAACTATCATAAGGGTGCTCGCACTCGCTCGTGAACCTCTAAATTCAATCTCTACAGGAATATTTTAGTCTTTTACAGTGACCTCTAAAAGATTCTTAACTTTACAGTTTAGTTCTCTGCACTCGTGCACCTCCAAATACAACCTCTATATCAACTACCATTTATTTTTTATCATAATTTCGCTCTTCTCTCTATTTATGAAAATGTTTTGTTAATATAATTAATTTCTAATAGTTACATAAGATATATAAAATTTGAACAAAAATATTTATATGCTTATTAAAGTACACCTTATTTATCTGATCATATTGATTCTAATAGTTGGCCGAAAAAAACTCGAACAAACCTCATCTACTAGTATTTCGCCATGCACTGAAATATGAGTCATGTATATGCAACTAATATTATTTTCGTACCAGTCAAATATATCTCTGATTAATGTGTTGTGTTTTCAAGAACTATAATGCTTTTTGTTGCAAGCTTACTAACGACTTGAGCTAGCAGCTTCCACTTCATGTTCATAGTTTACTACCATTGTATCACATTCAATTTTATCATGATAAATAATTTACATTCCTACAAGGATACAAAGCACACTTCTTACTGAAGTGAAAGCGTAAGAAACTGACTTTCCACCAGAATCGAACCCAAGGCTACCAGAATCCTGCTACGGGATGTCGAGCTTGTTGCCGCATATACTGACGAAACTCCGCTCCTCCACTTCGCTCCCGAGACTTCCGTCGCGCGCGACATCAACGACCGATGTTGGGACGATGCCGTCTGGTGGTGAGATACGGTGAATTACCAGGTGCATTATAGTGAACTGTAATTTCCCATGGACGGCGAAACCACCGTTGCGGGGCTCCTCCTGCAACCTGGACGTTAAATTTGGAGGCTGGGTGTGTTTACAGGTCCCGTGCAAACGGTCTAACTGAGACTCCTTTTATTTAATATAATTTATTTTTATAGATATTTTGGTTAAATTTTAAAGGTCAGATTTTGATCAAATATAGAATATTTTTGGATGGATGAACTATATTTTATTAGAAAAAAAGATATCAGGGAGACTCACCGGTTGCTCAACTCAACTGTTCATAATGAGAACCGAGTCAAGAAGATAGGCGACTGGCAAGATACGGACAACCAACCTCCTCCTCTTATCTTCCTGTAGATTTCGTACAATAATATTTCAATTTCTCGTATGGATCTGTGTCATGAGTCGTGACATGAGGATTAAAATACCAGGGCACCTTTCTTTTTACTGATTGTCCATTTATCCTTTCAGCATTCTGCCTAGTCTCTGCTCTATGATTGAAGGGTGAATCTCACTCTGCCTAGTCCATTCATGATTGAAAACCGACTCGAGTTCACCCAGCATGACTCAGCCAGCACAACGCACTGTCACCCTACACCTGATAATCTGATCTATTTAGATTACAACGCGACCTAAATACCTAGTCATATTCTGATCAAACGAGACGATGTGAATCAATGATCAATGACACCGCAGAAAACTACGATCTCGTGAGCCACGGCGCATAAAACCGAACGATAAGGCAAGTTCAATCCTCCCTTGGCAGCGGGTGAACTTAACAGTCGCAGTTCAGCACCGCACACACTTGGCAGCACCATAGCAGCAACTTCACGGGCTCTGTCCATGGTAACCACCTCCGTCAATCTCGCTCTCCTCTTCCTATCACCACTGATCGCCGCCTAAACCTCGCCGCCGACGGGAGCACGGACCCCGCAAGAGCGTCTGCTCGACTTCAGGTCCACTCTGAAGGACCCGGCCGGCGCGCTCTCCACCTGGTCGCGCGCCACCTCCTACTGCAACTGGGCGCACGTCACCTGCACGAGCGCCACGGCCGCCGGCAACGCCACCGTCTCGGTCTCCTTCTCCCTCCAGGGCCTCGGCCTCTCCGGCGCGTTCTCCGCCTCGTCGCTCTGCCGCATCCCCGGCCTGTCGCGCTAAGCCTCCCTTCTAACGGCTTCGAGCCTTAAACCAGACCGTCCCTGGTGGAGCTCGCGCGGTGAGCGATGGCAGACTCTGGGGCCCGCTCCCCGACCAGCTCGCCATGCTCACCTCGCTCGTGTCGCTCGACCTCAGCGGCAACAGCATCGAGGGGCAGGTGCCTCCCGGCCTCGCCGCGCTGGGGAGCCTCGAAGTGCTCGACCTCGGAGGAAACCAGCTCTCCGGCGTCCGCTATCCGGCTGTGTTCGGCAACCTCACCAGCCTGCACCTCATGGACCTGTTCAGGGACCAGTTCTTGGAGTCCGAGCTGTCGTCGGAGCTCGGCAAGATGAGCAGCCTCAGGTGGCTGTTCCTGCAGGTGTCAGGGTTCAGCGGCGTGATCCCTGAATCCTTCCTTGGGCTGGAGCAGCTCGGGTCCTTGACCTGTCCATGAATAACTTGACCGAAGTCGTGCCTCCATGGTTCGGCCTCAAGTCCCAGAAGTTGATGACTCTGGATTTCTGGCAGAACAACGCGTTGACCGGAGAGTTCCCCGCCGAGCTCTGGTTGCTGCCGGACTTGCGCGTGATCCTGATCCCGGCCCAGAACAGCTGATTCGCCGACCGGTTACCAGGGTTATCTGGCGGCCGATCTCGGCTCGAGCAGGTCCACCTTTTTTTTAATCGCAGAAGAAATCCACTTCCATTCCTTAACAAAGATCCGGGTTACAAAAGAGTGGCTCAATAATAGATCTCTATATTCTTGGCTTTCCAGCGTATACTAGATCGCTAGAGGCTTACACATCCCGATAGGGTTTAAAACGAAGCAGTGTCGTACAAGGCTAAACATAACACATTTAGTTTAAAATAATGGCCTCCAGATAGGACAAGTAACCCATGTTACACCAGCTTTCTACATTCTCAGCAGCCCGATTAATTTCCATCGTCATTAAACTCCACTTGAGGGGCATTCAACGACATAATTCTTTTTTGTTGTCCATCCATTTTAAAGCCTTCTAAAATATTTTCTCACCTCCGAATCTAATCACAACCTGTATATCTGTAGGATAAAGACCTGTCCAATAATTCATTAGAGGACATGATAGAAAAATAATCTCGACATGATGCTTGATGCGTTTGTTATCAAAACAGATCTTACTTTTCATTTTCCACGTAGCCCAGCATATATCTGTCAAACTCAAGGCTTAAAAATCTCTACCGCCTGGTAGATGAAGTTTGATCCAATCCCAATATTGATTAAATATTTTGTCTATAAGAGGTATCCATATAGTTAGCAATAATACCCCAAACTATTCTAACAGACAGACATGAAAAAAAACAGGCGATCTAAGGTCTCTAGTTTGTTACAAAAATAACATGAGTCATCCCCTTTCCAATTCTGTTTGATCATAAATTTTATTTGTAACCGTCGCCCTATTTTCAGCAAGCCGAAGGAATTTTTTGATCTTTAAAGGTATTTTAGATTTCTAGATATTTTTATAATTAAAACTAGATTCAACTATAGTTAGTCTACGATACACTGATTTAACATTAAAACATCTGATTTAGTCCATAACCAAATTGTTTTATCCTCTGAGTCATAGAGCACTTGTGCATTCAATTTCACAGCCAAATTGTACCAAAGATCATGCAGAATAACAGGAAAAGATGACGAAAATCGGATACTCCAATTGTTAGCTGCACACTGAGTAACTGATAAATTCTTATTAACATAGAAATCATATAATAAGACATGACACACATAATGGCTTATCCTCTAGTCATATGTCTGTCCAGAAACTGATTCTTTTCCCATTTCCTAGAATAATTTTTTTTCGATTCGTATATATATATATATATATATATATATATATAACTTTTATAAGATCTGACCACACTGAAGAATCAAATCTTTTATGTCTAATTCTTCTAATGGGTTTAGCTTTAATATATTTAGCATTAACAATCTCTTGCCAAAAACCATTTTCTGTTTCTATTTTCCACCACCATTTAACCAAAAGGCTAATTTTCATCTTCCTTAAACTTTAACACCTAAGCCTCCTTTCATTTTATATTTGCAAACTTTTTCCCATTTTACCTTACGATATTTCTTCTTGACACTACCATTCTGCCTAAGAAATTTTTTCTAAACTTTTCTCAGTGATGTTTTGAGAATTAAGAACATAGACACGTGGTAAAGTGGAGTGTTCTATAAACTTGAGTTCAGAAGAATTATTCTGCCAGCATTGAAACTAAACATGTGGTCCAGCTCGACAACGACAGCTTCTCCGGCGGTCTACCTTAGAGCATTGCCCAGGTATGAGATAAGCATTTTTGCAGTTCAATTGATGCACCCAGATTACAATTGTTGGTAGCTTCAATATCAGAAGGATCCGTCCCCCGTGTGATTTCAATTTTTTTTACTTCCAGATGTTTGGTACTAAACCTTACACACAGTTGCAGTTTAGAATCATATAAACTTTGGTTGCACACCGGTACTGGAAAAAACGATAACAATATATTTCACGCGACTGTTTTTTTTTTTGAAACGATCACGCGACTGATTTTGCTGAAGCTGTTCCGTGCTGCATTTCTGAAACAGAGCAAGACTGCACCAAAAGGCCAACGCACCTCATGGACGTCTACAGCTTCCGAGCTTCGGGGTCATCCTTCTGGACCTGATCAGCGGAAAGCCAGCGGAGCAGCCGGCGGCCGATGACTCCGTCGACATCGTCAGGTGGGTGCGGCGGCGGGTCAATGTGACCGTCAGGTGGGATGCAGGGGGCCCTTGAGTTCGCGCTGGGCTGCACGTTCGTGATGCCCGACCAGAGGCCGGGCAATTCATGTATGAGGTCGTCCGCTCGCTGCAGCTACTGTGTTGCAGCGTCCATCCGCAGACGACATCGTCAACCGAAACCACTCTTAATAAGACTTGAATGGGAAAGCTCATCGAGGTCGTTGGCTCCTGCCCCTGAGTAGCTTGTTGAACACAGCGTAACAGCAAAAGGGTGTAGACAATCACAGAACAAAGATAAATAAGGCATCAGTGCCATCTCTAAGGTTGCCCCGCGACCAGAATTCCATAAAATAATCTCCAGGCTGACAGAACTGGTACGACAATATCAGGAACACCCAGGTGTTTCAATATCCTTGTTTCAACACATCATACGAAGACGGCAACAATTATTCCAGTCAAGACTGAACATACAGATAATATGAGAACTACAGATGAGCAAACAGACTGAACAGCATTATTTAAGGCAACTGAAATAAACTGTACCATCAACTACATCAAGAAGTTACTCAACAGTTCACAGGCTCTTCTTCCAGTACCACAAGCGAGCAGTCTGTCAAAGCATGGTGACTGGTGTTGCTCACTATGTCGCCATGTAATCTGGCGACCCATCATTCTTCAGGATCTTGCATCAGATCTGCCCGAGCTCTTGCTCGGGTCTGATATACTCTTCTTCCTCCACTGGTGCTGGTGCTGCTGTTGCTCACTACATCGCTCAGGAAGTACCAGCAGATTGTGCTATGCGGATGCCCTGGTAAAAACCCAACCTGAGGAGCCCGGCATGGTGTGGACCTCCCAGTTTGCATGTCAAACACCATGCCCTGATCCCTACCACGGCCACCGA
The DNA here is from genome assembly GCA_030760725.1 of Neostapfia colusana. Lineage (NCBI taxonomy): Eukaryota > Viridiplantae > Streptophyta > Magnoliopsida > Poales > Poaceae > Neostapfia > Neostapfia colusana. The sequence continues at coordinate 5,771,724 of JASWHV010000017.1, read as the reverse complement.
TCCAATACACGCAGTTACCCTGCAGTCCCGGAATGTCATGTGTGTACATTGACACTGCATTGTTCCTTCCCACAAAGAGTGAGTAGCCCCCCAAGTCCTTCACCACATCCCAGCAAGGCTGACGCCGGGGATAGTACCTTAAAACCAAGATCTCATTCTCTGCCAGGCGACGCTGACCCCCTCCCGGCAGCTGAAGGGTAACAGTGCAGCTAGCATTCCTCCAGACTTGGTACAGATTACCCTCGCAGAACACCAGGTTCTTAGCACTAGTGAACGCAGACACGGTGTCATATGGTGGAGCAAAGACAGCAGCAGGGCTGAAGGGGAGGATGGCCTCAGACAACAAGGGCTCAACCGTGGCCGGTGCATTCAGATGCGGCCCTTGAGATCCAGGAGGGTGTATGTTGTACGGGATGTATGCCTCTGGGTATAACGAATACCTAAACGGAATGTTTGGAGCCTGCCTCCGTTCACGGCGCAACACGCGAGAATTGCGATGTTGGCTGCACCGCATGGGCTCCCGGAAACTAACGGAACGCTCAGGCGGCTGCAGCACCGAGAACACTGGCTCCGAGGGGCCTGCCTTGTCGGCGTCGTCAGGTTTCCGGCGGCGGTGCTCCGGGAGACGGAGCAGATGCACGTCCCCGCACCTTGTGAGGCAGTAGACCTTACCTTTGTCGGTGTAGACGACGTCGATGAGCTGGTCCCCGGAGGTGAGGCGGACGGGGTCCATGACGGCCCACCTCCTGGCCCCGGCAGTGACGTAAGCGATCCTGTCGATGTCGCAGATGGCCGCGGCGGCGAAGTCGTCCTTGGTGGGGCTGGGGGTGAAGACGACCTTGGAGACCCACCTGCTCTCGTAGATCAGCGGCGGGAGGACGATCTCGACGGCGGTGATGGGGTTGAGGAGGACGAACGCGGTCTGCCCCCCGAAGAGCGCGACGGAGAGCGCGAGCCATCCGTTGCTGGAGCCGACGCAGCGGCTCCCGGAGACGATGGAGGTGAGCTCGAAGGCCCTCCGCGTGGGGAGGGACGCGGCGTAGGGGCACCAGCGCACGTCGTCGGCGACGACGAGGAGGGCCGGCGAGGGCGGCGCGAGGGCGCATCGCCACGCCGTGCACGCGCCCCGCGCGCTGGTGTACCACTTGAGGTCGAGGCGGTCGCCGATGCGGCAGAGGAGGTCGGGCGGAAGGTCCGCCCAGCACCGGAACGGCGCCATGGCGGCGGGCGGGTCCGGCTGGCCGCTGCTAGGGTTAGGTGAGCGTTGGGAGGGGGAGGAAGCTAGCTGCGGGCGATTCCCCTGATGGGGAATTTTAGGATCCATTGTCCCTGTCCGGGCGAAGGCGTTTTACGGTCGAGCACCCCTTCCTGCTCCCCATTTGCGAAATGGTCCACGGGCTGGTTGGCGTGACGAGAGCACTTTCCGCTTGCTTCCGGGACTGAACTGGATGAGACCGGCTGCAGCGGCACTGGATCCGGTGGCTACGCCAAATTTGTCACCGAGGAAGCAGGTGTGTGGTACGCATCCGCACGCTATAGTAGAGTCCCAGATAGCAAGCGTACCAGCATATGTATGCAATGGCTTGGCTTCATCTGAAGGTGTCGTCGGCTCGCTCGCGACGACGGAAGCAAGAGGCGACCGCTGATGCCGCCGCCCCAGTCTCGGTCAGCTCCGGTTTGAACAAATGTAATAAAAATTCAATAACCAATAAAAATTCAATAACCAATAAATATTTCAACAGCACATCAACTTTGTTTAAACTAGATACCATAAATATATTGATATGAGTTTGAAACAGGCGACGGTGATTATAGAAATATTCTAAAAATTCCATAACAGAGGTTGTTTTAACTACCACTGAAAAAAAGGCTTAACGGCTCAGCACAGAAATTCAACACAACTTAAATCTATTACCTTGTATGGATCAAGGAGGGCAGCAAATCTCGTCGGCGCAGCCACACATAAGCAACAAACATCACCTGATTGGACGCGAAAGACGAGATTCCACAAAGGAAATCGGCAAATCGCCACACGCGGGCGGGGGAGACTAGAGTTACAGATGAGATTAGGAGCAGTGGGCCGAGCGGGGAACATGGAGCTAGAGGACAGGATCCGCCAAGACACGGAGGAAGGAAGTCGGCAAGCCAGCCTGCGGCGACGGTGGGGGCGGCTAGGGTTAGGGACAGGGTCAGGAGCAGTGGACTGAGCGGAGAATTGGAGAGTGGGGTCACGGATGCCCAGGATTGAGGCATAAATAGAACATGAGTTGTTGTGGACTGCGATGGGTTGGGCTGTATTTTAAGTGGGCTGAATTTTTTTTATACTATTCCAACCACCCGATGGCCATCGGTAGGTAGAAAATAAAACCTACACTCGCACCGCAACACATCAGATCGGATGCGGGTTAGGCCAACAAGTGAAATTTTCACGCGCTAGCCTGCAGGCGTCGAGTGTCAAACAATATTAACTAAAATAGAGATGAATCAATAATAATAAATTCAGGCACCGACTAAACTAAAGATGATACAGAAAGAACATAATACAATGTTGGATAAAAGTTGAATAGTTAGTAATTGCATTACGTTTGTTTTGTTGATTCAATTCTACTCGTGTAAATGTATAGGTCACTCAACTAGTTACTAAAATCGCTCCTAAGTTTGAACTGCAAATGATACATATAGATGGCCCACAACAGTTTCTCTGAAGCAAAGAAAAGATACAAGTGGTAGTAGTAATTTAACTTGGGTACCTCAGAACCGAGCTTCACAATGTTTGTTCATCCCAAGAACCATCTTTTACAAAGAAAAACATCAATTTCTTTGAACAACTAAAATCAAATAATTTTAGGACAAGAAACTTCTTACTTCAGCATCGAATTCAAATAAAAGAATGCCCATGCGTCTTTTCCCTGACCAATTGCTCTTGCAATAGGCTCTTGATCAACTATCCTCTTTCGTTTTCTGTTGCAGCTGGAGGTTTCTCCATGCTTACCGTTGCTGCTCCCCGCGTCTCCTCCCAGTGAGTACCAGCGGACCGGCACGCCGACATCAAAGAACGGGGGAAAGCATCGCGTGCACATCCTGGTCCGCATGTCGAACACCTTGGTCGTCCTCTTCCCATACCTGCCTAGCCAGTACACGCAGTCGCCCTTCAGCCCTGGCATGCCCTCGGCAAGCACCAACGGTGCGCTGTTCCTCGGCCCGACGAACACGGCGTGGCCGCCCAGGTCTCCCACCACCTTCCAGCACGGCCGGCACGAGGAGTCGTACATCAGGACGACGACCTCGTCCTTGTGCACGGTGAGGAAACCACCTCCTCCCGGCAACTTCACGCGGATATCGCCGCCGGTGCGGCTCCGCCACACCTGGTACAGGTGTCCGCCGAAGAACGCCAGTCTCTTGGATTCCTCGAGCAGGAGGAGGCAAGACAACTTGTCGTGCGGCGCCGGGAAGACGTCGGCAGGGTTGAAGACACGGTGGTCGTTGTGGGCGAGCTCCGGCAGCAGCGGCTCGATGACCGGGTTCGTCGGGCGGCCGCGCGGGAGGTGCAGGACGTGGACGTCGCCGCTCCGAGCGAGGCAGTAGACCCTGTCGCCGCCGCCGTCGTCATCCACGCGGTAGACCATATCGGCGAGCGTCGTGTCCCCATGGATCTCGCCGAAGGACCATGCCCCGTCGTCGCGGGTGCTGATGTACGCGAGGGAGTTCCAGCCGAAGCCGACCACCACGGTGAAGTCGTCTTTCCTGGGGTTCGGCGCGAAGACGACCTTCGACACGGTCCAGGGATCCAGTCTGTCATGCTCCGGCAGGTCGACCCGCCGCCCATTGATGGGGTTCAAGAGGGCCATGAACGAATTTTGCTTTCGAGGGTTTTGGAGCTTTGCCACCTCGCCGGAGTTAACCTGGATCTGCTCCCCTTGGAAATTCTTGTAGGAGTACGGTTTCTTCTTATTCTCCAGGAAGTAGAAACCCTTGCTCTCGTTACGGGGTTTATAGGCGACGGCGACCCAGCCGTGGCAGGATCCGATGAACCGGCTGCCCTGTGGGAGCGTCACGAGGCACGGGCGTGGGGGCTCCGGTGGAAGCGCGGCGCGCCAAGCCCTGCAGACGCCGCGGGCGGCCAGGTAGCTTTTCAGCGTGTGGAGGCGGTCGACGACGACGGACGTGAGGATGTCCGCGGGGAGCTCGTCCCAGCCGGACAGCGGCGGCGCCATGGGAGGCGTTGTCGTCGGCGCTTGGTTACGCGAGACAACGTTGGATGGAATCGTTGTCTGACTCCGACACGACATGCCTGATGCGACGTGACTTTGTTGTATAGGAACAGATGCTTCCCGTCTGACGATCCAACTCGTTTGCAGCTTAATAATGATAGTTTTACTCCAGAGTTTCTCCCTCCTCCCGTGTACTCCTCGACGTTGGATACGGGGTCGATTTGACTCCCGCTATCTTCTAGTATACGACAGAGCACAGATCTCCCGCAAGGCATATATTCCTGCCATCTCCTTTTCGGGCCGTGGGCGGGCCCCCCGCCCGCGGAGCTCCTCGTCCTCATCACCAATGGCTTCGTCGGCCTCACCTTGGGATCCTACTGTCGCGTCTGCACCAGCTGGCGCTCCGCCCTCCCGCCGCCGATCCCTTCTCTCATCACCGTACCTGTCACCGACGCTCCAAACCGCCGCCGCGCCATGCACAAAGTGTTGCACCCGAGGGTGTCGCCACCGCCCGTATCCGCCTTAGTCCTCCCGGCGGAGAGCTCGTTCCATCTCGGCACGATTCCCCTAGGCGGCCAGTGCGTCGGCTCGAGCAATGGCTAGACGGCCATCACCGTCAACAGGTACACTGGGCGAGGACCTTCCTCTTGAACCCTCTCTCGCCGGCGTCAAGGAGGTCCCTCTCCCCTCGCCGAGGAACGAGGGCAAGCCGGCCGGTGCCCACGATCGTGTTCGCGCAGAACGCGACCGCCGTGGACTACGCCGCCATGGCGATCTGCGACCTGTGCAGGCGATCGTCGACATGTCTCGCTTATGGCAAGGCACGAGACAAGCAGTGGACGATCATCGACGCCGCCACGGAAAGAGGGCATATCACCTCGTGGATCTGGCCCACGACACCGATCGACGACGATGGCAAGGTCTACTGCATCCCGTGAACGGCGACGTGCGCGTGCTTCCCGCTTCCCACGCCGCCGCCGGCGAAGGCTGGTCATCGAGACCTTAGAGATCATCGAGCGCACCGGGCGACCGTTCGCCCTCGACTCATGTGATAGCTCCATCTAAAATATGCTCATGCCAAGACCTATGAACTAAACTAACTGGGAGCAATGAAAATAAAGTTAAGTTTGTTAGAAATTTAAATTTTAACCAGATAAGGTTCTACTCAAATTTGACAGACAAAGATTTGGTTGACCAATAATTTACATGGCATGGCCTGGCCAAATTTCGGTATGAGTCTGAATAGAACGCTGTCTGTCCACGCGAGGACCGTGCAAACGCAGACGTCAGCAATTCAGCTCAGCCCGGGCCCGAGGGTCCCCGAAATTTTTAGCTCCTGTTTCAAAATTTCCGCGTCCCGCCGGTGGCCTCCCCCCTCTCCGCTTCGGCTAAAATTCAAAACCCATTCCATTCCCCATCGGAGCCTCCCAAAACCCTAGAGATTTACCCACCACTTTATAACTCGATTGGATTTGTTACCCGCTTCAGCGGGCGGAAGCATCCAGATTAGAAGGCCGGCGGAGCAAATCGTGAGGTAATCTGCTGATTTTACGGCAGTTCATCTGCCCGCTTCCCCACCCATTCCTTGGTGTCCTGACGCATCTCTCTTGGTCTCGTTCTTGCAGATCCAGTGAAGCACTGGGATCAGCTGTGTGGAGTCGGAGCAAGGATTTGAACCCGGCAAGTGAGGAACTGGCGGATTTTCCGGGTTATCGAGTCGACACATTTCTGGATCTTTTGACGCGCTTGTTGGATTCTGACGAATCTGCCTCTCATCTGATGTGTTCTGCTTGCAGAGCTCCAAGATGCCGGAGTTCAGGGTCGGGAATGGGGCGGCTCTCCCCGACACCTATACTGGAGGTGGAGGTTTCTTTATCAGGAGGGTGGCCTCGCCGGGAGCCCTGTCGGTGAGGGGCGCCAGGAAGCCGCTGGCGCGGCGGTTCGTGTCGCCGTCGAACAACAAGGAGAACCGGCCGCCTGTTTAGGCCGTGAAGGCCACGCCACCAAAGAGGAGCCCGCTTCCTGACTGGTACCCCAGGACACCGCTCCGTGACATAACAGCAATTGCGAAGGTGATGGACAGTACGTAATTACTGTGATGTGAATGATTTATCCATCTGAAGATTTTTTTATTTGTTGCAGTGGTATGTTCTTTGTGATATGCACTCTGATGTTGGAGATTTAATGATAGCAACTTGCAGTTTTCAGCCACCTACTAATTCTAACTGGAGAACAATTCATAAGCAGAGTGGGCTTGTGGGATGGGATTCCATCAGGCAGTCATCAATTGGTCTTAGTGAACTGTAGTTATCTATTTTTACTAGCTTAGTTTTACAAAAAAATTTGCACTGAGACAGTATGTCATTGGTGAAGGGCGGTTACTCTGTTTGAATTATAATGCGTCTTTACTTGTGTCCTGAGTTATTAGGTTTGAACTAGCCTCTCTACAAAAGTATGAGTAATGTTGTATACAAATAACCTTTTGATAGACTCCATAATGTGTAAAAGCCTTCGGCACAAGATGGCATAATGTTACTGTAGCATGCACTGCTACTTTAGCATCGTGGGTACTGTTGTGGGCTAAGGTTAGCGACAGATTAGTAGTTTCTTTGGCTGCCGTGATTAGTTTCTTAAAAGTCAAGTAACCTCATCTATATATGGATGGGAGTTGTATCATGATTCATTAAGCAATGAAGAAGAACCAATCTAGTCCCATCATTATGTTCGTCATATCAGTCTAAGTCTTATCACATTCTAATCAAGACGCCACCTCTCAACAATCCTCTTGGCGGTTATCCCTCATGATCTAAGGATCATAACACAATAGCCCCTCTCTTCTTTCTTATTTGATGTATTTTACTTTTTGAGTTGTAATCCATCATTGGTCGTATTGAAAAATCTGGATTTGTGGTAATATTCAAATTGGAGTAAAATGTATACTCCAATTTCTGTGCTGGACTTCTAACTATATTTTGTATATTCATTTGCAGGGTGGGCTAGTTTATCTTTTGATAGTTTTTCTCATACTAACAATCTTATTCTGTTCATATCTGCAATCTAGAACTATTTGAACGCCATACCTAGATGTTTACTAGTCAATCTGGATTTTAAGTACATATGCCATTTGTGCTTATCAATTCCTCTTCTACACTTACCCTTGTTGGATGGATTTTAATATCCTATCTGTGTCAGTGTTGCGAATCCTCGCCTGGACGCCTAGGCGCCCGCTGGCCGCCGGGACGCCTAGGCGAGCGCCAGGCGAGGAGGGGAGGCGGCGGCGGTGAGCCGAGGAGTGGAGGCAGCGGGTGGAGGCGGCGGCGGGCGCAGCGGAGGCGGCGGGCTCAGCGGAGGCAGGCGAGCGGAGGCGGAGGCGCGGGCGGGCGGGTGATCTGAGCCATCGGATCTAATCCAACGGTGTTATTTCCACCTCAGTGAATATAAAATACCTTCCACCCCACCCTAACCCTAAACACGATTCCTCTCACCCTCACTCTCCTCTCCACTGTCACCGATGGCGGCGACCGGCGGCCTCCAGGCGAGGTGACCTGTCCAGGCGTCGCCTCTGGAGCGACTGGACGCCTAGGCGACGCCTCAAAAAGACTGATCTGTGTTATCAAGAAAATTCAATTCTCCACTCAACCCTTTTCTGTTAATCAATATTTTTTAGTTCATCTGTTAAGGCATCCAAAATTTATTCCACATCATTAGTTCATTACAAGTAGCTGAAACTATGCACTCAGTTTATCTGCTAATGTTGTTTCTCTTGCTAACTTAAATCATAATCTGACTATGGAATTGCAGGCTATTCAGCGAAGCCGCTTAAGGATTGCTGCCGCTCAGCAGCAAAGCCAAAGGCAGGAGCAGTCTCCACAATCCGTGAACGTGACTACTCCAGCACCAGCAGACCAGGACATTCCTCATAGCACCGAAGCATCCCGGGCTGTTGCTTCTGGTTCAGGCTCAACTGAAAGAGAAAATGTGGCAAACCCTGTCACTATCTTGGCTGAAGAAAATCTGAAGGTCTTTTCCTACCAAGCAGAAAGCCCACTGAAGACTCCATCCAAACCAATGAACCCAACCCTTGCTGATGTGGTTGAAAAGAATCTGTCCAGCTCAATAGATCAGATAGAGAAGATGGTGAAGAAGAACATGAAGCGAACGCCCAAGGGTGCTCAGCCTTCGAAAAGGGCCCTCCAGCGGCGCACTCTCATGTCCATGCGATGAATTGGCCGCTCTACTTCACATTGGGGAGAGAACAAAGTCCATCTCAGACTTGTCCTCCTTTGTCTTATCTGCTGCTTCTTAGTCGCCAGTCTAACCAACTAGATTGCTTCTGCTCTTCTGTTCCCATCAACCCTGGCATGGTTCCCAGTTGTTTTGCTTGTTTATAGTATGGGGCTCCATGTTTGTCACCACTTGTGTCCTGGGGTCTTGGCTTTACCCAGTACCAGAAATCTTATCCCTGCTTTTGTAGAGGTAAGGTTTTTGATACTGGGTACACATAGACATAGTATGAGGCTCCATGGTTCTCTTCTCTAGGACCAACGATTATGGCCAATGGCTTGTTTGTGCTCTACTTGAATGACTAGGATTAGCAGCTGCTAGTGTCAGGTGTTCTCTCAAGGACAGTTGTTGGTGTGACTGCAGTAAAAGTATGCAAGCATCTAAGCATCTTCTGTGTATTCCAGTGGGTGGCAGAACGACTTAACTCCTAAGTTATCTCTTTGTGCTGTAATATTTACTGCAAAACTAGTGTTATATTAATGATTTTTTTATGCAGCTCAGGCACTTCAGTGCGGTAATATGTTGCAGAATTAGGATACCTGTCTGCTGTGAATCATGGTGGGGAGGAGGCCTCCTGCTGCGCCTAGGGCTGCGCAGAGGCGGAAGCAGCAGCGAGGAGGATGTCGGGTCGCTGCGTAGAGGGTAGCGTGGGGGCGGGTGAGAGTTGTCACGGTGGCTAGCGTTAGGGTTCGTAGCCATGGTGACCCAAGGAGAAAAGCAACCCAATGGGGCAATTCTTATTTTCCTAGATGAATTACAAAAGGGGGGCTGCGGCTATTTATATAGGGCCAGGGAGACCCCTGCGCCTCCTAGCAGCTGCACGGCCACGATAGGGTCGGTTGGGACACCCCTAACCGACTCTATTTTTTATTCCTTATCTCTCTATTTTATTTCATCTAAAACATATCTTATCTCTAATAGATCAATCTGTTATCTTTTATTCTTTATCTCTCTATTTTATTCCATCTAAAACAGATCCTATCTCTAATAGATCGATCTGCTATTTTATTCCTTTCTAAGAGGTTCCTGCGCATGGGCTTCATGTGGCTGGGATGTGGCGCTATTGGGCCTGCGCCGGCTGTAGTGTCGGCCCACAAAGGCGTCCACAACATTTCCCCCCTTTCCGACAAAAAGCTCGTCCTCGAGCTTGAAGTGGGGATGCTTTGTCTTGAAGTCTTCCAGCCGCTCCCAAGATGCATCAGCTTCAGAATGACCTGCCACATGACAAGCAACTCCCAAACTCCTCGATTCAGTCGTGCCCGTTGGACCTTTTCAGCTATAGGTACAACTCTTCCATAGAGAAGTGGTGGCAGAGGCACTACAAGTGCTGGAGCAGAACCTTCAAACTTCTTCAAAAAGGACACATGGAAGACATCATGTATTCTGGCTTGAGGAGGCAGCTGAAGTTTGTAAGATACAACACCAATGCGCTGTAATATCTGGTATGGTTTAAAATATTTTGGACCAATCTTAGATGGAGGCGCCACTATTACTCCCACATCTGTTCTCTGATGAAGCCGCAACCAAACCAATCACCAATTTGAAATTCCACCTTACAACGAGATTTTTTATCTTCATAGCTCTGCATGGTGACTTGGGCCTGCACAAGTCTGTCCTTAATTTCAGCCAAGAACTCATCCCTGTCCTTCAACTGTTTATCCACTGCTACTACTCTGGAAACGCCCTGTTCATAAGCAATAAAAGTTGGAGGGTCCCTGCCATAGACCACTCTGAAGGGCGAGCATTTGAGGGTCGTCTAGTAGGAAGTGTTGTAGCAATACTCAGCCCAAGGAAGCCACTGCAGCCAAGTCTTTGATCGGTCACCTGCCAAGCAACGAAGGTACATAGTGATCACCTTGTTGACGACCTCAGACTGCCCATCAGACTATGGGTGGAAGGCCGAGCTGAACTGGAGGCGGATACCGGCTAGCTGGAATAAGTCCGACCAGAAGAGGCTGGTGAAGACGGTGTCACGATTGCTGACAATGGAGCAGGGGAAACCGTGTAGACGTACGATATCATCGAAGAACGCTGTCGGTACCCGCGATATGGGGTACCCCCGCGCACAGGGGAAAATGCCTAAGGATCTCGCCCTTCTCCGCAGGGAGAACTCCGAAGGCGCCACGTGTCCAGCGGGGCCGGACCTCCCTCTCCTCAGAGGAGAGCTCTGAGCCCGCCACGTGGCCAACAGCAGCCAGACCTCCCCTCCGTGGGGAGGGCTCTAAAGGAGCCGCGTGTCCCGCGGGGCCGGACCTCCCCCTCCTCAGAGGAGAGCTCCAGGCCCACCACGTGGCCGACAGAAGCCGGACCTCCCCCCTCCGTGGGGAGAGATCCGAAGGCTCCACGTGTCCTGCGGGGCCGGACCTCCCTCTCCTCAGAGGAGAGCTCCGGGCCCGCCACGTGTCCAGCAGAACAACGCTGCCTGCCCCTGAGCGGTAGGCAGCGGGAGTAAAGACGCACCATACCTTGCCCGTACAAGGTATTCAAGGCCCGCGCCTTCCCAAGACGCGGAGACGCGGAGCACGCCTCTGTCATGTGCCGTTGCGCCCAGTCGCATCACAGACTGGCGCACGGTGTCAGAACCTGCGAGCCAATAAACACAGCGACAAGACATCCCCTGCCGCCCCCGCCGTCATCAACCACTACGACTAGCATGCGGCATGGGTAGGGCGGCAAGACGAAGACTCAGAAGCCTTCGTCAGAGACAACTACCGACATAACTGCGGATACGATAGTCGGCAGGCAATCTCCCCGGGACCACCTGTCGGGTCCCGGGCCCCCCTTTGTAAACCACACGAGTCTTGGACTATAAAAGGCTCGGGTAGGCAACGTTAGCAAGAGTTCGCACTACAGCAACTCACACCCTAGGCATAATTCATCCTCAAGCTCAGGACTCCGGTTCTGAGCAACAAGCAATACAGCGAGCACCTCTGCTCACCGTGGACGTAGGGTTTTACGCTCCGGCGGTCCAAACCACGTAAAACTCGCCGTGTCAAGCTCCTCCCTCACTCGTTTCTTACGCTTAAGCTCTCCGCAAGCGACTAGCCCCTCCGAAAAAGAACCTCCGCGGGCTGCCCAGAGCAGGTCCGGGGGAAGTGTCGACCACACACTTCAACATTTGGCGCGCCAGGAAGGGGTTTTTTCCCTTGCGCGACGAGTTTCTGCCGACGAAGATGACGAAGCTACCTTCAGCGGCAAGCTCTCCTCCCCCGTGTTCACGACGGACCGTGACTAGCGGGGAATACGTGTCGACGCACTCAGGACGGAGTGTGTCGGCGCAAGCTAGAAGCCAGCAGCCGACTCCGACAACGCCAACTCCGGCAATGCAGGCTCCAACTAGCGTGAGATATTCTGCAGCGCTGAGCGTTCCCCACGGGGATGCGCTAGCTGCAGCAAGAGCGCTACTGCGCAATCCGCCTACTGGGGACGCGCCTCAGGCAGCGACCCAGCAGTGGATTCACGAGGTAGACCGTCTCGTCGTCTCCGCGGCAAACCCTCGACTTCGTCGGGGACGACGCTCCGGCCAACCGGCTGTGTCGCTGACGCGCACGCCAACGGTTGACGGGCAGACGGCGGATTCCAGCTCCACCAGGCTTCAGTCGGCGGACCTGAGGACGGAGCTGGAACGGTGCCACTTGGGCCAGGATGCCTGGGTGTACCTCGAGCGACGTCGAGAAAGGTGTCGCAACCAAGAGGCTGGCGACAGCATGACGTCAGCCTCGACCCAGCCTGAGGCGCAGACCTTCACCACGTGATCTCTGCCCAGGCATAAGCCGCGAAGCATATGCCACAGCCATATGCCCTGCAAACGGCGTCCCCGGTCTATGGCGCAGCCTTGCCCATACCGGGGTACACTGTGCCAGCGGCGAACCAAGCGTTCGAGGCACCAACGCCTGCAGCAACAGGAGCAGGATGTGCGGCCCTGGCGCCCCACCTTCGCTTCGCGAGGTGGCCATGCAAGTTTCGGCCGCACCTGCCCGAGAAGTACGACGGCAACGTCAACCCGACGGAGTTCTTCCAGATCTACTCCACCGCCGTACTTGCCGCAGGAGGGGATGAGGCCGTCATGGCCAACTACTTCCCCGTCACCTTGACCGGCCCAACCCGGTCTTGGCTCATGAACCTCCCCCAGGGTTCCATAACTTCCTGGGGAGAGCTCTGCCAGCAGTTCACCGCCAACTTCGGCAGTTCCTACACCCGGCCTGGCACGGAGCTCGACCTCCACGCCATCCAGCAACAACCTGGGGAGTCGCTGCGCTCCTTCATCCAGCGGTTCTCCCAGGTACGGAACACCATTCCACACATCCAAAACGCTTCTGTGGTGGTGGCGTTCCGGCAAGGCGTTCGGGACAAGAAGATGCTCGAGAAGCTCGTGACCATAGAGGTCTGCGACGTCTCAGAGCTCTTCAGCCTGGTGGACAAGTGCGCCAGAGCAGCAGAAGGGCGGAACTGGCACTCCCTGCCAGCCTCTGAGTCAGGAGGGCAGCCAAGATATGGCGTCGCTTCCTATGGAAGCGGTAGGAAGATCAAGAACCAAGGCGGTGGCAAGATGAAACCGCCGGCCGCGGCCCCCGTTGCCGCAGCAGCGGCACCCAGTGGAGCTCGGGGGCCGTGCCCCGACAAAAGGCCGCGACAGTCACCGGCTCCAGACGGTGGCCAGGGTGAGCTATGCCCCGTGCACGGCACCAGTTACCATACTGCTGCCGAGTGCCGGGAGATCCAGAAGCTCACGGAGCGCTTCCGGAAAGGGAAACAACTTCTAACTGATGCCCCACCCTACCGTCAAAGGGAGGGCAAGCAGAAGGTCGACGCCCCAGACAACGTCGACCACCAGGTGGAGTTCTAGGAGCCTCAGCGCGCCGTGAAGGCGGTGCGCAATCATGAGAGCTCCAGCTCCAGTGATGACGAGCGCCGGCAGATGCTCTACGTCATCTACGGTGGGTCCGCTGACCCCTCGTCCCGAAGCGCGGTTAAGACCTTGCGCCGAGCGGTAGCGTCGGTGGCTCCCCTCCCGAGTGCCGTACCGCACCTCAGGTGGATGGGAACCCCCATCAGCTTTGATGCCACAGACTGCCCCAGGAACATGGCTGGGGCCGGCCAACTACCGCTCTTGGTGGCCCCCACCATCGCCAACGTGAGGATGTACCACGTTTTGGTGGATGGCGGGGCTGGACTGAACCTCATCAGTCGCGCAGCTTTCCAGAAGCTGCAGATCCCGATGGCCAAGCTCACCCCATCGAGCCCGTTCTCAGGGGTAGGGCCGGGACAGGTCGTTCCCTACGGCCACATCAGCCTCCCGGTGACCTTTGGGGCACCAGACAGCTATCGGACAGAGTACATTCTGTTCGACGTGGCGGAGATCGACCTCCCCTTCAACGCCATAATTGGCAGGCCAGCCCTGTACCGATTCATGGTAGTAGCCCACTACGGCTACCTCGTCTTGAAGATGCCTACACCAACAGGCGTCCTCAGGATTCGTGGAGACCACACTGCCGCAGTGTCAGTCTTGGAAAAGCTCCAAGCGCTTACAACAGCTAGAGCACCAACCCCTGGCAGTGCAGAACCAAACCGGCTCCACCCGAGTGCACGCCACCGTGCCTCTACCGTAGCACCCCGTGTGCAACCACTCGACGAGGGTGACGTCCCCTTGAAGCTCGTCCAAATCGGCGCCGATGCCACCCAGACCACCCGGGTAGCCGGGGGCCTGGATAGCAAATAGGAAGGCGCGCTCGTCACCTTCCTCTGGCACAACGTCGACGTGTTTGCATGGCAACCATCGCAGATGCCGGGGATCCTTAGGGAGGTGATCGAGCACCACTTAAAGGTCTTCCCGGACGCCCGGCCAGTCCAACAGAAGCCCCGCAAGCAGTCCATCGAGCGGCAAAACTTCATCCGCGAAGAAATCAAGAAGCTGTTGGATGTTGGCTTCGTACGGGAAGTCCACCACCCCCGGTGGTTGGCGAACCCTATTGTTGTCCCGAAGGCCGGCGGGAAGCTCCGGATGTGCTCGACTACACCAGTCTCAATTAGGCATGTCCCAAAGATCCATTCCCGCTCCCTAGAATAGATCAAATAGTAGACTCGACATCAGGCTACGATATGCTGTGCTTCCTAGACGCCTACTCGGGTTTCCATCAGATCCCTATGTCTAGAGAAGATGAAGAGCACACCTCCTTCATCACAGTAGACGGTCTGTATTGTTATGTCTCTATGCCTTATGGCCTAAAGAACACTCTCCCTACCTTTGTACGTGCAATGCACAAAACCTTCGGGGACTTGATAAGAGACTTAGTTGAGGTGTATGTCGATGACATCGTTGTTAAGGTCAGACAGAGTTCACCCCTACTAGATAACCTGGCCTTAGTCTTCGACAAACTGCGCTCTACGCGCACCAAGGTGAACCCCGACAAGTGTGTGTTCGGCATATCCTCTGAAAAACTCTTAGGATTCCTGGTCTCACACCGAGGAATTGAGGCTAACCCAGAGAAGATCAAAGCCATCGACTTGATGCGGCCCCCCGCCCGCATCAGAGAAGTCCAGAAACTCACGGGATGCCTAGCCACGCTGAGTCGGTTTATACCGAGATTAGTAGAGCGAGCGCTCCCCTTCTTTAAGCTCCTGCGCAAATCCGGCCCATTTGCTTGGACCGACGAAGCAGAAGAAGCTTTCCAGGAGCTGAAGCAACTCCTGACGACCCTACCCATAATGGTAGCCCCCGAGCCCGAAGAGCATCTGTTGCTCTACATCGCGGCGACAGCTGAAGTGGTGAGTATGGTCCTCGTCGCAGAGCGGCCGGACCTCTCATCGCCACAGCCTGCTCCGGTAGCAGGAGAAAGGCGCCACGAAACCCCGGAGGTCCAAGACGACCCCCCAGGTCTCCGAGACAACCCCCCGGAGGTCCAAAACGGACCCCCGGACCCCCATGACAACCTCCCGGAGGACCAACAGGACCTCCCGGATGTGCAACGGGACCCCTTGGAGGTCCAACGGAACCTCCCGGATGTCCAACGGGACCTCCCGGAGCTCCCGAGAAATCAGCGGGACCTCCCGGAGGTCCAAGACGGCTTGGGAGCCTTCGAGTATCAGCTCCCGACAGCCTCCTTGGGCCCACCCACCTCCCATAGGCCTGAGCCCATGGATGAAGATATCTCTGACCTCGGAGGGAGGGTCCGGACCATCCAGAGGCCTGTCTACTACATCAGCGAGGTCCTCCATGACGCCAAGACAAGATACCTGGAGGTCCATAAGCTGCTGTATGCAGTGCTCGTGGCGTCCAGTAAGCTCCGCCACTACTTCTGTCGGTACTCTCAATACCGGGTACCCCCGCGCACAGCGTAAAACTTCCTAAGGACCTCGCTCCCTCTGCAGGGGCGAGGTTTGAAGGCGCCACGTGTCCAGCAAGGCCGGAGCTCCCCTCCCCAAGGAGGATAGCTCCGAGCCTGCCACGTGGCCCAGGAGGCCGGACCTCACCCTCTCCGCAAGGGCGAACTCCGAAGGAGCCACGTGTCCGGCAGGGCCGGGGCTCTCTTCTCCTTAAAGGATAGCTCCGAGCCTGCCACGTGGCCCGGAAGACCGGACCTCGCCCCCTCCGCGGGGGTGAGCTCCGGAGGCTCCACGTGTCCAGCGGAGCCGGAGCCCCCACCCTCCTGAGAGGAGAGCTCTGGGCCCGCCACGTGGCCAGCAGAATAGCGCTGCCTGCCCCCGAGCGGTAGGCAGCGGGCGTAAAGACGCACCATACCTTGTCTGTACAAGGTATTCAAGGCCCACGCCTTCCCAAGACGCGGAGCACGCCTCTGTCAGGTGCCATTGCGCCCAGTCGCATCACAGACTGGCGCGCGGTGTCAGAACCTGCCAGCCAATAAACACAGCGACAAGACATCCCCTACCGCCCCCGCCGTCATCAACCACTACGACTAGCATGCGACATGGGCAGGGCGGCAAGACGAAGACTCGGAAGCCTTCGTCAGAGACAACTAACGATATAACTGCGGATACGATAGTCGACAAGCAATCTCCCCGAGACCACCTGTCGGGTCCCAGGCCCCCCTTTGTAAGCCACACGAGTCTTGGACTATAAAAGGCTCGGGTAGGCAACGTTAGCAAGGGTTCGCACTCCAGCAACTCACACCCTAAGCAACGTTAGCTCAGGACTCCGGTTCTGAGCAACAAGCAATACAACGAGCACCTCTGCTCACCGTGGACGTAGGGTTTTACGCTCCGGCGGCCCGAACCACGTAAAACTCGCCGTGTCAAGCTCCTCCCTCACTCGTCCCTTACGCTTAAACTCTCCGCAAGCGACTAGCCCCTCCGAAAAAGAACCTCCGCGGGCTGCCCAGAGCAGGTCCAGGGGAAGTGTCGACCACACACTTCGACAAACACCCTTGCCACAGATGCGGCACTGTACGGGTGGCTCAGGGGAATAAAGTGGGCGTACTTTGAAAAGCGATCCACCACCGTCAGGATTACCAACTTCCCACCAACCTTCGGAAAGCCTTCAATGAAGTCCATGGAGATGTCACTCCAGACTTACGAAGGTACAGGAAGTGGTTGTAACAGGCTGGCTGGATGAAGATGATCCGTCTTGTTGCGCTGGCACGTGGAGCAACCACGGACGTACTCACGCACCCGTCGTAGCAGTGACTTGTTGTAGAAGGAGAGGCGCAGTCGGTGCGCCATCTTCTGGACGCCCTCGTGACTCCCATCATGTGCCTGAGCCAGAAAAGAGGGTCACAAGGAGGACGTGCCGGGGATGAAGAGCTTCCCTTTGTAGAGGAGGAGGCCGTCACGCTCGGCCCAGTCGGCAGGTGCAGCTCCCTCCTGGAGCTGGGTGTGTAGCTGTTGCGCCTGCTGGCCTGTGGCGGTCTCCGCGCGTAGCGAGTCGAAGAGGTGGAAAATAGGCGCTGATATGGCGTGAATAGCCATCTCCTCCTCGTCGCGACGGGACAGTGCATCGGCTGCCCTGTCGAGACGTCCTGGACTGTACTCGACCTGCAAATCATAGCCGAAGAGCTTGCTCACCCAGGCATGCTGGGGAATTGTAGTTAGGCGCTGATCCAAGATATATTTCAAACTGAAGTGGTCAGTCCGAACAGTGAAGGAGCGACCCCAAAGATAAGGCCTCTAGTGGCGCACTGCCTTCACCAGGCCGATCAACTCTTGAAGTGACTTCTTCAGGAACAACTTATGCGCTCGAAGGAACTGAAACACATGTTTGACGTGTTGGAGGTGTTCAGCCCTGGACCTGCTATACACCAAGATGTCATCAAAGAAGACAAGTATGAATTTCCTAATGTAGGAGTCGAGGACGTCGTTCATCAACGACTGGAATGTTGATGGCGCGTTGGTGAGGCCGAACAACATCACCAAGAACTCATAGTGGCCTCGATGAGTTCGAAACGCCGTCTTGTCGATGTCATCTAGGTGCATGCGCACCTAGAAGTTGTCGCTGCGGAGGTCGAGCTTGGTGAAGAACCTCACGCCGCGGAGCTCGTCCAATAGCTCATCGACCACCGGAATAGGGAATTTATCTTTCAATGTTCGGGCGTTGAGCTCGCGGTAGTCGATGCAGAAGCGCCACGTACCGTCGGCCTTGCGAACCAACAACACTAGCGAGGAGAATGCAGAGGTGCCTTCTCTAATGATGCCCTGGCGAAGCATCTCGGCGCACTGCTTCTAAATCTCGTCCTTGAGAAGCTGGGGGTAGCGGTACGACCGGACAGCTACTGGAGCTGTGCCCGGCAGGAGCCTGATACGGTGGTCGTGACGTCGTGGAGGAGGAAGACTCCATGGCTCGTCGAAGAGGTCCTTGAAGCCATCCAGGAGGGCGCCCATTATGTAAGTGGTTGGCGCCGGAGAGGCGCACACAAGGGTGGGATTGCGCAGCCCCGTCCAGATCACTTTTCATTCTCCACGCCACAGCTCCATCGTGAGGTTCTCGAGGTTCTAGAGGATGGGTCCCAAGGACCGCAACCATTGAACCCCTAGGACGAGGTCGAAGCCGTCAAGTGGGAGCGCGTACCACGTGACATCAAAGTGATCCCCTGCAATCAACAAAGGTACACATGGGCAGATGCCTGTGCAGGAGATAGAGTCGCCGTTGGCGACCAGAACGTCGATGCCTGGCCGCGGCAACATCATCAGACCGAGCTTCTGGATGAGGGGCTCCCTGATGAAGGTGTGTGTGGAGCCTGTGTTGACCAAGGCGGTCAACAGCTTGCCGCGGACGTGGACCTGAAGTTTCATCGTGTTGGCGAGGTCGATACCGGTCAGAGCATGTAGCGAGATGCCCATGTCGGCTATGGCCGCATCAACGTCAACGTCGTCGTCGAGCTCCAAGAGGAAGATCCCCTTGCCGGTGCACTTGTGGTCTGGCGTGTATCGCTCCGAGCAGTGATAGCATTCGCCACTCGCCCGCTTGGCAGCCATCTCATCAGGCGAGAGACGCTTAAGGCGCGGTCGGGATGATGCTGTTGACGACGGGGCTGGTGCAGCCAAACCCCAACTCGGGGTCGTGGTGGTGGCGTGTGACACAGGAGAAGAGCACACAGAGCGTTGATTGGCGGCGCCCTTTTGCGTCCCGCCGTCCGACGTCGCCGCTAGCCGGCGCTCGAAGGTCGTGGCTAAGCTCATGGCAGTCTGCATATTAGTGGGAAATTGTAGCTCGACGTCAGTACGAAGTGGCTCACCGAGACCAGCTGTGAAGAGGTTGATCTGCTGGCGCTGGCTGAGGTCCTCGCAACGGCAAAGGAGTACCAGGAATTGGCGTTGGTACTCCTCTACCGTACCAGTGCGTCGGAGGTCCTTGATCTCAGCTAGGTCATTGGAACGGAGTGGGGGCCCAAAGCGCATGTTCACGAAGTCCGCGAACCGTTCCCACGACACGATGCCACAGTCGCGTTCGAGGGCGGTGTGCCACTCGGCTGCGATACCCTCCAGGTGCATAGACACGAGCCACACCTTCTCTTCACGCATTGTACGTGTCCGCGGAAATATGTCTCGCACTTAGTGAGCCATGGTAATGGATCGGTTTCCCCGTCGAATTCGGGAAAACTGATCTTGTGACGGTGCAGCCAGCCGTCGTCGAAGGTCGGGCGCCCCGGGGGGCGCCTGACACCGTAGTGGTCATCGTTGCCGCCACCGCCGCCGCCCCTGCCGCTGCCGCCGCTGCAGGGAAGGTTGCTGCCCTGCGGTGTGTGTTCTTGCAGGTCCTCGTCACCGGAGAGCTCCCGCTCCGGTGCCTTCTCAACACGCGCAAGGCGCATATTGTGGCGGTCTAAGCGCTTGATGATGTCGATCTGCCCCATCATCTTGCTCATCATGTTGCCGAGATCTTGGAGGGTGAAAGTCCCAGAATCGTCCACGGGGCCGAACATGGTCGCTGCCTCGGAGTCTTTGGATACCAAATGCTGTGAATCGTGGTGGGGAGGAGGCCTCATGCTGCGCCTAGGGCTGCGCAGAGGCGGAAGCAGCAGCGAGGAGGATGTCAGGTCGCTGCGTAGAGGGTAGCGTGGGGGCGGGGGAGAGTTGTCACGGCGGCTAGGGTTAGGGTTCGTAGCCACGGTGACCCAAGGAGAAGAACAACCCAATGGGGCAATTCTTATTTTCCTAGATGAATTACAAAAGGGGGGCTGCGGCTGTTTATATAGGGGCAGGGAGACCCATGCGCCCCCTAGCAGCCGAACGGCCAGGATAGGGTCGGTTGGGACACCCCAACCGACTCTATCTTTTATTTCTTATCTCTCTATTTTATTCCATCTAAAACAGATCCTATCTCTAATAGATCAATCTGCTAACTTTTATTCCGTATCTCTCTATTTTATTCCATCTAGAACAGATCATATCTCTAATAGATCGATCTGCTATTTTATTCCTTTCTAAGAGGTTCTTGCGCCTGAGCTTCATGTGGCTGGGCTGTGGCGCTATTGGGCCTGCGCCGACTATAGTGTCGGCCCGCAAAGAGGTCCACAGCATTGTCCTTGAGCATGATTGCTATGTCTCGTGAGTGTTTTTCTACTCTTGTGCACTGGCCATATGATCCATAACTGAAGTACAAAAAGATTCAATTGAGGTATAATCACCAACACGGAGCCGGATTATCTGAATGAATGATCACTTGTTAAGTAGACTCTGTGCAGTATCCTAATCCAAAATGTTAACTACACTGCGACGGATGTTCATGTTTTGTTCTGGTATTATGAAAACTGGATCGAGTTTCCCTGTTCGGTGCCTATTATTCTGTTTGTTGAACGCTGACTTGCTGAGGGGGGAAGACACCAGAAAATGGAGGACAGGTGTGTCGTGCGCGTGGGATAGGACGTGCGAGTGTTGGTCACTCTCATTAAGCCAGTCATGTTTCTTGTGCAATTGCTTGCAAAATAATACCGGCACTTTTTGCTTGCAAAATAACCCCTATGTTTTTCAATTCCAGAATATAACTTATAAGATGATATATTTTATAATAGTCATTGCTGAAACAACTTACAAATAATGAAAGAAAAGAGATCAGCGTACCAACCTAGTAAAAAAAAGCTTGTTCACATCAATTTTGCTAATTCACGTGATAGACCCTAGCTGGTCACCAAATAGTATTGTGGTGATGATAGTGTCCGGACCTTATGATTTTCTCGGTGAGTTAAATAAATCATTGGGCATTTCTCAACTGAAGGAAGCGTGCAACCTTTGGTAAAGCAGACGCACTTAAGTAAGCAAATGAGAACATATATAAGGAGGCCTTGGCTGAAACATCGATCAAGAGACCAACAAAGCTAAAAAAGCCTCGAGATCACATTAGTTTTATGAGAAATGAATTCTGAAGGAAGTAGTAGACCCTACATTGAGCCGGGATTTGCCCAACAGAAGTGACAAAAGGTATAATACCTAAGCCCACAGTACTATTTCACTGCCGTTTGTCATATAATTGAAATTAGGAGAGTAAAGGATTTTCATTGGTTAAAGAAGACCAAGGGCCAAGGGACCAGCCGGCCATGTACGCCAGCGACACGCGCCCCTCCGCGCGGCAGCTGTGGCGCCCGCCCGTCGGCGTGCTCGAGGTCGGCGTCCTTCGTGAACTGCGTCGCCCGGTACGGGTAGAAGTGGGTGCGCACAAGCACCGTCGTCGACTCGTGCAGCCCCTGGTGGAACGAGCAGTACACACGTGGGGAGGTCTACGACCTGTGCTGTGCACGGTGCTCACGCTCGCCGTCTTGGACAACTACCACCTCGGGAACCCTGCCGCCGGCGTCATGGACCACAGGATCGGCAAGGTCGGGATACGCCTCTCGACGACGGAAATGGACAACGTGCACACCGTGGCGCATCAGCTCGTCGTGCTGCACGCCTGCACCCCTTCGGCCTGCCTCTCCCTCGGCAGCGTCGTGCGCCGCTACTACGGCAGCCCCTCCTTGCACCGTCATGCGCTCGACGCGCTCCGGCGCCAGGCGATGAGCATCGTGGCGGCGAGGCTGGGCCGAGCGGAGCCGCCGCTGCGCCGGTAGGTCGTGGAGTACATGCTGGACGCGGTCTCGGAGCATCCGGCGTAGCAAGCCAACATCTTCCGGAGCGGCGCGGTGACTCGCCGACACCTGCCGCTGGAAGAGCCCGGCGACGACGGTCCTCGTGCACGTGCTCTTCGTCACTCTCACGTGGTTCCCGGAGCTCATCCTGCCGACCGTGTTCCCATACCTGGCCGTGGCAGCCGCACAGCGCACATGGACGCGCGAGGCTCTCGTGCGCCGAGGCGGTGCACCAGGACGAGCTGGACGAGCTTGGAGATGGACACGTTCAAGACTTAGAGGCCCGGCGCGGTGGTGCGGGTCTACGACCGGCTGCGGGGCGTGGCCGGAGACGGGGCAACGCAGGCGAGCGGCTGCGGTCCTTGCTCGCGTGGAGGGATCCGATGGCGACGGCGTTCTGCTCGTCGCCGTGGTCGTGCACTATGTCAAGCCGCTCAGGGTCGTGGCGCTCGTCTTCAAGACTCAAGAGGCTCCCGTTCCAGACTGACACCATGCAGAAAGTAGTTTCTGCTTGATTGAGAACTGTGCACGACTGTTGCTTTTTAACAGTTTAGCTATGTTGTTTAGCTCTTCATCATTTACAATTATGAATTTTGCTACGAACTGACTATGAAGGGCCTTATTGCTGCCATAGCCGCCGGCCTGAGTTGCGGCTCCCTCGGCCCTCCTGACCTTTTATTCACAAATAACCTCCTAATTTGAATCTCGGTCAACCCAAATTAGGTGCAATTATGTAAATATTTAAATGGAAACATCACTAAACAGACCAGCAAGTATAGGATTTCAAGGTATATTCGACAGTGATTTAGATGGAAACCGAAGGTTCACCAGTCAGATACAAAATTCAAGAGGGCACTCAGACCAGGCAGAGATTTTCAGAGGGCACTAGGGCAGCTAATCTAGAAAACCATCTCGTGGGGCTTGTCCCCATCCCTGAGAGAGAACCGTGCGCCAAGGTAAGTTTTCAGATCTGGAACGGCCTCGATAGCTTTGATCAGCTCGGCGTCCAGGGTCTTCTGGTCATCCTTCTTGAACTGCGGCAGGTCCTTGGTCGCCTGAATGATAAAAAGAAATCCCATAAGAAATGGAACAAGGTTGCATAAGAAAGTAAGGTGCAAGAACAAGGTTGCTAAAGAGAGTAAGGTGCAAGAATAACATTGCATAAGAAAGTAAGGTCCACATTATACAAAGAAATGTATACCTCCTTCTCTGTGTCAAAAAGTTCACCCTCAGTCTTTTTCACCTTCCTCTTCTTCTCCCTTGCAAAGTACTTGTCATCAAACTTCTCCACGTTAACACCAGAGATATCAAGCTTCGTGGAGGTTGCAATGACGTAGGTCTGGTTCACACGGCGGATAGGGACTCCGTTGATCTTAAAAGGTCCTGCAAGATGTACAGAAATTAGTTCGAACACAAAGATAAAGGTTATACAGCAAAAATATTATAACATGCAACATCCAGGGTACGAGATAGCTCAGGCAAACCAAGAAAAGTTAAGTAAAGATCACAAGCACTAACCATACTATTAGCATATAGAACACTATATCAACATATGTGTACAAAGGAACTGTATCTTATCAGGAGCAAATGATACAATCAGCATCAGTCCTAAATCTTAAAGACAACCCAATCTTTTACATCTTACACAAACATTCAAGTATCAGGGATACACATCTGCAGGTGTCAACTTCAAAATCAATGTATTGAAACTGTAATAAAACCTTTCTCAAAGTAAACAACCTACATTGCAAATTCCATGCAAGGGAAGAACAGTTTTCACACCAAAATTATTTACATCGACGGATCAGGATGTCATGGTAGTTTAAACGCAGGTGCACTTAAACAATCCTTGAAGACAGTTGTAGGGAAAGGATTGTGAACAGTGAAATCACTGCAATGCATCTAGAAACAAGTAAACTGCAAAATCTAGCTAAACTTTTACACTGACCAACCATTTAACAGTTCAGGACCAATGTATCGATATAAAAAGTTGCCACAGTCCCAATTAGCATAGTATCGCACATAAAACTAACCCACAGAAGACATCACCACAACAATAACACCTACGCAATAAGGAAATACTAAAATCTTGCCACTGAAATATGACAAGACCCATCATTTTCAGCAAGCTTTGCGAGTGGTTCCTTCCAACATGTTTGGACAAAGGCTTTGTTGTTGTTGTTGTTGTTGCTTGCAAGTGATTTCTTCCATTGAACAACAAATAATTCAGAAAATAGTAGCACTGGCAGCATAGATTTGTACAGCACAGCCAACAGCAGAGCAACAATAACTTATTCAAGCATGCCAAACCAAGATGACTAGTAACAAGGGCTCTATCTTCCACAACCGAATGATGGGAACTAGAGGCACACAAAAACTAGTTAAATGTAGCAATTTCGCCTAAATAGCGAAATGTTACCTCTTATTCAACATACATTGAATCCTAATTTACTATCAATCAACACGAAGCAATACATAGAATTTAAACTAAATTGCGTGCTACTAGGAACCTAGGCTTACCAGTGACAAGAAGCAGGCCAGATTTGAGCTGCTTGAGGAACACGACTCTCTTCCCCATGAACCTCCCGGCGACCAGGATCAACACGGTCCCTGGTGTGATGGACGACCTGCATCACAAACCATCAGGATTCTGTCCTCCCAACAGGAAAAAAATCGAACTAACAGACGCTGTTGCCGTCGCGGTAGCCGGGACCTGAGCTTGGTGGGGTTCGCCTTGCGGGTGCTGGGCTTGCGGGGCTTCACATCGTCAGCGGGGTAGAACTTGGGCTCCGCCGCTGCAGCTGGCTTCTCGGCCTTGGGGAATTCGCCGCCGTGCTTGGCCTTGATCGCCCACAGCCCGCGGCGGTGGTACTGGTGGGACCGCGATGCCTTCTTGATTCCACGCGACAGCTTCGTCGTCGGCGCCATTGGAGTGGCTGGTGACGGCGGCGGTGACGGGGAGTGGGCGCGGAGGTGGAAGAGCAGCTATCGGGGGTCATGGCTCCCTTTTATATCTCCTGGCGGCGGGTGTCGTGTGTTGGTAAACCCTAGTTTCCAACTGGACTGTAATGGGCTGGCTAATTGGGCTGTATTACCAATGTTTCTTCTGGGTACTGGCGCACAGTCTATTATAAGTTTCAGTACCTGTGGACTGTACATTTTGTTTTCAGCAAAACATGATTTCATTTATTTTAACTCACAAAAGATTTGGATCCTCCCATCCATGTTGCTGCACGAATCCCTATATCTGAACTAGTATAATTTTCTGACTTGTCACGTAGTTTCTCTACATTTTCTTGCCAACGCAATTGTACAAACTGTACTGTCAGAATGTATACATGCATCAGTCGCACCAGTTTTCTGCAAGATCCTCTCTCTAAGTTTAAATAAAAAATATAGGCAAAAGAGATATTAAAAAATACTCAAAGGATGAAATCCAAGTCTCGCAGATGGCGATGATAGTAGTATCATGTCAATCTTTGTTAACAGATCCAAGTTAACAAGTGTCCTAGTTTGATTTTTGAGCACAACAGCAAAACATATAGCTACTGACTTGTCTACAATACAACTGCAGGCCGTAGGAGATATGAAAACTTCACTAACACCATATACGTCTATTTGCAGAGGGAGCATACAGTCCAAGTAAACCAACATCTGCTACACTCAGTGATTTGTGTTTTCAATTTGGAATGTTTAAATGCATCCCTCATCGACACATTTCTTGAATATAAACTCACCATTCAGCTATATTACAGAAAGAATGTAGCAAGAGAAAATGCTGGCACATCAGGCTATAGAGCACACAGAGAAACTGAATTCCTTTCAACTTCAGGCCAAGCAGCACATAGGCCCTATACATGCATCCCAGGAACACACAACTGGAACAGTAGTGATGCACTCTTTCCCTACCCCAACACAGATCAAAACTGCTTTCTTCCTGGAACGTTCAAGTGGACAGAGTTCGTTGCTTTGCTTCCTTCACCGCAATCTGAACTTGAACAATCAGGCATCAATATGTAGAGATGCTTGAAACAGAACAAGGTGTACATTCGTAAACCAAAGCAACCAAAAATCATCTAAAAATGGCATAAACGAACTAGCTAGCAACAAAACAAAGTAGAAATATTACGAGGGAGAAGAACAACTCAAACTTATATGGTACACACTTTTATTATGAGTTGTGTTTCTTCTGTTCCCTAATTTGGTATGCAAAAATAAACTTGATGATAGGCTCTGATACTGTCTCCCCTACAACAACAATATAGAATCAAAGCACAAAGTGCATCATCCATCACAGATTCAGTAAAGAACAGAAAAAGTGCACGGATTCGTCGGCCATCGTGGAATCCGGTCCACGCCCGTTTGATGAAGATAAACGCGCCCCAGGAAGCGAAGATCCGCCGCCGTCGCCGATCGCGCGCGATCACGGCGCCGGCGACTGGCGCCATGGCCCCCGGCCGTGATGGTGGATGGGGTCCGGGCCGGTGGGCACCTCCCTCTCAGACTCTGCGCCGAACCCCGTCGTGCTCACGTCCTCCTCCGCGCCCTGCGTGCCGGAGAAAAGAAAACCCCAGCCAAGAACGAAACGTCAGAAGAAAAAAAAAAGGAGCCGCCTTTCGTTGCTCCTAAACCGCAGCGACGGCGAGGGGGTCTTTACCTTGGTCACGTCCGCCTTCTCCCGCATGCCCTGCGCGGAGTCCATGGCCGCCATCTCGAGCCGTCGCAATGCCGGCGCTGCACCGCCGGCGAGGCAGGGGAAAGCGTCAGGATTCGGGCCGCGAACGGGGAAAAACGTGGCTACGTGGGTTTTTTACGACGCGCGCAGAGCTCGCACGTACCTGCCCAGGACGACGAGGCGGCGGCGGCGGGCGGCAAGCATGCCAGGAGGACGGCGACGGCGAGCACCGCGACGACGGCCGCATGAGCCATCCAGCAGTGAACCTCGCGCAGGCGCAGCACAAGGGCAAAAAAGAATAGAGACTTTCTCTCTCTTCCAAAACCTCCTGCCCTGCTGCGCCGCAGAGTTGGTTTCGCGTTGTCTGGTGGGGCTCGAACGGGAACCTGGAGCGCCCGGCGCAAGTGCTCGGGGGTTTCCGCCTCCGTACCACGGTCGCGTTCCAGGTGGACACGTGGCGAGTTCGATCACGTGAGTAGGCGGAGGGGTTCCGAGCCGGCACGGTGAGCGCCGTATGTGGGGCCAGTTTGCAGCAACAGGCCGTCTCGGTGCGTCGTGTGCGTGCTTCTCCTAGCCGGGGCCTCCACTCCCATCGCTCGCTGACATCACGGACAGCTGGTGAGTGGTATTGGCCAGGTTGGGGTGGGGCCAGAGCCGTTGGACGATTTCACAGCTTTGCCACTGCTCGGATTCCTTCTCTCTTTTCCCTGGAACGGTAGAGACCGACAAAAGCAGTTGAACTTGTCTTGACCCTTTTTACCCTCGCCAAAAGTGAAAATCCTTGGAGATAATAGATCCCATAGAAATACGGGTTGTGAACTTGTTATTCTATTAGCAAGATCACAAGGTTTATTGTGATGGAGCCTTGAGTTAATTACGTGCGAGAGCGAGATATTTGTAGTAAAACAGTTACCGCTGGGGAGCAAAACCACTAAAGTTGCTATGTTTGAACGGCCAAGAAGAAAAAGCAAGCTGGAATGCATGCTTGTTACATGGCCAAAGACAGACAGCTAGTTCCATGAACTAAGATCCTGAAGCAAAGAGAATCGGCTTTCACAAAAAAGGACCTGGGGAAAAGTACGTACTCTACCGTGCTTTTAGATATGCTGCCCCTAGAGATCAAAGGAAATGTTCTACCTACGTACTCAAACACAAAAATGCCAAAACGTAGTCAACCAGCCAAGCGAATGATTTAACAAAAAGCGCCCGCAGTGTTGCAATACGTATTTGAACGAACGGCTACGTTTTGATTCACTAGCTTTTACCAGAGAAAACATATTTCACGCATTCACAACTGCCCTGAGCAAATCATACGGGACAGGAAATGGGGAATTGCGTAGCGCCCACGATGAACAATGCAAGAGAAGAAGTGCACCTAGTTTATAGTTAGCTCTCGGGATGGCAGCGGTCACGATAGGTGGATTAATTGACGACCCCATATCATAGCATTAAGGCAATCTTTACAAAACTTGATTTATTGATCATACCATAACTATATACGATCCTACGTGTGGAAGATGGAAGTAGTGGTGGGAGTCGGGCCGGGCCGGCATAGCCCGGAAACTTCATGCTTCGGGCCAATTCGGCCCACAGCCCGAAAGCACGACGGACCATTTCAGGCCAGGCCGGCAGGCACAAATTTGGAAACCTCCCGCCCGAGCACGGCACGCGGCCCGACGGGGCAATTTTGGGGCTAGCCAGTCCCGAGCACGGCCCAAATATCTGAAAAAATCCAAAAAAAAATCTGTAAAACCGAAAAAATCTGTAAAATCATAAAAAAAATCCAGGCTTTTTCGGGCCATTTCGTGCCGATGGGCTTATTTCGGGTCATCCCAAGCACATCAGCAGCGCTGCAGCTCACACAAAATGGAAAGAAAGAAAGAAAGAAAGAAAGAAAGAAAGAAAGAAAGAAAGAAAGAAAGAATGCTTCACCAGTGCTACTGGCGAGGCATCAACTTCCCCTCTTCCTACACCTTGTTCTCGATGAGATCTCCTCCTTGGTGGCCAGCACCAGGGCGCCGAGGCAGCACACCGTCCTCGACCCTGCCCTGACGCCCGGCATCGCCACCGCGCGTCTGCCGAGCCGCACCCCCGGATCAGCCGATGAACATGAAAAGGAAAGATCCTGTGCACTCGTTCTAATTAAACGTCAATCTAAAAGAGTATTCTCTGACATTTACAGTTACTTTAGAAAAATTCTTCTTGTACAATACAGTTTTTTCATACTCGTCGTTCTCCTCTGTATCCTGGAACGTGCACAGACTTTTATTACACCGTCACAGATGAACAAACACGCACTGTCTTTTTTACAGCCAATCGCGAGGCTTGCTTGCTTATTACCATAAGTACTCCCACCCGAACGAGACGCCGGCGAGCACCGCCCTATGTAGAGCAACCACTGAACTCCGCTAGCTGCTGCTGCTGCTGCTGCTGCTGCTGATGCTGCGCGCGCCTGCTGACGACGCCTAGCGTCGTCTATGGATTAGTGTTCCTTGAGGAAATCCTTGAACCAGCGGGCGGAGCTCTTGGGGTACCGCTTGCGTCCGTGGTCGTAGTCCACGAGGTTTAGCCCGAACCGGACCGTGTAGCCGTTGGCCCACTCGAAGTTGTCGAGCAGCGACCACGCGAAGTACCCTTTCACGTTCGCCCCGTCCCTGTGGATCATATATGTATCAGAAGCCAGACGAACGACGATGCAACGCCGCTGTCAAATAACTAAACTACCACGCACGCACGTGTTGAAGTTTACTGACGTTAAGCTGTGCTCCAGAAGCAAAGCAAGGATTCTGGGTGTGCTGACCTTATGGCAAGTTGCAAGGCGATGAGGTGCCTCTTGTAGTAATCTACCCTCACATCATCCTTCAGAGCTTCATGCAGTGGTAGGCTCTTATTGTTAGCATCGTCAACACCTAAAGATGCAACGATTTTTTTTTTGAAAATAGTTTCAGTCCATCTTAGTCTCTTCCCCCTCTCTCTCTTTCTGCTTCTTCTTTAACAGAGCAATTTGTTTTTCCTCTGTTATTTATCCAGGAGGTAAAAAATAAACCAACTTAAGGATTTCAAATGAGATCAGAGCTTACCATTTTCGGTGATATAAATGGTTGGATTGCCATAGTTTTCCTTAACGTAAAGCAGAAGCTCGCGGAAGCCTCGAGGGTAGATGTACAGCCAGGGTGAGGCAGCCTAAATAAATCGCAAAAGAAAACGAAAAACACAACGGTGAAGCAGCCTGTATCTGCCGTCACATATAAAACGGGGCACGGGAAATCACTTCCTGCAGTTACCTGTGGACCTATGGGGATACCATTCCGCACACCTAATAAATCGGATAAGTTCAATTAGCTTATGTCAACATTAATTAAATAAGCTACAAATACATGTGCCTTTATTAAGGCAAATCCTTTTTGAGCAGAACGGGAGGGGCAAAAGACCCTACTGCCTAATATATATTAATTAATAAGAGTAAATGCTAAAAAAGAAGAGTACTTTTAAGGAAAAAACCAAACAGATTAGAAATGATCTCAAACGGTTGACTCCATGTTTTGTCAGAAATGCTATAGTAATAAGGTTAAGCTACATGTTTTGTTCTAAAATTTTGAAATAACACTCAAGCAAGAGTTAGAACACTCATAATTAGTATTAGAATTGTGAGAAGAACTGACGATCCTTGGCTTTAGACTCACCTGTAAGATTAGCTCGAGAATCAGTGTTGTAGCTGTTGTTGAGGCCATTTGAAAGAGGAAGGTTATCCGCGTAGTTTGCGGTGTAGTAGTTGAGTCCAATGAAGTCGAATGAACCCTTGACCAACTCGGACTGTCTCTTTGTAAACTGTGGCAAGCGATTCCCGACTAATGCTCTCATGCTTGGTGGGTATTCTCCTCTGATGACAGGGTCCATACACCTACGAGGCTATTCTTATTGAGAGTTTTATTCTTTTGACTTTACGACATTGATTTTTTTAGGACCACAGATACGTACCATCCAAGCATGAAATCTATGGCACGCCTTGCTGCATCGTAGTTTGATTTGGAGCGGGAGAAAGGAACAAACCAGTGTGAGATTAAAGCTATTCCAATCTTTCCCTTTTGGACAGCCTGCATTATTAATTTACCATGTAGTATATGATGGAAGTGGAGTGAAACTGTAGACACTGAACATTTTGTTTTGCCGTTCATTGATGAATTCATAGAGAGAGTTCATCACTGACCTGGTACTTTTCTTTATACAGCTGAACAGCTTCTGCGTGGGCGAGCAGTTGATGATGGCATGCAGTGTAAGGCTCCCTCCCTGAGTCTCCAGCGCTACACTTGCCCTGTTCCCATGGCGAGCAACGGCCAGGCGCGAATGTCCCAGATGCATAGCCGTTGGAGCAGAAGGTCCAGGGCTCGTTGAACGTGATCCAGTGTTTCACTCGGTCACCAAACTCCTTGAAGCATACTTCGGCGTAGTCTTTAAAGTCATTGCTGCAACGATTACAGTTCTCTTTATTTGGCGATATAATTTTGCGGCTGTTACTCTCTGCACATTATTAAAGCATACAGAAAGTGGATATGTGATTATTTTTGTAATCAGTTTTGCTGTAAGTGAAGTTACTTTTCATGAAATAGTTTTGATGTTGGTTTGGTGTTGTTTGAGAAATAAAATAGTCTGTCCAATGGTGTACCTTTCATCAGGACGAGCAGTAAGCAATGTATTCACCAGAAAAATAGGCAAAAGAACCAGAAGCTATTGACAACTGAAACTAAGCATACTTCAATTGGTACTCTTGAGAATGTTGATGCACGCTTTTTAAAATGGATCTCACCGCTGTACTATATTATAAATCATTTAGTACAATTTCAGCACAACTAAACAATCTCTTACATACTCGATCAGTGTTTATACTATCTTTTATTAAGTAGCAGTCAGTTTTCTCAATGTGGCGGTCTCTTTCCAGAGTGACCTATATATAGAGAAAGGAATACTAGCCTTTCTAAGCTGAAAAGGGACCGGAGCTGGAATCGTTGACTTACATAATATTTGGGCTAAGAAATCCTCCGTATTTATCTTCTAATGCCTGAGGAGAGTCCCAGTGGAAAAGGGTCACAAATGGCTGCACCCCTGCAGATACATTTACAATAATGTGCATTAACCCTTGACGATAAAGCTTTCCTTTAGATGGTAAAGCTTTCCTTGTGCATACCTTTCGATAGGAGCTCATTAATCAGACTGTTGTAGTACTTGACGCCTTCTCTGTTGACTCCGCCGCTCATGCTCCCATCTACATGATATTCTAGTTTAAGATTCGATATCTTGGACTTTGGAAGATGAGCGAGAGTTATCTAAAAAATAAGCAAGACAGTGCACTGTTGCAGCACAGCTAGCTGGTAGAACAGCGGGTTATTAGGCTTACTTGCAAGAATTCTAGTCCATGAGATTGAGAACCTGTACGCATCCATCCCCATATCCTTCATGAGGCGCACGTCTTCCTGCATTTTTTCCCGGCAAGTTTCTTTGGATCAGTGGCGTGCATAAGCTTAATCTGGTAGACATAAACATCCGTACACGAACCGCATGCCCCGTTTTTGAAAAAGAGAAAAAAATACTGAACTCATAGTACCTTGTAGAGATGGTAGGAATCCACGGCCACATCACCGTTGCTTCTATCGGCGATTTTTTCTGCAAATAATAAATGTTCCTATTAACACTCCTCAGTTATTTTGATTTTCCTGTCATTTTTTAGATCTAACACGAGATGGATGCAGTTAGCCTGTCTGTTTCACGTGTTTATACTTGTCAAATAAAACTCTTCTGTTTCTGTCCTTTTGAAGGGGACGTTTTAAATTTAGTTTTCATTACCCCTATACCACTATAGTAAGATAAATCATTCAACGGTTTGTCTAGTGCACAGAGTTCAGAACACTCCTCGCACACGATCTCTTCCTGCTGCGTCGACTGGTAAGCAAAGATAACAACACGTACGCCGTTGACGAATGTGGGCAGCCTCAGGCTGGCGCGCGGTTTGTCAAGAAGCATGTCCTTCAGACTCACGTCTCTTACGCCAATACAACTAAATACTCTCCATTTGAAGTAGGTTGAGGGGAATTGGAGTAAACATTAGTTCATTTTTCACTCCATTCCACTCCAATCCACTCCAGTTCTTATGACGCAAACAAGCCCTCAAGCAGAAAGTAGGATATACTGTTGGAACGAAATGCCACAGGCTATACTTAATAGTGTTGAACGCCCGTACAAGTTACGATAAGCAGAAATCTGCAAACAAGCTGAAGCTAGTAGGACAGACAAGCATGCATAAGTTGGAAGTGGAGGGCTAGGTAGAGATGTGGACGACATGCCTGGATGCCGGTGAGTGAAGGTGTCCCAGATGCTTGGTCCTCGGCCCCCGTCCATGGCGCCACCCTCGTACTGCATGCCAACATCATGTACATATGGTTCAACATACTGATTTCACTAGCCAACGACTACTTGGAATCGCACCGGCCAATACACTGAGTTCTTTTTCACTAGAACTCGAATTAATGGTCAACTGAGTGAGAAGGCAAGAACCACCTGCGCGGTGTGCATGTATGTGGTGCGAATCAAAACTAGGATCGAACTGTCACCTGATAGGCTGACGAGGCCGTCCCGAAGACGAACCCCTCAGGGAAGCTTCTCCGGCTGATCGGCGGCAGGCCGCTGCCAAGGCCGTCGTGGGCGCCACAAGCGACGGCTAGCGTGAGGAGCGGGACTACAAGGCGACCAACCATTGTAGCTACTCTCGCAGCCATGAGATGTGGAACAGCAGAGACACGAGAGAGCTTGTAGGTGCCTGCATATATAGGCCAGGCTATAACGCATGGCAGGGAACGAACACGTTGTTTTTTTTCCTCTTCACGAGTGGTAACCCCTGCCATGACAGGGACAATGGCAGATCTCTAGCGTCTGTCTATTGTCCAGTTCCCAGTTGGACAAATCTCGCCGCTCGGTTGAAGAAGAAAAAAAATCGAAACTTGTGTTTGTTGCATCAGTTTCTTGGATCTCATGTAAATAATTGAGTACTCAAATCTCATGTAAATAATTAGCCGTAAATGATACTCGTGCTGAACTGCACGCTAATCTCGGTGGGCGAATTCCACCGTGTAAGCAACCTAGCTATACCAATGCGAAAGAGCACCCAATTTACTAGTAATATGAAAATGGTTTGGATTACCATTTGTTTTTCCATTGTGGAGATGTTTAAGTTCCTCTTAGTTACGGTTATGTTTTCAGCAGGGCCGAGAACTGCACTTTGGTCTCGGGCTGTTGGGCCGAACCGGTCGGGTGACACTAGACAGTCGAAGCGGCGGCCCAACAAGCATTATTCCTCGCACTGCACAATTGCACGAAGCATGCGTACAGTACCGAATTATTGTGCCTCAGCGGCCGTTCGCGCAGGGCGGCAACGGCGTTCCGCAGAGGCATTTGTTGTGCTCGTACGCCGCCGCCTTGAACTGCGCCATGTGCCCGCCGGTGGGTACCTCCCCGCAGAGCTCGTTGTAGCTGAGGTCCAGCACCGCCACCTTCGACTCCCTCAGCGACGCCGGCACGCCGCCGTAGATCCGGTTGTGGCTCAGGTTCAGGAACAGCAGGTGCTGGGGCATCTCCACGCCGGTGAGGTTGAACCGGAACCTGTTCCCGGACAGGTCCATGGTCCCGCTCAACGTCCTGTGCCGCCCGAAGAGGAACGACGCGTCGCCGGCGAGCCGGTTGTTGGCCACCCTGAACTCCATCATGTTCCTCTCGAACGCGTACGTCCAGGGGATGGTCCCGGACAGCCGGTTGCCGTCCAGGTGCAGCGCGGCCGGCCCGTCAGGCGTGCTGCGCACCAGCCGCGGCGGGATGGTCCCGACGAGGTCGTTGTACGCGGCGTTGAAGTAGGACAGGTGCGGCAGCTTCTGCAGCGACCTGGGGATCGGGCCGGTGAGCCTGTTTTTGAAGAGGCTGACGGAGGTGAGGTTGGTACGGGAGAGCGACGCCGGCAGCGAGCCCGAGACGTTGGTGACCATGATGTTGAAGATGGAGAGGTGCCGGAGGTTGCCGAAGGAGTCCGGGATGGGGCCGTGCAGGCCCGGCATGTTGATGATGCTGAGCGTGTCCAGCATCTCGAGGTCGCCGATGGCCGGCGGGAGCGTGGAGTTGATGTTGAGTAGGTTCTCGAGGAAGAGCTTGGTGACGCGGCCCTGCTGGTTGCACGCCGCGGGCCACCACGAGATGCAGGTCGTGCCGGGGCGCCACCCCGCGAACACGTCCGGGTTGCCGAACTGCTCCCTGATCTTGATGAGCGCCGGGAGGTCACGGTCCGACAGCTGAGACACGCAAAGCGACGTCGCGAGAAGATGGAAAGTTAGCAGGAGGGGGAGGAGAACCCAGTGGCTGGCCATGGCGTATGTATGTTTAGCGCTGTAATCAAAACTGTTTGAGGTGTGCCATGATCAGCCGCATGATGCGTCTGTGTATTTTGTAGGCGCGCGCCGAGGTCAATCGCATTGGGGGGGTTGACGAGTGATCTTGAAGGCAACCCTTCGTTCGGTCAACATTTCTGATGCGTCGTTTGTTGCAGCTGCAAGGAAGGGGAACATGTACAGTTCCTTTGACGTGCACCCATGAAACGACTCGTCCTTCGTAGATGTAGGTTCAGTCATCGTGGGCTCGCGGCGCGCGACGCACCGGAAGATTCTTGGGGTATCATCTCAATCCGTCGTTGTAGTCCACGAAGTTGATCCCCAATCGGGCCGTGTATAGCCGTTTATCCACTCGAAGTGTCGAGCGACGAACATGCGAAGTACACTTCCACGTTTGCTCCATCCCTGCGAAGACACACGTAGAGTGCGATAATGGCATCCTTCAGTGCTTCCTGGAGTGGCAAGCTGTTGTTGTTGACTTCATCGACTCCTAAAACAAAGAGAGATAAAAATACTGCATATGTGATTCACAATGCAAAGATAGGCGATTCAATGGATTAGCTGTATAGAAGTAAAAGTAAACCACACTAGTATGGATGTTTGGAGCCAAACTCCTAGCAAATACTGAACATGTTTTTTACTAATGGTATAAGATGGAGCCAAACTCATGGCAAATCCACGAGGGGTGAGGGGATTTGCATTCAGGTCCACATGATTTAGTTTAATTTTGGGAAAATAGTCAAATTTGTCCTCCATCTTTAGTCATAAACTCAATTTAGTCCTTAAACTTTGAAAGGGAGCAATTTAGTCCCCGAAGTTTAGTTTTAAGTTCAAATTCATCCATAAGTTGAGGTGGCAATATTCCACGTCAGCATGTCCAGTCAGCGAGATTTGTCTCCTAGGTGCGATAAACCCCTATTTATACCGTAATATTAAACTTTTGACACATTTAAAATAAAATCTCCATTAGAACAAAAGTAGAGTAATTATTGAATCGTAATTTGACCTATTTTAGTCATATCTATAAGCCATGTTATTGTCAATTTCAATAAAAAATAACAAAAAATGTTAGCAAACAAGACAATATCTATGCATTTTATCATTTACAACAACATATATATATATACTTATACGCATGAATAGTTATGTAGATAACTCGCTATAAAATAATTTTGATGACTGTACATACGACATGGACTGTCACCTTGTATCAGGGATGAGTTTGAAGTCAAAACCAAAGTTCAGAGACTAAACTAACCCGTTTCAAAATTGAAGGATAAAATTGAGCGTCACACTAAAGATGAGGGATGATGTTGGCTATTTCGGCTTTAATTTTTAAATTGATCATTTATTCAGAGCAGTCGTCCCGTCTCAACGTGAGAAAGAACATTGTATGTTGGTGAAATTAGCTTTAGGATGTTGAACTTTTTTGTAGAATTGGCCATTTCACATTGAGTTTTCTGTAATTAACTCAGCATCACTGTTCTCTGAGGAAAGGTTTTGCTGGACGTAAGCTGTGAGCATGGATGAGACGAGAGCGGACAATAACAGGAGGAGAAAACCGGGGAGGTAGCCCCGCTCCCCCCATCATCATTACGGCTATAAACCGTAACAACTCATCACCCAGCGAAGCACAGCTGCTAGCAGCCTCCCCTCTCACTTCCTCGGACGAATCTGGAGATGATTTCTTTCGAAATCACGTACGTGCGCCGCAGTAACGGCGAGCTGCGTCTTGGGAGTACTTGCTCATGGCCTGGCTACGAATCCCAGGGAGAAAGTTAATACCCCCAGCATATGCACGAACTCTTACCATAAGTACCGCAAATCCGCATTGATTGCCCAGCCTCTGCTCGGGAGGGGGACGCGCGTTTTTCTCGCCCGTTGATTCCGTGCCGCCCTTCGCCGCATTTCAAATTTCAATCATCCCCTTCGTTCCTTCGTTCCGGGGGCAGCAGAGCAGAGTTTCGTTCAGCAAGGCTACTCGCTCGCTCGGTCGCCGAGTTAGGAGGGAGGTGGAGATGATGCACGCGTGCTTCCACGGCGGGGGCAGCGGCAGCAGGATCACCAAGTCCGTCGCCGTCATCAGGGACCTCACCAAGGGCGTACGTGCGCCTTCCCTTTTTCTTCCTTCCTTCCTTCCGCCTCTCCGATCGCTCTGCGCCGTGCGCGGACGCGTAAACGTGCTGTCGTCGCGCGTGCAGATGAAGGCCATGACCCTCAAGGTGAAGGGAGGCGGCGGCGGGAGGCGCGCGCGGGCTCGGCGGCGGCGGTCGACGGCGGAGGACGAGGAGCCGCAGGGCAAGAAGGACGCCGCGTCTTCGTCCGCGTCCTCGTCCGCCAAGATCGCGCCGGCGCAGCCGCACGAGGAGGAGCACGGAGGCGGGGAGCACCAGCACTGCGACAAGTGCTGCTCCCCGCTGGACGGCCACGTGGCTGGCGGCGAGGAGGAGGAGGAAGGGGAGGGCGCGGCTCCGGCGGACGCCGCCGGCAGCGACGGTGAGTGGATGGCGGAGCCGGAGCCCGGGGTGCTGATGACGCTGGCGCCGCGCGGCGACGGCGCCAACTTCCTCCGCCGGATACGCTTCAGCGGGGAGCACTTCCCCGACGCGCGGGCGGCGCAGACCTGGTGGGAGGACAACTGCGACCGCATCGTCGAGCTCTACAGCGTCGTCGTCCAGACCGCCGAGCACCCCTCTCGCGGCGAGGACGACGACGACGATCCGGCGGCGCCCGTAACCCCGTGCCAATCCGAGGACGACGAGCAGCTGCGGCCGGTACGCCATTTTTAATCGTTCGATCTGTTTTGATTTCATCTCCCGCTGCTCCGATCCTCAGCGTCCACGGATCGGGATCCTCGGCGGTCGCTGCTCTGCCAGCCGTTGATTGCCGCTCAACGAATCCTGCGACTGCCGAGGATCCTGATCAAGATTCCACCTACCCTTTGCCGTACCGATCAGAAACATCCAGTACGACGGCGAGGCAATAAAAGATTTGCAAATACAAATCTCGTTCGAGACGCCTGTTTCGATCGTTATTTCGTGCCATCACTTCGCATCGTATCCAGCCATCCTGTTGATGACGGAGACGCAGAGCAGCCGTTCTAACTGCTAGTTGTACGCAGGATGATAACTAGGAGACCAGTGTACCCCAGGAGTGATAATATTCCCCTCCAGCAAATTAAATTGCCTGTACACAAATCGCGATGTGTTCGACAAATGTCACTTAACCAGGCACTAGACGATCCAGCAGTAGCGCTAACTCTAATGGAGCTCGCATTGGTTGGGCTTTTCGCAGGATGGGGAAGACCTGGAGTACTCGGCATCATGCTCGGCGTCGGGAGGGTCCACCTCCAACTTCTCCGCGCCGTCCAGCGGCAGCGGCAGCGGGTCGGCCAACAAGGTGGACTCCCCGATCCTCGGCCTCGTCACTGAGCCCAACAGCAGATGCAAACGATCGCCCAAGGCCAGGCGCAGTCGGAAAGCCGGGCAAGAACAGTGAAACTGAAGGTTCCATACATGATCGTCGACCACCTTGCAATCAGGAAAGCATCTGCTGCATCTTGACTGAACTCGTCTATACCGTCGTTTGCTGCAATGTATAGTTCTGAAACTTCCTGATGAAACGTCCAAACGGGCCCTTATTTGACTTCTCGTTGCCCAAAGTACGAGAAATACTACTCCGTATCATCAACTTATCGAGATGTAATGTTACAGAAGGGAGAAAAAAATTGGCCACACGGCCAGGCCAGTGCGTGTGCATTGTATGACTTCGAACCCCCTATGATCACAAATGTCACACTACAGATTCAGAAAACAACCATTGTCTCGTCAGAAAACAGCTGAGGATGCATTTCTTCACTTGGGTCTACTCAACATACCCCCGCCTCCTTACTCGTTGTCGACATGTCCTGTTCGACAGCGTCTCCGTTCTCAGTTTGCATTAGCGTCCAATGGAGTGTTTCTACTACTGCATGAGAACTGCAGGGTCACACCTCGCTTTCCGTGCTTCGGCCACGCGAAGCTGCCGAGATCCCCGTGCTTCCAGATCCAGCAACCTGAGCAGGTTCAATTGAACTCAGCGATGCGGCATGCAGTCATAAATATGCTGCAGGATCGAAAAAGATTGCAGTAGTAGTAGTTCTGTGGCAGGCACTTGAACCAAAATCCTTATCCAGCAGCGCAATCACTGAGTTCAGAGAACACTGTAAGACATCTGCCGCCCCAGATCACCCTAATCTCCATTGCTGGGCATCAATAAGGCTGCCCGCAGCTGGCGCCTGTATCCGCTCCTTTCCGCCAAATGCAGCGGGTGCGCCCGTAGCGGCCGCGCAACTGTTTACACTAACCAGCATATCTAAGGCTATTCGCACTCTTGGACCTCTATATTAGGCCTTTAAAGGAATATTCTTAACCTTTTACAGTTGACTCTAAAACATTTCTACCTTTACAGTTTATTTGTCCCCACTCATTCACCTCTAAATCAGATCTCTATATCAATTATCAACTATTCTATATTAGATAATACAACTATATATAATTTATATTATTTTATATAACTACTTATGTTAATAATATTATATCTATAACTTATATAAAATCATTAAATTTATTTTTACTTCTTTTCCTCTCTTTTTTTCTTATTTTTTCCTTTTCTCTTTTTTCCCACACATCTTTTTTCTTATTTTTCCTTTTTTTCCCTTTCTTTTCTCCCTTTTCCTCCCTTTTTATTTTTTTCCTTCCCTTTTCCCTTTTCTTTCTTTTTTTTTCTTTCTTCTTCTTTTTCTTTCCTCCCTCTCTTTCTTCCCGGAATTTCCAGGAACACTGTACGCACCTGGATTTACAGGAGTTGTACCGACGCCCGCTGCAGCCACACGCTACCTGCGCGGCCGCAGAATTTGCAGGCGCGGCGCGGGTAGCGGCGGCCACTGCGCCCAGCCTAAGGCTGCCCTATAGCACCTATAATAGCAGAGAAATGAAGAAAGAGAGGAGGGGAATAAAGAAAAGAAAAGGAAAAAAGGGAAGGAAGAAAGGAAAGACAAGGAGAAGGAAAAAATAGAAGAGATGGAAATGTGAAAAAGAGAAAAAGAATAAAAGAAAAGAAAACAAATAAAATTTGGTGTTTATGTAAATTGTAAATATATTATTATTAATATAAAATTAGTTATATAAAAAAATATAAAATATGAGTTTATTTTGTTATGTAATATAAAAGATTTGATATAGAGGTTTGATTTAGAGATAAAGAATTAAACTGTAAATCTGAAGATAAGAATCTTGTGACTGTAAAAGTCTAATAATATTCTTTTAAATATTCGATATAGAAGTATATGAGTGTGAGCAATCTAAGTCCCACATCACCAACATCTAACATTTCAATTTGCAAACAGCATTTCAGGTTTGCATTTTTTTTTCTTTTGTGGGAAGTTGATGCAGATAAACAATGGCATCTGTACAGACGGACATAGAAACACTTTCGCATTGGCACGCCTATTAATCTTGCAATAAGGCAACCACTGATTTGAAAAAAGAAATTAACTCCAACGCTTCTGCAACGAAATCACTTTAAACAACATGACATTTTTGCCATAACCATTACAAATAGCACAAATTGCTGGTGATACCTAGTACTCCCTCCGTTCCATTTTAATTGACGTTAAAAGGGAACAGAGGGAGTATTATCGAGCAATGTCCATGTCTCAGCCAGTATCTGCATTACAGTTATATACCTCAAACAACGGCGCCATCAGATGCGATTGGGCCGGACCCAGAAGAGCTCACGGATGACGGCCGCGACGATCACGATGCTGGGCACGGTGGTGAACAACACGCCGGCCACGGAAAGCGGCGGGTGCACCCTCACGGGACCCCTCCGCGCACGCCGCCGGCGCGCGTACCCGCTAAGCTCGGCCTCGCCCCACCGCTCTGGCGCCGGCTCGATGCCGGCGGAGGGCACGAGCGGCGGCGGGAGCTGGAACGGGCACCGGGACCGCCAGGACGAGGGCGGGAGGCCCAGGCGCGCCGCCCGCGGGAGGAAGACGGCGGCGAGCGCCCAGCGGAAGAGCGAGGCGCCGGGGCAGAGGAAGGGCGGGTAGGAGGCGGTGGCGCCCGGGCACGGGACGCGGGAGGCGAGGAAGAGCTGCGAGTGGAGCGACGGCGAGTGGGAGGGGTGGATAAGGATGTGGGTTAGCGCCTCGGCCCGCTGCGCCCATGTGGGAGCGGCACGGGCTTTGGGCTCCGCCATGGGGAAGGCAGGAGACGTGCCGCCGTTGTGCGAGCCGAGCACAGACGGAGGGGACGCCGAAAGGATAAGCTTAGGCTATATCGTATTTACGCGTACACGAGTACTCGTACACGTTCGCTGGTCGAAACAATGTACAATACAGTAGAGTCGTACGCAAATGCTGGAACTGCCGCTCCAGACGACGACTCGGAGTCCCGCGCGATCTGTCCCACTCCCATGGCGCCGCAGGCCACGACGGAGATGCTTCCCCTGGCGTCTTCTTCGAGCCCAAAACCGCCGCTGCCTCCTGGAGCTCGACCTCGTCCCCAGGGCGCTCCACGGCAACCGGGTCCTCGACGAGCACGGCGCCCAGGGTGGCATAGCCGACGGCGTCGACGTCTACGCCGTGCAGCCGGAGGCCCGCTGCTACTTCTACGCGAAGGGGCCCGCGTCGGCGGGAATTTCCAATGATCGCCGTGTCCAGCATGCTGGATCCTCCACTATTCTAGTGGGTGGCGTGATTCATAAAAGAGCACAGCTACAATGCAATCAAGCAAAAATCTTTCTTATAACCTATAATTTTCATCCTAATGCTATTACATTTTTTAATTAATTCCTATCGGTACTGTCGAAATGTTCGGTCGACACTTCCCCGGACCTGCACTGGACAGCCCGCGGAGGTTCTTTTTCGGAGGGGCTAGTCACTTGCGGAGAGCTTGAGCGTATGGACGATTTAGTAAGAGCTTGACACGACGGGTTTTACGTGGTTCGGACTGCCGGAGCGTAAACCCCTAAGTCCACGGTGAGCTGAGGTACTCGCTGTATTGCTTGCTGCTCAGAACCGGAGTCCTGAGCTTGGGGATGACTGATGTCTAGCGTATGAGTTGCTGGAGTGCGAACCCTTGCTAACGTCGCCTACCCGAGCCTTTTATAGTCCAAGACTCGGGTGGCTTACAAGGGGGGCCAGGACCCGACTGGTGGTCCCGGGGAGATTGACTGTTATCTACCGTATCTGCAGTTATGCCGTTAGTTGTCTTTGGCGAAGGCTTCTGAGTCTTCGTCTTGCAGCCCTGCCCATGCCGCATGCTAGCCGTAGTGGTTGATGACGGTGGGGGCGGCATGGGATGTCTTGTCGCTGCGTTTATTGGCTGGCAGGCTCTGACACTGCGCGCCAGTCTGTGATGCGACTGGGCGCAACGGCACCTGACAGAGGCGTGCTCCGCGTCTCCGCATCTTGTGAAGACGCGGGACTTGAATACCTTGTACGGGCAAGGTATGGGGCGTCTTTACGCCCGCTGCCTACCGCTCGGGGGCAGGCAGCGCCGTTCTGCTGGCCACGTGGCGGGCCCGGAGCCCTCCTTAGAGGAGAGGGGGGGTCCGGTCCCGCAGGACACGTGGAGCCTTCGGACCTCTCCCCGCAGAGGGGGAGGTCCGGCTTCTGTCGGCTACGTGGCGAACGCCCGGAGCTCCTCTCTGAGGAGAGGGAGGTCCGGCCCCGCTGGACACGTGGCACCTTCGGACCTCTCAACCGCGGAGGGGGAGGTCCGGCTTCTGCAGGCCACGTGGCGAGCCCGGAGCTCTCCTCTGAGGAGAGGGAGGTCCGGCCCCGCCGGACGCGTGGCGCCTTCGGAGCTCTCCCTGCGGAGAAGGGCAAGATCCTTAGGCATTTTCCCCTGTGCGCGGGGGTACCCCATATCGCGGGTACCGACAGTGGCCCCCGGGCCCATCTCAGGGGAGATAGCGAGCCCGAGGTGGGACCTCCGTCTCTTCTGATCCGCACACTTTTTCTAAGTCCCGCATTGACCGCTGCCAGAGCACGAACAGTCGCGGGATCGTGGGAGCGTGCGCCCACTTGATGGTTACTTTTACCGCGGCGGTTCCCTAGGCCGCCACTTCTGCATGTTGCGGCGCTTTCTTGGGGAACCGCCGAAGCGCCTTG
This sequence comes from Neostapfia colusana, assembly GCA_030760725.1. Classification (NCBI taxonomy): domain Eukaryota; kingdom Viridiplantae; phylum Streptophyta; class Magnoliopsida; order Poales; family Poaceae; genus Neostapfia; species Neostapfia colusana. Next base: position 5,728,465 of record JASWHV010000017.1, on the reverse strand, counting down.
CCGGCTCGTCTTCTTGGGAGGTTGACTCCTTGACCCACCGCTTCAGCTGGGCGGCTTGGGTCCACTTGCCATTGAAACTCTGTCTCGGAGCCGAAGCGGTTGCCGATGCGACGTATTCGAAGAGTTTCGAATCGCTTTGAATCGTACCTGGAAGGTGTGAATGGAAACCGCAACGTGGGCATGCTCCCCTTATAAGGCTTCCAGCACTTGCACCTTCCTTGAGTCTCTGCGGCCTTGTCTTCTTCCATGGCTTCTAACCCGCCTTTGGGGGGAATCGCTCTCGATTTCCTCCGGCGACGGCGTCTGCACCAAGTCTAGGACCCAGGGAGCCTGCATGCCTTGCCTCTGGAGGTGGCGCCTCCAAGAGGTCTCAGGTTTGTCCTTCCGACGAGACTCTTCCTAGGCGACGGCAGGCTGAAAGTTCCCTGGCGTTGCGTCCCTTCTCAGATGGTGGAGTCTTCAAAGAAACTGCTGATACACCGAGGCGGCTTCAGGCGGAGGAGTCCCCAAGGAAACCGCTGAAGCACCAAGGAGGACTCCAGGCGGCAGAGTAAGAAGACCGCTGAAGCTGCGGAGGGGGCTTCAGGAGCACCCTTGATGACACCGGCCTTTGCGCTGGTGATGAGGGAAGTCTCCAAGGAAACTACTGAAGCAGCGGAGGGGCTTCAGGAGCATCCTTGATGATACCGGCCCTTGCGCTGATGATGGCCGAGGTGATTCCTGCGCTCGGGTCACGGAGCGGGAGAACGCCGCCAGGGCTGAAGCCTGATGACGTGGCCGTTCTTGCAACTTCTAGTCTCTGGTCGTGCCAGGGGAACCCTGGGGCTTGTTTCTTTCTTTTTCATCGAGTTTGTAGTCCAGCTCATGGAGCCATGAATACATGAACTCTTACGACCCTTCGTGCCTGCGATGTTTTCTGTCTTCTTCTTGGTTTTGCCTGGCCGAGCCCTTAGCTCCGCAAGGTGCTCAGAGGCCTTCACCAATCTCGACGTTCTGCTTCGGCACCTTCCCCGGGTCCTTACTGTATTAAGGGCCCCGGAGGTCTTCGCGGCCCGCCTCATGAGGATGGGGAGGCCCGGATCTGCCGGCCACGTGGCGGGCCCGGAGCTCTCCTCTTAGGAGAGGTAGGTCCGGCCCCGCGGGACACGTGGGGCCTTCGGACCCCTCCTCTCAGAGGGGGGGGGTCCGGCTTCTGTTGGCCACGTGGCAGGCCCGGAGCCCCCCCAGAGGAGAGGGAGATCCGGTCCCGCTGGACCCGTGGATCCTTCGGCCTTGCCTTGGAGTTCCGGTCTTGCGTGATCCCGCAGTGGCCCCCTGGTAGGGGCGTCCCATTGGTCGGGTGCTCCTACCATACTCCTGTAGGGATTTGAGGCCGAGAGGTCCTGCACACAAGTAAGGGAAACGTAATTCTCCTTGGGGGCTCCCCCTCCTTTATCTCGTAGTCTTATTTGGCTCACGGTCCCTAACCATATGCACGGTGCTTGGGGACTGTAGTGCGCGAAGTGCCGGGGGCTCGGGGCCCCTTCGACTATCGGCAGGTACCTCCGACGCAACCGCCTCTGGTAGGGCAGCAAATGCCGACTAGGGGTGAGAATGAGAAGAGGGAGCTGAGCGCATGGCGGCCATGCACCGTAAGTGTAGTCATAAAAAAATTAGTACATAATTTAAATAAGTACGAGGAAAGAGCAAAGTAGAACAAGTTTCTTTTCATATAATTTTCCACAGGAGGAAGGCAGGCTAAACATGGAGGCCACGACCCGCCCCATTAAGAAGGGAAGCAAGACTCTACGCGCTTGGAGTCGGAACCAGGCAAAGCTGAACGTAGTCCTGTACCGTCCCCTGGGACTTAGTTGTTCCGAGCGCTGTTCCTGTACTCTATGGAATTTATTACGAAAAGAAGAGAATGTCCTATCTTTGCTCTTAGGGGTAGAACTTACGGAGGTGTTCTATGTTCCAAGGGTTTGGGAGCAGGTACCCCTCCTCGGTGCAAAGGCGTACGCACCCGGGGCGGCACACTTTTGCGACTCGGAAGGGACCTTCCCAACTAGGGGAGAGTTTGTGGGTCCTTTCGCGAGAAAGTATGCGCCGCAGCACCAGGTCACCCTCCTGCAGCTCCCGGGCACGCACAGATCTCTGGTGGTAGCGACGAAGCACTTGTCTGTACCGTGCGTTACGGAGTGCTGCATGCAATCGGACCTCGTCGACGAGGTCGATTTCTCCACGCCGGAGGTTATCCTGCGCGGCTTCGTCGTAAGCCCGGACACGGTGAGACTTCATGGTGATCTCTGGGGGAAGTACAGCTTCAGCCCCATACACCATGAAGAAGGGTGTCTCTCCGGTGGCCCGGCTCTGGGATGTCCGGTTAGCCCATAGTGTGCTCGGAAGCTCATCCACCCAATTGGCACCATGTTTCTAAGGCCCCGGAGAATCTCCGCGTTGGCCCTCTCGACTTGCCCATTGCTCTTTGGATGGGCAATAGAGGCATAGCACACCTGAATGCCGAGGTCTTCGCAGTGGTCTTGGAAGGCTGCGCTGGTGAACTGGGTCCCGTTGTCGGTGATGATTCTGTTCGGGACCCTGAACCGGCAGACAATAGACTTGATGAACTTTACTGCGGATTGCTTGTTGATGGTGACAACTGGTGTGGCTTCCGGCCACTTGGTGAACTTGTCGATGGCGACATAGAGGTACCGGAATCCCCCGACGGTTCTGGGAAATGGTCCCAAGATGTCCAGCCCCCATACGGTAAACGGCCATGAGGGAGGGATCATCTGTACCACCTGAGCCGGTGTATGGATCTGCTTGGCGTGGAACTGGCACGCCTTGCAGCTCTCGACCAGCTTGACGGCATCCTGGAGTGCTGTCGGCCAGTAGAAGCCATGCCGGAAGGCTTTACCGACAAGCGTGCGTGAGGAAGAGTGACTTCCACATTCGCCTCCATGGATCTCAGCGAGCAAGTCGCAGCCTTCCCCCTGGGTTATGCACCGCAATAGGACGTGCTTGGCGCCACGTCGGTAGAGATCCCCCTCTACCAGCGCGTATCTCTTAGCCATACGCACGATCCGTTCAGCGGTTGCATGTTCATCAGGGAGGATGTTGTCTTTCAAGTAGTCCCGGATCTCCGTGATCCGTGCATCGGGTCTGACTTGAGCTTCTGGATCTTGAGCGCTGGGTTGCACGGAGTCCCCAGTGGCGCTTACGATCCTTGGCGGCATCCATGGCTGTAGGGCCGCCGGGACCACCAGCTTCGAGGTGCTGGTCAAGCCCCCTTCGCCCGGCTCGGCGGGCCGGGCTGTGGGCCGCAGCAACGTCCTCTCGAAGACTCTTTCGGGCATGGAAGCTCCGGTGGAAGCCTTCGTTGAAAGGTCGTCAGCTGCGGCATTGCCAGCGCGCGGTACGTTGTGCAGGTCCAAGGCGAGGAAGTCTTTTTCCAGCATCTGCACGTGAAGCAGATAAGCAGCTAGTTGTGGGTCATTGCAGGAGCATTCGCCCCTGACTTGCTTGATAACCAGCTCGGAGTCGCCCTGTGCCAACAACTGGCGAGCGCCTAAAGACAGGGCTGTCTGTAGGCCAAAGATGAGTGCTTCATACTCTGCCATGTTGTTGGTTGCCTTGAAATTGAGACGCACCATGTACCCAAACTGCTCCCCCGATGGCATGAGGAGCAGTACGCCGGCACCGCCCCCCTGCTTTCGCGAGGAGCCGTCGAAGAAAAGCGTCCAGTGGGGCTCGGTGAAGACCGGAGCTTGGTGCTGTGGTTCACCATCTTCATGGCCCCCTGGGTCAGTCTTCGTTGGTGTCCACTCTGCCACAAAGTCGGCCAGTGCTTGGCTTTTGACTGCATGGCGTGGAAGGAAGTCCATCTCGAACTCCGCTAGCTCCGCCGCCCATTTAGCAACGTTGCCAGTCGCATGGGGGCTGTGAAGAATCATTTTCAGCGGATAGGAGGTGACTACCGAGACCCGGTGGGCCTGGAAGTAATGGCGGAGCTTCCTGGAGGCCACGAGCACCGCATACAGCAGCTTGTGGACTTCTAGGTACCTTGTCTTGGCATCATGAAGTACTTCGCTGATGTAGTAGATAGGCCTCTGGATGGTTCGAACCCTCTCTCTTAGGCCTGGGAGGTCTTCATCCATTGGCCCTGGCCCGCTGGGGATGAGTGGACCCGCCGGGGGCTTCCGGGAGTTGGAACCCGGAGGCCCTTAAGCTATCTTGGCCCTCCGGGGGGGCCCACTGGTTCTCCGGGAGCTCCGGAGGGTCTTGATGGATCTTCGGGAGGTCCGAGAGGCCGACCTGGACCTCCGGGAGGTTGCCTTGGAGGTCCGAGAGACCGTCTCGGTCCTGCGGGGCCTCCTGGCGTCTGTCTTCTGCTGCGAGAGCAGGTCGTGAAGATGAGAGGTCCGACCGCTCTGCGATGAGGACCATACTCACCACCTCGGTTGTTGACGCGATGTAGAGCAACAGGTGCTCTCCGGGCTCTGGGGCTACCATGATAGGTAGGGTCGTCAGGAGCCGCTTCAACTCCTGGAAAGCCTCTTCTGCTTCGTCAGTCCACGCAAATGGGCCAGACTTGTGCAGGAGCTTAAAGAAAGGGAGTGCCCGCTCTGCTAGCCTCGGTATAAACCAACTCAGCGCGGCTTGGCATCCCGTGAGTTTCTGGACATCTTTGACGCGGGCAGGAGGCCACATCAAGTCGATGGCCTTGATCTTCTCTGGGTTGGCCTCAATCCCCCGGTGCGAGACTAGGAATCCTAAGAGCTTCCTAGAGGACACACAGAACACACATTTGTCGGGGTTCAGCTTGGTGCGCATAGAGCGCAATTTGTCAAAAACTAAGGCTAGATTGTCTAACAAAGATGAACCCTGCTTGACTTTGACAACGATGTCATCGACGTACACCTCAACTAAGTCTCTTATTAACTCCCCAAAGGTTTTGTGCATTGCTCGCACAAAGGTGGGGAGAGCATTCTTTAGGCCGTAAGGCATAGACACATAACAATAAAGGCCATCTACTGTGATGAAGGAGGTGTGCTCTTCATCCTCCCTAGACATGGGGATCTGATGGAAACCCGAGTAGGCATCTAGGAAGCACAACATATCACAGCCTGATGTTGAGTCTACTATTTGATCTATTCTAGGGAGAGGGAATGGATCTTTGGGACATGCCTTATTGAGACTGGTGTAGTCGATGCACATCCGGAGCTTTTCGCCGGCCTTCGGGACAACGACGGGGTTAGCCGACCACCGGGGGTGGTGGACTTCCCGTATGAAGCCAGCGTCCAGCAGCTTCTTGATTTCTTCATGAATGAAGTTTTGTCGCTCAATGGACTGCTTGCAGGGCTTCTGTTGAACTGGCCGGGCGTCGGGGAAGACTTTTAAGAGGTGCTCTATCACCTCCCTGGGGATCCCCGGCATCTGTGACGACTGTCATGCAAACACGTCAACATTGTGCCGGAGGAAGGTGACGAGCGCGCCTTCCTATTTGCTATCCAGACCCCCGGCTACCCGGGTGGTCTGGGTGGCTTCGGCGTCGACTTGGACGAACTTTAAGGGGACGCCGCCCTCGTCGAGGGGTTGCACCCGGGGTGCTGTGGCGGAGGCACGGTAGCGTGCACTCGGGTGGAGCTGGTCCAGCTCTGCACTGCCAGGGGATGGTGCCCCAGCTGTTGCGAGCGCTTGGAGTTTCTCTAAGGCCGACACTGCAGCAGTGCGGTCTCCACGAATCCTGAGGACGCCCGTTGGTGTAGGCATCTTTAGGAAGAGGTAGCCGTAGTGGGCTACTGCCATGAATCGGTACAGGGCTGGCCTGCCGATTATGGCGTTGAAGGGGAGGTCGATCTCCGCTACGTCGAACAGAATGTATTCTGTCCGATAGCTGCCCGGAGCTCCGAAGGTCACCGGGAGGCTGATGTTGCCGTAGGGAACGACCTGTCCCGGCCCTACCCCTGAGAACGGGCTCGACGGGGTGAGCTTGGCCATCGGGATCTGCAGCTTCTGGAAAGCTGCACGGCTGATGAGTTTCAGACCCAGCCCCACCATCTACCAAAACGTGGTACATCGTCACGTTGGCGATGGTCGGAGCTACCAAGAGCGGTAGTTGGCCGGCCCCAGCCATGTTCCTGGGGCAGTCGGTGGCGTCAAAGCTGATGGGGGTTCCCATCCACTTGAGGTGCGGTGCGGCACTTGGGAGTGGAACCACCGACGCTACCGCTCGGCGCAGAGTCTTGACTGCGCTTCGAGATGAGAGATCGGCGGACCCGCCGTATATGACGTAGAGCTTCTTTCGACGCTCATCGTCGCTGGAGCTGGAGTCCTCATGGTTGCGTACCGCCTTCACGGCGCGCTGAGGCTCCTGGAACTCCACTTGGTGGTCGGCACTGTTCGGGACGTCGACCTTCTGCTTGCCCTCCCTTTGACGGAGGGGTGGGGCATCAGTCCGCTGCTGCTTCCCTTTGCGGAAGCGCTCTGCGAGCTTCCGGATCTCCCGGCACTCGGCAGTAGTGTGGCGACAGCTGCCGTGCACGGGGCATAGCTTGTCTTGATCACCTTCTGGGGTTGGTGACCTTCGCTGCCTCTTGTCGGGGCGCGGCCCCCGAGACCCATTGAGTGTCGCTGCTGCGGCAACAAGAGCTGCGGTCGGTGATGCTATCTTGCCTCTGCCTCGGTTCTTGGCCTTCTTGCTGCCTCCATTGGGAGTAGGACCAGATCCGGGCTGTCCTCCTGACTCGGAGGTCGGTAGTGAGTGCCAGTTTCGCCCTTCGGCTGCTCTGGCGCACTTGTCTGCCAGGCTGAAGAGCTCGGAGACATCGCGGACCTCTCTGGTCGCGAGCTTCTCGAGCATCTTCTTGTCCCGGACGCCTTGCCGGAACGCCACCACCACAGAAGCGTTTTGAATGTGTTGGATGGTGTTCCGCATCTGAGAGAACCGCTGGATGAAGGAGCGCAGCGACTCCCCCGGTTGTTGATGGATGGCGTGGAGGTCGAGCTCCGTGCCAGGCCGGGTGTAGGAACTGCCGAAGTTGGCGATGAACTGCCGGCAGAGCTCTCCCCAGGAAGTTATGGAACCCTGGGGGAGGTTCATGAGCCAAGACCGAGCTATACCGGTCAAGGCGACAGGGAAGTAATTGGCCATGATGGCCTCATTCCCTCCTGCGGCAAGTACGGGTATGGGCAAGGCTGCGCCATAGGCCGAGGGCGCCGTTTGCAGGACATATGGCTGTGGCATATTCTGCGCGGCGTAAGCCTGGGGCAGGAATCGCGTGGCGAAAGTCTGCTCTTCACGCTGGGTCGAGGCCGACGTCGCACTGTCACCAGCCTCTTGGTTGCGACGCCTTTCTTGACGTTGATTGAGGTATACCCGGGCATCTTAGCCCAAGTGACACCTTTCCAGCTCTGTCCTCAGATCCGTCGACTGGAGCCTGGTGGAGCTGGAATCTGCCGTCTGCTCGCCAACCATTGGCGTGCGCTTCAGCGACACAGCCGGTTGGCCGGAGCGTCGTCCCCGCCGAAGTCGAGGGTTTGCGGCGGCAACGACGAGATGGTCTACCTCGCGAATCCACTGCTGGGTCGCTGCCTGAGGCGCGTCCCGAGCAGGCGGATTGTGCAGTAGCGCTCTTGCTGCAGCTAGCGCACCCCCGTCGGGTACGCCCAGCGCTATTGAAGACCTGACGCTGGTTGGAGCCTGCATTGCCGGGGTCGGCGCTGCCAAAGCTGGCTGCTGGCTCCCAGCTTGCGCCGACACACTCCGTCCTGAGTGTGTCGACATGTACTCCCCCCTGGTCACGGTTCGCCGCGAACGCGGGGGAGGAGGGTTTGCCGCTGAAGGAAGCTTGGTCATCTTCGTCGGCGGAAACTCGTCGCGAAAGGGAAAGCCCCTATCTGGAGCGCCAAATGTCAAAGTGTTCGGTCGACACTTCCCCCGGACCTGCACTGGGCAGCCCGCGGAGGTTCTTTTTCGGAGGGGCTAGTCACTTGCGGAGAGCTTGAGCGTATGGACGAGTTAGTAAGAGCTTGACACGGTGGGTTTTACGTGGTTCGGGCCGCCAGAGCGTAAAACCCTACGTCCACGGTGAGCTGAGGTGCTCGCTGTATTACTTGCTACTCAGAATAGGAGTCCTGAGCTTGGGGATGACTGATGTCTAGCGTATGAGTTGCTGGAGTGTGAACCCCTGCTAACATCGCCTACCCGAGCCTTTTATAGTCCAAGACTCGGGTGGCTTACAAGGGGGGCCCGGGACCCGACAGGTGGTCCCGGGGAGACTGACTGTTATCCACCGTATCTGCAGTTATGCCGGTAGTTGTCTCTGGCGAAGGCTTCTGAGTCTTCGTCTTGCAGCCCTGCCCATGCCGCATGCTAGTCGTAGTGGTTGATGATGGCGGGGGCGACATGGGATGTCTTGTCGTTGCGTTTATTGGCTGGCAGGCTCTGACACTGCGCGCCAGTCTGTGATGCGACTGGGCGCAACGACACCTGAGAGAGGTGTGCTCCGCGTCTCCGCGTCTTAGGAAGACGCGGGCCTTGAATACCTTGTACGGGCAAGGTATGGGGCGTCTTTACGCCCGCTGCCTACCGCTCGGGGGCAGGCAGCGCCGTTCTGCTGGCCACGTGGCGGGTCCGGAGCCCTCCTCAGAGGAGGGGGGTCCGGTCCCACAGGACACGTGGAGCCTTCGGACCTCTCCCCGCGGAGGGGAAGGTCCGGCTTCTGTCGGCCACGTGGCGAGCACGGAGCTCCTCTCTGAGGAGAGGGAGGTCCGGCCCCGCTGGACACGTGGCACCTTCGGACCTCTCTCCCGCGGAGGGGGAGGTCCTGCTTCTACAGGCCACGTGGCGAGCCCGGAGCTCTCCTCTGAGGAGAGGGAGGTCCGGCCCCGCCGGACGCGTGGCGCCTTCGGAGCTCTCCCTGCGGAGAAGGGCGAGATCCTTAGGCATTTTCCCTTGTGCGCGGGGGTACCCCATATCGCGGGTATCGACACGTACCCTCAATACGGGTACCCGCGCACAGTGGAAAATGCCTAAGGACCTCGCCCTTCTCCGAGAGAGAGCTTTGAAGGCGCCATGTGTCCAGCGGGGCCGGACTTCCCTCTCCTCAGAGGAGACCTCCGGACCCGACAGGTGGCCAACTAAGCCGGAGCTCCCCCCTCCGCGGGGAGAGCTCTAGAGGCTCCACGTGTTCTGCGGGGCCGGACCTCCCTCTCCTCAGAGGAGAGCTCCGGGCCCGCCACGTGGCCAGCAGAAGCCGGACCTCCCCCTCCACGGGGAGAGCTCCGAAGGCTCCATGTGTCCCGCGGGGTCGGACCTCCCTCTCCTCAGAGGAGAGCTCCGGGCCCGCCACGTGGCCAGCAGAGCAGCGTTGTCTGCCCTCGCGCGGTAGGCAGCAAGAGTAAAGACGCGCCATACCTTGCTCGTACAAGGTATTCAAGACCCGCGCCTTCCCAAGGCGTGGAAACGCGGAGCACACCTCTGTCAGGTGTCGTTGCACCCAGTCACATCGCAGACTGCCTGCTCCGTGTCAGCGACCCAACAGTGGATTCGCGACGTAGACCGTCTCGTCGTCGTCGCCGCAAACCCTCGACTTCGGCAGGGACCACGTCCCGACCAACCGGCTGTGTCGTTGACGCGCACGCCAACGGTTGACGGGCATACGGCACATTCCCGCTCCACCAGGCTCCCATTGGCGGACCTGAGGTCGGAGCTGGAACGATGCCACTTGGGCAAATATGCCCGAGTGTTCATTGAGCGACAACGAGAAAGGCGTCGCAACCAGGAGGCCGGCGACAGCATGTCGACTGCCTCAACCCAGCCTGAGGCGCAGACGTTCGCCACGTGAACTCTGCCCGAGGCATACGCCACGCAGCATATGCCCCAGCCATATGCCCTGCAAATGGTGCCCCCGGTCTATGGCGTAGCCTTGCCCGTACCGGGGTACACAGTGCCAGCAGCGAACCAAGCGTTCACGACAACAACGCCTACAGCAACAGGAGCAGGATGTGCGGCCCTGGCGCCACAACTTCGCTTCGCGACGTGGCCGCGTAATTTCCGGTCGCACCTGCCCTAGAAGTATGATGGCAGCGTCAACCCAGCGAAGTTCCTCCAGATCTACTCCACCGCCATCCTTGCTGCAGGAGGGGACGAGGCCGTCATGGCCAACTACTTCCCCATCGCCTTGACCGGCCCAGCCCGGTCTTGGCTCATGAACCTCCCCTAGGGTTCCATAACCTCCCGGGGAGAGCTCTGTCGGCAGTTCACTGCTAGCTTTGGCAGCTCCTACACTCGGCCTGGCAGAGAGCTCGACCTCCACGCCATCCAGCAACAACCTCGAGAGACGCTGCGCTCCTTCATCCAGCGGTTCTCCCAGGTACGGAACACCATCCCGCATATCCAAAATGCTTCTGTCATGGTGGCGTTTCGGTAGGATGTACGGGACAAGAAGATGCTTGAGAATCTCGCGACCAGAGAGGTGCGCGACGTCTCAGAGCTCTTCAGCCTGGCGGACAAGTGCGCCAGGGCAGCAGAAGGGCGGAACTGGCACTCACTACCAGCCTCCGAGTCAGGAGGATAGCCCGGATCTGGCGTTGCTTCCCATGGAAGCGACAAGAAGATCAAGAACCGGGGTGGTGGCAAGATGAAGCCACCGACCGCAGCTCCCATTGCTGCAGCAGCAGCAGCACCCAGTGGAGCTCGGGGGCCACGCCCCGACAAAAGGCAGCGACAGTCACCAGCTCCAGATGGTGACCAAGGCGAGCCATGCCCCGTGCACGACACCAGCAACCAAACTGCTGCTGAGTGCCGGGAGATTCAGAAGCTCGCGGAGCGCTTCCACAAGGGGAAGCAACCACGTGCTCATGCCCCTCCCTTCCGTCAAAGGGAGGGCAAGGAGAAGGTCGACACCCAAGACAACGTCGGCCACCAAGTGGAGTTCCAGGAGCCTCAGCGCGCCGTGAAGGCGGTGCGCAACCATGAGGACTCCAGCTCCAGCGATGACGAGCGCCGAAAGATGCTCTACGTCATCTATGGCAGGTCCGCTGACCCCTCGTCCCGAAGCGCGGTTAAGACTCTACGCCGAGCGGTAGCGTCGGTGGCTCCCCTCCCAAGTGTCGCGCCGCACCTCAAGTGGATGGGAACCCCCATCAGCTTCGATGCCACCGACTGCCCCAGGAACATGGCTGGGGCTGGCCAACTACCGCTCTTGGTAGCACCCACCATCGCCAACGTGAGGATGTACCACGTTCTGGTAGATGGCGGGGCTGGGCTGAACCTCATCAGCCGCGCAGCCTTCCAGAAGCTGCAGATCCCGATGGCCAAGCTCACCCCATTGAGCCCATTCTCAGGGGTAGGGTCCGGACAAGTCATTCCCTACGGCAACATCAGCCTTTCGATGACCTTTGGGGCACCGGACAGCTATCGGACAGAGTACATTCTGTTCGACGTGGCGGAGATCGACCTCCCCTTCAACGCCATAATTGGCAGGCCAACCCTCTACCGATTCATGGCAGTAGTCCACTACGGCTACCTTGTCTTGAAGATGCCTACACCAACGGGCGTCCTCAAGATTCATGGAGACCGCACTGCTGCAGTGTCAGCCTTGGAAAAGCTCCAGGCACTTGCAACAGCTCGAGCACCAGCCCCTGGCAGTGCAGAACCGGACCGCCTCCACCCGAGTGTACGCCGCCGTTCCTCTACCGTAGCACCTCGCGTGCAACCCCTCGACGAGGGCGACGTCCCCTTGATGGTCGTCCAAGTCGGCGCCGATGCTGCCTAGACCACCCTGGTAGCCGGGGGCCTGGATAGCAAATAGGAAGGCACACTCATCACCTTCCTCCGGCACAACGTCGACGTGTTTGCATGGCAGCCGTCACAGATGCCGGGGATCCCTAGGGAGGTGATCGAGCACAACTTGAAGATCTTCCCCGACGCCCGGCCCGTCCAACAGAAGCCTCGCAAGCAGTTCATCGAGCGGCAGGACTTCATCCGAGAAGAAATCAAGAAGCTGTTGGACGCTGGCTTCATACGGGAAGTCCGCCACCCCCAGTGGTTGGCGAACCCCGTCGTCGTCCCGAAGGCCGGCGGGAAGCTCCGGATGTGCATCGACTACACCAGTCTCAATAAGGCATGTCCCAAAGATCCATTCCCTCTCCCTAGAATAGATCAAATAATAGACTCGACATCAGGTTGTGATATGCTATGCTTCCTAGACGCCTACTCGGGTTTCCATCAGATCCCTATGTCTAGAGAAGATGAAGAGCACACTTCCTTCATCACAGTAGACGGCCTGTATTGTTATGTCTCTATGCCTTATGGCTTAAAGAATGCTCTTCCCACCTTTGTACGTGCAATGCACAATACCTTTGGAGAGCTAATAAGAGACTTAGTTGAGGTGTATGTCGATGACATCGTTGTCAAGGTCAGGCAGGGTTCATCCTTGTTAGATAACCTGGCCCTAGTCTTTGACAAACTGCGCTCCACGTGCACCAAGCTGGACCCCGACAAGTGTGTGTTCAACGTATCCTCTGGGAAGCTCCTAGAATTCCTGGTCTCACACCGAGGAATTGAGGCCAACCCAGAGAAGATCAAGGCCATCGACCTGATGCGGCCCCCTGCCCGCATCAAAGAAGTCCAGAAACTCACGGGATGCCTAGCCGCGCTGAGTCGGTTCATACCGAGGCAAGCAGAGCGAGCGATCCCCTTCTTTAAGCTCCTGCGCAAATCCGGTCCATTTGCTTGGACCGACGAAGCAGAAGAAGCTTTCCAGGAGTTGAAGCAACTCCTGACGACCCTACCCATCATGGTAGCCCCCGAGCCTGAAGAGCATTTGTTGCTCTACATCGCGGCAACAACTGAAGTGGTGAGCATGGTCCTCGTCGCAGAGCGGCCGAACCTCTCGTCACCGCAGCCTGCTCCGATAGCAGAAGACAAGCACCAGGAGACCCCGGAGGTCCAAGACGACCTCCCGGACCTTCAAGACAACCTCCCGGAGGTCCAACGGGACCTCTCGGAGCTCCAAGACAACCTTCCGGACCTCCGGGGTAACCCCCTAGAGACCAAAAGGAACCTCCCAGGAGGACAAGACGTCCTCCCGAGGGTCCAGGATGACCACCTGGAAAACCAGCGGGATCTCCCAGAGGTCCAAGACGGCCTAGGAGCCTCCGGTCGGCCTGAGCCAATGGATGAAGACATCTCAGGCCCCGGAGGGAGGGTCCAGACCATCTAGAGGCCTGTCTACTACATCAGCAAAGTACTCCACGACGCCAAGACAAGGTACCTGGAGGTCCACAAGCTACTGTATGCAGTGCTCGTGGCATCTAGGAAGATCCGCCACTACTTTCAAGCCCACCAGATCTCGGTGGTCCCCGCCTACCCGCTGAACGCGATCCTTCACAACCCCCACGCGATCGGCAATGTCGCTAAATGGGCATCGAAATTTGCGGAGTTTGAGCTGGACTTCTTTCCGCGCCATGCGGTCAAGAGCCAAGCACTGGTTGACTTCGTGGTCGAGTGGATGCCAACGAAGGCTAACCCAGGGGGCCACGAAGACGGTGAACCAAAGCCCCGAGCTCCGGTCTTCACCGGGCCTCACTGGACGCTCTTCTTCGATGGCTCCTCGCGAAAGCAGGGGGCCGGTGCTGGCGTACTGCTTCTCATGCCATCGGGGGAGCAGTTTGGGTACATGGTGCGTCTCAATTTCAAGGCAACCAACAATATGGCAGAGTATGAAGCACTCATCTTTGGCCTAAAGACAACCCTGTCTCTAGGCGCTCGCCAGTTGTTGGCACAGGACGACTCCCAGCTAGTCATCAAACAAGTTAAGGGTGAATGCTCCTGCAATGACCAATAGCTAGCTGCTTATCTGCTCCACGTGCAGATGTTGGAGAAAGACTTCCTCGCCTTGGACCTGCGCCATGTACAGCGAGCTTGCAATGCCGCAGCTGACGACCTCTCAACAAAGGCCTCCACCAGAGCCCCCGTGCCCGAAGGAGTCTTCGAGAGGACGTTGCTGCGGCCCACAGCCCGGCCTGCCGAGCCGGGCGAAGGGGGTTTGTCGGTACCTAAGATATGGGGTACCCCCGCGCACAGGGGAAAATGCCTAAGGAACTCGCCCTTCTCCAAAGGGGGAGCTCCGAAGGCGCCACGCGTCCGGCGGGGCCGGACCTCCCTCTCCTTAGAGGAGAGCTCCGGGCCCGCCACGTGGCATACAAAAGCCGGACCTCCCCCTCCGCGGGCGAGGGGTCCGAAGGTGCCACGTATCCGGCGGGGCCGAACCTCCCTCTCCTCAAAGAGGAGCTCCGGGCCCGCCACGTGGCCGACAGAAGCCGAACCTCCCCCTCCACGGGGAGAGGTCCGGAGGCTCCACGTGCCCCGTGGGCCGGGCCCTCCTCTCCTCTGAGAAGGGCTCCGGGCCCGCCACGTGGCAGCAGAACGGCGCTGCGTGCCCCCGAGCGATAGGCAGCGGGCGTAAAGACGCCCCATACCTTGCCCGTACAAGGTATTCAAGGCCCGCGTCTTCCCAAGACGCGGAGACGCGGAGCACGCCTCTGTCAGCTGCCGTTGCGCCCAGTCGCATCACAGACTGGCGAGCGGTGTCAGAACCTGCCAGCCAATAAACACCGCGACAAGACATCCCATGCCGCCTGCGCCGTCATCAACCACTACTACTAGCATGCGGCATGGGCAGGGCGGCAAGACGAAGACGGAAGCCTTCGCCAGAGACAACTACCGGCATAACTACAGATACGGTAGATAACAGTCGATCTCCCCGGGACCACCTGTCGGGTCCCGGGCCCCCTTGTAAGCCACCCGAGTCTTGGACTATAAAAGACTCGGGTGGGCGACAATAGCAAGGGTTCGCATTTCTGCAACTCATACGCTAGCCATTCACTCCCAAGCTGTAACTCACCCCCAAGCTCAGGACTCCGGCCCTGAGCAGCAAGCAATACAGTGAGCTCCACAGCTCGCCGTGGACGTAGGGTTTTACGCTCCGGCGGCCTGAACCACGTAAAACTCCCCGTGTCAAGCTCGTACTAACTCGTCCATCCACGCAAGCTCTCCGCAAGGGACTAGCCCCACCGAACAAAGAACCTCCGCGGGCTGCCCAGTGCAGGCCCGGGGGAAGTGTCGACCGAACACTTTGACATTTGGCGCGCCAGGGAGGGGGCTTTTCCCCTTGCGCGACGAGTTTCCGCCGACGAAGATGACCAAGCTTCCCTCAGCGGCAAACTCTCCCCCTCCGCATTCACGGCGAACCGTGACCAGTGGGGAGTACATGTCGACACAAACTGGTAGCCAGCAGCTGACTCCGGCAACGCCAACTCCGGCGATGCAGGCTCCGACCAGTGTGAGATCTTCTGCAGCGCTGAGCGTACACCATGGGGGTGCACTAGCTGCAGCAAGAGCACTGCTGCGCAACCCACCTGCTGGGGATGCGCCCCATTCTGCGACCCAACAGTGGGTCCGCGAGGTGGACCGCTTCGTCGTCGCCGCCGCGAACCCTCGGTTTCGGCGAGGGCGACGCCCCGGTCAACCGGCTGTGTCGCTGACGTGCACGCCCACGGTTGACGGGCAAACGGCAGATTGCAGCTCCTCCAGGCTCCCGTCGACGGACCTGAAAAGGGAGCTGGAAGGTGCCACTTGGGCCAGGATGCCCGGGTGTACCTCGAGTGACGTCGAGAAAGGCGTCGCAACCAAGAGACTGGCGACAACATGACATCGGCCTCAACGCCGCCTGGAGGGTAGATCTTCGCTACGCGAGTCCTGCCTCAGGCATACGCCGCGCAGCATATGTCACAACCATATGCGCCGCAAGCGGCGCCCCCGGTCTATGGAGCAGCCATGCCCATGCCGGGGTACACGGTGCCAAGTGCGAAGCAAGCATTCGCAGCGCCAATACCTGCAGCAGCAGGTGCAGGATGTGCGGCCCTTGCACCCCACCTTCGCTTCGTGAGGTGGCCGCGCAAGTTCCGGCCGCACCTGCCTCGAGAAGTACGACGGTAGCGTCAACCCGGTGGAGTCCCTCCAGATCTACTCCACCGCCGTACTTGCCGCAGGAGGGGATGAGGCTGTCATGGCCAACTACTTCCCCGTCGCCCTGACCGGCCCAGCTCGGTCTTGGCTCATGAATCTCCCTCAGGGGTCCATAACCTCCTGGGGAGAGCTCTGCCGGCAGTTCGTCGCCAACTTCGGCAGCTCCTACACCTGTCCCGGCACGGAGCTTGATCTCCACGCCGTCAAGCAACAACCCGGGGAGTCGATGCACTCTTTCATCCAGCGGTTCTCCCAAGTACGCAACACCATCCCGCACATTCAGAGTGCTTCTGTGGTGGTGGCGTTCCGGCAGGGTGTCCGGGACGAGAAAATGCTCGAGAAGCTCGCGACCAGAGAGGTCCGTGACGTCTCTGAGCTCTTCAGCCCGGCGGACAAATGCGCCAGAGCAGCTGAAGGGCGGAACTGGCACTCTCTGCCAACTCCCGAGTCAGGGGGACAGCCTGGGTCCGGCGCTGCTGCCTATGGAGGTGGCAAGAAGGCCAAGAACCAGGGAGTGGCAAGATGAAATCATCGTTCGCGGCCCCCGTCGCCGCAGCAGCGACGACTAGTGGAGCTCGGGGGCCACGCCCCGACAAAAGGCAGCGTCAGTCACCGGCCCCGGATGGCGACTAGGGCGGGCTATGCCCCGTGCATGGTGCTGGCAACCATACTGCTGCCGAGTGCTGGGATATCCAGAGGCTTGCAGAGCGCTTTCGCAAAGGAAGACAACAGAGAGCCGAAGGACCGCCCTACCCTCAGAGGGATGGCAAGCAGAAAGTCGACGCTCCAGTCAGCGCCGCCCACCAGGTGGGGTTTCAGGAGCCTCAGCGTGTCATAAAGATATTGCATAACGGTGAGGACTCCAGTTCCGATGGGGACGGGCCGGGGCGGTAGCCGGCTGTGGCTGCCGTCCCAAGTCAGCGGAGGCTGCACTTCTGCGGCGTCAACCTTGGAGAAACCCCAAGTAGTCGCAGCAGCCCAAGCACCGACGACAATGGTGCAAGGACGGGCCAGCCTCACCCGAGAGCATGCCTCCGTGCCTCGGTCATACCTCCTGGGGGGCCGCCCAAGGTCAGTCAACCCCTTGAAGGCATTGCCAGAAGGGGAAGACGCCTTAGGTCTTCCAAGACGAGCCCGAGTCCACCTACCCCTTGAAGGCCTTAGCCAGAAGGGGAGAACTCCTCGAGGGCGCCCAGGAGAAGCCGCGCAGGACCTGATCCAGCGTGAAGATGACAACCTCGTCGACGAGACTCGGCTGCAGGAAACACCCCACAACGCGCGGTCTCGGCTGATGCTCTAAGCACTACCGCCAAAGAACCGAACGCATCAGGGACCTGTAGAAGGGCAACCTGGTGTCGCGGCACGCTCTTTCCCAAGAAGGACCCATAAGCTCTCCCCCAGCAGGGAAGGTCCCTTCCGAATCATGAAAGCTGCCGCCCCAAGTACACATGCCTTTCAACCGAGTGTGGGATCCGTTCCCAAAACCCTTGGCATGGAGCAACACTGTAAGTCCTACTTCCCGAGCATCAGTAGAACAGGGTCATTCTCTTCTGTAATGAATCCCATAGGATTTAGGAACAGAGCTTGGGGCAGCTAAGTCTCAAGGGACGGTACAGGACTACGTCCAGTTTAGCCTGGTTCCGACCCTAAGCGCGTAGAGTCTTGCTTCCCTTGTAGACGAGGTGGAATATTGCCTCCATGTACAGCCAGAATTCCACCTATGGGCATGAACACAGAAACCTGTCCTACTTAGCTCTCTCTCATGCGCTCATTTAAATTACGCATTAATTTTTATGATCGCACTATCTACGTATGTGCATCATACATCTAGCTCCCCCTCTCTCGCGCTCATCCATAGTCAGCATTCGCTATCCTACTGAGGGCGGCCGCGCTTGAGGCACCTGCCGATGGCCGAGTGAGTCTCTCGGGCCTCCCCTAGTCAGGTGTTGTGGTGCCAGTTGGTCACCTCCAGGAAAGGCCTGCGTTGTGCATGGGGGGTCCAGGGTGCGTATCCAGCTTAGCAGGCCATGAGCCCAAAGCATGCGCATCCTGCCCTCCGGAGGTACAGGGGAGTACAACCGCTTTGCCTGGTCATGAACCCAAAGCATGTGCACTCTGCTTCCCCAGCGCATGGCCCGGTACTAGGGATCGGACGACCGTACCCGGACCTCGGAAGGAGCCGGAGCTCCGGCGCCTCGAGCACAGAATTGCCCAAGCCCCGTATAACGGATCAGGATCGTAAGACGAATAAGACTAGGAGACGGGAGGGGTGGACCCCCCGAGGAGGCGAGGAGAATTACGTTTCCTCTGCCTGTGTGCAGGACCTCCAGGTTATGGCAACAGGGACTGCAAGAAGCGGGGGGAAAGGAGCTATCAACAGCACTGGCCCAGGACTGGAAGGACTGGGCCCCGCCGCTTCAGCAGGGGCGAGGCCCGAAG
The DNA here is from genome assembly GCA_030760725.1 of Neostapfia colusana. Taxonomy (NCBI): domain Eukaryota; kingdom Viridiplantae; phylum Streptophyta; class Magnoliopsida; order Poales; family Poaceae; genus Neostapfia; species Neostapfia colusana. Next base: position 5,710,011 of record JASWHV010000017.1, on the reverse strand, counting down.
GCCCCACGTGTCCAGCAGGCCTGGAGCTCCCGCCTCCCATGAGGGGGGCTCCGGGCTCGCCACGTGGCAGGCGGAAACCAGACCTCCCCCCCGGTGGGAGGGCTCCGAAAGCCCTACGTATCCAGCAGGGCCGGAGCTCCCGCCTCCTAAGGAGGGGCTCCGGACCCGCCACGTGGCAGGCAGATTTGGGGCTCCCCATAGGGCGAGATCCGGAGACCCCCGGGGGCCCCTAACACCGTTAGGGCCCGGGGAAGGTGTCTGTGCAGAGCTCCGAGATTGGAGAAGGCCTCTGAGTACCTTGCGGAGCTAAGGACTCAGCCAGGCAAAGCCAAAAAGGGGAGAAAAAGCTTCACAGACACAAATATCTAAAAGAGTCAAACTATGCGAGGCTCCATGAGCTGGACTACAGACTCGATAAAAAGGGAGAAACAAGTCCTAAGGACCTCACGGCTCCCGCCGAAACCTTGCGGCTACAAGGGCGGCCACATCCTCGACTTCAGCCCTGGCAGCTTCCTCCCGCTCCGCGGCTGGGCCCACTCTTGCTGGTTCTAGCGAGAAAGAGGGGTCGCGGCTCCTAAAACATGCCAGCACATGTGAGGCGACCTCTAGGGCTAGGCCGCGTCCCTTGGCCTCAAGCTCGCTGGCGACCACCGAGTCTAGCCTGTCCAGCTTGGCGCCGATCGACTCAAGCGCGGGGATCACCTCCGCCACCTTCAACGCAGGAGCCGCGGCCCTCACCAGACTGAAGCCAAGAAGGATCAGGGCGGACCCCGCTCGATCCACGAAGCTCGAGACCGCAAGAGCCTCGGAGGACCGCAAGGCCGAGAGCTCCTCCACCTCGCGGCGAGCTGCCTGCACGGCCTCCAGGTTCCTCTCGTAGAATTCCTTCTCCTTGGCCGCCAGGGAGCTCTCCCGAAGATGGAGAGTCTTGGCGAGCCGCTCCAACTCAGCAGCCTTGAAGTCGGCGGCCAACTCCCGGTCCAAGACCGCCCGGCGTTCGCGGGAGACCTGTTCCTCCCTCAAGTCGAGGTCCGCCTTCAGAATCTCTAGCTCCTCGATCCGAGCTCGAAGGTCATCCTCGCCCGCCGCCAGCTGCGCGGCGACCCTTTCCGCCTCGGCTACTGCGCAACGCTCCCGTTCCTCAACGGCGAGCTTACGGCGCTCCAACCGCTGCCGTATCTCCTTAGCAGCAGAGAGGCTCTCCTCGGCCCGGTTGTGTGCCTCCAGGGCCTCCCTGTTGATCCGCCGCGATTCGGCGTCCATGCGGTTGACAGCCCGCTTCAGCCGGTCGAGGAGCACTTCCCTGAAGTCGAGCAACTCCTGCCTGGAGTCGAGCTCGCTCTTATCCTTCGCGGTCCTCTCCCGCAAAAGGTTCCCCCGGGTGAGGAGGCGATCCCGTTCAACTGTATACTCCTCCCGCTCGCGACCTAGTGCAGCCAAGACCTGCCGGACGCTCGTCTCGGCAAGCGCGAAGGCATCCGCTAGGGGCAATGGAGCAACGGAGGCCGGGGCAGTTCCCCCGACCTCCTCCATCACCTCGTCCTCAAGAGGAGTCGACGCACCAGCAACCGAGACGAGACACCGGTCAGGAGAAGCTGGCGCCGGGGCCCTGGCAGCCGGACCTGCCTGGCTCTCTTTAGCTTCTGGCTCATTGACCTGTGGAGAGGGGCGAGCCGGGGAAGATGGCGCTGGAATAAAGGCCGGGCCGCCTGGTGCGGGGTCGACCTGCACTGGACTGGGGGCCGCAGCGGCTGTCTCGGCAGGAAGAGATGGCGCCGCCGCGGAGTCCGGGCACACCGAGACAGGAGAAGCTCGCGCTGGCTTGGGGGCCGCGACGGCTGTCCCGGGTTCCGAGCACAGCGGCGCAGACTCCCCGCCAGTCGGGGATGGCCGAGAAGCGCGGACACTCCAGCGGGCTCTGAACCCCGACTTCCGAGCTGGGGTAGGACTCCCAGAGCCCGCCGCCGTCACTGACGGCCGCTCCGTAGTTGCTTGAACTGGCGGAGCAGGGGACACCCTAGAGGCTTCCCCCAGCGCATCAGCCCGAAGCCGCTTTGGGTCACCACCGGAGGGAGTCCCATCTCCAGAAAAAGGAGGTACAGACACCCCAGGTTCCCGACGTGGCACGGACGCCGCCGTTGGAGGAGATCGAGTGCGCTTCTTCTCTGGTGGCGGGTTGGAGGCCATGACGAGGAAGGACTCAAGGGCAAGAGGGCAAAGGCGCAAGAGTCCGAGAAGAAGCGCAGAGAAGTGCGAAGGGAATCCGCAATGTGGGTAAGACCCCTCTAAAAACTTCCCGGGTGCAATTCCAAGCGATTCGGAACTCTTCGAATACACTGCATCGGCAACCGCTTCGGCTCCTAGAACGAGTGCCGATGACAGGTGGACCCAAGCCTCCCAACTGAAGCGGTGGGTCAAGGAGTCAGTCTCCTGAGAAGATGAGTCGGCAAGGGACTTCGGCGATTCCCGAAGAAAGCGCCGCAACGTGCAGAAGTGGCAGTCTTGGGAACCGCCGCAATAAAAGCAACCATCAAGTGGGCGCACGCTCCCACGATCCTGTGGTTGTTCATGCTCTGACAGCGGTCGATTCGGGACTTAGAGAAAGTGCGTGGATCAGAAGAGACGGAGGTCCCACCTCGGGCTCGCTATCTCCCCCGAGATGGGCCCGGGGGCCACTTTCGATACCTGAGATATGGGGTACCCCCGCGCACAGGGGAAAATGCCTAAGGAACTCGCCCTTCTCCGCAGGGGGAGCTCTGAAGGCGCCACGCGTCCGGCGGGGCTGGACCTCCCTCTCCTCAGAGGAGAGCTCCGGGCCCGCCACGTGGCATACAGAAGCCGGACCTCCCCCTCCGCGGGCGAGGGGTCCGAAGGTGCCACGTATCCGGCGGGGCCGAACCTCCCTCTCCTCAGAGAGGAGCTCCGGGCCCGCCACGTGGCCGACAGAAGCCGAACCTCCCCCTCCGCGGGGAGAGGTCCGGAGGCTCCACGTGCCCCGCGGGCCGGACCCTCCTCTCCTCTGAGAAGGGCTCCGGGCCCGCCACGTGGAAGCAGAACGGTGATGCCTGCCCCCGAGCGATAGGCAGCGGGCGTAAAGACGCCCCATACCTTGCCCGTACAAGGTATTCAAGGCCCGTGTCTTCCCAAGACGCAGAGCACGCCTCTGTCAGGTGTCGTTGCGCCCAGTCGCATCACAGACTGGCGCGCGGTGTCAGAACCTGCCAGCCAATAAACACCGCGACAAGACATCCCATGCCGCCTGAGCCGTCATCAACCACTACGACTAGCATGCGGCATGGGCAGGGCGACAAGACGAAGACTTGGAAGCCTTTGCCAGAGACAACTACCGGCATAACTACAGATACGGTAGATAACAATCGATCTCCCCTGGACCACCTGTCGGGTCCCGGGCCCCCTTGTAAGCCACCCGAGTCTTGGACTATAAAAGACTCGGGTGGGCTACGATAGCAAGGGTTCGCATTTCTGCAACTCATACGCTAGCCATTCACTCCCAAGTTGTAACTCACCCCCAAGCTCAGGACTCCGGCCCTGAGCAGCAAGCAATACAGCGAGCTCCACAGCTCGCCGTGGACGTAGGGTTTTACGCTCTGGCGGCCTGAACCACGTAAAACTCCCCGTGTCAAGCTCTTACTAACTCGTCCATCTGCGCAAGCTCTCCGCAAGGGACTAGCCCCACCGAACAAAGAACCTCCGTGGGCTGCCTAGTGCAGGCCCGGGGGAAGTGTCGACCGAACACTTCGACAGGGTTGGACCAGCACCTCGAAGCTGGCGGTCCCGGCGGCCCTGCAGCGATGGACATCGCCAAGGATCGTAAGCGTCACTGGGGACTCCGTGCAAACCAGCGCTCAAGATCCAGAAGCTCAGGTCAGACCCGATGCATGGATCACGGAGATCCGGGACTACTTGAAAGACAACATACTCCCTGATGAACGTGTATCCGCTGAACGGATCGTGCACATGGCTAAGAGGTACGCGTTGGTAGAAGGGGATCTCTACCGGCGCGGCGCCAACCACATCCTATTGCGGTGCATACCCCAGGGGGAAGGCTGCGACTTGCTCGTTGAGATCCATGGAGGCGAATGTGGGAGTCACTCTTCCTCACGCACGCTTGTCGGTAAAGCCTTCCGGCATGGCTTCTACTGGCCGACAGCACTCCAGGATGCCGTCAAGCTGGTCGAGAGCTGCAAGGCGTGCCAATTCAAAGCCAAGCAGATCCACACACCGGCTCAGGCGGTTCAGATGATCCCGCCCTCGTGGCCGTTCGCCGTATGGGGAGTGGACATCCTGGGACCATTCCCCAAAGCCATCGGGGTATTCTCGTACCTCTACGTCGCCATCGACAAGTTCACCAAGTGGCAAGAAGCCACACCCGTCGTCACCATCAACAAGCAATCCGCTGTAAAGTTCATCAAGTCGATCGTCTGCCAGTTCGGGGTCCCGAACAGAATCATCACCGACAACGGGACCCAGTGCACCAGCGCGACGTTTCAAGAATACTGTGAAGACCTCGGCATCCAGGTGTTCTAAGCCTCCGTTGCTCACCCAAAGAGCAATGGGCAAGTTGAGAGGGCCAATGCCGAGATTCTTCGGGGCCTCAAGACTCGCACCTATGCCGGCTTGAAGAAACATGGCACCAAGTGGGTGGACGAGCTTCCGAGCACGCTATGGGTTAACCGGACATCCCAGAGCCGGGCCATCGGAGAGACACCCTTCTTCATGGTGTATGGGGCCAAGGCTATGCCTCCCCTAGAGATCACCATGGGGTCCCTCCGTGTCCGAGCATACGAGGAAGCCGCGCAGGAGAACCTCCGGCGTGAAGACATCGACCTTGTCGACGAGGCTCGATTACATGCAGCACTCCGCAACGCACGGTACCGACAAGCGCTCCGGCGCTACCACCAAAGGTTTGTGCGTGTCCGAGAGCTGCAGGAAGGCGACCTGGTGTTGCGGCGCTTACTTTCTCGCGAAGGGATCGATAAACTCTCCCCCAGCTGGGAAGGTCCCTTCCGAGTCACGAAAGTTTGCCGCCCCGGGTGCGTACGCCTTTTCACCGAGGATGGGGATCCGCTCCCGAACCCTTGGAACATAGAACACCTCCGTAAGTTCTACCCCTAGAGCAATAATAGGACAATCTCTTCTTTCTGTAATAGATTCCATAGAGTCCAGGAACAGTGCTCGGAGCAGCTAAGTCTCAGGGGACGGTCCAGGACTACGTTCAGCTTGGCCTGGTTCCGACCCTAAGCGCGTAGAGTCTTGCTTCCCTTCTTAATGGGGCGGGTCGTTGCCTCCATGTTTAGCCTACCTTCCTCCTATGGAAATTTATATGGAAAGAAACATGTCCTGCTTTGCTCTTCCCTTGTGCTTATTTAAATTACGTATTAATTTTTATGACCGCACTTCCTGTGTATACTCACCATGCACTCAGCTTCCTTTTCCCATTCTCACCCCTACTCGGCATTTGCTATCCTATCGAAGACGGTCGAGTTTGAGGCACCTGCCGATGGCCAGGGGGCCTCGAGCCCCCAGCACTTCGCGCACTGAAATTCGCAAGCCTCGTATACTCGATCAGGATCGTAAGCCAAATAAGACTATGAGATAGGGAAGGGGGGCCAAGGAGAATTATACTTCTCTTACTTGTGTGCAGGACCTCCCGGCCTTAGCTCTCAGTAGGAGTATGGTAGGAGCGCCCAAACAATTGGACACACCTACCAGGGGGCCACTACGGGACCGCGCAAGACCGGAGACCCAACGCAAGACCGAAGGATCCGGACCTCGCCCCCTCCGCAGGGGCGGGCTTCGGAGGCCCCACGTGTCTGGCGGGGCCGGAGCCTCCTCTCCTCAGAAGGTGGATCCGGGGCCGCCACGTGACCGGCAAAGCCGGGCCTCGCCCCCTACGCAGGGGTGAGCTCGGAAGGCCCCACGTGTCCCGCGGGGTCGGACCTCGATCTTCTCAGTGGAGAGCTCCGGGCCCACCACGTGGGCGGCGGATATGGACCTCCCCGTTCTCACGGGGCGAGCTCTGAAGATCCCTTGGGTCCTTAATACAATAAGGACCCGAGGAAGGTGTGTGTACAAGACTTCAAGGTTGGTGAAGACCTCTGATTACCTTGCGGAGCTAAGGACTCGGCCAGGCCAAACTAAGGAGAAGATAAAAATATACAGACACGAAAAATAACAAGAGTCTATTCATTCAAAGCTCCATGAGCTGGACTACAGACTCAACAAAAGTAAAAAAAAAGAGATACAGGGCCTTTTGGCCGCAGGGGCGGCTGCCTAAGAGTCCCTGGACTCCCGCTGGAACCTAGAGGCCACGAGGGCAGCCATGTCCCCGACCTCGGCCCTGGCAGCTTCCTCCCGCTCGATGGCGGGGCCTAGTCGCATTGGCTCTAGAGAGAAGGAAGGGTCTTGGCTCCGGAAGCACGCCAGCACATGCGTGGCGACCTCCTTCGCCAGGCCTCGTCCCTCCACCTCAAGCTCATCGGCGATCACCGCTTCGAGCCTGCCCAGCTTGGCACCGATGGACTCAAGCGTCGGGATTGCCCGAGACACCTCCTGCGCTGGAGCCTCCGTCCGCATCGGGCTGAAACCGAGAGGAACCAAGGCAGACCCCGCCTCAGTAACAAAGCTCCAGACTGCCCGGGCCTCGATAGACCGCGAAATCTGGAGCTTCTCCACCTCTTGGTGGGCCGCCAGCTCGTGATCCAGCGCCGCCTGGCGCTCCCGGGAGGATCGCTCCTCCCTCGCGGCAGCAGCCGACTCGCGGAGCTCCAGCTCCTCGGCCTGAGCCCTCAGCTCGCCCTCTCTGGCCTCCAGCCATGCAGCGACCTTCTCCTCCTCGGCCGCCACGGCGCGCTCCCGATCTGCGACGACGCACTCTCGGCGAGCTACCTGCAGCCGCAACTCCTCCATGGTAGTGGAGCGCGCTTCGTCCTTGGCTTGAGCTTCGCGGAAAGTAGCGCGGAGCCGCCTAGTCTCTGAGCCCAGGCGGTCGACGGCCCTCTTCTGAGCGTCGAGCAGAGCCCCATGGCGTCAAGCCTCGACTACCTTGAGTCGAGCTCTGCCTTAGCCTCATGGGTCCGCTGCTGCAGGTGATGCTCCCAGCTAAGGAGGTGCTCCCTCTCTCCAGCCAGCACCTCCCGCTCCCGCTCAAAGGCAGCCTGGACCTGTTGGACACCAGCATGAGCACGTCCCAAGGCATCCCATATGGGCAGCGGGGCAGCGGGGGCAGGAGCCGCGCCCCTGACCTCCCCCGTCCCGTCCACGACCGGTGATGGTGCTGGTGCCTCGGCAACTGAGGCAAGACGCTGACCCGGGGGAGCCACGGGGCCAGCAACTGCGCCCACAGCAAACCCTCCAGCCTCAGCACCGGACTTCCGGGCTGGCGAAGGAGGACGAGCAGGTGCTGCCGCCACCACCGCAGGGGGCGAACTCGCCGGCACAGAAGAAGCCCCCGCCGACTTGGGAGCTGTCGGAACCACCGCAGTTCCCGGATGCTGCGGCACAGAGCCTCCACTGACTGGAGATGGTCGGGCAATAGGCTAGCCCTCGGCAGCCGGTGAGTCCCTCCAGACAAAGTAAGCTCTCAGGCTAAGAGAGGAGAAAGGAACGCTACTTCTACAAGCCAGAAAGAACAACACTTATTGGGCGGCTTGAGCGCTCCAACGGGCTTGGAGCTCTGGCCTCTGGGCCGGGGCAGATCCGCCGGGACCTGCAGCCGAAATGCTCGCTGGCTGTGGCGTCTGAGCCCCCGGCACACTCCCGGGCGTCGCCCCACCGGCGTCCTTCCTCGAAGCCCCCCCCTCCCCACCTGAGGAAGTGTGGCGAGACGCTTGGGGCTCCTCGGACCGCCGCTGTCCGAGAAGAGACCCGCCCGAGTGGGAGACCCGGGGTCTCTTTGGGTCGCCACCCGACAAACCAGCGCCTCTGGGAGATGGGCGCAAGGGTACCCCGGCCCCCTGGCTCGGCGCAAGCGACGCCCTCGGAGGAGACCGGGCACGTTTCTTCTCTGGTTGCCCGGGGGCCGACTCCTTTTCCCTTCCCCTTGTCGGCGGTCTGAGCCCCGTCGGCCCTCGGTGCGGGTTGGACAGCGATAGACGCCTCGCGCTCTGTCCCGGAGCGGTCGATCTCGGGGATCGAGATCCCCCGGAGGGCATCCCCAACCTGATGAACAGCGATCCCAATGTCATCGAGATTCGGCATCTTCCGCAGCAGCTCCAAGAAGAGGGGAGTACCAGAGACCGGGAAAGCGAGGTCGCCGCCGGTGGTGTAGTCGCTGCTCACCTTGGACACCATCTCGTACAGCTCTTCATCAGAAGGATCGGAGCTGAGACCACTCTCCAACCTGGTGCAGTCAAGCTTGCCGGTGTAGTACCACGCCGGGCGGTTGCGTTGATGCAAGGGCGCAATACGGCGCGGCAAGAAATCCACCAGCACCATCAGGGACGTCAGTCCCTCGTTGGCCAGGAACCGGATCCGCTCCAAGACCGGTGCGTACTCCTGCTCCAGCTCCGGGATCTCCTCCCAGAAGCGACGCTCGGTGGTTGGGCCGACAGTTGGGAGCTGTAGGCGATCGTCCTCGTTGGTCTGCACGATCACCCAGTTCTCCCTCTAGTTTTCCCACCTTGACGCACTGAAAGGTAGAAGGTACCTAGAGGCCTTCGGATCCTTGCAGCGATGCTGGAAGTAGTACGCCCCCATCTGGGTCTTCAAACTGCGCCCGGTCGTCCGCAACACGAAGAAGTAGCGGAAGAGCGTCACTGAAGCGTGCACCCCCACGAACATCTCGCAGAAATGGACGAAGACGGCGACCATCACGAAGGAGTTGGGGGAAAGGTGGTGGAGCTGGAGACCGTACGTCTCCAGCAGCGTGACGAAGAAGGAACAAATTGGCGGGACAAACCCCGCCATGGCGTAGGCAGTGAAGAAGACCATTTCCTGTAAGTGCATCTAGGATATCCCTTGTGGGTTTTGGCTAATTGATGACGAACATATGAGATCCTAATGAAACTATTGAGATGATTACAGGATAAACAAAGTGAAACAGCTCGGTGCACACAAAAAGGTGAAAAATGAAGTGGTGTCCAAAAGAAGAATACCTTGATGGAAATTTAGAAGAATTAATTAGAATTTAAGTGTATAGGGTGTGTATGAAAGACACACTCCAAGAGCTCACGACTTTGCGCATGGGAAAGGGTTTTAAAATTATCCAAACTCTTCACAGTGCACCGGACTAGTCCGATCATGGACCGGACTAGTCCGCCAAACTCTCTGTTCCCAAAACGGACTAGTCCTTGTGCACACCAGACTAGTCCGCCAGACTTTCTGAACATATGATTCACTGTGACCGGACAAGTCCGGACCAGCACCGGACTAGTCCGGTATTAGGTTTAACAATGGTAATATTTTTTGGAAACCCTATAAAAAGAGGTCCTTTGTTTTTTCTCAGATGACACACGACTAATACGGCAGCAAACACAAACCCTAGCGCCGCCACCTTGTCCCAAGAGCCCGAAACACATCTCCCCACACATCTAAAGTGCAAAAAGATCTAAATCAATTGAACACTTGGATTCGGGATTGGGAGATCGTCGTTCTTTCGTTGTGAGCTCTTGGGGTTTGATCTTTCTACACTCATATTCTGCATTGTACTATTTTTGAGTGTATTTGATCACGCTCTTATTGTAATTCTCGTGGGAGCCCTCAACTTGTGAGGTAGCCCCACAAACTCGGTGATTGCCCGTGATAGTGGAGTCAAGTCAGCCTTTGTGGTGACTTGAAGAGGGAAAGGGTTGGGAACCCGGCTCTGTGTGAGCTTCCTCAACGAGGACTTAGATCTCTTGGTGAGATCGAACCTCGGTAAAAATTCGTGTCTTTTGTCTCTCAGTTACTTTACATTTTGATACATTAGATCACTAGTTTGCTAATCATCATTTGAGTTTCTTATAAGTTTGCACGTGCATTCATACAATAAACTTAATTTATAAAAACTGTTGTTCTCATTCCGCTGCTGAAAGATTCAATTTCTGAAACACACTTAATTAACTCACATAATTCAGCACACCGGACTAGTCCGCCCACACAACCGGACTAGTCCGGTCAATCAAGTTTCTGATAACTCTATTAAGTGTGCAGGAATCTTTTAAAGGCCTATTCACCTCCCCCCTAGGCCACATTCAATTGGTATCAGAGCAAGGTTCTCCATCAAAGAGACTCACATCTCGCAGAGATCATGGGCTCTGAGAAGAACAACGACATCCCAAAGATGAACATCAATGAGGAGGAGCAAGAAGCTAAAGCCTTCGTTGTGCTGAAAGACAGCGCACATGATGATGAAGAAGTGAGGCAGCTAAAAGCATTCCTGAGAAAGAAACTGCTAGCACAAAAGGGAAAAGAAGAAGAGAAGACGACTGGGAGTGGTCATCACGACTACTCCCGGTATCCTTACAACTACAACCGTCTCAATTCAAACAATCACTATCTTTCGATTCCTATGGGAAGGCCTCCACAGTTTGACGGAAGTGACTATACCATGTGGAAGTACAACATGAAGATGCATCTGATATCTCTGAACCCTAGTCTGTGGCACATTGTTTGCACAGGCATAGATATTCCGGATACGGATGATGAACTCACTCCAGAACAAGAACAAGAGATTCACAGAAACGCACAAGCCGTCACCGTGATCACATCATCACTAAGCAGAGAGGAATTCACCAAGATCGATGGGTTAGAAAGTGCAAAAGAAATCTGGGATACCCTCAAGACAGCTCACGACGGAAATAGGTCAGTTCGTGAAGCCAAAATCGAAATGCTTGAAGGAGAGTTGGGGAGATTTGCTATTGAAGAAGGCGAATCACCTCAAGACATGTATAACCGGATGAAAGCACTCATCAACAAAATTCGTGCTTATGGAAGTAAGAAATGGACAGATCACGAAGTGGTCAAAAGAATGATTAGAGCCTTTATGCCAAGAAATGTCACACTTTGCTCAATGATCAGAGAGAGTCCCGGTTTTCACAAAATGACTCCCGATGAATTACTAGGGAAGATCATAAATCATGAAATGATGGAGAAAGAAGGCCAATACGTCAAAGACTTAACCGAATTCACCTCATCCAAAAAGAAAGAAGTTGCTCTCAAAGCAACGTGCAGACCCAAACTCAAAGAAACTCGTGAAGACCAAGACGATGGAGATACAAGCGACGAGAGCACCGATCTTGATGACGAAGAAATGGTACTCTTCATCAAAAAGTTCAAACGCATGATGAAGAGAAGACACGGCAACAATTCACATGAAGGCAAAAGCAAGGATAAAGGAAAATCCAAGGCTGGACGCACTTGCTACAACTACGGAGAGTATGGTCACTTCATGGTGGACTGTACTTATGAAGAAAACAAAAAGAAGAAGGAAACAAGATCTCAAGAAAAGAAAAATTTCAGAAAAAGAAGACAAGTCCATCAAGCTCACATTGGGAAGGAGTGGAACTCAAACGACGAGTCCTCCGATGAAGAAGAAGAGATGGCCACTATCGCAGTCAAGAAACCAACTATGAGAGCCACACTCTTTCCGAACTTGGGAGGACGGGACATGAACAACCACACTTGTCTTATGGCTAAGGAAGGCAAGAAAAAGGTTCGACTTACTCCTCCTGTACTAAATTCCTCCATTGATGACTTTGATTGCTCTAGTGATAATAAAGAAATGTTTAGAGGGCTAAGTAAAATTGCTTTAAAGAAAATGGAAATGTTGTCGAACGAAATCTTTGAAAAGGAGGAACTTGTCAACCGACAAGAAGATATGCTCATCCGTGAGAGGAAGAGATATCAAGAAGTTGAAAAGCTTCTTGAGCTTGAAAGAGAGAAGAATGAGTCACTTGAGTTAGAGCTAGCCTTGAGTAAGGAAACTTACTCAAAGTTAGAGGACTCGCACATTGCAATCAAGGAAGAACTTGCTAATTTGTCAAAAGTTAAAAAAATCCTTGAGGTGCAAGTCGAGTCGCTCAAACAAAGTGACTCCTCTTCCTCCAAGAGCTCTTCCTCCAAAGACATGAGTTCGACAACAATAAGAACCTGCACTTGCTCTAGTAAGAAGAATGTAATTTATAATGCTTTAACCTCTCATGACATGCATTCTTCTCAAAACGGCATCTTTGATAAGGAGAAGATCAAATATGCACGAAGTGCATATATGATCACTAGACCTCCCGATGTCAAAGATGGTCTTGGCTTTGACAGGAACAAACACATGTCTACTCCTAATCATGCTAAGAATAGAATCACTTTTGTTAAAGAAAAATCCCATGAATCTGAGTTACAAACATTGTTCCGTACATTTGATGCTTCTTATGTTCTCATGAAAAACAAGTATGGAAAAGTCATTGCTAAATATACAGGGCCACGCCACAAGAACTTAAAAACTTGTGTGTGGGTGCCCAATACTCTTGTGACTAACCTGAGAGGACCCAAGCAAGCTTGGGTACCTAAAACCAAGGAATAATTCTATTTTGCAGGCTTACTCCTCCGGCGGATCTAAGTGGGTGCTAGATAGCGGATGCACAAATCATATGACCGGAGAGAGAGGTATGTTTGTGGAGTACGAGTGCAACAAGGATCCAAGTGAAGGTATATACTTTGGAGACAACAGCCAAGGAAAGGTCCTTGGTAGTGGTAACATTGAAATATCCTCTCAACACACCTTATCTAATGTTTTACACGTAGACTCTCTAGATTATAATCTTTTATCAATATCTCAACTATGCGACAAAGGTTACAACTGTTTATTCACTAATGAGGGTGTGACCGTCTTTAGAAGAAGCGATGGCTCAATTGCATTCAAGGGATTGTTGAAGGGAAAGCTTTATCTTGTTGACTTCAACAAAGATAAAGCCGAACTCAACACTTGCTTGATTGCTAAGACCAACATGGGATGGCTGTGGCATAGATGGCTAGCCCATGTTTCAACAAGGAAGCAATGATCAAGGGGGAGCTCCTACACAAGATCAGGTTGAGGAAGATTAAGAAAATCAAGATGATCATGGAAGCAATGATCTAGGGGGAGACATGACACATGAAGACAATGAAGAACAAGCAACTATACAAATTCCACACCCAAGAGTACATCAGTGTGTGCAAAGGGACCATCCTGTCAACAATATCATTAGAGATATTGCTAAGGGAGTAACTACTAGATCTCAAATTGCAAATTTTTGTGAACACTATTCTTTTGTGTCTTTTCTGGAGCCATACAGGGTAGAAGAAGCCTTAAGGGATCCAGACTGGGTGATTGCGATGCAAGAGGAGATGAACAAATTCAAAGGAAATGAAGTGTGGGAGCTGGTGGAAAGACCAAGGGCGAACATCATTGGAACCAAATGGGTCTTTCGGAACAAGCAAGATGAACATGGGGTAGTGACAAGAAATAAATTGAGGTTGGTGGCCAAAGGTTATTCTCAGGTGGAAGGTTTGGACTTCGATGAAACTTTCGCTCCTGTAGCCAGACTTGAGTCCATTCGCATTTTATTGGCATATGCTACTCACCATAATTTTAAGTTGTATCAAATGGACGTCAAGAGTGCCTTCCTCAATGGTCCGATAAAGGAGGAAGTCTATGTGGAGCAGCCACCGGGGTTCGAAGATCAGGAGTATCCCAACCATGTCTATAAACTGCGTAAGGCTCTCTATGGCCTCAAACAGGCTCCTCGAGCCTGGTATGAGTGTCTTAGAGATTTTCTGACTCAAAATGGATTCAAAATTGGTAAAGCTGACTATACAATCTATACTAAACATTTTGATGATCATTTATTCGTATGTCAAATTTATGTTGATGACATTATCTTTGGATCCACTAACAAGTCCTTCTGTGAAGAATTTAGCAAAATAATGACAAACAGGTTCGAGATGTCAATGATGGGTGAATTGAAGTTCTTCTTGGGATTTCAAGTGAAGCAACTGAGAGAAGGTACATTTATAAGCCAAACTAAATATACACAAGACATTCTCAAGAAATTCAATATGGACAAAGCCAAGCCCATCAAGACACCCATGGCCATCAACGGACATCTCGACCTCAATGAAGACGGTCCAAATGTGGACCAAAATGATTGGCTCCTTACTTTATTTATGTGCATCTAGGCCAGATATTATGCTTAGTGTTTGCATGTGTGCAAGGTTTCAAGCCGCACTTAAAGAGTGTCACTTAATTGCTGTAAAAAGAATCCTAAGGTACCTTGTGCAAACACCCAACTTGGGCCTTTGGTATCCCAAAGGATCCAAGTTTAACTTGATAGGGTATTCCGACGCCGACTATGCAGGATGCAAAGTCGATAGAAAGAGCACGTTAGGGACTTGTCAATTTCTTGGTAGGTCCCTAGTTTCTTGGTCATCTAAAAAGCGGAACTCCATTGCTCTTTCCACAGCGGAAGCGGAGTATGTTGCAGCCGGTAGTTGTTGTGCGCAACTACTTTGGATGCAACAGACTCTTAGGGACTACGGCTACAATCTAAGTCATATCCCGCTTCTATGCGATAATGAAAGTGCTATAAAAATTGCACACAACCCTGTAGAGCACTCAAGAACTAAGCACATAGATATCCGTCATCACTTTCTTAGAGATCATTCATTAAAAGGTGACATTGCTATTTCGCATGTTAGGATGGAAAAACAACTTGCGGATATTTTTACCAAACCATTAGATGAGAAAAGGTTTTGTGAACTAAGAAATGAGCTAAACATTCTTGACTCTCGAAATGTGGCTTGAAACATTGCATACCTGGTTGCAACTTAAAATGTTCCTTTGTATTGTTAAAAATGCTCCTCTTCTCCTTTTCTACTCAGAAAACTATTTTAATGAAGAAATCTTGTGGATTATGATCATTGTTTGATTACTGATTGCCTATTGGTCGTAATCACCAAGACTATTTGCAAAATTATTGTCCTTGGATCACTATTAATCATCAATATATGTATCAGGTCTGTTGGAAAGGGACTAGTCCGATTTTCAACCGGACTAGTCCGGACAGACAAAACTGGTTAGGTCATTTCAAGGGGCTCGGACTAGTCCGCCACATAGACCGGACTAGTCCGGTCCATCGCATATATAAGCCCTTGGCCGGCCCAGACCTCTCCCTCACCCCACATTAGACTTGCTCTCCCTCTCCTCTTCCAAACCCTAGCCCCCAAAGTGATTTTCGGGTTGAACCCTCAAAATTGAGATTTTCTCCGTGGGAAATCCTCCCCTTGACGAGTGGATTCCCTCCTCCGGATTCATCCGGACTGATTTCTACTTCTTCGACGCGTATCTTCAAATCTTGGTAAATTTCTCCCCAAAACCAAATTCTCAACTTTCCTCGTTCTAGCTTGTTTCCTTTGATTCCAAGGGTATACATTGGCCTTAGAGATGTATTCCCACCACTTTTCTACTCTTTTGCATCCTTAGATAGATTTTTTGATCAAAATGCTAGGGCTCTTATGTCGGGGCGGACTAGTCCGGTTCTCAGGTGCGGACTAGTCCGGCCCCTGTCATCTGAATCCCTACATTACCTTGAATGACTTCAGGCTCGGATGACAGCTCTTTTCACATTGATGAAGACGTTCAACGCGAGAAAGTGAGGAGGGCCAAGGAGAGAGTTATGAAGAAGAGACATGATGTCAATGCTCACTCTCCACCCTCCGACGACAATCTACCTAAGAAGAGGAAAGTCATTGGCAAAAAGCCTCAAAGGAAAGATGCTGCTGAGGGCTCGTCAGGGCCAAAAAGAGTTCTCAATAAAGGGAAGGGACTTGCTAGTGGTCCCCTTGGGCCCTTGAAGATGAAAAACCCTATTCACCGCAACAGGCAGCCTTCAAGTGAGGATTTCACTGGAAAAGGGGGTGAGCTAGCTGATAACTTCAGGAAGATTGAAGTGTATGACCGACCTAAACAATTTTCTGATCCAAGGTTCTGGAGCAACTTCCATGCAGACTACTACGAGCATGTGTACATGAAGATGAAGAATCCTGTAGTAGAGAGTCAATGGCTAAATGTTGGATACCTGAAGTCGAAGAGGTATCCTGCCTTTCGTGAGATGGTGGAGGCCTTAGAGAGGCACGATCTGACGGACCTGCTATCCTTTGAGTATGACTGGAACAATGAAGTCATTACCCAGTTTTACTCCACTATCTACTTTGCTCGTGGTGATGGAGACAGTCTTACTTGGATGACTCATGGTTCAAAGTATAGTGTCACTTATGATGAATTTGCTAGGATTCTTCACCTCCAACACACTTTGGATCATGAACTGGTCATCCATAATCTGAAACCCCTGGAGAAGGAAGAGCTTGAGTTTCTCTATGACACAAGGATGCCATATGTTCCTCCCACCATCAAATATCTGAAGCCCTTCTTTGTGGTCCTCAATAGAGTCTTGAGAAAGACTATAGCTCCGAAGGATGGAGATGCGGGAACTATACAAGGGACCTTGAGGACTCTCATGAAGGTCATTAGTGGAAGGAGACCATTCAATGTTTTTGAGTATATCTACAACGACATCGTGAACATCTCAATCACCCCCAATAGGCCCTGTGGATATGCACCGTATATCATGTACATGATTGAGAAAGTGACGGGACTCGAGTTCGTCAAGGATGTCAAGCATGCGGGGTTGAAGCCGCAAAAACCCACCGAGTACACTCTCCCCCCGGCTCCAACTGCCCCGTCCTCTCCACCAGTGGAGAGGAGATCAAAGCAAGCTCATGATGTCACTAAATCTGCAGCTGCTCCTCCTAGGTCTCCACCTGCCCAAGAATCATCCAGTGGCATCCTCAAGGTGCTCTCCTGCATCTTTGCCTGCTGCCGCAAGATCGAAGACAGGCAGCGCAAGGAAAAGCTTGCAAGGAAGAAACATCAACAGTATGTCAATGCCAATATCAAGTCTATCTGTGCAAAGCTTGAGATTGAACCCGTTGGATCACCGCCCGCCTCCGAGGACTCAGAGGAACATCCTGCTCCCGTGGATGCCGAAGTTGGTGAAGATGAAGATCAGACTGAGACTGAAGGAGGAGGCAGCGATGAGTGATTCCCCTCAATTTTTCCCTTTTTGGTGCCTTGATGCCAAAGGGGGAGAGATTGAGATTAGATTTGGACTCGAACTATCTAGTATTAGTTATTAAGCTCTTTTGTGATCAAGGACATGTACCTATTTTAAAATCTTGTAATGCACTATTTCTTTTCTTATGTGTGATGCACTATGCTCTAATGCCTACTTATATGTTCACTATTGTTTGTCTTTAATTTATCACACACCTGTTAGGCACCCCACCATAAGGTGTGTGCATATGTGAGAAGTTTTTTGTGAATTCTTTATTATTCTCATATGTGCACACCTTATGAAAATCAACTTTTTATTTTCAATTGTGATATCTCAAATAGTTGTCATCAATCACCAAAAAGGGGGAGATTGTAAGTGCATCTAGGATATCCCTTGTGGGTTTTGGCTAATTGATGACGAACATATGAGATTCTAATGAAACTATTGAGATGATTACAGAATAAACAAAGTGAAACAGCTCGGTGCACACAAAAAGGTGAAAAATGAAGTGGTGTCCAAAAAAAGAATACCTTGATGGAAATTTAGAAGAATTAATTAGAATTTAAGTGTATCGGGTGTGTATGAAAGACACACTCCAAGAGCTCACGACTTTGCGCATGGAAAAGTGTTTTAAAATTATCCAAACTCTTCACAGTGCACCGGACTAGTCCGATCATGGACCGGACTAGTCCGCTAAACTCTTTGTTCCCAAAACGGACTAGTCCTTGTGCACACCAGACTAGTCCGCCAGACTTTCTGAACATCATGATTCACTGTGACCGGACAAGTCCGGACCAGCACCGGACTAGTCCGGTATTAGGTTTAACAACGGTAACTTTTTTTGGAAACCCTATAAAAAGAGGTCCTTCGTTTTTTCTCAGATGACACACGACTAATACTGCAGCAAACACAAACCCTAGCGCCGCCACCATGTCCCAAGAGCCCAAAACACATCTCCCCACACATCTAAAGTGCAAAAAGATCAAAATCAATTGAACACTTGGATTCGGGATTGGGAGATCGTCGTTCTTTCGTTGTGAGCTCTTGGGGTTTGATCTATCTACACTCATATTCTGCATTGTACTATTTTCGAGTGTATTTGATCACGTTCTTATTGTAATTCTCGTGGGAGCCCTCAACTTGTGAGGTAGCCCCACAAACTCGGTGATTGCCCGTGATAGTGGAGTCAAGTCAGCCTTTGTGGTGACTTGAAGGGGGAAAGGGTTGGGAACCCAGCTCTGTGTGAGCTTCGTCAATGAGGACGTAGATCTCTTGGTGAGATCGAACCTCGGTAAAAATTCGTGTCTTTTGTCTCTCAGTTACTTTACATTTTGATACATTAGATCACTAGTTTGCTAATCATCATTTGAGTTTCTTATAAGTTTGCACGTGCATTCATACAATAAACTTAATTTATAAAAACTATTGTTCTCATTCCGCTGCTGAAAGATTCAATTTCTGAAACACACTTAATTAACTCACATAATTCAGCACACCGGACTAGTCCGCCCACACAACCGGACTAGTCTGGTCAATCAAGTTTCTGATAACTCTATTAAGTGTGCAGGAATTTTTTAAAGGCCTATTCACCCCCCTCTAGGCCACATTCATTTCCTCCTTCTCCATGAGCAGGGGAAGAGATCCCTGGCGGAGCCGGCTCTTCTGCTCCTCCGCGTGCCAGCCCAGCAGCCTGCGCACTGATCCGAGCTCGGCCGACCGAGCGAGACGCGACGGAGGCAGGTTGGAAGCCATGGCAGGAGAAAGCTCAAGGACAGGGAAAACAAGGGCGCAAGAACTCAAGGAATATGCAAGCGCTTGGAAGTGCGAAGGGAAGCCGCAATACGGGTAAGATCCCCTTTTAAACTTCCCAAGTGCGATTCAAAGCGATTCGAAACTCTTCGAATACGCCGCTTGGGCAACCGCTTCGGCTCCAAGACCAAGCTTCGATGACAAGTGGACCCAAGACGTCCAGATGAAGCGGTGGGCCAAGAAGTCAGTCTCCCAAGGAGACGAGCCGGCAAGACGCTTCGGCGGTTCCCGAAAAAGCGTTGCGACGTGCAGAAGTGGCAGCCTTGGGAACCGCCGCAGTAAAAGCAGCCATCAAGTGGGGCACACGCTCCCACAATCCCACGACTGTTTGTGCTCCGGCAACGGACAATGCGGGTCTTAGAGAAGGTGCGCAGAATGGAAGAGACGGAGGCCCCACCTCGGGCTCGCTATCTCCCCCGAGATGGGCCCGGGGGCCACTATCGGTACCCTCAATACGGGGTAACCCGCGCACAGGGGAAAATGCCTAAGGACCTTGCCCTTCTTCGCAGGGAGAGCTCCGAAGGCTCCATGTGTCCAGCGGGGCCCGACCTCCCTCTCCTCAGAGGAGAGCTCCGGACCCGCCACGTGGCCAACTGAGCCGGACCTCCCCCCTCCGTGGGGAGAGCTCCGGAGGCTCCACGTGTCCTGCGGGGCCAGACCTCCCTCTCCTAAGAGGAGAGCTCCGGGCCCGCCATGTGGCCAGCAGAAGCCGGACCTCCCCCCTCCGCGGGGAGAGCTCCGAAGGCTCCACGTGTCCCGCGGGGGCGGACCTCCCTCTCCTCAGAGGAGAGCTCCGGGCTCGCCACGTGGCCAGCAGAGCAGCGCTGCCTGCTCCCACGCGGTAGGCAGCAAGAGTAAAGGCGTGACATACCTTGCCCGTACAAGGTATTCAAGACTCGCACCTTCCCAAGGCGTGGAAACGCGGACCACGCCTCTGTCAGGTGCCGTTGCGCCCAGTCACATCGTAGACTGGTGCGCCGTGTCAGAGCCTGCCCGCCAATAAACACAGTGACAAGACATCCCCTGCCGCCCCTGCCATCATCAACCACTACGATTAGCTTGCGGCATGGGCAGGGCGGCAGAACAAAGACTCGAAAGCCTTCGCCAGAGACAACTACCGGCATAACTGCAGATACGGTAGATGGCAGGCAATCTCCCCGAGACCATCTGTCGGGTCCCGGGCCCACCTTGTAAGCCGCTCGAGCCTTGGACTATAAAAGGCTCGGGTAGGCAACGTTAGCATGGGTTCGCCTCTTACGCACCCTCGCACTCTAGCCATTCGACATCTTACATCCTCAAGCTCAGGACTCCGGTTCTGAGCAGCAAGCAATACAGCGAGCAACTCTGCTCACTGTGGACATAGGGTTTTACGCTCCGGCGGCCTAAACCACGTAAAATCCCCATGTCAAGCTTCTCCCTCGATCGTCCCTAACGCTGAAGCTCTCCGTGAGTGACTAGCCCCTCCGAAAAAGAACCTCCGCGGGCTGCCCAGAGCAGGCTCGGGAGAAGTGTCGGCTACACACTTCGACAATCCCTTCTAGCTAGTAATGATGTAAACACTTTATTCTTTTCAATTTAAATTATCATATGAAATGACTTGAGCGGAAAAATAAAACATTTGTCGGATGAGAATCGTGGAGTGTAAGAAAGATTTTATTATTTCTTATAACCGAGGGCGTTGACGTCTACGCCACGCGACCGGAGGCGCTCCCGTTCTCGAGGTGCAATATCGGCAGGCTGTACCGCAATCAGGTTCTCTGGGGCTATTTCTTCGCCACTAGGCCTGTGGCTGCGGCGACGGGCGGCTCCCGCAGAAACTTCCGAAAAGTGGCACCGGGTGGGCGCTGGTGCTGCCACGAGAAGGGATACGTGGACGACGACGGGAGGTGTACGCATTCCGGACCAGGTTTGCGTTCTACGAAAACGATGGCAAGATGACGCCGTAGCGGATGAAGGAGTACAGGCTCAACGAGGATGTCGCCTGCTTCCACGACGTCATGTTTGACCCCAGCGCTACCAACCTCGTTGTGTGGAAGGTTTACAAGGAGGTGAAGATTGCTAAGGAGGAGACCTCGACAGAGTACTACAGCAGCACCTATGATTATGAAAACAAAGTGTAGGTGTCGAAGATTGCCAGTGCGCATGGTCGTGTAAAGGCCTTTGATCTGAGGACGACGGTTGAGGTTCAGATTAGGCCAAGTTAACATTCGGAATGCTCTGATCTTGTTGATTTTTTGTTCCATAGACTTGGTTGGTCATTCCGTAGTAACGGTAAAGCAACGTGGTTCTGCTTCTGAAATTTCATACTTACATATTTCAAATTATGATGTGTGTCACCTGTCCCGTTGACTCTGTATGCATACAAAGCATTCTTTTATCGTAGCAACGGAACAATTCATGGAAGGATGAGAGTATAAACCCAGGCCTAAATGGGGTAGGATGATGAGCCACCTCTACCGTGTGAACGCTAGGACGTCTAAGGCCGGTCCAAGAAGATAAAAAGGTTTATGTAGGTCACCGTGACTCCCCCTTGAGCTATAAAGGGATCACTCTCTCCGAAACGCTAAGTCTTAGAGTTTGTAACGCACACACATTTAACTCAAATAAATCGCTAAGGGCATCAAATAGGAGTAAGATGTCACACTTTAGAAAGGCTCAAACCTAGATAAATCTTGGTGTTCTTGCAGAACGAGCGCACTTTACTCTAGTCGTTCATCCCTGACCAAATTCTAAAGGGAGGTTTATGCTGACCCATGTATCAGTATTCACACGTTGACGTAGATGTTCTAAGTTATCTTACTTACACAAGAAGTGCAACAATATCCAGGGCCTACCATTAAGCTACAACTCCGTATTTCCTCTCAAAAGAAAAAAAGGGAAAAGATACAATTTTGTAGTCTGCATTATGGAATTATGTAAATATTTACACCAATATCTAATTTTGCAAAGAGAAACAGTACTCTGTTTATGAAGCAACGTATGAGATAGACAACTTTTCAAGCAGAAGTCTGTACAAGTTGCAAAAGAAAACCTGGATTGACAGGTGACAAAAATTCAGGAGTCCTTCAACATTTCTGGATAGTCAGCAAGGTAAATCAGTCAATAGTCCTTGCCAGCTTGCCGCAACAAGTTCTGTTATTCCATTTTCAAGGCAATGATATTTTGGAATGATTTCTTAGCCAAGTTGCTTTGTAACCATGAGGTCACGGGTTCGAGTCCTGGAAACAGCCTCTTGCAGAAATGCAGGGAAATGCTACGTACAAAAGACCTAAATGGGTCGGACCCTTCCCCGGACCCTGCGTAAACGGGAGCTACATGCACCGGGCTGCCCTTTCCTTTCCTTTCCTTTTTTCTTAGCCAAGTTGCCAAATAGTTATTCTATACCTCGCAAATCTGTTGACATCTCCTCAGTCTCGCCCCGCTCGTATACTTTCCCCAGACCCAGGCCACGCAACCGCCTGGCGCCCTCGCCCCTGCCTGCCTCCGCGGCTCCTCATGGACGACGCGAGCCGCACCTGGCCGCCCCCGACCCCCTCGCCGCCGCCCTTCTCCTCCCGGCTGCGCGAGTCGTCGTCGCCGTCCCCGCACTGCCGGCGCCGGCGCCAATCCAAGAAGCTCAGGCCCCCACCGTTGCCACCGTCGCCGCGGCCGCAGGGCGCGGACTTCTCGTCCCTCCCGCCGGAGCTCGTCCACCGTGCGCTCGCGGCCGCCTGCGCCTCCGACGTCGCGGCGGCCAGCCGCGCGTGCCGGGCGTGGCGGGACGCGCTGCGGCCGCTCCGCAAGGCCGCGGCGCTGCACGCGTACGGCCGCCGCGTCAAGCACGGGCCCGTGGCGGCGGGAGAAGCTTCCGCTGTCCGCGGGGGAGGAGGCGGAGGGCGCCTCGAGGTAGAGAGGCTGCGCGCGTTGGAGCTGTTCCGGCGGGCGGCGAGGCTGGGGTCCGCGGCGGCGATGGTGGACGCCGGGCTCATGTGCTGGGAGGAGGGGCGCCGGGAGGAGGCCGTGCGGTACTACCGGAGCGCGGCGGAGCTGGGGCACCCCGTCGGGATGTGCAATCTCGGGGTCTCCTGCCTCGAAGGTACTGTGGATTTGGCTTGCAGGGTTAGTTTTTCTTGTATTGTTCGAGATGGCTCTAGAAAGATTCGGAATTTCGGACGGATCTGACTTGTTTCCTATTATCTTACATATTCGATGCGCATTATTAGTTATGTTCGATGTGCCTGGGGAGAGATTTCCATGGCTTACAAGGTTAGCAATCATTCGATATTTTTTGATATTTTGGGGGAGCTCTGGCTGTGTCTGTTACCTGACTTTTGCGATGCATTTAGTAAACTCTACAGGCGTAGGTTGTTTATAGGTGTCCAACTCTAAACTTTACATGTTAAAGAACCAATTAATAGATGAACATCTTACTTGAGCGTGCTATACATTTGTTTGCATCCAATCGTCTGGTCATCTCGAGGCATTTCAACTGATATTGCTGCCAAATCTTTCTGCAGCTAATCCACCCAAGGCTGAGGAAGCTATTAGATGGTTCTATCCATCTGCATCGGCAGGCAATGCCCGTGCTCAATACAACCTAGGTCTTTGCTTGCAGAATGGGAAAGGAATTAAGCGTAACCAGAAGGAAGCTGTAAGATATCTCTCCTATCCTATGTCACACACCTGCAGTTTGCAAATTTAACATAGAAGAGAAGTATGCTGGTTCTCTAGATGTGCTCAGTTGTTGCAAATCAGGCATCTTGTTTCTACATATCCTGTTTATACAAGCTATTTTTGTATCACATCTCTTGATGACTACTGACTAGATCAAGAATATACAACACCTATTATTCAGTTGTTGAACAACAGTTATTTACGTTGCCATTTGAAGATGCTGGGATTACCAGTCTCTGTTGAAGTGCTTTAGCGCAGCTAAGTAGTCTTTTCCCTTGGTTTTGGTTTCCTCTACCAAGGTAATCAGGATTATGTCACCAGGATCAATCAGAATACGCTAACCAGCAGACAATAGATTACCAGCTGGATCCTCCCACCATAATTGCAATAGTTAAGGTCTACTATGTACTTGTTTGTCCTTATGTTGTAATCTGAAAAAAAAAACTTATTAATGCAGTCAAAATGGTACTTGCGAGCTGCAGAAGGTGGAAATATGCGGGCCATGTATAATGTTTCATTATGCTACAATTTCGGTGAAGGGCTTCCACTTGATCCTGTGCGTGCTAAGAAGTGGCTGCAACTAGCTGCTGATTGTGGTCATAAGAAAGCTCTTTTTGAGTGTGGTATTAAACTTTGTGCGGTATGTCATTTCTATCTCTTCCTCAATCCAGTGCTGGACTTGCTTGCGTGGATTAAAAAGTTGGTTAAGTTATGGATGCTTCTTTGGTAATTAAGGAAAGGTGAATGTGTTAAAACTCATAAAAAATAACTAGAATTGGCATCAAAATCTGTTAATGAAATTTATGGTTTTGAAGCACGTTAATGAAATTTATGGTTTGAAGCACTCAACAAACTCAGGAAACGTGCCATTACTATTAGTGCTTACTCAGTGTTCTTGGAGCCGTGTATTGATCAGTAACTCTGAACCTTTTATACAGGCAGGAGACAGGGTCAAGTCTCTCATGTATCTAGAGTTGGCCACTCGGCGTGGAGAATCTGCAGCAGCCCATATGAGAGATGTAATAGTTGAATCACTCTCTGTTGAGAATGCACAGCGTGCTCTGAAGGATGCTGATAAATGGAGACCTAAGGCATTCCATTCCAGAAGATGAGAAAATGGACCACAATGTTTTTGTTGAGATGGCCATTACCACATTGTTTCTAGGCAGAATTGAAGCGTGACGTCCAAACAAGCACGTAATGCATCTTTAGCTTCTCTAGGAGGAGCATCGCAGATAATGAGATAAACATAGGAGAACTTGCTGTATAATGTAAAGGAGGTCCAGTGGCAGTAGTTATTAAGGAGGTGCTGTGGCGCAAGGA
Source organism: Neostapfia colusana (assembly GCA_030760725.1). Taxonomy (NCBI): domain Eukaryota; kingdom Viridiplantae; phylum Streptophyta; class Magnoliopsida; order Poales; family Poaceae; genus Neostapfia; species Neostapfia colusana. The sequence goes on along the minus strand of JASWHV010000017.1, from coordinate 5,685,142 downwards.
AACTGTGCAGCTGTAAGCTGCTGGTTCTTCAATTTCTAGTTGAGGTTAGGCGACTGGATGCTCGTGGTTTTTCTAATAACAGAAATGCAAGTGCAATCAAAGAAATGGTCAGCTTCAATGGAGTCTCGGTTGTGACGATTGATGAAATATCTGAAGATGAGGGGCTTCTAGCTTAGGGTGTATCATGTATGCTGTCAACAACAATGGCAAAAGAGAAATGCCTTATGAATTTTTTGACACGAAATCATCTTTTATTTAATTTGGCCTGTTTTGGTGACATTCTTCATTAGTGTCAGTTCTGATTGGACTCCTGGCATTTCTATTCCAGCTACAAACTTTCATTTTCTGCCGAGGTTAAACATCGATGTTGTGCCGTAGAAGCACCTGCAATTAGTTTGTGTTGTATATGCAATGGACAGAAGCACAGGTGTCAGGAGTGTCCCGACGATCCCTCGCTCTTGGTTAGCTAGCCGGGGCGGTGGAAGATGACGACCAGTCGACGATGATTTCCTCGCCGGACGGCCGTGTCTTCTAGGTCGAGTACGCCGCCATGATCATGTCCGTAGACAACAGCTGCATCGTCTGCGGCAGCAAGCACCAGAAGCAATCCAAGGACGGGGCAGCCGTAGCTAGCCCTGTTCAATCCTGGAGAGTACCAGGTGAACAGTAGTAACTCGGGGGGTCTTTTTGTACTCCCGGTTTTCCTCACGGTTTGGTCGAACCGTCAATGGACACCCCTGGCTGTACTTCTAATCTGGTTCTATTCCCATGCTTGCTCCTTATCCCCAAACTCTCTCTCTATCTCTCTGTCAGTTGTATTGGATTCTATTCTATGGTACCAGTGCTTGGTTGTGCCGTTCATGGTGCTGCTGAGATCGGGTTGCTGACAGCCCCGCCCATGTCGTCCTCGGGCGAATTGAGGACGCTCCCGTTGATCCGTTCCGTTGGAGCCATCGAATCGCCTCTAGAGTCTAGCCCGCGACACGCCACCATAGACGGGAAGGAGACGACGGCGAGAAGACACGGGAGGCCTGCGCGCCCGCATGCTGGTGTCATCACCGTGGTCTGGCCGCCGTCCTCGATGTGCTCCATCTCCAACGCCCCTACCCCGGAGCAGTTGGCCACATACGGGGACGGCACCCCGCGCTTCTTCAGCATCCATGCGGGAGGCAGAGCAGAGAAGATCCCAGACGAAAGCTCGCGGTGCTCCGCTTTGCCTGCCTGCTGCGTGTCAATGCATACGAAGAGAAACTTCCACACTGAACACTTGCACCGAGTCACATTTGGTGTAGACTATGTACAGAGACCGGATTTGTTGTTGGCTAATGTTTGAACTGGCCTTCGACAGTGTAGGTTTGACAAACTGGAACTGGACAGACGTGTCTGCGGTGTGGCTTGGGGGACCAGTAAAAATTGAGACCAAGGAGAAAAGAAGGCAGAGACCGGATTCGGAAAACGATTGTCATATTAACGAAGGAAAAGAAAATGAAACATGATTTTGTCGACGCAGGCAGAGGAACTACGCAGTTCCAAACTTTATTATGTGCTACTAGTAACTTGATGGTTCACAGCTCACTGATCAACAAGAACAGCAAAGGAGCAAATATTACAGGCCAACAAACAAACCACAAGAGAACTGAAAACAGTTTCGCTTTTATTGGAACAATAACAAGATAAGGTAAAAGTCTGAACAGCAGCATGCCAGTTGTTCGTTCGTCCAAGTAATAACAGCGGAGCTCAAAGCTTCGACAGAAGGCCGTTTTGCATAGCCTTGGGCGACTCGGCTTCCTTGACATCGGCATCAGAAGAGCTGGGGGGCACGTCCACCGCAGGGGAGCAGTTGAAGAACCCGTGTGGCTGGATGAGGCAAACATCATTAGGACCTATCAAAGTAAGACGTGCCTTTATCCAACGAATACGGAGGCTCAGAACTCGTACCATGAGCATGAAGCCGATTCGCTCCACCGGCATCACAGGCCAGTCTTCCAGCCTTGGGATATGGGTGAGCCCGAACACGTACCTGCAGACGCGGAACAAAGTTCTAGTAAGGAAATGCCGTAAATGAATTAAGCAATGCAAGTTTTTAGCGTCTGATTAATGATGTTCAAGAAAAATGAGTACAGGGAAGGAAGCAATACCAGAGGACAACGTCAGTCTCCTCCAGGGATCTATCCTTCTTCACCCATGTAGGTAAACCCTCATGAACACGTGGGTTCTGATTGGGAAATTCCCCTCCCGGAAAAATCTCATCACTCTTGTACTGCGTGACCCAGAGATTATGCTTTAAGAACCCAGCCCTCCTGAGAAATTTTGCCTCTGGCAGAGCCAACGGCAAACAGTTTGAGCCAGGCACAAGCTTGTAACCAGTTGGCTGCCCTGTTCGATTTACAGTTCTCGTATTCCTTACCTAATCATCATAATGTCAATAATGATAAAAAGAAGCAAAATATTGAATGTCTGATAAATGGTGCATGGAATATTAATAGTAGTGCAACTATCAAAGAAAATGCAAGGAAACAAACTGATGTACTAGGTTTCTAATAGTAACGATAACACTACTACCGTTATAAACAGAGGGTCAATATGTTTCAGCTGTTCTTGAAAGAGGTAGAATGAAGGACTACTGGATGCAAAATACTTAAAAACTGACATGTTCCGATCTCATGGATATCATGTCTTATTGTTGGCAAAGACAATATATCTTACAATCCAGTGGCGTGCAGATGATGGGTCACAGTCTCTCATTGCTTGCAACTCGGACTTCAACAACTTCTCTTCAGCATAGAAGGCATTGTTATGCACATTATGTGGTCCTGCACTTTCCACTTTAACGTTCACCTCAACCACCTGGATGAAAGAAAGGAATATGTGAAAACAATAAATCACATTTTGATGGTTTGCAGACTAGGGACTAACAAGCATTGAACAAGCCCTGCTATGATATTAAATCACATGGTTGAACAGAAGCGTTTGGAACACAATTAGGGAAGACTAAAATATGTATCTGCTAAGTCATAGAAGGCAGCCCACTAACACACCTGATTAAAAGCCTCGTTGGGTTTGCAATCAATAGCCATGTCCATACGAGCAACAAAAAAGTGCTGATGAACAGGTGCATACAGAGCAGGGGCAATAGTTGTGCCATATTTCCTTGATTCCCCAGGCATAAGAGCTCCCAAGCTGAGAATTCCGGTAAGTTTTACTTCTGCTTCTATTTTGCCATCCTGCAACCGATAGCATCAGTAAATAGTTACTACAAATGTGAGATGTAACTGAACGGTACCAAGTTTTCTAGCTTCAGAATCATTAGTCAAACTCTACACAATCATATCTAGAATCATTAAGTCCTCAGTAAAATATCTTGTTTTTGCAATAACCAAATAACAGTTCCTTCATGCATACATTGCCAAACTCACAGCAAATTATTAACTTTTACAGGTTGAATGCTAATTGGTTTGCAACAGAACTACACAAGAAAAGTAAACAAAATATTTACCTGATAAAAGTGCCAGTAGAAACCATATTCATAGTTTGCAACCGTACAGATAAATGAGACAGTGAGCCTCCTTGACCGCCTAACTTCTGCTAAACCAGTTCTCCAGTCTTGATGTTTCCAAAGGATTCCATGGTCCTCCTCATGCAAACAAACGCAATTCTCAATTGTCTCCACGCCACCAGTGAAGTTTGTGAAATGTGCATCAAAATATTTTATGTAGCCCAAGCAGTCACACCCCTGTACAAGAAGGGTAAAGAACACAATAAAGCAAAATTAAAATATCCATATGCTAAATCACCAAGAACTAACAAATTACCTTCTTAAGAGAATGAGCATTTTTCCCAAGTCCATCTTCTCCAGCATCAAATGCATTTTTACGATAATGTGGTTCATTCGGATCTCCGTAGGGAACAACCATCTCAACAAAGCTCAGCCTATGTGCTATAGGTCGGCGTCCACGATTACCATCAACATACGCAACAGAATGGATAACCAAACCCTCTTTTGGGGTAAAGCCAATACGGAAGTTCCACTGGACAACACAATTAAGTGTTATACTTTCAAAGGGCATTATTTATATGTTAATACTAGCATTATAACTAAAATAGCATAGCATCTATATACCTTCTGCCATTCCACAAAATAGCCATTAATGCGGAAACTTGGGCCTTCAGGCTGATTAATAACAAGAGGTTTTACGTCGCTTCGATCAACTCCGCCTCTTGTTTCCCCAGGAGTGTAGTTTCTCAGATGATCTGGTGGGGGGAGAGGAACCAATTTCCTATCTTCAAACTCAACCACAGTATTATTCTGCATATCAACAATGGCATGAATCCCTTCCACAGGGCGTGCATAACCATTCTCCATGGGACTATCACTCTCAGTTCTGCAAAATATTAGAGGCTTGCCAAGTCTGCGACTGGGAGCATCAGCATCACCATAGTAGCCAGCACACCTGAAACAGCGAAGTCCCCATTTCAAATTTTTTAAAGAAAAATGTAAGATGACCGATAAGTCAAAATGAGAGATGCAATAAAAGTAGTTCTTTGCTGAAAGCTTACCAGGCATCTACCATAACAAGCTCCATGTCATCCACACCTCTTCGTTTCATAGCTTCAACAAATGGGGGGTAGCTTTTGACAGTAGCTTCACACTCAGCATACTCCATAGCATCCTGCGAAATATAGAAATCCAGCATCAACTACACAGGCGGTAATGATCTAAAAGGAACTTCAAAATATCAAGAAATTAAGGCCGAAAAATGTTACAAAAATAACGAACAGCAACTGCAGTAAAATATCAACATGATGGTTACATGCTATTAAAGTGGTTTGATTAAAAAATAAAGTCATAAGGCAGGCAACATTCTAAAGGATTTAGTACACTTACCATTGCAGGCTGAACATCCGGAATCACTTCAGATGATATCACCTTGCCTCTGTGATGTCCACCCCTAGTAGCTGCATGCACTTCAGAGAGTTCCACTATCCAAATGCTAGTCTCATTTGATTGCTTATTGTAAACGACAAGCTTTGCCCTCCTAGGAGGCAACCTGCTTGGAATAACAGCAGAACCTTTGGTCCTAGGAAGCAGTGATGGTTGGAAAGGTGGGAAAAAGTATGCATCTGCTAATGCCACAACATTCTTTTCCGGCTCCAACAGTACAACTTCAACAAAACGCATGCTGTCTCTCTCCTACGATTATAGAACTTCACTTATCATTTTCATATTTTTCAAGCTTGCATGGAAAAGGATTTGTAAGACAAGTTCCACAAACCTCAGGAGACCTTCCAGCAGCCCTTACAGTTGCTACAGCGACTGCAATTTCAGCAGCAGATAGTGGATCTAAAGGGTGGCTTCTCTGGGCTCTGGTCATGATAGGTATCCCTGCATGTTTTCCATTGTAGAACACTAGTTCGATTAAAACATGGTACAAATTAATTTTCTCATTTCAGATAGCATGCAGCCTAAGGTATAACATATTGGAAAACATGGAAAATTCAGAGAAATATCTTGTAAATGTGATACTGTCCTGATGAGCACTTGGCAGAACATGGAGGGAAGTATGTGCCTACTTAACTTATAATTGTTATCAAAACATTTCCTGGCGTATGATGCAGTTACATAGAAAGTTGGCCTCTATCTGAAGAAAAAAATTTACACAAAACTTTGCAGACGTATGAACCTTGAAGCATGCAAGTCGTACAATATTGTTTGTTGAATGCTAGTGCACCAGGTCTTGTATCAAGTTGTTGGTTAGCACAAATTCTAAATTAAAATGGAGAATATGTAGCACCAATTGTATCAAGAACAATTTGTCATTCATTTATTTACTAAAATGAAAAAAATCACCAAACAAATAAACAATATCATCCACTTGCGTCCTTTTTCCGGCTCAAGTAAAACAAAACAAAAGTCTACATCACTCCTTGCATCCTGTGAACCTTTATAAGGAAGCAGCACGGGAGAAGCTAGACTAAGTGCTAATCTTGCTTACACCCCACCAATTGAGCTCCCCCACATACACTCGTAAGATGTGCCCATTGCCGACCCCGTGTGGACCAGGTGGACCAACCCTCAGCAGCAGCTTATGCCTAGTGGCGCACTTCGGGAAAAGCGTGAATGCAGAAAACTCTGTTGACCCATGCCGCCAATAATCATGTAGCATGTTAGTCCGTTGCCCATCTGACATGATAATCCAGATCGCCTACTTACCTATAGAAAACTGCATGCCGAACAAAAAAGTTTGGAAGGACAAAATGATCACTGCTACTAGTTATCAAACAACGGTTGGAGGACTAAGCTACTAACAGGCGAAAAAAACTACATTAAACTTAAAATCGAACTATTTGGAGATTTCTGACAGCAAGTCGCAGTCCATGTTACCACTAACCCATCACATCAAGCCCCCATAGTTTAATCATCAATTTGCCAGAAAAGGCTGAGCAAACAATTTTTTATTATTATGGTATATTGGTGCCTCTGTAAGATCCAACTATATAATAGTCACGCACAGCTAGAGCTCCTGATTCGAGACCAACTAGTCAATCTTTAATCTGGTCGCATGCATACGAGAACTGTGATGTGTGCAAGCATCATACGCATCTGACCCCTTGTTTGATACATCGAACTAATCTGCATACTCTGCTTGCATGCACACGATAGTATGCACTCTGTACATCCACTTGCGTTCGCCGCACTCACACCTGAGCCCACGGGAAATCGTGATCGACTTAAACACCCCCGTCACATGCCTCACCTAATAGACGATCCATGCACGGCAGTGAACTGCCATAACGCTTTCTCGTGACCCAATCAACCAAGCCCAATTCGCAGACAACTCGTGCTTCTTATGAACCAACTCAATTGATAGAGGGAGACAGATGTGGCAGTGGTGGCGATCCGGTATACCTTTGGAGGAGGCCTTCGCGGTGGTGGGCTGGACCGTGGCGATCTCCTCGATCACGGCGCCACCACCGACGGCCGACGCGGCCACGCGCTCATCGCCCGCAGCCATGGCGACCTTCCCGGCCGGGTACGCCGCGATCGCCCGCACGGCGACGGGTGCGCCACGAGCTGGCGCGCCGCTGCCGCAGCAGGCCGCCGCCTTTTCCTGAGCTGTGGCCATTGGAGCGGATTCGAGAGCTGACCGTGTCCGTATTCTTCTCCTCCGCCTCCGCCTCGCCGGCACAGACGATCTGACATACAGCACAGGCCCTCCGCCTCCCGCGCCTTCTGCCTCCCCTCTCCGCCGCCGCTCCTGCTAATCGCCGGGGCCCTCGAGGGTGCGGGTTCGGGCTAGGGTTTCGGGAACCCTAGGGAGAGGGTGGGGTTCTCTCACCGTCCGCCGGAAGACGAGGAGGCGAGGGGAAAACGGTGGCGAAGTGGAGACTGGAGTGGTGGCGACGGAGGAAGCCGGGTGATTTGGCGACGGGGCTCACGTGGATTTATAGAAAGGCGAGGAGGAAAGGTGACCGGGGTTGTGCACTGTCTCTGTGGGTGGGCTGGACTCTTCTGCGTCGTGCAAATCCGATATTGCTACAAGTACACGTCATTGTACCAGCGCGATCGCTTTTGGATTGTGGTTATGTGTGGATGAAAAGGGTCGCTTTTGCAAATTTATGTTTTTTTTCCCAAAACACGACACTCATATAATATACTCACGCTTCCCACTAGTGAGCATACGGCACGCACACCCTCACTATGAGTATAAACAAGAGACAAGGGTGACTGATCTTGATATTCATGAAATTAGCATTGACACCTCGTTTTCGCTGGTGAAGTCGACTATTATTGAAAAAATAATTAATCGTAAATGCAACATATTTTCTGAATCTGGTTCTCGAACCCGGATGAGTTGGTTCCACCATAATAGATCTAACCAATTGAGTTACGCTTAATTTTGAATAAATTTAAGTATTTTGTCGAAATGGTACCAAAACCTTAGGGGATTTGAGTTCATTCCATCCTATGGAAAATGCGGGATCTGTAGCAGCAAAGGCAGCCTATGTAGCTCGATTCCATAATGCGATGCTTTCTTATAAAGCTACATGTGATGATACGATTATTTTTGCTGTAATTAATAATTTTCTCCCTATGTTGATGGTGATGGCAAAAACCATGCTCACGATTATGACAGTTAGGTATCGATTTTGACTTTGTATGGGATAGGTCGTGGTCACTGTATACTGATGGCAAAAGTAGCATGCCAATTTTCTTGCTTATGGAACCTTATGATTGTGACGTAAATGTCCGCGACAAAACCAGGAAACTCTGATAGCGTATCACAAAATGCACTCAACGTATATGAATGGCCTTTTCCTCTTTACAATTGCATTGTAAAAGGTTTCTGAAATGCTTCGGTCATCACTTACTATTCGATAACAATATATATATATATATATATATATATATATATAACCAGAATGTATATATGTCTTTAGCTGGATCGAAATGGATGAAACGAACCAATCTACGAACCCAACAAAACTTACCGTGCTAGACCACACAGCCGCGCGCGTATGATTCTTAGCTTGACAATTATTGTTTACCAGATGAAGGTGCCAGTCTGATTTTCCGAGAAAAAAAAGCAGAAAAAAAGCAACCAGTACGTTTACTGGTCGCTTTCACGTGCGCGCACTTGGTCTGTCCTGCTTGTCGTACGTGCGAGGAGGAATATCGCAGCATGGCGCCTCGGTCGGACACGCATTTGTATTAGTATAATAATCTCAAAATCACAGCAGCCACTCACACGGGTTAACCGATATCTGATTGGCGGTGCGCGCATGCATGTGTGTGAGTGCACGCGCGCAGGATGTACGTGAGCGCATCTTGCGCGCACACAGCGTGTCGATGACCCGGCCGTGACACGGACGTCGGCCCGGGAGAGATGGCGAGATTCGATTCCTATCATCTCAGCAAGGGAAAATGGGATTGATCGAGCTAGCAAGCTAGCTGCCTAGCTGGCTGCCGCATCTCTGCAGTCTCACCACGAAAGTTTTGGATTGTCTTCAATTGGATGGGGGAGCGTGAGTTGGCTTACCCTTGCCGGCGAGTTGGCAGTCGCTCCACGTTTGTCTATTCTGCTGTGGTTTTCGCAGGAAAAAAAGGATGTTAGGTGAAGTTGAGTTCATATTTGTTATTAAGAGCGCATGGAAGGTTCCGCAGTACTGTCTACTGATGTGGACCGGTTCTACCGATGGGTAACTCAGATAGTCGATGCACCGTCTCGCAGCTAGTTGTTGCTTTTGGCTCAATACAAATCAAGGCCATAGCAAGCAAACAAAAGAAATAAAACTAGATACAATTGTTGCAATAATATATTGTTACACAGAACAAAGAATCCTAACATCCCACACTGTCGAAGTTCTTAGCGACACAATCAATAGCAAGAGAAATTGCAACCTGCCGCATGAGGGATGGAGATCCTCTACGGGACACATGAATTCCACAGAATCAATTTAACTTTCATAAAAAAGCAGGATTCGAAAAAATTCCCGTGATACAAAGAGGGAACCTACATGCCCGCATATAAGCAAGCTCCCAAACGAAAAAACAACAACACAAACAAAGTATTTAAAATGGTCGAGAACGAGGTTGCTGGTGTTTCTGAACTTTGCAACTGCTTTGTCACCGTAGAATCAGCATCAACAGGCGGTGAGAGATTCCGGATAACGATAAGAGAGGCGTGATCGGAGTGGCCAGCGATGATAGGAGCTCCCACTAGTCACCCCCACCCACCTACCTACCTACCCACTCACTCTTACCCAGACCCGCAGCTCGGTGAGCATCAACCCAAATTAACAAACGAGATGTTAACGGTGATTGGCGAATCAGAAAGTGAAATATTCTCCCGGCCCACGGGACTCCCAGCTGGACGGCACCACTTTCGCGCAGTGCCGGGGCCGGCCCCCTCTCCCGCTGTACGTCACCGGGCCCCCCACGTCTGGGAAAAGTACACGCTACGGAAAAGCCTTTAGCAGAAGTACGGTTTGTTTGTTGGGCTGCGTTTACCTGTGTACCGTGGATGACGCGTGGGCCCCGCAGGTTCTGTGGACCAGGAACCGGCGGAGTGGGTTAGTGACTGATGTACTACAGAGGAATGTCTTATGGTAGTTTCGTTCCTATTGTTATCGTTAAAACGTCAGTTTTTTATTTATTTTTAAACTGTAACAATTCTCTAATGGAATCAACTTGAGAAGTTCCAGGTGCCGTGCGGTGCCCGTGCACACCCGCTAGCTTCTACACTTCGTGCACTGCTCGACCGGATGGTTGAAAGTGCGGACGCGTCCGTGGTGGATGACCCCGCGCTGATGGCGAGAGGCACGAGATGCTGCGTGCACCGCAGGCTGCCGCCATGGTGGGATCCTGGGCTGACGGGACCGAAACGACAGACGACCCATGTGGCCACGTATGCGGTCGCCAGTTCGGCAAAAGTTGACACCCATGACCAGCCGCCGCACTCCAGCTGGTACCTTGCGCGGGCCGCAAGGCTGCACTGCTCGTCCATGGTCGATCGACGCTTTTAGCCTTCGGCTTGGCCGCTCGGTCCGAATGTTCAACGACCGGTGCGGAACAGCTAGACCAGTGACGCGTAACGAGACACCTTTTGTAAACGGTGGGTAATAAGTGGTTCACGTTATAAACATCCCGTGAACGAATGGACGGTTCACCCCGTGCAAGAGCTGAAGGTGATCGTAGGATGGGCACGACACGCACGGTCCACTCGAGCGCAGCACTATTGTACCGCGCGCGCGCGTGTCGTCGTGCAGGAAAGTATCTCAATTTTCAGCCAATTAGAATTAGCATTACTGATACAAGCAAGTATACGCCGTCGCAACTTTTAAGCTGCCCCGTGTTAGCGAGATGACATAGCCGCCACCTCAGCTCGACAGTAGTGCGCCTCATAATACACAATATAGAACCCTACACTAGTCGCAGCTTTCTTTTCTTCTTTTTGCTTTAGAAAACACTTCAGGATGGCGACCGATGAACCGAAGGATCAATCTTAGCAACAAGGCTTGACACGCTAGTTGCAGCAGTGACCAAATGCTTAATGGATGTACTTTCGTGTCCTCGTCGATCGTGGGGGGTCACCGCTTGGCTTGACTCGAGGCTTCGCCAGCGCCGATGCTCCCGAGCGGGAGGTACTAGGAGTACCGACCTCTTCGTGCAATCGTGCGGCACAGCTGAACGTGTCAACTCACGCGGCCCGCAGGCGAACGAGTCCAACGCAAACAAAAAAAAAGGCTCGGTGCCGCGGAAAAAGACGCGGGGGCCCAGGGGCGTTTGTCCTTCTTCGGCCGGTGGGTGCGTCGCAGCGCAGCTGTCCTTTTCTGCCCCCGTCCGCGTGCCAGCCAACACGCACGACGTCAGCTGCACGGCGTGCTCGCAGCGCAGCGGTCGTCTTCCCGAGCGAGTGATTGCTGTAATTGTAAACGACGAAGTTTGCCGGCAGAGTGATGCTGACATCATGCTGCGCACCCGGAACGAAAACGTGATCGTGAAAACAACTCCGTTTTTGTTTTACGAAAAAAGAAAACAGCTCTATTTTTTTTTCTGTTTGTCTGTGAGGATGAAACCAAAACAGCTCTGTTTTTCCGTTTGTCTGTGAGGATGAAACCAAAACATTCTGTTTTTTACTTTTTCTTTTGTTTTCAGAGAGAGGGATAGCGAGAGATCAACCCTCAAACTGGAAAGGCTTTTCGAAAAAGAACCCCTCAAACTGGAAAAAGTTTTTTTTATGAGAGGAAGCAATGGTGGTTGCCAGTTTGCCACGGCCCGCGACCATACGGCCTCACACGCTATACGATGGGCTTGGAAGTCGTGGGCCAAACTGGCCTCCCGTCAGCTTGGCTCGATCCAACTCACGAGCGCGCTGAGAAAAAAGTGAGGAATGCGGGAAATGGTCCAAATGGACCGGAAAACCGCGCGGGCGCCCCCGCCGGCGAGGCGCCAAAACCCTACACCTACGAGTCCACTCCTCTCCCCTCCCGCGCGCCCTCCCCCTTCCCTCCCTCCCCGAGGCGGCCACAGCCGAAGCAGACCCGAAGGCCAGCGGCAGCGCCGGCACCGTCGAAGCCAAGGCGCGGCCCCCCGATGGCATCGTGGTGCGACAACCTGGCGGCGCCGCCCCGCGTCCTCATCGCCCCCCGTGAGCACCCACTCCCCTCAGCACACTCCGATTGCTGTCCAGCCTGGGCTATTTTGCATAGCTGCCGATCTGTGGGATGACTGCGACCTGGTGGTGACGTGCTGATCCTATTGTTGTTTTGAGCTCCGTTCCTGTATGCTGTTTTTGAGCTCTGTTACTTAGTGTGGCCTGCTGGAATGGTCAGCCTGATGTGAGTCCGTTCCCTAGTGCCAAGTACGTTACCAGGATTCGGCTTTCCCGCCTGAGGATTGGTTATTTGTTGGATTTGGGGAATGTTTCATACAGATACAGTCCGTTCGTTCCAATTGGCGTTCTGCAATTTTGATCAGACCCCCATTTTTTGCACTGTACAGCTCCTTGTGACGCCAACAGCCGAGGGAATGTGCTGTCACTTCGCCATCCGAGATCAGGTGCACCTATATACCTGCCTTAGCTCGCGTTTTCCTGTATGAGTTTCTGGTCCGGTAGCAACTAAAACGAATACAATATGAACGTCATCAATCAGGAGACGAAGCGGGGTATCTGTTTATTGATGGTCACCTTCATGAGATGAATTGGTTTAAGGAGCGCTATGGCTCTTGGTTCTTGGGAAATTATGTTTGTGAAGGTACGGTCAAGCATAAACTAGCCATGCAGTTTCCATTTATGCACAAAAGCTTGGGTTGCTTTTCCGCGTGGGTTAAGCTATCCTTATTGTATCACTCTGTTATCAGTAAATAGTCATTGCTATGACCTAGGTTTGCTTCCCTGCCTCTTCAAATCATCCAGTTCATACTATGTTATTTGTTAAGATCGTGATAAGACTGCTTTCGTACAATCTATGACACATCCAAATATTGAGTAGTATAGTCTGCTCGGAGCAAAGTGTCTCTGAACTCATTTCGATGTGCTTTGTACTTAGTGCCTAACATAGTTATTAAGGCGGTAAGGCGACATAAGGCGACCTGCCCCCTTTTCATCTTTTAAGCGGTAAGGCGTAAGGCGAGGCGACGCCTTAATAATCTAGAAATATAGGAAAATTTAATCAATAATATCATTTTATATTAACAAGTGTATTGTAAAAAAATAAAAAACAGAAAGACTTGCTCTCACTTGTCCTGGCCCAACTGCATAGGCCCACTAATCCGGCCCAACTCCACACCCCTAAACCCTTACCCACCCACCCGATCGCCCCGCCGCCCCCACCAGATACCCCGCGCCGCAGCCGAGCTTCCTCTAGGGTTGGCGCCTTCCCTCGAGCGCGTGAACAGCGCCGCCGCGGCCTTCCATGAGCGCGGGCGCCGCCGCGGCCTTCCACGAGTGCGGGCGCCGCCGCCGAGGCGCCGCCTCCTTCCCCTAGTCGCGAGCGCCGCCGCCTCCTTCCCCTAGTCGCAAGCGCCGCCGCCATGAGCAGAGCCGCCGGCTGCGGGTGCTGGCTAAGGTAAATACCCCAATCCCCAACCCCTAAAGTTCGCCTTAATCTCGCCTCGCGGATGCCGATTGGCTTCCTCCGCACCCCCCCCCCCCCCCGATTGGCTTCCTCCACCGGCGGCGCCACCCCGCCCCTTCTTTCCCGGCGGATGTACCCCCGCGTGGTCGCCTTACGGCGGATCTAAGGCGACAGGACGCCTTACCGTCCCTGGTCGCCTTAGCGCTTAAGCGTCGCTTAAGCGACGCTTAAGCAACGCCTTAATAACTATGGTGCCTAACCTTTGCACGTAATGCTGCTTTGCCTTGTAGATGGCGGGCTCTATTATTGTACCCTTGTTGATCCTATCTTCATTTTTCTACCAACGTTTGAAGCTGCACGGATGTCGGTATGCCAAACTGAAGATACTAATTCTGTTTATTTTTTTTTTCTAAATTTTATCAACTGATGCCCTGTCATTCATGGTGCTGCAGAATGGTAAAGATTCAGGAAAATTCAGACAACTTGATGAAATACTGTATGTTGAGGCATATCCAGCATATCAGCATCTCATGCTTGTGGCTGAGCAACATATGGAATTAGTCTGTGAAGTAAAAGGTCATTATTTAACATGTTTCATTGTAATAGCTTCTATAAACGTTATGAGCACCGTTATTTCCTTGCAACCTGGTAGCTATTTGGTTTCTTCATTGACTTAATTAATGCTTTGGATTGTATTTTTCTGTCAGACATTTTATCTGTGACTTCCGTTTTGACTACTTTCTGTATTGGCAAGTATTTACATGGATATTACCTTTCCTGCAGAAGTAGCTAACATGAAGTTCTTCAGGCTTGACGATTCTAAGGTTTTATCTTGGCTGTGCTGTAAGGTAGCCTGTTCCAGTTTGTACTATTGTTCACTCAATTTGAAGCATTATATCCTCTCTATGATTATTACTGTCAGAGAGTAGGCTATAGTTTGGTTTACCTTTTTGCACCGTGTGAAGGCAATATGCTCTAACATGGGATTTATGATGTACTGAGATAAGAAAAGTAGAAAACATAAAACTGTAATTAATGGAATGTCTCTCTTCTTGGCTCATAACGTTTATATGGATTATGGATTAACATGGGATTTATATGGGATTCTCCAGACCTTTTGTCAGTTGCTTTGGTTATATGGATTATGGATAAAACACTAATCTTTAAGTTTAGTATTTATTTTCTGTAAACTAGTGCAGGGCAGTTATTTATGTATATGAATCCGAAGTCATAGTTATTTCATTTTTGTCACTCTTGAGAAATGGGAAATGCTGATACCTTCCTGTGAATCTCTTACAGGTGCAGAACCTAAAAGAGGTCTTCCCCAAGCTGGGTAAGAATTATGCCGCCCAAGGAGAAAAGGAACTATGTATGTCCCTGCAAATTTTCGTTTCAGTTTGTAAACCCCAAAATAGTTTCATATAGCATAAAGCCAAGAAGTATGTAGCTTCTGGTCATTGAATGTTCCTTTTTTCCCAGTAGATTGTACATGTATGATATTTATGTTTAAACAAACTGTTGAATAGTACCAACTTTCATCACAAAAAGGAAAAAAGTGCAAACTTCTCTCAGTTTATAGCCAAACTGTTTGGATTAGATCATTGATTCTTTATATTGTAGTGCATCACTTATGATATAAAATGCCTTAAACTATGCCAACTGATAAACCCTTTTGCTGTGAATAAAAACAAAATGGTTCCGGTGTAACAAAGGTTGGTATTCTGGATTTGCATTCTGCCTGTTTTTAGCAGTTATACCTGTGTATCTTATTCAGAAGGGAAAAGAGATACGAAAGTGTTATATATTATTGCTGCACTTCTGTTCAATTTAACTGTTATAATTGCTCCTTAAGGACTTGACTGGCTTTGTGCTGGTAGTCTAGTATTGCCAGCATCCACAGCAGAAAGAAATTGCAATTGCTGACTTCTGAATAAGAGATAGGTTGATAATTCCCTGACTGTTAATAGTTTGTCTACACAATGCTCTGATGGAGCTGCCTATACCGTTTTCCATTACAGTGAAGGAGGCTGTCCAAATGATCCGCGAATACTTGATGGATGAACCATGGTTAACATTACTCTGCAAGAAATTGCAGTAAGGTTTCTTCTCTCTTACATGCTGACAAATGACAAATCAATAGTACAGTAAAGAGACACCTGTTTGTCTATCCTCAAGCTTGATCGATCCATTCAACCACAGATTGGATGTTAATGAAATCATCAATGCGACTAACAAAGCAAGTGAAGCTTCATTTTCTGCGGAGAGTTCTCCTGCACCTGCACGCCCCTTTGAGGTGAGCTCTCTGGGAATGCTTTATCTTCTCTTAGCGGCCATAAGCTCTGAGTTCTTGATGTCTGTCCATGCAGGGTCAGGTGGCAAATGGCAGTGCCAAGTCAAGTAAAGGGAGGCCAGCCAAGAAACCAAAGACAGAGGTTGGATCCAAGAACATCAAAGACATGTTCCGAAGGGTCACAAGGAGCGGGACAGGATCATGATCAACATAATCAGGCCTAATTCATTTGGCATCAACACCTCACAAAGCAGTCGATGTCCTTGGGGCTGCCAAATTATCTCCGAATTGGGTTCGCTGACATGCCTTTTGTTGGTTCTCAGGGCAGAAACCCCTCTGAAATCTTTGTATTGGTAAGCTGCAGGCTGATTCGTGTAGCTGAATGACTAACTAGTTATAGATTAGAATTGTAACATTAAAACGATGATTCAGGCGCCGAAGCCTGCTCTTTTACTACCTTACTGGGATGTATCTGAAGCAGTGTTGTTTTAATTTTTCTGCTCTGCCTGCCTGGCAGATTCCAGAGCTAAACGGCTGCCGCGAGCTGAGTAATTTAAGCTGTTCTTTTCAGTTTTCCACTGAGCAATCGCAAGATTAAAGTTGGACGAAGCTAACTTTTGCAGCACTTGCATTTTTGAGATCAGCTGGATAATGCCTATATCTGAGTGGTTAACTGACGAGGTCGCGGAATTATTACGAGTGCAGTTTAGTTTATTTGAATGGATTGAACTAGGTGCCTCTTAGGTCACGCATCCGCACCGCTAGAAATTATCCTTGTTTTATGGAGTCGTGTGGTTTAGTTTGTCTATTGTTGTAATGTCTAACCACAGAAATGAGTGAAAAATCATAGGGTGATGCTATTTTTTAGCTGTTTGAAACCTCACTTTATTTCAGTCAACGAACGTGGACAGTTGGATCAGTGATCAACTATTGTTAAATTGTCTTCAACCTTCGTCTCCTAGCCTTCCGCGCCTCCTCCCTCGGTTGAACACGCTCTCCCCGTCTCCCGCCATCCTTCGACGACGGTCCTTGATGGCGTCCTTGCCGTCGACTCCACCTT
This sequence comes from Neostapfia colusana, assembly GCA_030760725.1. Taxonomy (NCBI): domain Eukaryota; kingdom Viridiplantae; phylum Streptophyta; class Magnoliopsida; order Poales; family Poaceae; genus Neostapfia; species Neostapfia colusana. Next base: position 5,668,214 of record JASWHV010000017.1, on the reverse strand, counting down.
CCTTTCCTTCATCTTTAGTGGCGTCCCAGCCGTCGACTCCACCTTCCTTTTCTTCGTCGCGCTAAATTCTTGGCTTTGATCTCCCTCGCCGCCATCCTTCTCGCCTAGCAAAGTGTCGCCAACGACGTCTCAGCGGTGAGTCCCTAACCTTTATGGTACGTCAACGAGCTCATCATTGACTTCAGTTAAAAAAAAATAAGATTTCTGAAAACCATAACATTAGCCACCCCCCTTCGAAAATAAAAACATATATAGCATTAACCATAAGCGTTCTGTCGAGCGGTGAATAGAGTCCGGAGTGATGATTTTTTACGCTTTACATGGGTTCAGACTATAGCCGACTGGGCCCCATGGATCGACCGACCGGTTCTCTGCGGTATCATTTGGACAACCCCCGTTCCGATTATCTCACTCGACAAACGCTCCCAGAGGTTTCATACTCCCAAACCCAAACCCACACACCCCGAGCGCAGCGCCGCCGGCCGGCGGCAGCACGGCACGCCCCTCCCGCAGGTTGCAGCCACTCGCGCTGCAAGACCTCTCCCCCGACGGCGGCACGCGCGGCCAGAACGGGGCACAAGCCTTCCGCCTTGGGCTGTCCGTCCTTCTCCAGCGTCGACGGTGACAGCGGAAGGTGAGAGAGCTGAGTTCCCCTCCACAATCATCTGATCCTCTTTCCATTTGTAGCTGACACGTAGGCTGGATGTAGCGGGGGTGGGGACCCCGTCGATCCCTGCGCAGGGGCGGGCATGGGAAGAATTATTTTAGCCCGTGGACGGGGACGGGGACGGGGGAGATTTCATCCCAATCGGGGATGGGGATGGGCATCCAGTACCCGCGAAATTTCCATCCCTTCTTCCTGGAACGGTAGCCTCTCGAAACAACTCACGCGGCAGGCAGTGACGCCACCAATGCCGGCAGCCGTGCCTAGCGACCTGGGGGCCGCAGCTCTTGGAGGAGAGGGTCTCTCAGCTCCTGGATCTGCCGCGGTTCCGTAAGGTTTTGATGATGGCTATCATGAGTGTTAATCAGTTTATGACTGTAGATTATATCTGTGAATCATCTCCGGAATGGGTTTGCCACAGTGCTAGATAATCCTATTGAAACCTAGTCTCGTTTCATGCTTAGATACAATTCATGAGATGGCACGTGTAATAACTAGTGATGTGTAAATTAGGCTAGTTCCAATGGGGGGTTTCGTTTTGTTGTTTCCAAGGCTGCCACATAATCAACAAGTCATGTACTTGATGAATGAAATACCTCATACAATGCATAGTTTCATTTTTGTTGTTTTCTAGGAATACATGCAAGATACAAACTGCATTGGAAACAGTGTACACATGGTTTCATCTTGATGAAACCCCTCTCATCTCTTTCCTGATCAATTTCTTGCTGCATCATCAAAAAGTGGTGACATGACACCCTTCCCATATCATCTTGATCAATGAAACCCAGCCCACCATTGCAGTGTTATTCAGCAGCTGTTTAGGTATCTTTAGTTCTCTGTGTCATCCGTACAATATCTATTTTAAAAGGAAGTCAATACATATTTATTACCAAAGTATTTGTTTTATGTTATCTATCTCACACGGTTCTTACAACTCTTCTTTGTGTTCCATTCATGCTGACCTAGGATTCGGAACTGATTGCTGATCTGATGGACGCCCCACATAGCGATCCTTGTTCCAGGAGCAGTGGTGTGGAACCACAACTGATTCTTAACCCTCAGGTTGGCATGACATTTGAGACAGTTGATTTGGCATATCAGTTCTACCTGGAGTATGGTTACCGTGCAGGCTTTGGGGTCTCAAAGAGAACTTCCCACAGTGTTGATGGGGTCAAATACCGTGCTACATTTGTTTGTTACAAAGGTGGCATTGCTAGGATTAAGCCTGGCCTCAAGGCTCGAAGGAGGCTTGTTGCAAAGACTGGTTGCAAAGCAATGATGGTAGTTAAGTTTAATGCTAGTGAAAACCATTGGGAAGTGGTGTTTGTTGAGCTAGAGCATAACCACCCATGCAATCCTGAGATGGTCAGATTCATGATGTGCTTTAAAGATCTTCCTGACTGGCAAAGGGAGCACCGCCCATTCAATGCCAAAACTAGATTGAACCCGAAGATTCACTCTGGTAGAGGCAGGCCACCCAACCAAAACAAGGATTTCATGGTGAGATCCTTTGTGCAGTCAAATTATTTAATTGAAGGGGCAGGGAAGTCTGGAAAGTTGAGGTTTGCAGAGGGTGATGTTGAGGCACTCTTAGTTTTCTTTGATAAGATGCAAGCTCAAAACTCCAGCTTCTTCTACAGCTGGGACATGGATGATGAAGGTCGTCTTAAGAATGTTTGCTGGGTTGATGCTAGATCCAGAGTTGCATATCAACATTTTTGTGATGTTGTCTGTTTTGATACTGTCTATTTGACATACCAGTTTACCATACCATTGGTTGCATTTCTGGGAATCAACCATCATGGGCAGTTTGTACTTTTAGGATGTGGTCTACTTGGAGATGAGTCTCCAGAGACATTTTCATGGTTGTTCAAAAAATGGCTAAAATGTATGAATGATAAAGCACCCGAAGCAATTATTACAACCCATTCAAGGCCAGTAGTCAAAGCAGTCAGTGAAGTATTTCCACATACTAGGCACAGATACAACCTTTGGCATATCATGAAAGAACTTCCTGAAATGTCTGGAAGAGTTGAGGATAAGGAGGCAATTAGTCTGAGAATGAAAAAGGTAGTCTATGACACCATCACATCGGCTGATTTTGAGAGGGAGTGGGTTGAAATGATCAATCAGTATAATCTTCAGGATAACCAGTGGCTTACAACCTTATTTGAAGAGAGGTCTAAATGGGTTCCAGCATATATAAAGGACACTTTCTGGGCTGGTATCTCCACTGTTCGTCGTAGTGAACGATTGGAAGCCTTCTTTGATGGATATATTACACCAGAAACCACAATAAAGACATTCATTGAACAATTTGATACTGCTATGAAGCTCAGGTCTGATCGAGAAGCCTACGATGATTTCCGTTCATTTCAGCAAAGGCCGCAAGTCCTGTCTGGTCTTCTGTTTGAAGAGCAATTTGCAAATGTTTATACAATAAATATGTTCCAGAAGTTTCAGGATCAGTTGAAGCAGTTGATGAATGTGAATTGCACTGAAGTCAGTAGGAATGGTTCGATAGTGACTTACACTGTGACCGTAATTGGAAAGGAGAGGAAGTTTGACTACCGAGTGATGTACAACAGTGCTGAGAAGGAAGTATGGTGCATCTGCAGGTCATTCCAGTTTAAAGGTATTTTATGTAGCCATGCTCTTGCTGTCCTGAAGCAAGAGCTTGTGATGCTTATACCGCCAAAGTATATTCTCGATCGCTGGCGGAAGGACTATAAATGCCCTGAGGAGCCTAAAGAAACTCCTATTTCACCAATAGCAGCAAGAACTACAGGGAAGGGCACAAAGCCAGATAATGTTTGTGAAGATAAAGTGGACGATCTCTACAAGCATGGTCACCAGTACTTTGCTGACATTGTAGAAATGGGAGCTACTGATCCTGATGCAATGGAATATGTCCTATCTGTTATGAAAGAAGCTAAAGAGAAAGTACGCAAGTTTGAGGAATCTCGAAAAGAGAAAAGGCCTGGAGAGAGTCCAGTTTCTACTAGTAAAAAGGGTGCTAAGTCGAAGCCGTCCGCTGAAGATGGTAATGGAACATCAGTTTCAACACCTATGTCTGCAGCAGTCACTACAGTCACAGTGGCTTCATCCGCACAAATGGCCGCAGCACCGACAATGATGGCTATGGCACCTACCTCGGCAGCTATTCCCCCAGGAATGTTTATTGTACCAATGCACTCGCATTCCATGGTTTTCCCACCCTTCACACCTACTGTTTCACCAGCAGTAGCACCCACAGGCCCACCTGTCGCACCAACAGTCAACATGGTGGATGCTGCTTCAAACTCGTCAAAGAAGCGAAAGAAAAGAAAGGGTAATAAGTAATCTTCTGATGCTGATAAAGTAAGCTGTTCTTTAGTGCTGGACTTATTGCTCTGTATTGTGATGCATCTTTTCATATTGTCTGACTGTCTATCTTCCCTAACTTTATCGTCCCAGGTCTGATAGAAGATCGACCTGATGAAATAGGAAGAGTTTGATCTTACGTTCTGCATCACCTCAAACATGCATGTGAACTATTGGTTGCCATCGTTAGCAGCTGGACGAGCTGTCTGTTTGACTGCCTCCTCACCATATTCCCCTAGTGTACATACCCTCTGATTCTCAGTTGGAAGTTGTCTGAAACGTAGTGCAGTTTATGAATATAAGTACATGTTTTCCATCATGTCTTTTTTCTCTGTTTAACGAGGATATGATCTAAGGATTTTGACTTACAATCAGGATGCTATCAATCCCCGTCACCAAATTTTCCGTAACCACTCTATGGGTGTGTTTGGTTTAGCTGTGGATTCTTAAAAATCTGATTTAGCTGTGAGATGTAAGAAAGCTGCTGTGATCTGAGAGATGCGAGAAAGCTGAAATCTGTGTGGCTGGAAACAACTGTCACTGTGGATTCTGTAATAAATTTGTGTTGTAAAAAAATAACGTTTCAGCTTGTGTAATTAGTGGCATGGTGGGTAATTTTTTTAGAAAAGTTAGAAGAGAAATCTGTGGTTCTGTCAGATTTTAATTTGCACTATGAAAAATCTGTAGATTCTAGAGAATATGATTTTTAGTAGGGAATCTAGTTGATGTGGGCTGATCTGCCCCTGGCCTAGGACGGCCAAAACTGGGCCAAGTGGGCTGGTCAGCCTTGGCCCAGGCCGCACCCCTTTTCTAGAAGGAATTTGAGTTTAATCTTCTTAGAGATAGACTAAAAGATCTTTTTGTAATAGATTAGGACTCTTGTAAGGAGGGGCTATATATACAAGCCAAAACACCCCAAATTGTGAGAGAATCAATAAAAGAAAATTTCCTCCACTTTTCTACCCTAGCCGCCTCTCTCCCCTGCTGCAGCCGCCGCCCCCTTTCATCTCTCCCAGATCGGTGCCTCCCTCTCTCTAGCCGCCACCACCAGGAGGCCAAACCCTAGCTGCCGCCCCTCCCTGATCTCCCTGCTCTGCTCTGCGCCTCAGATCAAGAACAGAACAGGCGGCTCATCTAGTTTCTCCCCTGTTCAGATCATCCTGATCAGCACCAGGCGTGGCTGCTTCTCCCTGTGATCTGGTTTGTCCTGCACAGGTTCAGAAGCACAGAACATCAGAAATCTCCTCTGTTCTTCTCCCAAATCATCTCTCATCTTCTCTGTTCAGAGAAGGCGTGATGTACTGATTTTCAGATCAGTTTAGGTGGCTGGAACAGGAACTCAGAGACAGTTTTGGGACTGGAATTGCAACATTCGTGGTATCAGAGCCGGTTTCAACCCTAGGCTGAATTCTACAAGATGTCGTCTACACCTACAAGCAGCGGCAACGCCATCAGCCATGGGATACCCTTACCGGCAGCTCGTGAGGTGAACACCGGGACGGGGTTCCCCGTGCTCACCAAGACCAACTACGCGGAGTGGGCTGTCATGATGAAGATCAAGCTGAAGGCATGACTGCTTTGGAAGGCCGTGGAGGAGGGGAACGTGCGCGAGCAGGAAGACATGATGGCGCTTGACATCTTGGTCAGCGCTGTCCCGCCGGAGATGATCACGACGATCGGAGAAAAGAGGACGGCAAAGGAGGCATGGGACACGATCGCCATCATGCGGGTCGGGGCCGACCGCGTGAGGAAGACAACAACACAACAACTACGGAAGGAGTTCGAAGACGCTGTCTTCAAGGATGGCGAAAGTGTGGAGGACTTCTCCCTCCGCCTAAGCGGCATGCTATCACGGCTTGCGTCGCTAGGGGAGGATATAGGAGAAGAGAGGGCCGTGGAGAAGCTCCTGCGAAGCGTTCCAGAACGCTTCCAACAGATCGTGGTGGCGATCACGACACTGCTGGACGTGTCGACCCTCACCTTGTCGGAGGTGACGGGGCGTCTCAGGGCGGCTGAGAACGTTTTCGACTCGACGCAGCGGAAGGGAGGAGTACACAACGGTCAACTGTACCTCACTCGGGAGGAGTGGGAGGCACAGCGGAAGGAGGAGCGGTCTACCCAGCCCGCAGGTTCTTCTAAGAGGAGCGGCCGAAAGAGCACAAGCGGGGTGCTATTTTGTCTTGGAAACAGCCTCGTTTCATGGCAGTCCTGCAAGCAGAAGGTGGTGGCCTTGTCCTCATGTGAAGCAGAGTATATCGCAGCAGCTCAAGGGACATGTCAAGGTGTATGGATGGCACGGCTGATGGAGGACTTAGCTGAAAAATCAAAGGCACCGGTGCTGCGGGTTGATAACAAGTCAGCTATAGACTTGAGCAAGAACCCGGTACACCATGACAGGAGCAAGCACATCGACGTCAAGTACCACTACATACGGGAGTGTGTGGACAGCGGTACTATTGTGCTTGAGCAAATCTCCACTCAAGACCAGATGGCGGACATCTTGACCAAGGCTCTTGGAAGACAGAAGTTCGTGGAGATGAGGAGAAGGATCGGGATCCTAGACATGGGCCAGTGTCAGGATCAGGAGGAGAATGTGGGCTGATCTGCCCCTGGCCCAGGGCGGCCAGAACTGGGCCAAGTGGACTGGTCAGCCCTGGCCCAAGCTGGACCCCTTTTCTAGAAGGAATTTGAGTTTAATCTTCTTAGAGATAGACTAAAAGATCCTTTTGTAATAGATTAGGACTCTTGTAAGGGTGGGCTATATATACAAGCCAAAAACACCCCAAATTGTGAGAGAATCAATAAAAGAAATTTTCCTCCACTTTTCTGCCCTAGCCGCCTCTCTCCCGTGCTGCAGCCGCCGCCCCCTTTCATCTCTCCCAGGTCGGCGCCTCCCTCTCTCTAGCCGCCACCACCAGGAGGCCAAACCCTAGCTGCCGCCCCTCCCTGATCTCCCTGCTCTGCTCTGCGCCTCAGATCAAAAACAGAGCAGGCGGCTCATCTAGTTTCTCTCCTGTTCAGATCATCCTGATCAACACCAGGCGTGGCTGCTTCTCCGTGTGATCTGATCTGTCCTGCACAGGTTCAGAAGCACAAAACATCACAAATCTCCTCTGTTCTTCTCCTAAATCATCTCTGATCTTCTCTGTTCACAGAAGGCGTGTTGTACTGATTTTCAGATCAGTTTAGGCGGCTGGAACAGGAACTCAGAGACAATTTTGGGACTGGAATTGCAACAGTTGGTGCAGCTAAACCAAAGTAACCCATATTTATAGCGTGGTGCCGATGCCAGTTTCTTCTTGTGAGGAGGATAATATCTTAATTCGGCATCTGTCCTGTGATCGTGATGTGGATACCAACTCATGGTCATGGATATTGGATAAAGTGATATGGGTGGTCGCACTCGCACTTTTGGGTCCTTACGGAGCATGGTTTGGTTCAGTGACACTAGTCATACCGTTCCATTTCCAGACTTGGCTGGAATGTATATTGTTCAAAGCTACAAATTGGTCCGATGCAGCTTTGCTATCTGACCGATGTCCTGATGGCGGGCATGTGACAGTCTTCTGAATCTGAAAACCAGTTCTCATGCAGTTTTGGTCGGATGATCCCACTGCCCCTGGCAGAAGAAGCGCGTGCAGCTGAACAAGGAATTCAGACTTCAGATAGCCACGATGGCTTCCCCTCGTGTCAAAGAAGGTGCGTATTGGGTACAGATCGCTGACACCTCGAGCAGTGTAACTGCCTGCTTTTTCCTTGCACTGAGCTGTTACAAGGCTGACACTGGCAGGCAGCTACTGGGCTTCGTTTGGGTCGCGTTCACAAGGCTGACACTGGCAGGCAGCTACCGGCCGGCTTTCATCCCGAGAGACCAGAAAAGCAAGGAAACGCCACTCTCCTTGAAGGCCCGCAAATCTTGCTGTCGGCAACGGCAAGCCACGTTTAATCCTCTCGAGGAAAGAAACGAGACACATTTATGGTATTGGGTTCCTTGCCTTTATCCGCTTCTGGAGGCATTGCCACCCCGCTGTTTACCGTACGGAGACGAAGCCGCCCATTTGGAGTCTGACGCAACGTGCCGCGACGAGGCAACCTCTCGAGGTCCCAAAATTCAAAGCCATCCGCCTCGCCGGCCGTGACGACTACTCCCCCCTGACACGCTGACGCCCGACGCGAGCCCAGCTTCCGGTCACCGCGTGCCCCCCCCCCCCCTCTCCCTCTCTCCCCCGCGCGGCTGGCCGCCACGTACCCGCGCTAAAGGACCACGTCACCGCGCCTGGAACCCGGACCCGTCGCCACCTCAAAACCCCGCACGCCCAGGACCGGCACGGCACCCGCACCGCACCACCCCTTCGCAAACCGATTCTCTGACCCCGATCTGTTTCGAGTCTCGCGGGAGTCAGCACGCTGCAGCAGAGCGGGGCCTCGCGCTCGACCGCCATGCGGCTCTACGTGTACGTGCTCGAGGCGCGCGGCCTCCCGGCGCGCGGGGACGGCGGCGACCTGTTCTACGCGGAGGTGACGATGGGGAGGAAGCAGCGGTTCCGGACGCGGGCGGTGGAGCCGGGCCCGCGCGGCGCGGCGGCGGCGTGGAACGAGGAGTTCGTGTTCGCGGTGGGCGCGGACGACGAGGAGGTGGTGGAGGTCGCGGTGGCGCGGCGGCTTCGGCGGCGGCGCGACGGGAAGAGTCGGAGGGAGGTGGTCGGCGCGGTGCGGCTCCCCGTGCCGGCCGCCTCCACGGCACTAGCGGCCACCACCCCGGGGGAGAGGCGCTCCGTGCCGCCGACCTGGTTCACGCTGCAGCCGCCCCCCGAGCACCGACGGCGGAAGGGAGCCGACGCCGACGCCGGGGCAGCGGCGGATTGCGGTGCGTACGTGCACAAGTTTTCTTCCGCAAGCTACTAGCAGATGCGATTGGCAACTTTTTTCTGCCGTGCTACGGGTTGCTCGATCGTGTGGGTCGGCGCCTTCCGCCGAATTTAGGGTGAAGCTACCCCGCGCATTGCTGCCGTAGTCAATTGCCGCACGCGAGCTCGTGGAGTTTCTGCGGATTGGCATGCGGTTACCATGGAGTAAAGGTCGTTCGCTTCCGTAACCATGAGTTGTTTAGCAACTACGGGGTCGCATCATATGGTGCGGTACATGTAGTTTCCAGTTTGATGCCTCTTTACGTGTGACACTGATCTGTTTACTGGGATGCTTACAAGAACAGCAGTCATTTTGTCAGCATGGTTTACTTATCATAGTCTGAGGAAATCTTTATTAACAAACCGTGTCCAGCCTCAGGGTTCACTTGGGACAGAATTAATACTAGAAAGTTGCTAGTGAGTCGCACTATCCTGTGAGCCGAAAATCCCGCATTAGGCAAGCCTATATGAAAGCACATTGTAGCTACGTGCCTATGATGCAATTTTGCATTCACTGCGACACAGGTTTAGTTACTTTAAATAGATGCTGTTATAGTATTTTCACCCTCTCGTGAATGGTCTATTGATTATTATTTCATTCGTATTTTGGCCCACCAGGGAAAATCCTCCTTACCTTTTCACTTTATGGAGAAAGCAATGACCATGATATCATCCACCAGTCCCCTTGCTCGAGTTCCAGAAGCGACACAGACACTGAAATTGATTATATGGAAAATTCAGATTGCGATGTTGGGATGATTGATTCTCCCAGGAGCCATGTTTCAGAACAGGCTTCTCTAGATAACTATGACCGTTCAGTACAAACGGATTCCAATTCAATCGCTGAAGATGATGATCTAGTACAGATTAGTCCTGCATCTACACATGCTGCAAGTGGCACTCAAGCTGTGGGTCCAGATGCTAACTTTGAAGAAGCTATGGAATTCATGAAATCTAGAAGTACACCAGACATATGGGAAGATCTTGACGGTGGTATCATCTTTGAGCACACTTACCTAGTGGAGTCAAAAAATTTGAACAATCTTTTATTTGGACCTGATTCTCAGTTCTCCAAAGATCTGCATGAGCTGCAAGGAACTATAGACTATGAGGAGCAACCGTGGACATGGAAGAGCAAGGATCCTCCTAGCTTAACTAGGATATGTCAATACACCAAAGGAGCAAGCAAGCTTATGAAAGCTGTCAAGACAACTGAGGAACAGACATATCTTAAAGCAGATGGCAAGAACTTTGTGGTTATGACTCGTGTTCGTACTCCTGAAGTTCCCTTTGGGAACTGTTTTGCAGTTGTTTTGCTCTACAAAATAATTCACTGCACTGGGCTATCATCAGGTGAAGAAAGTGCGCATCTGACTGTATCATACAATGTAGAATTCCTTCAGAGCACCATGATGAGAAGTATGATTGAGGGAAGTGTTCGGGACGGACTCAAAGAAAATTTCGAAAGTTTTGGAGAAATCTTGTCTCGGCATGTGAAACTGGCTGATTCTGTAGCAATGGATAAAGAGCAGTTGTTAGCTCCATTACAGGCAGAGCGCCAGTCAGATATGAGGCTTGCTTACAAGTACTTCTGCAATTTTACTGCCATTTCCGCAGTACTGATTGCACTATATGTTCTTGTTCACATCCTTCTTTCAAGACCAGGCCCTCTCATGGGCCTCGAGTTTAATGGACTAGATCTACCTGACACGTTCGGAGAGCTGATCACATCTGGTGTGCTAGTGCTTCTGCTAGAGCGTTTACTGAATATGGTTTCTCATTTTGTACAGGCAAGGGTAAAGCGAGGTAAGCTACGTTAGTTTCTCCCAGTTTTATTTGCATCTTATTTCACCTCATCGCTTGGTAAACATGCAATTGGACTCACTGATGTCATGACTCTGCTACTTCTTGACCTCCTTTTGCTGCAGGAAGTGATCATGGGATTAAAGCAAATGGTGATGGTTGGCTGTTAACTGTAGCTCTGCTAGAGGCTACAAGCTTGCCATCCGTTTCTAGTGGATCGGTAGACCCTTATGTCGTGTTCAGCTGTAATGGCATAACAAGAACAAGCTCTGTTCAACTTCAGACTCAGGAACCTCAATGGAACGGTTAGTGGATTACACAGATTAGCGTGTTGCACTTTGTAGTCTTTCCTGATTTATCATCTGCGACAAACTGAAATTATGTTACAGAGATAATGGAATTTGACGCGATGGAAGAGCCGCCTGCTGTGTTGGATGTTGAGGTATTCAACTTTGATGGCCCATTCGACTTGGCAATATCACTAGGACATGCAGAAATTAACTTTCTAAAACACACATCAGTAGAACTAGCAGACATATGGGTGCCTCTAGAGGGGAAACTTGCTCAGACATGTCAGAGCCGGTTGCATTTGAGAGTATTTCTGGAAAACACAAAAGGACCAGAGACATCTATGAGAGAGTACCTGAGAAAGATGGAAAAGGAAGTTGGCAAGAAGGTAACTTTTGGTAACTTATCTCCTTAGTGCCTTCTAATTCGTTTGAAAACCCTCTTGACAATGCAGCGCATGTGTTTTGCAGCTACATGTTCGGTCGCCTCACAGAAATTCAACTTTTCAGAAGCTTTTTGGTTTGCCACATGAAGAATTCCTTATAGCAGATTATGCATGCTCCTTGAAAAGGAAGTTGCCTTTGCAGGTAAGTTGTTTAGAATTCCTGCTGGGCTATAATTACTGCTAAGATTCTTCTGGTAGATAAACAAATTCAACTGAAATTATTCTCATAGGAACTTGCAGTGACAGCATTTGATGGCTAGCGCATTATGAGATCAAGAGATCACACAAGTAGTTTATCTATTTAGTTCATGGTGTATTATCATGTAGTAACTGCTTCCATGTTTTCTTTAGAACATTACATTATGAAATCAATAGATCGCACATGTAGTTTATCTATTTGTGTTTGAAAGTCATGTAAATGAGGATATTCACTCTGCTCCTGTTGCTGGTGCAGGGGAGGCTGTTTGTGTCAGCCAGAATAGTTGGTTTCTACGCCAATTTGTTTGGACATAAAACAAAATTCTTCTTTCTGTGGGAAGATGTGGACGAAGTAGAAGTGTTACAGCCATCCTTCACAACAGTATGGACCCCATCGCTGATGTTTACTTTGAAGAACGGCCGGGGACTCGATGCCAAAAGCGGTGCGAAATCCCAAGATAAGGAAGGAAGGCTGAAATTTCAGTTCCACTCTTTTGCATCCTTTAGCAAGGCAAGCAGGTGAGCGTCTTTTAATGGTTTATCCATCACTACTAGCACAAGGACAACGACGGTCTAACTTATAGAAAAAAATTGTACAGGACAATTCTTGGTTTCTGGAAGACCAAATCTTCAGCTATTGAGCACAGGGCCAAAATGGAAGAGGATCAAGAAGAAGATGACAGCTCCAGTGATATCGAGGATGTTTTGAGCATCGGAGACGTGCCTCTCTCAAAGGAGTATACTGTGGAACATCCAATAGACGTGAGATCCCTATGCTTCTTTGCTACTTGTGTTGATAGCGTATGGATAGCCGGTTGTATCTGCGCAAGGTCAGGCTAGTCAGCTATTGTATTCACTGACAGTCACCTCGCCAGCTGAACAAGACAAAAGTACAATCAGATTCAGTTGCCTGTAGCAAGGTTCTGTATTTTCCTTAAAAAAGCTTGGGTTTGAGTAACCTATTGCTCTCGGTTGTTGCGTTGTCGCAGGCTGATGTGCTGATGGGGGTGTTCGACGGGGGCCCCCTGGAGACGAGAACGATGAGCCGGGTCGGTTGCCTCGACTACTCCGCGACCCCGTGGGTGCACGCGCGGCCAGGCGTCGATGAGAGGCACGTCAGCTACAAGTTCAACCGGTACATGTCGATGTTCGGCGGCGAGGTGGTGAGCACGCAGTTCAAGTTCCCCGCGGAGGACGGCGACGGCTGGAGCATTCACGACGTCGTGACGCTTCGCAACGTTCCCTTCGGCGACTTCTTCCGGGTACAATTTGTTTTTCCCCGGATGCACGTCAGCGAGTCATCAGTGGTGCTGAGTCTTGTATGCGCAGGTGCATTTGAGGTACAATGCGCAGAGCGTCGCGTCGAAGCCGGCGAGCTGCCGGTGCGAGATACTGGTCGGCATCGAGTGGCTCAAGAACAGCAAGTTCCAGAAGAGGATCGCGAGGAACATATGCGAGAAGCTGGCCCACAGAGCCCGGGAGGTGCTTGAACTGGCCGGGAAGGAGATCGCCTCGGCTGTGCCAGGCTAGTTCGTCTCCAAACCGTAGAATCCTCTGTCACTTCTCATCTAGCTTTTCGTTCCATAGCTAACGGGACAAGCCCCACAACAATATTAGGTGCACAGAAATAATTCTTTTTTCTTTTCCTTCTTTATGAAACGGAAGGATAAATACGTGTAACGGAGTACAACCAAAATTAACATTTCTAAGTGTAACTAAAGGAAATCGTCATGTGAAAGAAGATCCAAGCCATGCACGTTGCTCCCGGGCTCCTCGTGGCGCAGCACGTTGCGGCCGGCAGCATACAACGCTTCGGCGAGGTTTTGTGGGGCGACGCCCGTGGGTGGAACGTGGGCGTCATATGGAAGCTCGTGCTGCTGCTGTTGTGTTTGGTGTTCGGCCTCCGCCTGCTAGTAGATCGCATTCAGCACTCTCGCTGTGGCAATGGCAACCCAATATAGCCAAAGTTTTTAGCCGTGCAGTAACCGAGTAACGGATAAAGACCCGGAGATTCTGCGGTGATAAAAATTTGGCCCTGATCCAAAAACAAATCTCTCGTTCGAGTTTCCAAGGTCTGCTCATGTAACTGGGACCCTGGAGACTGGGCCCCGGATACATACCTGCCCCGCGAATCTGCCGGCCGAGGCCAGGACCTCATCTGCGGGTCTCTCCGCCCTGTTCGTCGGCTTTTCCCATTCCCAAACCCACAGCACCGCATCATAAACACAGCTTCCACACCCCCGCCTCCCCCATCTCCGGCCCCGATCTCCGTCTCCCCGATCCGGCCATGGATCCGGCGCCGCAGACCCACCCGATCCTCTCCTACGTGCTCGCCCGCATCCCCACACTCTCCAAGCTCAAGCCCCCCTCCGCCGGCGGCGGCGGCGACGGCGACTTCGACATCGAGCAGCCGCCCGTGCACACGCCGTCCCCGCGGACGCCGTCCACCGCGGGGGAGTTCGAGCTCGTGGAGCGCATGCCGGGGCTGCGCCACCCGTCGGTGCTCCGCGCCATGACCCGCGCCGTCGCCGACGTCTCCGCCGCGCGCGCCGCGCTCCAGGTGCTCGGCCCGCGGTCCGACCACGAGCTCGTCGACTCCTCCCGCGCCATCCTGGCGGCCGCCGAGGCCGGGGACGCCGGGGTGCCCGAGGCCGACCTCGAGGGATGCCGCGCCGTGGTGCGGCTCGAGGAGACGCACGACGCCTACGAGGCGCTTCTGCAGGAGGCGGAGGGCAGGCTCGAGAGGGTGTACCGTTCCGCGATGCAGGGTACTGACCTGGATGACGAGGCCGAGGGGGAAGGGAAGGAAGACGGGCCGGCGTCAGGCGCCGAGGGCGGGGACGCGGCCGTGCAGGAGGAGGTGGTGGCGGTGCTCAAGCAGGCCGAGGAAGGGAAGCCGGTGGAGAGCGTGCGCATCGTGGATCGGCAGCTGAGGCAGCTGCCCGAGGCGTTCGGCCGGATCCAGGGGCTCCGGGTGCTCGACGTTTCACGTAACCAGCTCAAGGTAATGAACTAGATCGTGACGCTTGTCAAGATCTGCCTGCTTGTTTATAGCCCAGCACACTGCTATATGTCAATGTGTATGGAACGCTAGTTTTTGGGTGTTTAATGTCGTGGATGGGCACCGTTAACGATTGCTTTTACATACTCTGCGCTGGTTTAGCGGTTCTCCATGAGGAACTATGATCGTGATTTCGTGTAGTACTTTGGTATGATTCACTCTCTGCTGTTTAAGGACCTGTTATGAACTATGAAGGATGAGTACGTATACTCTATACTGCTGCTTTGCAGTGCTACTAATGATCCGTGTCTGTTGTAGGTGGTTTACTGTGTTGTGTTTGTTGTATGAACATTTCAGAATGAAGAATGAATGATCTGGTTTTTGTTGTTTAGCTTTTGGGTGACCATATAGCTAAATAGGCATGTTTTGGCATATTAAAACACAGGCTTGTAGGATTGCTTCCTTATTTAGATTGGCTTAATTAACATACCATTTGTTTGGTGTGGAAATATCGTCAATCACAATTTGAAGTAGCAGAAGTACCTTCCATTCTGTCTCTTTTCTTTACCTCTAGATATTGCTTGTATATACTCATATTTTATGTTTATATCTAAATTTATATGGTTTGTTTAAGCTTTTGGACATATTGTCTTAAACTGAAGCCCATCAACACAACCACATGTTAGCCATAAGATGCTCACTATATTTCTTAGGTCTTAACAAGTACTCTCTGACTGTTTGTGAGGATTTAATCCTGGAAAAAGTACAGTACAAATTTCATCTCTTGTAACTTTATCTTGTGAAAAGTTTGCTTAGAAGTTTTGATGTTTGCGCAGGTTATTCCAGATGCTATAGGAGGACTTGATCACCTTGAGGAACTTCGTCTCACTGCTAATGCTTTGGTTTCTCTTCCTGATTCAATTGGACTTCTATCCAATCTGAAGATTCTGAATGTTGCGAATAACAGGCTGAGAGCACTTCCAGATAGCATATCAAAGTGCAGGTAAGTAGGATCCCTGCAATTCCTTTCCCTGGGCTCAATTGGTAACAATGTGCAAGTGACCGAGTACTTGTAACTGCAGGTCACTGGTGGAGCTTGATGCAAGCTACAACAATCTCACTTATCTTCCTACAAATATCGGCTATGAGCTGGTAAATCTACAAAAACTGTGGGTCCACATGAACAAATTGCGATCTCTCCCATCATCCGTCTGCGAGATGACATCACTATACCTCCTGGATGCCCATTTCAATGAACTCTGCAGTCTGCCACCTGCCTTTGGGAAGCTCAGCAGTCTTGAAATTCTCAACCTTAGCAGCAACTTCAGTGACCTGAAAGAGCTCCCTGCTTCATTTGGTGACCTGCTGAATCTCCGGGAACTTGACCTGAGCAACAACCAGATCCATGCTCTTCCTGACAGTTTTGGTCGCCTGGATAAACTGGTGAAGCTTAACCTGGAGCAGAATCCCCTGGGCATGCCACCACCGGACGTAGTGAACAAAGGCTTGGATGCGGTGAAAGAATACATGTCAAAGAGGTGGCTGGACATCTTGCTTGAGGAAGAACAGAAGCGCGTTGCTGCAGAAACCCCACAGGCATCATCAACCCCCAAAGCTTGGCTGGACCGCAGCGTCTCTTGGGTCTCTGGCGTTTCTGGGAGCCTTGTAGGGTACCTTAGCGGAAATGACAAGTCAGAGAAAGATGCATATCTGAACCAGCAATTCTAATTTCTGAAACACCATTTGCCTGTGTGTGTCTCGTGTATATACAACTAAGCCTGGGGAATCATTTTGTGTTCCTGGTGAGTCAGGCCATACAATCTTTACGTTTGGTACTACCTTGTTCAATAATAGTGTGGAAACTAATAGGACTTGAGTGTTCTCAAGGTGACCATTGTGAGAAATTCAACATATACTTAGTTCTTTAGATATCTTGCTATTTGTGTGTGTGTTAGATTGAGATTTCTCCCTAAACGGGCAGGACGTTCCTTTAGGCTTCTAGCAACCGTGTTTGGCCGCCTACTAGTTTGCCTGCCTTCTTCAATGGTTCCGTGTTTGGGGTATTGTGCTGGTCTCGTTCTTATGGAACATTAGTAAAGATCATTTGATTTTTAGTCAATTTCCGAAGCGAGCGTTCTGCTAGCGTTTTTTGCCGCTATTTTTTCACGCTTTGGTTCGCCTCGTCTGTCCTGCAGTCGTGCGTTGTTCCATGGGGAAGTGAATTACGTTGCCAACTCTTTTGATACACAAGAGTCGGGGATAAATTTAAGTGCGTACTTAGTTTCTTTTGGCAATGTCACGTGCAGCTAGCTCTGATTACAGATTAAAGAAGAAAGAAAATACAAATCAGAAACCTGTTACTTAATACACAGCCACTGAACTCACCTTGATGCAAAATTTAGCTCCACTCTACCTTGAACAGTAGCGCTAAGACACAGGAATATACACACGTATGTACAATAATGTAAGCGATGTCCTTAGTATGGCCCTTTGGTCGAGTGGTCGATCAGAGATGGCTCGGTGGTTTTCTCGACGATGCCTTTTGTGCTTCCAGTAATTCCAGCATGTTATATGCTGACTTCACCTTCTCTTTCTTCTACAAAACTTCTGTCAAACTTATCACTCCTGCGCGCCTGCGAGGACACCGTCACCCTGATGCGGTATCAAGATTCAAGGCGCGATTTCGGCTGCTGCTGGCTCGGCGAGCCAGGAGGACCGTGGGTGGCGCGAGGCACCGTCTTTCTCAGTCGTCCGCCGCCGCAACACCGCCCATGGCTTCGTCGGTTGCGGCACGGCAGCGGGAATCTTTTCAGGGAAGAAGAAATCAGGAAACTCGGGAGCAGCGAAAATCCATTCGCGACGGCGAGGCACCGGCCGGAACCAACCACTCGAACGAAGAGACCCCACGCATATGGACGAGAAGAATACAGGGAACGAGTGGGAGCCGGAGGCGGCGAGATCCTCCAGGGACGCAAATGCGCGCTCTCAGGGTCAGGGAGTTTCAGCAACAACCATCATCGAAGAGAGAGGTCCAAATCAAACCCGGACATGTAAAATCAGCGAAAAGGATCAAAACGAAGAAACAGCGACGACGGATGCGAGCTCAGGTACCAGACCATATAATTGCATATGCACTCCACCTACTACTAAGAGTTCAGCTAACTCAACCAACGATCACCCACAGTGCACCGGCGATCATTAACCGACCGACCACGCTCACAGGGTTCAGGCAAACTGCAGTCGACTTATTCAAGCATGCTAGGTACTTATCTACATCCAAGTTACTAGACACTCGAACGCCTGAACAGAAGAGAGGCCCTCCTCCATCACTGGTCTTTCTTCGCCCTGGCCACGAGGTTCATCACCAGTCCCTTGATGCTTCCTCCGCCACCTTCTGCAACAGCCTCCTTGCTCATAACTGTGTCATTGAAGTCCTAAAGGCAATCAGAACGTCTAGGTTTCAGAAGATTTTAGCAAGGACGTGCAATAGAATGAAATGTGATTTTGCTTACCAGTTCAGACAGCTCCCCAAGGAGTGGATCCCAATCACCGAGGCCACAGAGGTCACGGACAGACTGCTCCAGATCATACTTGTTCTGCCGAAGTATCTCCTTGTTAAGGTCAGCCTGCCCAAAGCCCAAGTCCTCCAGCTCCCTTAGCAGCTCCTCCTCCTTGTGGTTGACGTTGTCATCAGGCAAAGCAGCGGCAGGAACACTTGTAGGAGTCTGCACAGGCAAACTGGCAGGTGCTGGAACACTAGAAGCAGGTACGGGAGCAGAAAAGCTAACTGACGTAGGAATGGTTTCAGGTGCCGGCACAGCAGCAGACATTGATGCCAATGCAGGGCCAGCGGATGAGACATGATGATCGGCAGTGGGGGCTTGCACTTGTTTAACTGCCTCAGGAATAGAGGGCAAAGTACTTGAAGCTGGCTCAGATTCCTTGATTATAACAGGCTTTTGAAAACATGCAAAAGTTTCACTGTAATAAGGGTATTTAAAGTTGAAACCTATGGGTGAAGCAGTCAAAGGTTCAGATTTCAGGTGTGTAACAAAATCATGATAGCGTGGGGGCATTTCATTATAGATGTTCAGTGGATACTGAAGAAAAGGATCCCTAGGCACACTGTCCGTATCAACCAAAGGCTTCAGTGCTGTGCTGTTGGCTGCTGGTGGCAGGTTTAGGTTTATAGCAGGAGGCAGCTTGTTGCCACTGGTTCCAATAGTCTCCTTCACCTGTACACCATTCAGCAAGGAAATGATCAGAAAATGGATGTATGAATACTAACAAGACCAGAAAAGGGAGGCAGAGTTGTTGTTACCTGAATAAGAACCCAAAATGGCTGACCAAATTTCATTCCAGAGGGTAATGCCAATCGCCAGTGTGCTATGTACCTGCCAGGCTTCACAGGTGCCAGAAAATCAACAGCAACATCAACCTCTTGACCCACAGCAACCCCATTCATTGAAATCTGCAAGACGAACAAAATGGAAACAGTAAGGCTTCCGTGGGTTTCAGTCATTACCACATGCCGTTAAAATATAGAATCATATATCATCACAGAGAATTAGATGATATGTAGTATATACCCTTAGTTTAACTGAGTTCTGGACTGCAAACTGATATCCATCAACCCAGACAACTTGGGTGCCAAACGGCCATGCGGTGCATCCATTGTTCTGCAAGCGCCAGATCTTTGTAAACGGACTCAATGGCGCAATTGATGTGCCATCAGGGATAGTAATATCATCTATTAAGCTACAGTCAAGTCTTAGTTCCCCCTGTTGAAAACGTCCAAGAAGCTTTCGGTTCTGCAAATGGTGATATAAATGTAAGTTTGAATCCTATTAGTTTCCTCACATATAATCATGAAAGAAGAAACTGACACCGCCTTACATTTACTGAAGCTGGCTTGTCTAATCTGGTATACTCAGACTCATTTCCCATGTGGGAAAAACAGGCACCACATAAATCATAGTCATCTTTACTGCCAATAAAAAGAAGGCACGTCAAAAGAGCATAAAATACATCCACAACCATTAATTTCAAGAACTTACACATTAGACTTGTAGCGAGTCCCAACAATGGGTGTTACTCCACAACCATTACAGTGTATCCATTTATGCTGCACAGGTTGTGTTATGCTTCCGTAACTGTCTGAATGCCCAAATGAGTATCTGCCTTCTGTATAATTACTAACTGATGAGGGCACATTGTATTTGAATGAACTCCCAAACGGGTAGAAACTATCCTTGATCGGTACGTAAGTACCAACGGATGATGGGATATCCAATTTGGGTGGGCCACACATATTGGTAGGTGGAGCAAAAGACGGCTGAATGTCCCTATTGATATGTCCACTAGATTCCAAGTGCCGGTAGTAAGGGGGAACCACTGGTGGATCACATCTGGATTGCAATCCGCCACTGACCAATCCACTGTGTTCATAAGTTGGCCAAGATCTTAGCTTGTTTTCACCCACAGATGGAGCAGGGTTGTGCTGAATAGGGCTAGAAGCATAAGTAGAGAAAGAAACAGGTTGCGCAGCAGAGGATGTAATAGATTTTCCCTTGCTCTGGGAAACACATCTTACCTTGCTCTCAGTATCAGTGCTTCCTTTGTGCTCTGATTTTTTTCCAGCTGAGCTAGTAAAATTCAGTGAATCTATTGGTGCTTGTTCAATCTGAGATTTGGGGTCCTCAGGTAGAACACCCTTAAGACCAGGTGCATTTTGCATGTCTGCGGACAGTGAAGCTGAACAAATCATAAGTTCATTCTCATGCTCAATTTTAGTATTTCTTGATGCTTGTGGCTCACCACTAGAGGAGCAAGATGAACCATAAACAGGCCCACTAGAACTCTGCGTATGGCCCTTCGGTGCCATCAATGCAGCAAGCCGATCCAGCAACTCAGCCAATGATGGTACAGATGATGCAGCTCTTGAACGCAAGTCATGAGATAATTTTGCAAGGATAGCAGGAACTTGCTCTGGTATAAACTTCATTGCTTCATCAATAGTTGATTTCACCTGAGCTAGCTGATCTTCCAGAGTACTTGACCTTGGAGACCTGGAGTTTGAGTCTTGCTGCTTTGTTCTCGGTGCCTCGGTATTACTGTTCTTCAATTGAACATTTATCCTGAGAGGGTTCAACTTCTGATTAATAGCAGCATCACGCAAGTCATTCTCATCATCCAGCATGACAGCATCCCCATCCTCATCCGTATAGGTCAGGATGAATTCAACAACAGAACTGAACTTAAAGGCACTTGCGATCTTTGACCGGATTGCAGCCAGATTGTGATCAAAGTGTAAACCATTAACACGAGCATTGAAACGCTTGAGGGTACCATTGTATTTGACCTGAAACATCAGAGGTATATCAGATTACAGTCATTCACTAGCACGACTTGCACAGTAAAGTATGAACATTACACTACACGGCACATTTGATTGCCTTTTTTTTCTTTTTTTTTGTGGTAACACAACAAAGTGGGTGTAGTCTGGATTGGGTTATGGTCGATCACAGAACACCAAATAGTAAATTATAATTTTGAAGAAACAGAAGCACTCATGCGCAGAATGTGTTCCCCTCCTACCATTTAACCTGACAAGTGTGCAGTAAAAAAAATAAACACGAGACTATAAAGAGAAGGGAATCAAGTCCTTTCTGTCATCAGTTGTTGGCCCCATTGAGGGACATTAACGACGTTAACCAGATAAGAACAAATATGCTGGACGAAACATGAGATCCCAAAGGTGCAAAGTTTTGATAACTTTTTTGTAAAGTCACGCATGTATCAGAACAAACTACAAATTCAGGAGGCCTCAAAGCTGCAAGATTCCTCCATGGCTACATCCTCCAACAAAGAATGTAAACATGTGTGATCTTCAGACAATCTTGTAACAAAGTAGAAGTATTATCTACAAAAAGAAAAAAGGACGCCCTGCCACGACCAGAGTCCGCCCCCCCCCCCAAAGCCAAAAAAAAATCCTCTCAGATCATACTAGTTAGATCTTGGATTCAGCTACATTATGCAACAACCCCTCTTATACAAGAGCGCACGAAACAACAACGTCTATCTGATCATCCTCACGAGACCGCGGCCTTCACAAGTGACGGGGGGTGGGGGATAGATCCCCATGTGACTGCCCACAGCCATCAAGTAAAAACTAGAACAATATACGACGTGAAACAGATTGTTCTACGACCAGTGACCAGATCAGGACACGATGTACCGAGCGGGGACGAGAAGAGATAGAGAAAAAAAAACTTCCTTTACAGTAGTAACCGCCAAACCCTACAATAGCAGGGGCCCCGCCGCATTCCCCTGCCCCCCCCCTCCCCTCCCCGATCAGGCATTCCGGTACAGGTTCATAAGAGCCGCGGCGCGAGGACACCGGAGCCTCACCTTGACGACGAGATCCCACGCGTCGTCGCGCTTCTCGAGGCCGCGGAACGGCGGCGCGCCGAAGCGGGAAGCCATCGCGGCGTGAAGTGGGGGGGGGGGGGTCCGGACACTCGCGTCGGCCGGTGGCGGAGGAAACCTTGGACGATCCGAGGGAGGTGGAGGCGATGGTGGGGGGGAAGTGACGAGGGTAGAGAAGGGGTGGGGGCGAGGGCCTTGCCGTTCCGTTCCCTTATATCAAGCGCTTCCGTTTCCTCCCACGAGAAAAACGGCGGCGGCGGCGGACGCGTCACGTTTTCGCGCGGGTGTTTCCGTGTTACCGACCGGCTGGACCCTCGTCGTTAGCATAGGCCCACCTGTCAGTGACCCGTAACGCACGGTGTCGTAGACCGTCTCCGTTTGTACGTGGAACCTTCCTGTGGGGCCCTCGTCGTCCGTGTGCTGGCGCTTCAACGGACAGGGACCGGCTCTGGGTCTTGCCTCCCGGAGGGGATCATCCACGACACCGCCGGGATATATCAATGACCCGTGGGCCCTCCAATCTGTTCGATACGCAGAGGTCAAGGAACTCCCGAGGAGTCGGATGATGTTGCCATGGTGGAGGTGACACAGAGAAGACGCGCATAGGCGGGCCGGAACCCGGGAGGGCCGTTCTACTAGCATAGCAGAGCACACTACTTGTATGGGCTGGACGGATCGATCGCGGTGCCGGGCTGGACCGTTCTCATGCTCTACGTTTACCGCACTTCGTTTCAGTTTCGGACCGTGAATCTTGTACTATTCTACGACCCGGAATTCAAAATAAGAGGTTGTCATTTTTTGAGTCTGGATCATATAATCTAGCCTCTAGATTTTATAGCCTCTCACGATCTGTTTAGGATCAACTTCTGCTAACTAAATTATGTCATGAATAGTTACCTATCTATTATTGTATCCCAATGTAAACGAGTGAAACCTAGATTGCATAATTCAGATAAACAAACAAGCCGAAGATTTTAACCTTTAGTTATTCACGATTCAGAATATCTAAAAATTAGATTATGGAACCCACAATCCAAAAATTAAATCGTAAGCTAAACACAAAGAAGTGTGGTTCCGTTGGCGCCTTAGCCTCTGAATCACGCCTGAGCCGGGCAGCAACTTCAGACGCAGCTGCCTCAGACGATAACGCTACCACGAAATGCTAGCACAATCATACCGCAACTTTGAGACAGGTTCGAATATCTCCCAAGGTTGCACGACATAAGCGTCTGAATCTACAACAACTTTTAAGTTTTTTTATACATCGATCGGGAAGTAATGAATGACAATGACAGCCGGATGTAAGCACAGCACGGTCGGGCTCATCTGGGAGGTTCGCCAGCCAGGACCCAGCATGCGCCATGCTGTTAGGTCCAAGGAGGCTCTCCCACGTTCGATTACACAGCACAAAATCCATGAACTCGCTCATCCATGAACCACTTCCCAATCAATTGTCCAACTACGTTAGCCAATCATACCAGACGCAACTGCCACGGCCAGATTGCAGTGGTCCCCGCGCACGCCAAATTGCAGGGAAAGCCACAACACTAGCCAATCTCTCTTCTGCAGTGGCCTGGTAGAAGGTATCTAAATCGGTTGGCATTCTGTAGTAGATAACTAGGAAGATGGACAGCAGAAAATGTACTTGGGATCGGCCCCAACTTGGCAATGATTTCTTGGAACGTGTACTCCTCTGGAAGCATGTCAAAGAGGTCTGCCCCTCTGCATATCACATCTTGAATCCTTTCAGGGTTCAGGAAGTGCTTGAATCTGATCCGGTCTACATGGCTATAAGCTTGCATTTTGAACACGAAATCACTGATGCGACGGAAGCAAAAACTGCAGTGCCACCCTGAATCAGCAAGAAGTTCATCTGTCTGCCGGGAGTGTGCATACCTTGTCTTCCCGGCTCGGTACCTGTGTATTGAAGCCCTCCAACTCTTGTCATCCAGGAAAAACTCAAATGAGTAAAGGTAATTCCTGAGCTGAAGGTGGAGTATCTCTGGAACGTCCTCACACCATCTCAACAGATCAATTGTGTGACCGCTGGGGATTTCATCGACATCAGACATGATCAGCAGGTCATCATCTTCTATTTTTGCAATCCTAAAGAGCCGGTCCAGAGCAACCCTCTGATATGACTCTTCAACAAATGGGTTTTCCCCCTTCACAAACCTTCCCCCAATCATGCCATATGTCAACCGTGATTCAGCAAACCCAAATCGATGGCGATTTTCCTTGAAGTGGAGAGGTTTTTTCAGGCCTGTGAAAGTTGAGTTCGACTCAAGCAGCACAAACTCCGACACATATGGACTAAGTTCATTCCAACGGATCTCAAGGATATCAAGCTCATTGCTGAAGAGTACAACATCAAAGACACGACGTGGGATATCCCGGACTTTCCACCCATGTAATTTGCAGAGGCTCTCCATTGTGATATTCTCATGGTAGTAGTGGGGGATTGTCTTGAAGGGTTTGGGAGGAGATTCCCAGATTGGCCGGAGGAAGTATGTGACCTTCTGACCATGCGCATAAATCATTAAGGTCAGGAATGGCACACCAATCAGCAGGGACAACAGTGCCCTGAAGTCAAATCCTCGGAGCGCACACTTTAGCCTTGAAATGGTCAGGACGACCTTCGATGCAGGCTGCAAACGAATTCACAAAGCAAATAATATTTCAGTCAAGTAGTCATATGGTCTATGAAAAAGAATAGTAAAAGAAAGCTTAACTTCTGCTACCTCCATGCTAACTACTCCACAAATTGTTTTTTAACTCTAGTATACACATGTAGTATTAACACTCTACACTACCCCTGAAACAACAAACTAGGCCACAAGGCTAATAACACCAAAGCCTGGTTACCAAAAAGGTATAAACATCTGAAACGAAAACTCAAGCATCAGCTTTCCCTACCAAATACTTTGTTATGTTCAAGGAAGCATCAAAAGCTAAGATAAACCTAGTAGTGCCGCATAAAACTAGCAAAGAACAAATGAAAACATAATGACACATGTAACGCACAATATCAAAAGGTCATAGATAACACTGGCCAAGACATGGTTAGCAAGATTATTAAACTAGAAACACCAATCACTAGACCCAGAGCGCTAGGAAATCGCAATGCCCAAAATAAAACGGAACTAGAATAGCTTTGTCAACAACAGCACTCCACACCCATTAGTGGTAGTAATGGTAGGGAAACAGCCCTACGTTTTCCTATCTACAAGGAGTACCAGAATTCTGCAAAACTCGCAAAAGCCTGAAACTTCGGCAGCACAAAGTCCCCGTGGCTGAAGAAAGGAAGCAGATAGCCTTTCAAACTCATTGAAAGATGTAATATTCCAAAGCCCGGAAATGCCATGCCGAAACACGCTATTCCGCCACGTCGCGAGATTCTGCCACCCAAAAGGCGTGAAAAACTCGAACTCCATAGCGCCACGAGCAACACCTAACCCAACCCGTCGCCCACGACAACGTACGGGCGCGGAACGGCAACCGCCTCCGCATCCAGAACCGCCCCCAAAATCCAACCAGCACCCTATCCGAAAACCAAAACTACTTCGCAGGAGGCCGGCATGCAACGCCCCCATGCATGGCGAGTCCCCCGGCGCCGCATGACTGGGATCACGGCGGGTTATGGACACGAGCGCACAGTCCGGACCAAATGCGTCACGCATCCGCAGCAAAGAGGCACCTCGGCAGGCCGAGGAACTCATCCTCGCGGCGCGCGGGGCAGATCTGGGAGGCGCGCGGGACGGGGAAAGGGGGGCGAGGGAGGGGGGCCTGAGTGGCTCACCTCGCCGCACGCGCCGTCACAGATGCTGTCGTTCTTCTTGTACCCGTAGTTGCCGGCCTCCGGCATCGCCGCGCCTGGACCACGAACTTCCCCGCCCGAGCAAACGAATTTAAGAAGTCGAAGGGGAGGTGGAGGACGAGTCCGTGGAGTCCCCGGCTATCGCCTCGGCGGAGGCGGGGGGACGCTCCGGCGGTTGGGCGCTGTCTTCCGGCTCTGGCCCCCGGGTTCCTCAGTTTCCTGCTGTTCGCTGCTGCAGAGTGCAGACGGAACTCGGGTCCGGGCGGCGCGGTGCGGTGGCGCGGCCCCCTCTTATCAATCGCCCCCCGGCTGGCGGTTTTGTCCTCACGCTATGGTGGAAACACGTTCAGGCCGAGGGCCGCACCACCATTGATTGTGCCAGTTGTGCTACTTTAATGTGTTGATGGTACTCTGGTGTTACGGATATGGTTTTATTAAATTTAATAAAAAAAGTCTAATTTAAAATTGGTAAAAATATGGATTTTCGCAACACTTATATCTACATGTATGTAGCAGTTACAAAGTAACTCGCGAGGAAGCTTAGAAGAAACTGGGAATTAGAAACTCGTCGTCCGGGTCCATGCTTCCGGCGGCGGCGACGGTTGATTGCTCGGCGCGGGACCACGAAGCGCCGGACATCGCGAGCTAGGGGGCCGCCGGCCGGACGAGGCGTCCGGCGCTGGAGAAGAAGGCCAGGCAACGCGTGCGTATATAGGCCGTCGCGTCGCGTGGGCTTAAAAATTCGAGCGAAAGGGGATGTTCTCGCTTGTTTTGATCCCCTTGGCAGCGTCTGGCACCGGTTCCGTTCTCTCTCTCTCTCTCTCCTATTTAAGCCTTCAAATTAAGTGATTCCTGCTTGCTAATCTTGCGTTGTTAGGTGGGTCATCGATGCCTCCAACCACGACGGCATCGGAGGAGGGCTTGAAAGGAGACAGACTTGCTCGGCAGATGCTAATTACTAGCAAGCTGGGGCTTAATTGGTGCTCAGCTGGTCATGCGATGCCGCAGCGTGTAGAGGGCGTCTTAATTGGCTGTAATGTGCCGGGGAACGTCGCTGTCGTCCAGGCTCCTGTGGTGCCAAGTCTGCTGCATCAAGGAAAAGAATTATTTCTTAAAGCCCATGCCAAGTCTCGTCGAGGAAAGTAACAGGCCGTCAACAAATGCGGTCTTCGCCGTCCGTCAACCGATCGCGCGGGTCTTCGCCGTCCGTCAACCGCGACGGAGCTAAGCCTGACAGTGGCAGTGCATACAGACCAAATCGCTGCTGTGCCGTTTTGTTTGTAGTGGCGGGCTAATCGCTCGGTCACTGTTGTTGTTTATGCGAGGCTCATGGCAGGCTACTCGTTGTTTTTGCCGGATGTGCGTGCTTTGTCTCTCTAGCTTTCTTCCATAAAGACACTGTGTCTATTCGTACCAAAACTTAATTCCCAGTAATTTACAGACCTGGGTAAATAAACACACACAAGTCTGGGTGCAGTTGGTGCTCAGAGCTTCAGACAGACGTCGTCGTTCAGATGCGATGCCGCCAATTTGAACGTAATTTTGGCGTGTACCAAGCTTACTGCTCCGACCCACCGATCGATCGATCGATCGATCATCCACTCGAGGAGCTAGTACTGAGAAAGTCGAGCTGCCTCGTGAAGAGGACAGGTCAAGGAAGAAGAGGTCGCCTCGGAGAAAGAAGTCGCTGTCTGGGCCCACGGGGGGCGGGGGGAGACGCATCGGAGGAGTAGACGCAGTCGGTGCCTGGGGAGGAGAAGGCCCGAGAAAGGTTAGCGAAGACCAGCAGTCGCCGCGCACTAATTTCCATCCATCCATGTCCCCAACCTCTCCGCTCCACACCGCACGGCGCCAGCGATGGTGTGGGAGCCAGTGCGGACGGGCTCGGCGGCTCGGCGCGTCGCCGTCACCGACCCGCTCGTCCACCACCACCACTCGCCCCCTCCTCGCTCCTCGCCGCGCTCGCGGTGTCGCAAAGTTTTGCCCTCAGTTCTGTACAAGCCGCGCGGTCCGGTGAAACTCGGCCCATTTTTAGCGGGCTCAAAATAGGAAAAAGCGGGCCTCCATAATACGCAAGGCCCATTCATAGCCGACCGACGGGGCCAGGCCCAGTCCACACTAAAGACCGCCTCCCGACGTCACGACGCCCCGAGCGCGGGAAACCCAAAATCTCCTCCCTCCCCAGTCCCCTCTGCCCCATTTCCTCCACCGCCCGCACGCACGCTCTCTTCGGTCCCCAAATCCCAGAACCCTAGCAAAAAATCTCTCGCCCCGCCCGCTGCTCGACGCCATGAGCGCCCCGATGGAGGTCTCCTTCTCCGTGCCCGCGCCTCCTCCGGACGCCGCGCCAGCCGCTCCCGCCTCCGCCCCACAGCCGGTGCCTGCCGCGGGGGTCTCGTGCTCGCCGCAGCCGCAGCCGCAGCCAGCGGCGGACGCGGTCCCTCCCTACCAGGCCGACGATAGGTTCCGCGTCTCGGGTACGCGCCGCTAGTCCCGCTTGTGGATTTAACCCTAACGACGTGGAATTTGGTTGCCGTGGAGATTCTGATTTGTTGGGGGGTTTCCGTTTTGTCCCCTGTTACAGTCGAGGTGCTGCTGCATGCCACGAGCGTGGCTCGACACGAGGAGGTCCAAGCGGCGGTCGAGAGGTCAGTGCTCGCTCTATTTAGATTTTTGTTAGTATGAACATTCTCCCGTGGTTCGGTTTTACGAGTTGAGTTCCCTAGGATGCAGTGAAGGTTTCATCAAATCCTATTCTCTATAGTGGTACGTTCAGAAGAGAACATTATGAGGTTTGGCTCTTTTATATTGTGATTAGAGCTGAGGCCACGGAACTGACATGACTTCCTCAAGAGAGTTCCATAATGCATCAGGAGCTTTTATGAATCATTTGCAACATAATCGCTGTCTCCTTCATTAGCCATTGACACTTGTTGTTGTTTAGACTGAAACCTTTTGTATTGGCTTATTCGATCAGGATGCTAGAAGCTCGAAGCTTAAGCTATGTTGATGGGCCTGTGCCAATTCCCCCTGATGACCCTTTTCTTGTTCAAAACGTTAAAAGGATCCATATCTGCGATACAGGTATGATCATTTACATAATCTGTAAAGTGTTATTTATTGGTCTCTATTACTGATGTTGCCCCTATTCTGAGTGCAACAGATGAGTGGGTTGAGAATCACAAAGTGCTGTTGTTTTGGCAAGTTAAGCCTGTTGTGCATGTGTTCCAGGTATGCACCTATTCATGGTTACTGCTTGATTACATATAGCTCTATCAAAATTCCAAACTGTGTTTATTTTTTGTGCCTGCCTTCCCATTTTGGTTTTATAGCTTCTCCAATCAGTTATGATACAGTTATTTTATCCAGACATCATAACATATTTTCTCAATGCTGCTGAATACTAGCTGTTGGAAACTCTGCCTATGCCATTCTAGGTATAGCCGGTCCCAAGCCTGTATAAAGGAGGAGGGTTGTGATAGGCTTGGCGGGCCAGCATCAAAACCAGCCATTCCTTACCTCAAAAGTGCTTGAGACCAGCGTTTTCAAGTCGTCGCCTAGGTGACGCCTAGTCGCCGCTCCGGCCCGGACGCCATGGACGGCCGCCTCGCCTGGCCGCCGCAGTTTCCGTCGCCGCCACCGCTGAACAGGCCGAGACCTCCCGCCGCTGTGCCGTGGCCGCCGGCGGGCCCTCCCGTCGCCACCACGGCCGCCGCCTTGCTGTAGGTGGAGCTGCCGCCGCCGCTTTTGCAAAGGAGAGAGAGGGGGTGAGGGAAAATGTGTAGGGTTAGGGTAGGGGTAGTATTTATATGTGTTCATCTAAAATGTGGACCGTCGGATGAGATCCGACGGCTCACACTAACTGGGCCGCTTCCTCACCCCTCAGCCCGCCTGGCGCCTCCATCCTCGCCTCCTCACTCCGTCTCCGCCTCTGCCGCCTCCCCTGCCGCCGCCCACCGCCTGGCCGGGCGCCCCCAGGCACCTGCTGGGCGCCTAGGCGTCCAGGCGTTGATTAGCAAGCCTGCTTGAGACAAAGGCTTTGTTATTGTTGTTGCTGAATACTAGCTGTTGCCTACCCCAACGTGCTTAGGACAAAGGCTTTGTTGTTGTTGTTGCTGAATACTAGCTGTTGGTCTGGGTAAAGTAAACACTTGTTCCTTTTTTCTCCTGGAGGCATTCAGAATTACATTCTGCATCCTAATATCGACCTATGAACATTTTCTTTCAAAAGATAAATCATTCCGTACTTGTATCCATAATTCATGATATATCACTTTGCTCCAGATTTATTTATCTCAAATTCATTTGATTATGCTGTAGCTGAGTGAAGATGGTCCAGGTGAGGAACCAGGTGAGGATGATACACTCTCTAGCTTCAATGATTGGGCTCTACCGGCCAAAGAATTCGATGGCTTGTGGGAAAGGTTTGATTGGATACTGCTTCTCCATAACCAGTTTAACATGTTGTTCTGTGGATGATGTAAATAATATTTGCAGCTTGCTATATGAAGTTGGTCTGAAGCAGAGGTTGTTAAGATATGCTGCCAGTGCTTTGCTTTTTACTGAAAGAGGTGTGGACCCATGTCTTGTTTCATGGAACAGGTATGCTTCATAGACATCTGAAGTCTTGTTCTTCTTCGCAATTATTTTTTTTCTTTGAGTTGTTCATATGTTTTACACCACAATTGCAGGATTATACTTTTGCATGGTCCACCTGGTACTGGAAAGACCTCCTTATGCAAAGCGCTAGCTCAGAAACTTTCAATACGCTTCAAGTCCAGGTCTGTGCTAATTGAGATACTAATACATTTTCTTTTTGGTTTAAAAATGTGTTACTTATTACAGTCACTTATTTATTAGGTATTCTATGTGCCAATTGATTGAAGTCAACGCTCATTCGTTGTTCAGCAAGTGGTTCTCAGAAAGTGGAAAACTGGTATGCCTTCAGTTTTTATGAGCTAGAAATATTTTTATGGCACATTCTTCATTTCTTGTAGTAAACTGGACTCTATTTACTTATATGTTATGATATACTTCCCATCGCCCTTCTTTAGGTGGCCAAACTTTTTCAGAAGATCCATGAGATGGTGGAGGAAGAAAGCAACCTAGTATTTGTGTTGATAGGTATGATCTTGAATAAGTAGTGACAACTGAAATTCAGCACTTGAAAACTAATCTAAAGCTGAAGAACAACTAGACAAATGACAGGTCTTCTCTGATTGGCCTTGACTAGATATATTCATGGTCCACGCTTTTCTCATCTTGTACTGCCTTGTCCTAAACATCATATAGTGAAGAATGGGAGTACATGTTTAGACGTGTGGGTGAAGGAATCATAATAACTAGCTATATTGTTTTTATTGACTTTGTTCAATTTTTAGCCTACCCCGACGTGCTTGGGACAAAGGCTTTGTTGTTGTTGTTGTTGTTGTTAACTTTGTTCATTTTTGTGAATGTTGAGTGATTAGTCAAATAGAGCTTATAAGCTGTTCTTCTTGAAACATGCACAGTTTCACTTTAACTTTGGCAATACTCCTTAATTGAAATTAGCAAACACGTAGCACAAGCAGTTCTCGTATATAATTCTAGCTGAGCTTTGAGAAAGTAGAGGATTTGATTTACTCACAATTTATATTTAGAACCTCAATCTTATATATGATATATAATATTGTAGATGAAGTTGAAAGCCTTGCTGCTGCCAGACAGGCTGCCATATCTGGCTCTGAACCTTCAGACTCGATTAGGGTAAAGTTTCTATCAGTTTTCCGTTTGCTATATCTGATTTCTCATGTAAGTTTACGCTGCAATTTTTTTCTGTACAACTTCAGGTTGTAAATGCGCTGCTAACACAAATGGACAAACTGAAGTCTTGGCCAAATGTTATCATTTTGACCACGTCAAACATTACGGCAGCTATTGGTACTAGATTGTCTGCCACTTGACTCTTAATTGTGGTGCTGTGAATGATCAACATCCCAAATATTCCATTAGTTGGTTGAATCAATTCCTTTCCTATGAGATTATTCAGTGTGCATTTCCTTGACAGAAATCATGCTTTTAATTTAACATAACATCACAGCTAGACATTAAATATCTTGTTGCCAGTGAAAAATTACACCTGAATCATAGTGCTTATTTCTGGACATTCAGGACTTGATCTCATTGTTTTGTCTTGGAGTACAGTTTGTGACAAGCACTTCTATAGATACATAGCAAATATAACTCTTGTCTATTGGCAGATATTGCGTTTGTTGACAGGGCAGACATCAAGGCATATGTGGGACCCCCTACACTTCAAGCACGATATGAGATATTGAGGTCGTGCATACAGGAACTCCTAAGAGTTGGTATTCTTACGTATCGTCAAGTATGTTCGTTGATACCAACTTTGTGCCCTTGACGCCTTGGCTTTTCGTTCATAAACATCAGTCTACCACAGTTGCCCAGAAATCATGATTGATTTGAGCACGCAACTCTTGCTTTGAGATAATTCTTTCATTGTATTTTAAATAATATTATGCCACTGTCCAACTTTCTTGCAGTTTGTGAATCCTAAAAGGTATTTCCTTTTTCCTTCCAAATGTAGGGCGGTAGTATGCCATGTATTCTGAACTATTCAACCCTGAAGGAGAAGAAGCACTGTCCGGAAGCCACAGAACCCAATGGTGAGGTTAATCTCTCAAGTTTACTCCATGAAGCTGCAGAACTGTGTGAGGTAAATAATAAAACTGCAGAGATACTATTTGCTGTAACCAATACACCATCTGGCTGATGGTGGATGTTTTTCCTGTTTACAGGGTCTTAGTGGTCGATCATTGAGGAAACTCCCTTTCCTGGCACACGCTTCTGCTGCCAATCCGTCGTGCTGTGATGCTTCTATGTTCATGCATACTCTGATACAGACGGCAAGAAGAGAGGTATCAGAGTCCCATGGCTAAGCTAACCTTAGAGCCCCTCGACTTTTGTGGGATCAAAATGCTATTGAAAACGCCTTGCCTCTGAAGGTCTGAACCCCTGATGTGATGCATAGTTGGAATAGGTTTACAATAGTTAACACAAACATCCATTCCATTATTAGGTTAGGGTAGGATTCAGAATCGATGTAATCAGTCCCTCTGTTTCATTACTTTTGATCGTCTGTAAATTGTTACATGGTAAGGGAATTTGTGCCACGAGAGGCGTCTCCCTACGGTCCCTTGTCAACTAGTACCATGTTCCTGTGACTGGAATTTGACTCATCACTAGAACTTGAACAATAAATAAAACCTTTCTTTGCAAAAAAAAAATTCCGTCATATTGTGTTTGTTGGATAACAATGCGCATAGCAATGCAACGCTCAAGTAATCATTCAAATGTTAATGCTCTGGATCAACAACCATGGATCAAAGGTCGAACCTGAATAAATTATCAATTCGTGTTATTTCCAGACTGCCAAAGGATGGCTTTGCAACTCAAGGTCTTTACCTTGCTACAAAAGTATCATGTGAGCAATGATATCCGTGGGTTTCTCGATTATTTCTAGACAAAATTCTGAAGGGATACCTAGCAATATCTCCAGGAAAGCGTGAGACCAATCAAATCTAAACCTACGTGAAACAAATAGCACTCAGGAGTCAAGACTAGCCAGCTAGTCCCCAAAAGAATTAATTCTTCAGGCATGCACCTGGAATCTAATCCAGATTGGCAATCACCGCATCAGTAACTTCCTGGGTGGTGCTGGTGCCGCCAAGATCCTTTGTTCTGAATTTGCCCTCCACTATAACACGCTTCACGGCCATTTCGAGCCTGTCAGCAAATGATGGGAATTGCAAATGCCTCAACATCATGGCAGAAGATAGAAGCAGAGCGACAGGGTTAGCTTTCTTCTGCTCTAAGATTTTCTCATTTCCGACATTCCCTGCAGAAGCACCTTGCTCGAAGACGGCATGGTCCTGACCCACATTACCTACAATGTAATGCAGAACACAAAACTGTCTCAACAGAACATAGAGTGCAGAAAAATGGTTCGTATATGCCACAAAAAGGTTTATCAGAAGCAAAATATTGGCATAAAGGGAGACTAGTGACACTGGAAGTATTATTTCTGTAATAATACAAATCTACTGAAAACACTTCATCCAGCAATCAACCAAATATTCAGGTAATTTCAAAAGGTTTTAATAAGTGTCCACTATTTGTATTAAGGAAAAATATAACACAGAGAAGGGAAGTACGAGATGCAACCCTACCTCCAGGCATGACACCAGTCCCACCAACAATACCTGCAGCCGTGTTAGCCACCAAATTGCCATAAAGATTAGGTGTAACCTACCAATAGAGTCCAAAGAGAACAAGTATTATGCAGATAATCCAAATACGTCACAAGACTTGAAAGGAAACATTAGAGAATTCGGAAAAGCAGAAAGAAATGACAACAAATAAGAGAGAAGATGGAGCCAGCAACAGCAGACAACCACTTGCTTCAATCCTAACATTTTAGCTTAAAAATGATATGCTTGCACTATTTTCAATATTGCAAACTGATCAAGAATAATATACAACAACAACAACAACAAACAAGCCTTTATCCCAAGCCTGTTGGGGTCGGCTAGACATGAAACCCAATATCAATAAAGTAAAAGAGAAGAAGAGATATAAGAACAAGGAAAAAAGAGAAAAAAAAGAAAAAAAAGGAAAAAAAGAAAAAAAAGAAAAAAAGAAAAAAAAGAAAAAGAAAAAAGAGAAAAGAAATAAGAAAAAAGGAAAAGAAAAGAGAAAAGAAAAAAGAAAAAAAGAAAAAGAAAAAAAACAAGACTACGATTCTGGCACATGAATTGCTACTTTCCATGCGGTCCTATCATGAGCTAAGTCTCTGGATACATTCCAATCTCTCAAATCTCGTTTTACCGCCTCCTCCCAGGTCAACCTTGGTCGTCCTCTACCCCTCCTAATATTTTCTCTACCTCTTAAAATCCCACTGTTAACCGGTGCTTCTGGAGGTCTCCGTTGGATATGTCCAAACCACCTAAGTCGATGTTGGACTAACTTCTCTTCAATCGGCGCCACCCCTACCTTATCACGAATCGCCTCATTCGTTATTCGGTCTCTTCTCGTGTGCCCGCACATCCACCGTAGCATTCGCATCTCTACGACACTCATTTGTTGGACATGTTGCCGTTTAGTTGGCCAACATTCCGCCCCATAGAGCATCGCGGGTCTGATCACCGTCCTATAGAACTTCCCTTTTAGCTTTTGTGGGACTTTCCTATCACATAGGATTCCAGAGGCTTGCCGCCATTTCATCCACCCTACCTTGATCCTGTGGCAAACATCCTCATCAATATCGCCATTGCTTTGTAACATTGATCCTAAGTATCGGAAAGAGTCCCTTCTAGGTACTATTTGTCCTTGTAGACTAACATTTCCCTCTTCACGACCAACACCACTAAAGTCACACCTCATATACTCGGTTTTAGTCCTACTAAGTCTAAATCCCTTGGACTCTAAGGTTTGTCTCCATAACTCTAATTTCTTATCAACACCATCTCTAGTTTCATCTACCAGCACTACATCATCAGCAAAGGGCATGCACCAAGGGATATCCCCTTGTATATCCTTCGACACCTCATCCATCACCAAGGAAAAGATGTATGGGCTCAAAGCTGATCCTTGATGTAGTCCTACCGTGATAGGAAATGCATCAGTCTCACTATCACTTACGCGCACACTTGTCCTAACATTATTGTACATAGCCTTCTCCAAGTCGATGAACACCATATGCAAGTCCTTCTTCTGCTCCCTATATCTCTCCATAAGCTGACGAAGCAAGAAAATCGCCTCCATTGTAGACCTCCCAGGCATAAAACCAAACTGGTTTTTAGTGACATTGGTCACTTTCCTCAGGCGGTGTTCAATCACTCTCTCCCAAAGCTTCATAGTATGACTCATAAGCTTAATACCTCGATAATTAGTACAACTTTGAATATCTCCTTTATTTTTGAAGATAGGTACTAATATACTTTTCCTCCATTCTTCAGGCATCTTGTTTGACCGAAAAATGTGGTTGAATAGCTTTGTGAGCCATACTATTGCGACGTCCCCAAGACATCTCCACACCTCAATAAGGACATCGTCAGGGCCGAGGGCCTTTCCTCCTTTCATCCTCTTTAAGGCCTCCTTAACCTCAAACTCTTGTATCCTCCGCACGAACCGCCTGTTGGAGTCATCAAAGGAGTCATCCAACTCAACCATAGTGCTCTCATTCCCATCATTGAATAGCCCATTAAAGTAATCACGCCATCTATTCTTAATCTCTTCATCCTTCACTAGAATGCGGTCAGTCTCATCTTTGATGCATTTAACTTGATTGAGATCCCTCATCTTTCTCTCGCGGATTTTTGCTACCTTGTATATGTCCTTTTCACCTTCTTTTGTCCCTAGTCTCTCATATAACTTACCATAGGCCTGTCCTCTTGCCTTACTCACAACCCGCCTTGCATTCTTCTTAGCCTCTTTGTACTTAAGCATGTTGCTTGCGCTTCTATCATTATGCCAACTCTTATAACACTCCTTCTCCTTAATGGCCTTTTGTACATCCTCATTCCACCACCAAGTGTCTTTATCTACAAGTTTCTTTCCCTTTGTCACACCGAACACCTCACTAGCTACCTTCCTAATGCAAGTTGCCATCTTCATCCACATACTATCTGCATCTCCATTTTCTGCCCAGGGTCCTTCTGTGATCACCCTATTTTTAAAGGATACTTGTGATTCTCCCTTCAACTTCCACCACTTTGTTCTTGTGATTTTGACACCTTTGTCCCGCAAAGAACATGTATGGAAGCGAAAATCAGCTACCACAAGCTTATGTTGTGTCACAACACACTCCCCCGGGATCACCTTACAATCTAGACACTCCCGTCTATCCTTTCTCCTAGTGAGGACAAAGTCAATCTGGCTAGAGTGTTGGACACTACTAAAGGTCACTAGGTGAGATTGCCTCTTCCTAAAGAGGGTGTTAGCTATCAAAAGATCATAGGCTACAGCAAAGTCTAGGATGTCCTTACCCTCTTGATTTCTATCGCCGCATCCAAAACCTCCATGTACTCCCTCAAATCCTAGGTTAGTTGCACCCACATGACCATTGAGATCTCCCCCTATGAGGAGTTTCTCGGTTATCGGTACACTACTAACCATATCCTCCAAGTCCTCCCAAAATTGTCTCTTAGCACTCATGTTGAGCCCAACTTGTGGGGCATAAGCACTAATGACGTTGAAGACAATGTCCCCAATTACTATCTTGATTAAGATGATCCTATCTCCTCGTCTTCGAACATCCACTACTCCATCCTTAAGACTCTTATCTATTAGAACACCTACGCCATTCCTAGTCCCAGCCGAACTAGAATACCAAAGCTTGAAACCGGTATTCTCGACTTCTCTCGCCTTTTGACCCGCCCATCTAGTCTCTTGTACACAAAGGATATTTACTCGTCTCCTAATGGCAACATCTACTAACTCACGTAACTTCCCCGTCAAGGATCCTACATTCCAACTACCCACCCGAAATCTATGTTCCTCGGTTAGCTTCCTTACGCTTTGCACCCGTCGAGTAAGATGCAAAGACCCTTGCTCACTTATCACTACATCCGGGCGATGATGTAGCGCGCCACTAAGGTGATGGCGATCCGACCCTTGCTCATTTAACACCATATCCGGGTTCCGATATGGCGCACCACTAAGACGGTGGCGACCCGGCCCTTGCCCACTTAGCACCATATCCGGGTTCCGATATGGCGCGTCGCTAAGAGGGTTACGCCCCAACGAATTTCTATTGGGTTTCATTTCCATGAGAATGGCTAAGTGTAGTTGTTGGCTCGCCAAGCCTATCACAACCCCCTCCTCCTTTACCCGGGCTTGGGACCGGCTATGTCATTACAACATAGGCGGAGTCAAGAATAATATAACTTAGAAAAAAACAATAATATTCCAATTTAATAAAAATGTAATTTGATCGATTCAATGTATGTATCGAGAAGAGAATTGTATTTTTTTAATGTCAGTGTATACACGAGGTAATTTTCTTATCATGTTCTATGCAGGTGGTTTCAGAATTCCTAAAAGGCATTTTACACAAAAATGAAGAACGTGTCTTTATCAATAAATAAAGGAGCACAATTGTTATTGCACAATCCAAATATTGCTCTGCTAGCAATCCTAAAAAGTAGGCCTCCATTATACTATCCACCAGATCGTTTCAAATTTGGAGCACAAACCAAATAATAAAAAATAAATACATTATAGACTTGTTCAAGGCAGATGCAAAGAAATCAATGCAGTAAACAAAAGATAGCTCCAAAGGACTTAACTAGTAGAGATAATCCAGACTTCATAATATCTAAAGAAAAATGCTTATAACTTAGATGCATACCATGACATCAAATTGTTCAGGCTTTGCAACAAGTTGCATACAGCAATTGTCGACAATGATCTCATTGTATTGAATGCCAGGATATTTGGAGGCAACCTCACGGCAAGACTCCAGGAACAAACCATCAGCAAGCTTCATGATGTTTGCTTTGTGCACTGCTGTGACTTTCTTTCGGTTGTTAAGGTAAGCATACTCAAAAGCGTACTTCGCGATCCTCTCAGAGCAAAACTTTGTGATCACCTAGGAAACCCAATTAGTGAAAGTACAAAGAGAAAAAAGTTCAGATAAGAACTGAAGAGGAGAAACATATGATGAGTTAATTCTATTCAATAACAGTTTTTGGAGCAAAGTCTGTTATCACCTTATGGAAAATAGCATAATATGAAACTGTTTAAAGGCTTAACCATAATTTTGGTCCATTTTATAACAAGACGTATTCATGTATTGACAATACATACATTCAAATAAATCAATAAGACAATAAGTACACTTCACATCAGCCAATTCTCTAGACCTTTGCATTTCAAATTCATGACCCAACTTCACCAACATGTCACATGGCAGTTTTACCAAATAGTCACAACAGTTCATGGTCCACAAGCCCTATAGTGTATGGTACAGAATGCACTTACATGAACTAACCTAGTTACCTAGCAGCTTTAAAGTTGATCAACTGCAAATGTATAAAATGCTGTGTAAACAGTCACAAGTTTAACAGTGATCTGCGAGTTGGATCTACACTAATAAAAATATGCCTATCAATCAACATCACAAGATGCACAACCAAAACACAACAACAAACATGGAAAGAGAAATATGAGCGAATTGGCATCATCTCGTCTAAATGGGACATGATTTTGCAGGCAGGTTTTTGACGTTCTATGTGCCACTAGCTCACTACTAAAACTATACTGTTCCAACAGCAACCTTATGAGACATAAGTGACTATATACTACAACAATACACATAACTGTACAGACAATATTTTTTCAGGAATAACAAGCAGTACAGTTAGTCCTCTTGCCTACAAAACGTAAGATGCCACAAATTCAGATTAACTCAATTTGACGAGAAATGATGTAACAAGCTAGCAGAATCACTTGCATAGCCGATAAAATAATGTGGTTACTCAACGGTGGCAATTATTTCATCTATAGCATCTACCGATTGGAGACTGAATAGAAGCAATAGGCCCAACGAATTTCATGATAAAATCAGGAAAAGTCCACACGTCAATCAATGCGCCATTGCGATTCCCCAACCAACACGGAGCAAAACGCACACGCGATTAGCCGTACCTTAAGGCTCTCGACGACCCCGGGCACGACCTCGTGCTCGAGCCCCGAGTACTCGCCCTCGGTGTTCTCCCTGATGACGACGATGTCGACATCCTGATGCCTGGTGGGCAAGCCGGGCATGTTGGAGCAGTGGACGAGCGAGGCGTAGAGGTCCAGCTCCTTGCGCAGCTGCACGTTGAGGGATGATACTCCACCACCCACGGGTGTGGCGAGCCCTCCCTTGAGGCAGACCTTGTTGCGGCGGATGGACTCGATGACGGCGGACGGCACCGCGGGCATTTCGCCGTGGACGTCGTAGGTCTCGAAGTAGACGGGGGCGTGCATCGCCTCCATGACCTGACGCACGGCTCCCGTGACGAGGGGACCGATGCCGTCGCCCGGGATGAGCGTGATAGCGCGCGGGGTACCGTCCCCCGGCCGCGGCATGTAGGTCACGGTGCGGCGCGCGCCGCCGTGGCCCGGGAGAGGCGGCGGCGGGAAGGAGTAGGAGACAAGACGGCGCAGGAGAGGGGCGGATCGCCGCGCCATCGGGGGTGGGTGGGGTCGGGGATCGCGAGGGCCGGAGGCAAATTGCGATCGCGGAGGCGGGCGGCCGGGTCGGACAGGAGGGAGGAAGGTGACAGGGAAAGAGGGGTGGAGAAAGGAAAGGTGGAGATGGAGACGTGGGTTGTTTTGCAGTTTAGCCCTTGGGGTACTTGGCTTTGCAGAAAATCAAGTTAATTTAAGCTTATTTCCCAAGAATAGTTGAGCGTCACTAACAAATGGGATCATCAGTTAGGTGTTTCAGAGAATCTTTCTTGGCAAAGATATTGGTAGAGCAAAGGAAAGCAAAATTCCATTCTTGGAAGGTGTGGGACCCGTCGCATAACAGTGATGCAGCATTAGACTCTATGGTATATAAATATAAACTTCTCGTCAACATTCATATACTAGGGGTCAATTACGCTTCTTTTTTTTTGCGAATCGATATTACTAGTACACTTTTTGGCGAGGACACCACAATCAACACATGCTCCCGTCTTGTGATCCTCGCTCGTCAGAAGAAAGTAGCGAAGTTGCCAAGTTGGGCTCTCTTTGTTCAGTACTTCCTCTATGTTAGCATTTTTGGGTTTGATCGAAATCAAATAATTTAAATTTTAATTATCAATAACGAAAAAAATCATATTATTTGATCAACTAAATGATAATATTAGATTGTCTTTAAACCAACTATCATACTGTATCTCTCTCTATATGAAATAATTTATTTTTATAGATATTGTTAGACAAAGTTCGAAAAAGTTTAACTTTGATCAAACCTAGAAATACTTACATTCTTGAATGGAAGGAGTATAGACGGAACAAACGAAACTAGAACTGATAATCTTCCTCAACGAATATTGTACAACAAAGATTAAAGATGATACTCTACCATATCCCATCAAAAGATTAAAGATGTACATAACAGCGTTTGCCCCTACAGAATTTCATGCCAGTTTCGATCCTTGGATCTCTGCATCTTCTGCTCATAGTGGGCAACGAACACAAGGAACTTCCAAGTCTTCACAATCCAGAGCGAGAATAAACATGACATAGACACCCTCCTGCCTTGGAACCTTTATTTCCCCTTTTGCATCCAATACACCCTGACAAACAAGATGAACATGAAGATCAGTATGAAGTGACAAGCAGCATGTAAGAAGGAAATGTACCAGCGTTACAGTATATAACAAGGAAGATCAGTATGAAATGACAAGTAGCATATAAGATAGATCTAGAATGAATAAATGAAACCTTACACATCAGAGGAAGTATAAGGAGAGTCAAGTTGTACCTTGCAGAACAAAAATCTCTCTACTTCAGTCCAGCCAACAGTTTCCTCAACAACGAATTCTGACATTCCTACAAAATCATATCAGCACAACAAATGATAAGACCACAAGAAGAGCAGTTTGAACTTCGAAGTGAGCACAAGGGCATGTGTGCATATAAGTTAATTGCTGGTGATAGTTGATACCAGTAATACATCTAAAAAAAGAACTCCTGCAAAACTTGTGACAAAGAAACAAACTGG
Organism: Neostapfia colusana; assembly: GCA_030760725.1. NCBI lineage: Eukaryota > Viridiplantae > Streptophyta > Magnoliopsida > Poales > Poaceae > Neostapfia > Neostapfia colusana. Next base: position 5,626,537 of record JASWHV010000017.1, on the reverse strand, counting down.
TCAAAGTAGCAACTAAAACTAACGAAACTAGCATAAAAGAGATGGATGCTGATAATTACCAAATGTGATACGCAGAACCTTAAATTTGGTTCAGTAGATAAATCCATGCAGTCTAAATACTAGTTGGTTCAATCCTGATGTGCAAAAACAGAATCCACAATACTTACAAAGGAAAGTTAATAACATGGAAGCAAAAGTTCTGTCTGTCGTCTATTTTAACTAACAGGCAACCCGGTGCACATAGCAACAGCTTGCGCATGGTCCGGGAAAGGATCAGACCCATTTTGAGTCTTTTCAAAAGTTTCACTAGTAACTGTTCAAGTACAAAACACAAATACTATAGTGACACACATTTTAGCAACAAGCCTTGCTAGATGAAAACTAGCAACTACCTTAAAACTCAACACTTTTATCTTTTATTCTCTTCCATTGCCTAGTTTACTCTGGTACCGAAGGAGATCACAAATTTGCACAGACTCTCAATGATCAAACTGTCACAATATAACACGGACATTGTTGTACTATGATTCACAAATCTTAATGAATTGAAAATGGTGAGATTGCAGATTACAATGTCAAGGAAGAGTCATGTGCTATGCAACAAAATGAACATCCATTCCATGTCCTCGATGCACATGCCTTCATTTTATCTCTAACTCGTGTCAGGTTGTTTATAACATTTGTGAGCAGTTAACTGAAATAAGAAGAAAAATCTCAAAAAAAAGAAAAAAGTAATGCCTTTCTATATGCAGCATATTTTGCAGAAGAAACTTGTTTTGGTTTGGTTACGCCAAAGCAAAATTGTTATGATAGTTATTGGGCCTTTGTGGGATGGTTCAACACCGTGGCAGCCCGCTACAATGGCAGTGGCTAGGATTAGGGTTTTAGGTAGTCTCATTTATATAAAGAGGGTAATTATACACTAGAGGCAAGAAAGAAGAAATAATAGAAAAACAGTTAGAGCCTCCAAGGGAGGGTGACTAGCCGGTTTCCTCTTTCTATTCCGTATACCCTAGTCCAGCTATAACATCTTGGTATTCAGAGCCAGCCCATCTACACCGCCATTGCCATCGAAATCTAAATCCCACCCAACACACCCTCTGTTCCAATCGGAACCTACCATGGGAGCACAAGATATCAAGGAGATTAGCAAACAGATCAATGAAATTGGTGACATGCTCCGGTTGCTCCACAACACCATGCACGAGAGATGCGTCAACATGAAAGACATGATAAGATTGAGACTATGATTGACGCTGGTTCCGCGATGGCAACGGCTGAAATTGAGACACAAACGGCTGCAGCCGCGGTGACGACAATATCTTATGCAATACCCACAAAGGTGTTGCTAATGACCACACCATCGAAGTCATCTGCCATACCATCCGTTCAATCTCTCCGTGCATCTGATGTTGTTGTGGTTGTGGTGAGGGCAGAACTTGAAGTTGCTTCAGCCCTAGCACAGGCTCTAGTCACGATGGCACCAGTGGTGACATCCTCTATAGCTTTCGTGCCATGGATCTCAGTGTCATCCTCTATGACAAAGTCGACACTTTACTCTCCATCACCATCACGAACGACACTTGTGTGGCTTCTCTTGTTGCGAACAGGCCATCACATGTTCTACCGATATCTTTGACGCCTCGCATTGTAGCGGATGAGGCCACATCACACGAGGCCTTGTTCTTCACCATGGTCACCACGGAAGTTGCATGCAACCAACAGGATAGGGGTGTCACGTTTGGTTTGTTGTTGGGGTCACGTGGGTCCAGGTAGCTGTGGACAAGCAATGACCCATCTCTACCAAGTCCTCTTTGGCCACAGACTCGATCGATCCTTAATGTCGAACGTCATGACACTAGCCTTGATCATTATTATCTGCAACAAAGTGCACAACAAGCATCACAATCAAGTGTGCACAGCCCGCAGCCGTAGCCACAACTACAGCTTTAGGACGCCACCGTTCTTCATCAGCGGGACCACGTCGACATTATTCACTCCACCAACTGATGTCAAAGAAAGAAAGTATGACAAGTCTTGCCTGTTCCCGTGGGAACTAGGAGGCGTATGTGCTGTTAACATGCATATTATCCAAGATGCCCACATCAAGATCAAGGTTGAAGGCTACAAGGAATGTGATGCAGGGGATCCAACCTTAAGGGCACACCCTGTGCGGAAAGCTCTCATACGTTGTGGGATTTGGAGAAGGGAATTTCTATACAGCGTTCCCCTTGTTTATTTTGCAAGAAGGCTGTTTCGAACCCAGGACCTACAGGACACAAGTGGAGAGGTTCTACCATTGAGACATGCCCGCCCTTCCAGGAGATTCAACCTTATCGGGATGAATTTTGCCATGCATTCAAATATGTAAATTACCGTCAAGATTGCAAGAGAAAATCAAGAAGATATAGAGTTTTCGTGCATGCATCCATGCAGGGACAATCTACAGATATGTTGAGAACAAAAAGAAAACACATGTATATTTTACCACCCCATACAAATTTGTTTCCTTGTACTAGGAAATGCATGCTGGTGTGTCATCGTTTTTCAAGAGTCAAATCAATTTGCATACTGATGCATGAGCAAATCAAAGAGACAATGAAGGAAACCAATACATGGTCTTCTTGTTTGCATAGGAATCAGGAGGAAAATCTACACAACACGTTATGATTGAAGGCTACAAGGAATACGTTGCATGCATGAGATCAGATTTTGCTCGCATTAATTTTGGCATGCAACTAAATAAGGAAATCACCCTCATAATTGCAGGAGAAAAACAAAGAGGTACTAGAAAGTGCATGACATTCTCATTTCTCATTTTTCAGAAACCAAATATATTTACATGGTAACTGAGGAAAAAATTCAAGGAACTTTTTCTGCAGCTAAATTTATTTTCTGCGACTTGACCTTGCTGAATGTTGATCTACATGGAACTTGCGTGGATAGGATATGAATAAATTCTCATGCCGAGATGTAAAAGGTCCGATTGTGAGTCATTTTTAAGTTGTAAAGTTGAATCGTGTAATACAACCAACCATCTCGATTGCGGCTCTAGGATGAGCTGCTCAAAAGGAAGGATGGAATATTATGGATAGCTAGTGGGCCAGTTCAGCATCGTAGCAGCCCACTACAGTGTCAGCCGCTAGGGTTAGGGTTTTAGGTAGTCTCTTATATATAAAGAGGGAAATTATATACTCTAGAGACAACCAAGAAGAAATCAAAAGAAAGCAGCCAAAGGCTACAAGGGAGGGTGACTTGCCAGTTTCTTCTTCCTATCCCGTATACCCTAGTCCAACCATAACAAAAATACTAGTTCTATGGAGAGGAGACCAGTATATATTTTTTTCTACCTCAACCATTTCGAATGCACAATTTAGACCTTAGTAGTTTACATGACTGTCAAATCATTCTCAATCATAATACCTAAGCTTTCTCCCAAATGCCATAAACTTTCGCTATGTTGCAAAGAATCCTCCCTAGAGATCATAAGTGTCGCATGATGGAGTAGAAGTCCAAATATAAAACTCAGAACCCCAATCCAATATAAATATTACAAGCAAACAAATCAGGAATTCACATCTGAATCACTACCTGCTGCAGAACGAGTTCATTGGTCTCCTCCACCTGTCGGGCAAGCCCCTCCAGTTTCCTCAGCATCCCTGCGTACATGTCCTCCATTTCTGCCGCTTGCACGGTGGCCGAGGTCACCACCCCGTCCACCCTCCTCATCCCGAATCCCTCCATCATCCGACCCATGGCCTTCTCCTCCCCAATGCTGTAGCCCCCCGCCGGCGCCTGAGTCGGTATCCACGGCATCGGCGACTCCGCCACGAAGGCTTGGTACTGGTCACGGAAACCGGGGCCCACGTTGACGACGCGGAGGGAGGCGGCGACAAGGCGGGAATCCACGAGGAGGAAGGCCCGGTAGTCGAACGAGTGGACGGAGAGGTTAGACGAGGAGGACGGCGAAACGAGGAGAAAGACGACCGGGTGCGTGAGGGCGAGGGTTTCGGAAATGGAGCGGGCGAGGGCCGCCTCGCGCATGGAGGGCCGGGACGCCGCGTGGCGGCGGGAGGAGAAGAACCCGACCGTGGTGGGGGAGGATCTGTTGGGCTGGAAGCGGCCGAGGGGGTCGGAGAGGAAGGAGGGGCGGGCGAGCGAGGCGTGGCCGGCGATGGAAATGGAGAGGGAGGGCACGGAGGAGACGGGAGCGGAGTCGTCGTCGAAGAGGGACGGGGGCGGGGCTGGCGGGCGCGCGGCGCGGCCGAAGAGGAGCCCGTCGCAGTCGCCGTCAGCGGCCGCGCAGCAGCCGAGGATCGAGGCGAGGGCCGCGCCGGAGACGGAGAGCGTCGCGTCGACGGCCATTGCGGAGCTCGGACTTGGGCGACTGCAGCCTGGTACGGAGGAAGCAGGGAGATAAAATCCTGGTCTTGCATTTGCCGATCTTAAGGCCACTGGGCCAATAGTATGGGCCAGATTGCCTGTGCGATCACACTTTCGGCCCATCGTTGTCCGTGATCGTGAGTGGCGCTGTAACAAAACTGTTGTATAATAACCCAGTGTTGCGTGAAGCCATATGGGAAAAAAGGAAAGTGTTCTGAAATTATTGGCTTCAATTCCATATGCATTGAACTCATTGCGAACAAATTTTCGTATAAAAAGATTGAGGCTCAGGACCACGGAAAATATCCCAGTCTTATTATGAGGGTTCTTCGGTCCAAATCCAAACTGAAAATATCACCATCAAAAACAAAAAATAGCTGAAATAGGAGAGAACAACATTAAAATTTGATGGCGACATTACGCAAGTACAATCCTCCGGCAAATTATATGCTCGGAATATGCTGCATTAGACATCTGTTACATTGAAGATTTGCAACTGCACGGCGTACGTCTGAAAAAGCCAGGATTGTTTAATCAGATGACCAACTAAAAGCTTAGCTGCTTCACGATGTCACCAACCGCCAACTGTCTTTTTCAGCTCCTTTCTTTCGTACTTATAATGAGCCCCATGCATCTGTGGAAACTGGAAAGGTGATGACTTTAGAGGTCAACAACCTATATACTAAGTTGTAAATAGAATACGGAGCCAAGAAGAATTTGACGTACCAATCAAAGAGTTATAAAATATGATGTATGGAGAGGAGGACCACGAAATTATTGTGGCGTCCTTTTTATCTGTCGACGAAGTGGAATAGCGACCTGACGGAAGAAAAATCGAGACCTCCTGTAGCCGCAAGAAATAGATTATCATGGTTGTTCGGTATTTGGAGTCGTCCTGATAAAAAAACAAATTCGAGTTTTGGCACACACAAAATCCGTGTCCGAAGGAGGATAACGAATGCTGAACAGAGGAGGGAGTACGCTAGTACGCTACTCCATCTCCCGATTAGAGGAATGCGTAATTTGATGCACAGTCTCATGTGAATCGCTTTACTGCATTGAATGTACTAACGGATTTACTTGCAGCGGAGTGAATGACTCTACTCTCCTCCACTGGTAAACCTAACCTCTCGTCTGGTGTGCTGGAACCCACCGTCGGGGATGACCACGATGGCCGGGCTGCACTCCGCGCGGCGCACGAGGGTCGCGCCGGCCACTCCTCCCCACCGCTAACCGTCGCGGCGTCGGTGGGTGCGAGCCCACAGCTCGGAGACAGGAGGGCGAGGCGGTGGGTGCGCCCACTTTTGCGGCTCCGTCCCTGGGAGCCGCGCGATTTAGCGTGCGCGCCACCTGCTTTTACCACCGCACCCAACCTAGCAGTGAACCCACCCGCCGCAGCGCCTTCTCCTCGACTCCACCCACGCACAACCCGCCCTCTCGCCTCCGGTCCGCCTCTCCGGCCACCAACCAAACCCTAGATCCCGCATCGGCGATGGCGAAGCCCTGGGGCGGCGTCGGCGCGTGGGCGCTGGACGCCGAGCGCGCCGAGGAGGAGGAGCGCGAGCAGGCGGCGGCCCCCGAGCCGCCCGCCCCCGCCAGCTTCCCCAGCCTCCGCGAGGCGGCCGCCACTGCGGCTGCCGGGGGCAAGAAGAAGAAGAACAAAGGCACCACTTTGTCGCTCTCCGAGTTCACCACCTACGGCGCGCCGCAGCGCCGCGCGGCGCCCCTGGAGCCGAAAGGGCTCACCCCGCAGGAGATGATGATGCTCCCCACGGGGCCCAGGGAGCGCTCCGCGGAGGAGCTCGACCGCTCCCGCGGCTTCCGATCCTACGGCGGCGGCTCCGTGGGAGGGGACCGGGAGCGGCGCGGCGGGTTCGACGACGACGACCGACGTGGCCCGCGGGATCTCGACTTGCCCTCCCGCGCGGACGAGGCGGACAACTGGGCGATGAATAAGAAGTTCACCCCGGCCGCCAGTGACTCTGGCCGTCGTGATAGGTTCGGCGGCCCCTCCCCAGCTGGTCGTGCCGATGACATCGATAACTGGTCGCGCGACAAGAAGCCCCTCCCCTCGCGCTATCCCAGCCTTGGCTCTGGCGGTGGCTTCCGTGATTCACCGGGCTTTGGGGACTCTCCAGGGTCCTCTGATTCTGATCGATGGGTTCGTGGCGGTGGCTTCACTCCAATGCCACAGATCAGTGAGGGTGAGAGGCGGCCCCTTGTTCTCGAGCCACCTAAACGTGATCTATCGGCTGCTCCTGCACCCCCTGCTGAGGTAGCACGGAACCGACCAAGCCCATTTGGGGCTGCAAGACCCCGCGAGGCTGTACTGGCTGAGAAGGGGGTTGATTGGAGGAAGATTGATAGTGAGATTGAGCAGAAGAAGACCAGCCGGCCTACCAGCTCGCACTCCAGCAGACCAAATAGCGCACATTCCTCCCGCCCTGGGAGTCCTGCGTCACAGGTTTCAGCAGCTGGGAGTGAGGGAGCACCGAGGACAAGGCCGAAAGTAAACCCATTTGGTGATGCCAAGCCAAGGGAAGTTGTGTTGCAGGAAAAAGGGAAGGACTGGAGGAAGATTGATCTTGAGCTGGAGCATCGTGCTGTAAATAGGTATGTTGTGCGGGGAACTTGCCCATGACTACGCATAACATTGTTCGAGGTTAGGGTAATGCAATATTAGCACTGACATATATTAGAAAACTGTATGTTTGCACAAAACATTGATTTTGTTTATTGAACCTGCATCCTACCATGTTTGCCAAAACCAACCATTATCTCCCACTATGAGTCTATGATGCAACCACGAGTTATAATCAGTCATTTTGGTTGTTAAATTCTGATGATTAGTTGTCTACAAGCAAAAGGTACTGGATGCAAAATGGGTACAGGATTTTCTTGAAACCCAGCGCCACTTTATAGCTCAGTGCTTTAAGGCTTTCACTTTCTTTCCACTTCATGTAAGTGGGTCAATCAACACAAAGATACTGATAATGTATGGGCTAGAATTATTATATGATAAACTTTTCATCATCAAAACACACTACCCTATTAAAAGGGTGGGTTGTTCATATTTTATATGATTTGAGTTTAGGTTGGATATTAGTTATGTATTGTAATTTTATGTTGCTATTCAAAATTAAATTGAATATTGTGCCGTGAATTCGACCTTTATACTGAATTCTTGATTGAACTGATTTCCCACTGGTTGTGTGGAGTATACCTTTACAACCGGAGATTTATTCTTACAGCCACTGTATCTAAACATTAAGTGTTGATCCTTATGATTATGTTTACAAAGATTGAAGTATGAGAGCATGGGTTATGCTTTGTGAGGAATATGTTGGGTTTGATGGAATTGATGCAGGCTCGGGGTGTAGATCGAACTGTTATTGCTAAGACGGGGTCAAGTAAACCAAATTTTAGTTCAGGGCGTTATGTGAACAGAGGCCAATAGTTGAGGGGAGTAAAGTGGACTTTGACTGCATTACAGTCTTATTAGCTTTAGTGTATATTTTTTCTTCTTTTTAAGCAACATTAGACCAGAATGAGGCCATCTTGCTAATCTTCTAGCCGCTTGATCTCATTTATGTTGGGTTTTCATTTCTGTCTGCAAAGATAACTTTAGAACTTCCATTCTAATGCTGACCAATAGTTCAGTCGTTTTGTGTGCATATCTGAATCTGATGAAAGGAGAGGCTTATCTAATTATGCATGGTACACCTGCCTTAGTGGTTTTCCCCGTGATCTTGTATTATCAGGGTATTAGTCAAGTATCATATGTTTCTTCTTGAACTCATGTACTTTTGGTTGTGGTATGATATATTTTAACTTTATGGTTACAAATGTTGGATGTCATTAAGGAGTTAAGCATAAATAGGACTATAGGAGAACATGCAAATTAGCAATTCACGTGCGAAAACCTTGATTTTCGGTTCCCCCTTTTACCCTTGTTCTGTTTGGTTTATTATTGCTCTTTTCCTCTCTCTCTCTTTTTTTTTCTCTGTTTCCTTTCCATCTTCCTTTCCCTGCACAGATCACCGTACCCTTCCCTGGACCCTGCACAAGCTGGAGCTACATGCACCGGGCTGCCCTTTGCCTTTCCTTTCATTTTCGTCTTCCTTTCATTTTGCTTGTCTTTTTCTCTTTGGATCTTGTGGGTTTAATCTCTAGCCTACCCCAGCGCACTTAACTGGGATGAATTACATGAAGAATGTATCCATAAATGTTTTTGGTTGATACCACTTTTCTGCATTGGTGATCGATTCCCAACATGGATCTCGTAAACTGCCACCTTTCTTGATAGTAGTAGTAAAGGAACATATTCGTTCAGTTTAACCGAACCTGTCTTTGAAATGAAAAACTACTTTGGTACTTTTTCCCCTAAAAAGCATAAGCTTGAAAGTATTTCTGTTTGTTTATTGGGTCTAAATCCCCATACGACTTAAATATTCACACGCTGAACTTTCAGGCCAGAGTCAGATGAAGAAAAGATTTTGAAGGAAGAAATCACCCTTCTGAAGGTGGATCTGAAAGAGATTGAGGAGAAGATAAGTGGTGGTTCTGATCAAGCCTCCCCAGACGACGCAAAAAATCTCACAGCAAAGATATCTGAGATGGAGAAGCATCTCGAAGTGCTTACAAGGGAGTTGGACGACAAGATAAGATTTGGGCAAAGGCCTAGTTCTGGTGCAGGCAGGGTTACAACATTTCCGCGATCTAATTTAGCAGAGGAATCTCAAGCTTCAGTGTCCATCATAGACAGACCACGTTCTCGTGACAGACCGCGATCTCGTGGTGGTATGGAACCATACCATAAGGCAGTTGAAGAAAGATGGGGCTTTCAAGGTAGCAGAGAAAGGGACTCCTTTAGTGGAAGCGGCAGTTCAGACAGGTTTGTGCAGTTGTTTAATTTTGTCATGTGTGCTTCTTGCAAGATTGATGTTCCATACCAAAAAAATGTCAATTGATGGTTTAACATGATACATTTACAATTGCATGCCTGTGGTGTTATTTTCCATCATGTGTAGCTTGATATCAACTCATTTGGACTGATGATTTTGTTGTATGGTGACTGTTAGATTGTGTTCTTAGGTATGCACTATGCAGTTGATTGTGATCAACTGAGAAATGCATATTGTTCAGTTAACAGAGCCCTTCAGTCTGGTGTGTGTGTGTGTAACAGTGCTCCTATTTGATGACCGCCTTTTAGTGGGTCTCGTACTTGTATATTTGCAATTACTTCTACACGTTTAGTTTTTTCAACTCTCAACATAGCATGTTATTTAAGGTGCAGCAAATCAGTCTCCACTGTTCTCCTAGCAGTTCTTCATCAACTGTTTTTTTTCAGGTCAACGACAAGGCAGAGATGGTGAAAATCAGAGCTTGAGCGTGTGTCAAGGGAACTTCTGGTTCCGGTCCTTTTTTTGTTTCAAATGGATGGGCAAAAATAAGTCATTTTCTTTTGGCAAGTTGTTTGATCTAGAAGATTGGACGAATGGAGATAACTCCCAAGTGAAGCTGTTGATTTGTCACCCCCTGTATGGCGTAGGATGTTTTCGTTTCCTTTTTTGTTATCTCCCATGTCAAAACGTGACCTGGCAACCTTCGATGCTAACTATTGTCGATGCTTACTGAATTCAAGTTCAGCTTTTGTTAAAAGCTGTTTTATCTAATAACTCAGGAATGGGGGACGTTGAATTGTTTAATTTTTGCTGATGTGTTACACATTTTTTTTCTGTATTTTTCTTACCAGTATCTGCGCATGTTTGTTTCTTGAGCGCTGGTTTTCTCAGTCTGTCCTCTTTGCCATGTAACAACATCTCTACCTCGTGGAGCCTTGCCGTGCTGTGTATCAGGTCCGGCGTCTTATATATGTTGTATTTGCAGACGTTGATTCCAGTGTCAGTGCTATGTTCCGCCCTGTTCGGAATTCTGTACAGTTTTCACTTGTATTTTATCCGTATGTAGGAGTAATATGTTTCATGTCATCGTACATTTGTACCTTCTTTTTGGTAGAAGGTAAATGGGTGTTTGGCTGTTCAGTTTTAGATTTGCCTAACTTTTGTCTTCAACAACACATTGGTTTTGTCTCGCGCGTGAGGAGATCACTCAATTTTAAATATTCTATCTCCTTGGTACTTACTTTACCAATTTTTTGGGTCATTTATTTAAAAATGTTTTCTAAGCATCTCGGTTGCCATCTTACAAATATCAACTCATTTGGATCTTTCATTAGTGTCACCCTGATGGCTAGTCAGTTAGTCCCTGCTGTATTGATGTGAAAGAAAGTTGCTGTGTTTCCCGGTTGGCCTGGCCTCTCTCATTTCTGGCCACTGTTGTAGAAACAGTTGACTGTTCTAGGAAGCAGCGGTTTTGCAGGATGTTTTGTACCTGATCATGATGCATGACCAAACCGCCCTCTTCCCCTCGATGGTAACTCAACTTAAATTTTTCACGTTCAGACTTCAGATAGTTTTGCGCAGATGCAGGAAAACTAGAGCAATTGAACCGACACTGTGTTTTCTTCTTTAGATATTTTAGCTTAAAAATAATGTGTTCAAATTAACGACACATCCTGAACCCTCTATTGATGTCGCTGTATTCAGTAAATTTTTTCGGAGTTCTGAATTTTGCTTGAGGTCCTGAGAACTGCAAATTTGATAGCTCTGAAGCACTCAAAGGCGAATATAAGTTAAAGGATCTTGATAAGTTTTTGCCACAGGTCACTAAAGTTGGCTGCGAGACACATGGTTTGCACCAAACTTCCCTAGGATAAACACTATCAGTCGCATAGGAGTTGTATCTGATCGAAGCAGCAGTGATTTCCTCTGGTACGAGTAAGATTAATATTCGCGTCCAAGAGTTGACAGAGTCAACCGGACTTGGACGTGGCCGTGCAACCGGCGTGTATGCCGGCCCAACAAATTCGAAACCGGCACGTGAAGGCCCACCAGATCACGAGACCCAGAAAGCCAGAACTATACACGTGCCCCACCTAGACATCCTCGTCGCCGTGACGTCGTCTCTCTCATCACCTCCCTCTCGGAGTGCTCCGACCAGGGAGACCAGACCGCCAGAGCCCAGAGCCAGTCAGCCAGAGGGACAGCAGTGAGCACCACGCACCACGCACCACGGGCTTTAAACTCCACCCCGCCCCTTAATCCGAGATCGGACGGCCCGGATCTCTCCTCTCCCACTCCTCGCCCGATTCCGCCATTCCCGCCCTCCCCCATGTCGACGCCGGCGGCCACCACCTCCGGCGACGCGCCGCCGCCGCGCGAGCTCTACACCATCCCGGCCTCATCCGGTAAGCGTTCGCTCCCTTTCCCACTCCCCACGGCCGCGGCCGTGCCGTCTCGCTCCTAGGGTTACGGGGTCGGGGAACCGGAGGGCCAACCCGCCTGAGCGAATTGCGCCTCCGTTGCTTCCCTCGCAGGTTGGTTCCGGTGGGACGCGATCCACGACACGGAGCGGCGGGCGCTGCCGGAGTTCTTCGGCGGCGCGGGCGGCGCAGGGTTCGGGACGGCGACGCGGAACCCGCGGATCTACCGCGAGTACCGCGACTTCATCATCGGCAGGTACCGGGAGGACCCCGCGCGCCGCCTCACCTTCACCGAGGTCCGCAGGGCGCTCGTCGGCGACGTCACGCTCCTCCGCAAGCTCTTCGCCTTCCTCGACGCGTCCGGCCTCATCAACTTCTCTGCCACCACCTCCTCCTCCTCCCACCCCGCGGGGCAGCAGCAGGAGGCGGGGGTCGTCCTGGAAGCGCCTGTCGGGCTGCAGGTGACGCCGCGTCCACCGGCGTCCTACTTCTCGGAGGGGAAGAAGGGAGGGGTAGGAGAGAGTGGGTTCCGCCTTCCGCCGCTGACATCCTACAATGACGTGTTTGGGGAGTGGGCACCCGGGAAGGCGCCTATATGTGGGTTCTGCAGTGAAGACTGCAAGGATGGGGAGTTTGAAACGTTGGAGGTACTGATAAAATTTCCTATTTCAAAACCATCAAGGATTGAAGCGTTTTTCTTGCATGGAATTGCGTTCTGCAATAGATTTTTGGGTTTTGTATATTCAAATGCTGAATCCTGTGACGTGGAATATGCAATGCAACGGCAGCAATAGCGAAGATTAAATTGAGTTGAAAAGAAAAATGCACTGATAATGAAGAACAATAAAGCAGAAATGGTGTTGGTTCATTGATATCTCCTTCATGCCTGTGAGAGACTGTAAGCTTCTAATAAGGTCATTTGAGACTGATCTATCTGTATTTGTTAATATATTATAGTGGAGAGCTACCTTGTCGGTACTCAGTGCATTCAGAAAAAAAATCAGGGAAAAATATGTGCCACTGTAGTCGTTTAGCACGTTGAAAACATTACATAAATGCCACCGTAAATCCTAGGTTTTAATTAGAGCTCATTAATATATGACTTGATTTGGTAATCTTGGACATTCATTCATTATTCTGTTTTGTAAATAGTTACGGCCACATGATTTTCTTTAACATTTCTTGCATTTCCTTTTATGGACTAGCCTACTACGTTCTGTTATTAGATGATAAAATGGATACTCTTCTTAATATTTCTTGCACTGCACATTTAACCTTCTCAATGATCTTCATTATCACTAAGGTATATGATGAGTGGTGTTGTTTGTGCTTTAGAATCCATCAGTTGGTGATTAATTCTAGAATTACTTGATATGTTTTAACTAACATTTCACCTTCTTTGTGCTCTAAATACCAATCAAGCAGTGATGAAATCTAGAAATACTTGATATGCTTCATTAACATTTGGCTTTTTTTGTGCTTTAGATGCTATCAATCAGTGATGAAATCTAGAAATACTTGATATATTTTTATTAACACTTCCAACATTTTCTTTCTTTCAGGATGGTTTTAAAGTATGCTCAAAATGTTCCAAAACAAATAACGGCAATAAGGAAGAAACGACAAAATGTTCTGGCAATAAAAAGGAGGGCGGGAGCAACCACACTTTCGGTGCATGGACAGATGCGGAGACATTACTCCTTTTAGAAGGAGTCCTAAAGCATGGAGATGACTGGGATCTTATTTCCCAGCATGTCCGCACAAAGAATAAATCAGAATGCATAGCAAGGCTTATTCAATTGCCTTTCGGTGAACATATGCTGGAGAATAGCAGACTCCATGTGAACCAAACAACTGATGGGCAAATGAATCAACAAGCTGTGAAGGAGTCTTCGAGCCAATCAACTGAAATGGTTGATGGCATGCAGATTGATGTAAAAGAAGATAGTGCTGATAAATCTGCTGATGAACATCCTATAAAACGTAGACGGCTATTTTCTTCAGTGGATGCTACTACGTCATTAATGGAACAGGTAATTACTACAAAATAAGTACAACAACAAACTCATATGCTAAGCTCGCATATAGGTTCTAAATGGCAAGAATACATACTAACTTTTGATCATGCTACCTCAGTTAGCACTGCTGACTACAGCAACTAGCCCAGATGTTCTTGCTGCAGCTGCTGATGCTGCAACCAAAGCATTGGGCAATGAAAACCCCCAAGCATGGAAAGCTTTCCGACTCAGTGAGAGAGAATACAAAAATAAGGCATTCTCTTCTAACCATGTCCAAAAGATGTAAGAATGAGTTAAATATTGTTCATATGTTTCTTATTTTCCAGTGTTGGTTCGTCTATATAATTTTTGCATGCCGTTTTAACAGTGATTACAAAGTTGGCAACCAGGACACGGTACAAGGGCAGACTTTTATCGGTTGGTCAAATTATTTTTTACATTTAAACCTAATATAAATACAGTATTTGACCGTGTTTGGACTCTGCTTATCTAAAATCTATATCTTTCACTCATTGTTCAGATAAGAAGCAGGACACGAACTTTACTGCTACTGCATATCAAGTAAGGGCAGCTGTTGCCACTGCTATTGGTGTAGCTGCTGCCCGTGCTAAAATGCTTGCAGACAAGGAAGAGAGAGAAATGGAGCTTCTTATGGCATCCATAATTGAAACTCAGGTAAGACTCTTAACTCTTTCCTTTCCTAAATGATAGTATTTTTTATTGTAGTTTTTACCATTCCCTTCTGTTCTGAAAGTGACATTTACATTGTGTTCTGACAAATCGTTGCAATTCACTACACTCCACTCAAGTACCTCCACATTTTAGGATTCCTAGCTACTTGCCAATGGCCAACTAACACGATAAGTTCAGAATAGATAACAATTCATAATTGTCATGCTTGCCTAGTTTTGGGATGAAGCAATGGGAAGTTCATATATGCCCACAAGGGAGCCTAGGGAAAAAAATGCTATTTTGCTTCATTTTCACTGTTGACCCCTTCTATAAACTAAGCCTCTAGGATGCCATTAATGGACAAAATTCAGGTTAATACCCCGTTCATGTAGATTTCTCTTTCATAGTTCCACCTCTTCTAGGGAATCCTGGTTACTGTTTATGGTGTAAGTTTAGCTTTATTAAAGCATAGTTATTCGATTTTCGCTGATTGATGAAACTATGGGATTCTTGTTGCTACAAATAGCTTTTATATGAAAACAGTCAACGCTAATAATGTTGTCTGACCTTTTTTCCTGTTTATATTAGCTCTGAACTTTTGGATGTAGTAAACTTTTCATATTGTTCCAGAACTCTTTCAAAAATATGTCCTTTGCTTAATCACTACTAACATCTGCCCTCTATATGTATGCCAGGTAAGGAAGATGCAATGCAAGATCCAACACTTTGAGGAGTTAGAGGCGATCATGGACCAAGAGTACACCACAATACAGGAAATAAAAGGATCCCTCATCAATGATTGGCTCAAGGTCCTGGGACAAGCATTTCAGGCTGGAGTGTCCTTACCGCGAGATGAAGTGCTTATAAAGCTGTTCCTAAACAAGCCCACCTCATAAGGAAGTCGGCTGGAGTCAGTTCTCCCTCCCTCGATCTGCATTCCCTCTGATTGTAGCTAGTAGGATGGCTTGTATGAGGGCGCGTCTGTAAATGTCCTAATTGAGAATTTGATTTCTCAGAGTTTCAGGTCCTGGGGTCGCAACAACCCTTTGTAACGTCCTGTGTGATTGCATACAACGGCTCTGTTGTATCTGTATCGACAACAGAGTAGATGTCAAGAGTTGCTACCGATTTCCTGTAATTGTTGAGCTCTCTGATTTCATTCGTTGTGGATGTAAAAATGCTGCTTCATTTTTGGGTATAGCTATGTTGCCTGATCATGATCGATTATCTGATTGCCTTAGTTTGTTCAAAGTTTTCATCATATATTCATTCATACATTGTCTGTAAAATGCATTATGATTGCAGCTGTCAATCTGGGCCGTTCAGATTCCATTTGGACGGCCAGGATCTAGAGTTGCATGTGAAGACCAGACTCGGCTCTGAAATTGGCAGCCACCTAATGGCGAAGAAGGGCAAGGCTGCGCCGGCGCAGAGGAGATGGACGTCTCGAGCCCGCAGAGCTCGGCCCACGGCAGCGAAGGCGGTGGGGAAAAGGAAGGCAGATTCCTGCTGGGGCAGCGAACCTGGGAGGACGCCGGCGGGAGGCGGTGGCGGTGCGCGGAGACCGGGCACGAGCTGCCGGAGCGGGAGAAGGAGGCCTACGCTTGGTCCCGCGCCTGCCGCCTCGCGCTCATCGACAACGCCG
Organism: Neostapfia colusana; assembly: GCA_030760725.1. Classification (NCBI taxonomy): domain Eukaryota; kingdom Viridiplantae; phylum Streptophyta; class Magnoliopsida; order Poales; family Poaceae; genus Neostapfia; species Neostapfia colusana. The sequence goes on along the minus strand of JASWHV010000017.1, from coordinate 5,610,495 downwards.
TCGTGCGCAAGAAATCGCCGCTCAACGTCTTCAAGCCCCACCAAGCACAAGTGTGTACTGTGACCTGCTCTTTCTGCAGCTTGGTGCATACCCAATGCCCAATTTATCATGTGTGTATTTGTTTGCGAACATATTTACCCAGATGTTCTTCGGAGGGTTCACTTGGCTATCCGTTAATAGGGATGAAAACAGATTGGATATTTTCCGATCCGTCCGCAACCGTTTTCGAAGATATCCGATCCATATCCATTTTGGTCAGATTTTTTTCAGATATGGATATGAATTCGGATATTGTAAATCGGATATCGGATCGGATATGTTTTTCGTCAGAATCCGTCTGTTTTATCAAATATGCATATTGAGTCGGATATATCCGAACAATATCCGAGATATATCCGACCCAACAAATTCATACGGGCCCGCAGCCAGCCACAGCTTACGGGCCAGACCGCCAGAGCCCAGAGGCCACATGCGCTCTACCCGGCTGGCTGGCGACCCCGAGGCCCGAGCTGATCAACGGAGTCCTCCACTCCTCCGTCCTCCTCCACCCACCTTCAGCCCTCTCTCTTGCCCCCGACCCCGACCTAGGGTTTGGCCACAACGCCGCCGTCGCGCCGGTTCTCGCCGGCTCGAAGCTCGTCGGCGCCGCCCTGACTCCCCGGCTCCGCCTAGCACCCCCGACTCCGGATTCCCGTCGCGCACGCGCCGCTGGCCGCCGGCCCCGAGGCCCCGACGCCCAATAGGCCTCCGAGCGGCCGACGACCTCTGAGTCCGAGCCCCCGAAGCCCGAAGGCCTCGATGCCCTCACGCCCAACAGGCCCCCGAACCCGAAGGCCCCGACGCGGCGACGCCCAACAGGCCTCCGACGGCCTCCGAGTTTGAGCCCGCGACGGCCGCCGCCCCCGACGCACTCCGAGCCCCCGACGCTTTGCCAGTTCATCCATCGTTCTCAGCGCTCCGCACCTGACGACCTGCCGCCCCCGACGCCCACCCCGACGCTTCGCCAGTTCATCGCGAGTTCGCATAGGTGTTATCCCAAGACCTTTTGTAGTTATATCTTTATTTTCTGCAATTTTCATCGCTAGTGTTAACTCACTTTATCGTTTAGTCCAACAATGGAAGAGACACCCACTAACGCGTCGGCTCCGAAATCAGCCCCTACACATCATCTTCTTTTGGGGTCCCCTCCAACACTACCGACCGGTATAATTATTACTCATTCATGAGAAAAATTAGTGATTTGTTTGAGTGAATGACAATAAAAAAAATTTGTATGCATGAATGTCTATTGATACTGCTAGTAGTAATGTTGCCGCATCTTCTTCAAGTGTAAATGTTGTTGCTAGTGACAATATTGAAGTTGTTGCTAGTGATGATGATGATGATGATGGTGATGGAAGAGCTATAAAGAAGGCTAAGAAGGCCACTTCAGAAGTGTGGCAACATTTTACTAAGGAGGACAAGACTGTAATAGTTAATGGCAAGCAATATGTGCAAAAATGGGCATCTTGCAGCTTTCCAAGGTGCAAGACAAAATATAGATGTGAGAGAAACATGGGAACAAATAGTTTTTGGACACATCTAAAAACTGCACACAATGTTGTGAAAGGTCAACAACAGCTAGCAACAGGAAAATATCATGAAAAAGACTTGCATTATGTTCAACCCTACAAGTATGATCCCGAGGTTAGCATAAGAAAATTCAATTTGGCAATTATCATGCACGAGTATCCTTTTAACATTGTGGAGCATGAGTATCTTGTGGACGCACTCAAGTCTTTGTGTCCTAGTTTTTCATTGAAATCTCGCATAAGTGTTAGAAAAGATATTTTGGATATATATTCTGAAAAAAAGAGCAAGTTATTTGCATATCTTAAGTCCTTTAAGTGTAAATTCAGTACAACAATGGATATGTGGACATCAAATCAAAACAAAGGATATATGTGTATCACAGTGCATTGGATAGATGATGATTGGCAAATTCAAAAGAGGATCATTGATTTCTTTCATGTAGAAGGGCGACACACAGGCAAAAGTTGTATGTATCCTTCACTGGATGCATGGTTAAGTGGAATCTAGAGAAGAAATTGTTCTCATTGACTCTAGATAATGCATCATCTAATGAAGTAGCGGTTAAAGATATAATAGATGATTTGAAAACCAATGGTGGCACTTCTTTAGTGTGTGATGGTGCCTTTTTTCATGTGAGATGTGCTAACCATATTTTGAACCTAGTTGCTAGAGATGTATTGAGTGTCATTTCTAGTATAATTGCAAATATCAAGTCACTGTTCCTAGTTGCGAAGGGTTCTCCACAACATTGGGAGGAATTGATGAAGTGTGCAATTGCTAAGGGATTGGATATGGATATGGATATGGAAAAACATTTTATTCGTCTGTATCCGTCCGTTTTCATCCCTATCCGTTAGTGCTTCTCAGAGGATTTTTTAGGGTTCTGAATTAAATTGTATTTGATATTTATAGGTTTCTAAATTAAGTTATTGTTAGACTGTGCGTGTATTACGGGCAGTTTAGTCTTTTGTATTAGGGTTACTTGGGCCTTAAGCTTTGTACCCCTATATATGTACCCTCCTTGACAGCCTGTTGAGTTAATGAAATCATTTTCTCTAATCTAATTTGGTATCAGATTACCCCCTCTCTCTCTCTCCTCTCCCGATGTCGGGTCCTCCCGCATCCGCGGACGCCGCCGCCGCCGCAGTTGCCGCCGACCGGCTCGCCGCCGGCTCCCCTCCCCCTCCCCCTCTTCATTGCTGGCATGGAGCCCCTCCCCGACGCCAGCCCGACCGCGGCCGCCGCCGGCCCCGTCGCCGCCTTCCCTGCGCGCGCCGCCACCGGATCTGGCGCCGCCGGCCACGCCGCCGCCTCCCCTGTGAGCGCCGCCGCCGGATCCGGAGCCGCCAGCCCTGCAGCCGGCCTCACCGCTGCCTCCCCTGGGCGTGCCGCCGCCGGGCTGCTCGGTCCGGCTCGGGTGCCCCTGGCCACACCGCTGCCGGGCTCCTAGGCCCCCGTTCAGGTGTCGTCGGCCCCGCCGCCGCCTCCCTCGGCCTCCCCACCGCCACCTGGCCGTCGGCCCGCCTGGACTCGGCGGCCATGCTGGGCTTGCCGCCGGCCGTGCCGGCCACGCCGTCGCTGCTGGATCCGGGGGACACCCCTCGTCGCACGTCTCCGACGTCGCGGCTGCCCTGGCCATCTCCGTGAGCGGGAGCGAGCGCTCATCCTCGCCTTGGAGTAGGAACGTGCGTCTGCGGCTTCTCTCACACGTGAGATCGAGGAGTCTCCGCCAGTACAGTGGAGTGACACCCAGGATTCCCTAGGAGATGGTGCAGCCTATACTACCTACGCGGCCTCTCTTGTCGCTGCCCTACATGCCCAGGCGGCCGGCATACAGAACATCCGGACTCTTGTCCCGATTGTTCTCAGCTCCGCCTCCACTTCCTCCGCTCGTTGGCGCAGCCTGGTTCTCCTGACGTTGCGACGTTTTCGGCTGGACGACCACGTCCTGCGGGATGACTCCCCGCTGGATGACTCATGGGTCTGCATGGACAGTCTTGTCCTTGCATGGATCCTTGGCTCGCTTTGTGAGGAGTTTCAGGATATCGTCGCCCAGCAGGGTGGCGGTACAGCTCGTCAGGCCTGGCTGGTCCTCGAGCTTCGTTTCCAGGGGAACCAAGCGACCCGAGTTCTCCACATCCGGGCTCGCTTCGGTACTACTGTTCAGGGTGATCTCTCTATTACTGCATACTGTCGGTAGATGAAGGGTATGGCGGATGCCCTTCGTGACCTTGGAGAGCCCATCTCGGACAATACCCTCGTCCTTCAGGTCCTTCAGGGACTGAACGAGCGCTACACCCACGTTCGCTCGTGGATTCTCCGCGAGAAGCCCTTCCCGACCTTCGAGAAGGTCTGGTCGGACCTCGAGCTCGAGGAGATCACCCAGGGCGGCTCCACTGCCTCCTCCCCTGCCTCGGCCTTCTACGGCTCTAGGTCGTCTTCACGCCTCCGGTGGTGGTGGGAACCGCCGTCGTGACAGGCGCGGTGGCCGTGGTGGAGGGACTGGTGGAGGTGGTACAGCTAGTGCTGGCGGTGGCTCTAGCGGTGTCGGTGCTACTGGTGGCAGTAGTGGTGGTCGGGGTCAGGGTGGTGTGATCTGGCCCACACCCTACAACCCGTGGACTGGCCAGATCTCAATGTGACCTGGGCCATCCCCGGGTCTCCCTGCACTTCGCCCACTGCGCCCTCAGCCGGCCTACGTGACCGCTCCGGCTTACGGCGGGTCTGTCTACGCAGCTGGTGGACAGTGGTCCCTGCCCCCTGGTGGACGGGGCTACTCTGCGGCCGGGCCTTCCTCTCTGGCTAACTAGACTTCGGGGAACCTAGTTGGTCGGCCCGAGTCGTCGGCGCCACACCCTGACTCTGCTCAGGCCTGGGATCGCCAGTCACTCGCGTCCTCCTTCAGCACAGTGAGCCTCACACCACCTGGCGCTGAGTGGGTTGTGGACTCCGGAGCTTCGTACCACACCACCCTGACGCTGGTATACTTTCTTCTACCCACCCTTCTTTTCCTTCCGCCATCGTTGTTGGGAATGGGTCTGTTCTTTCGGTCACCTCAGTAGGTGACTCGGGCTCGTCGGGTTCTTTTCGTCTTCGAGATGTTCTTGTTGCTCCGGACATCATCCAACATCTTCTTTCTGTTCGTCGGTTTACCACTGACAACCATGTTTCTATTGAGTTTGATCCTTTTGGTTTGTCTGTGAAGGATCTTACTACCCGACATCTTCTCCGCTGTGAGAGCTCAGGGCACCTGTACACGATGCGACTTCCTGCTTCCGCTTAGTCCTCGCCTTTTTGCCTGGCTACGACAGCTCCTTCGACTTGGTCACCCCGGTGTTGATGTTATGTCGAAGCTGTTTAGTAGTTTAGTGATTACGTGTACTAGGAGTTCCCATGAGTTTTTATGTCATGCTTGTCAGTTGGGTCGCCATGTTCGGCTTCCTTTTCCACATTCTGTCACCCATGTGGAGCGCCCTTTTGATCTGATTCACTGTGATCTGTGGAGCTCACCTGTTCTCAGTGTTTCTGGCTATAAATATTATTTGGTGATTGTTGATGAATTTTCCCACTACTCGTGGACTTTTCCCTTGCGACAGAAGTTCGATACGTTCGCTACTCTTTCTCACTTCTTCGCTTGGGTTTCCACCCAGTTTGGGTGCACGATCAGGGTTGTCCAGTGTGATAACGGGCGCGAGTTTGATAATTCCGCGTTTTGTCACTTCTTGCTTTCTCATGGGGTTTAGTTGCACATGTCCTGCCCTTACACTCCCCCCCCCCCCAGAATGGCAAGGCTGAGCGCATGATTCGTACCACCAACGATGTCATGCGCTCCCTGATGTTTCAGTCTTCCACTCCTGCTTGCTACTGGGCAGAGGCGCTTCACACCGCTACCTTCCTCATTAATCGCCTTTCTACTAAGGCGATTAGTGCTCCCATCCCTCACTTCGCTCTCTTTGGCACCACCCCTCTTTACGACAACCTTTGAGTTTTCAGGTGCGCGTGCTACCCTAATCTTTCTGCCACCGCCCCTCATAAGCTCGCGCCTCGTTCGACTCGGTGTGTCTTCCTTGGGTACTCCCCTGATCATAAGGGGTACCGGTGTCTCGATCTCACCACTCGCCGTATCTTTGTCTCCCGGCACGTCGTGTTCGACGAGTCCTCCTTCCCTTTCGTTGGGTCCTCTGACTCGGTCTCCGAGTTGGATTCTCTTTTTTCCACTGATCCCGAGGCCGCTCCTGTCCAGCGACCTTGTTTTTTACCTTCTGCAGGTCTTCCTTTAGATGCGCCGGACACGACCACGGTGTCTCAGACACCACCTGTCGTGCCTCCCGCGGGTCCGGCGTTCTCGCCGCCACTGGCCGTTCCTCCGACGGCCCCGACGTCGTCCGCTGCGCCACGCGCGGCCTCGGCGTCCCCGACGACGTCCGCTGCGCCACGCGCGGCCCCGGCGTCCTCGACGTCGCACGCCGTGCCACGCGCGGCCCCTGCTTCCCCGACGTCGTCAGCCGCACCACGCACGGTCCCGGCGTCCCCGACGTCGCCCGCCGTGCCACGTGCGGCCCCGGTGTCCCCGACGTCGTGCGTCGCGCCTCACGCGGCCCCGACGTCCACGACGGCGTCCCCGACGTCGTCCGTCGCGCCTCGCGCGGGCCCGACGTCCACGACGGTGTCCCCGATGTCGTAAGCCGCACCACCCGCGGCCCCTAGACCGTGGTACGCCGATCCCGTTCTCGTCTATCAGCGACGAGCACGGGTTGGTGATCCGTCCTCTTCCCGTCCTGAGGATCTAGTGTACTACCCTCCGCTGCTCCACCGGGACCCTCGTCGCGTTCACCCGATGGTGACTCGACGGGTCGCCGGCGTACTTCGACCTGTGGAGCGCTTCTCCGGGGTCGTTCTATCGTCCTCGACCTCCTCGCCGCCTGCCTCGTCACCCATCTCGCCTATCCCCTCTTCTGTCCGTAGCGCCCTCGCCGATCCTCATTGGCGTCGGGCTATGGAAGAAGAGTATGCGGCCCTGCTAGCCAACCGGACCTGGGACCTGGTTCCCCGTCCTGGTCGTGGCAATGTTGTCACGGGTAAGTGAGTGTTCATGCATAAGAGGAAGGCGGATGGATGGATCTCTTGAGAGGTACAAGGCACGGTGGGTGCTTCGCGGTTTCACGCAGCGTCCCGACGTCGACTACGACGAGACTTTCAGCCTGGTGGTGAAGCCGGCGACGGTTCGCACCGTTCTGTCGCTGGCTCTGTCGCGTTCTTGGCCTGTCCACCAGCTGGACGTCAAGAACGCCTTCCTCCACGGGACGTTGACGGAGACGGTGTACTGCAGTCAGCCGACAGGGTTCGTTGATTCAGCTCGTCCAGACATGGTCTGCCGGCTGAACAAGTCCCTGTACGGGCTGAAGCAGGCACCTCGGGCTTGGTACAGTCGGTTCGCCTCCTTCCTGGCCTCGCTCGGCTTCGTCGAGGCCTAGTCGGACACTTCGCTCTTTGTCTACAGGCGTGAGGATGACACTGTCTACCTCCTCCTGTACATGGACGATATTGCCCTCACGGCGTCCAGCCCCGGCTCTTCTTCAGCGCACGATCTCCGCCCTGTAGCGTGAGTTCGCGATGAAGGATCTCGGCCAGCTCCACCACTTCTTAGGCGTTGCGGTCGAGCACCGCCCGAGTGCTCTGTTCCTCCACCAGTGCCAGTACTGTCTGGATATCCTCGAGCGAGCGGGCATGGCTGATTGCAAACCGTGCTCCACTCCCGTGGACACCCAGGCGAAGGTGTCTTCGGCCGATGGCGCTCCGGTTGTCGACCCCACCACTTACAGGAGTCTTGCAGGTGCCCTGCAGTACCTCACCTTCACCAGGCCGGACATCTCCTACGCGGTTCAGCAGGTGTGTCTCCACATGCATGATCCGCGGGAGCCGCATCTCACGGCGGTGAAGCGGATCCTTCGGTACCTGCGTGGCACCCACGACTACGGTCTTCTTCTGCGGCGCGACTCTGCCTCCGAGTTGGTTGTCTACACCGACGCTGACTGGGCGGGTTGCCCGGACACCCGCCGGTCCACCTCCGGCTACGCCGTCTTCCTAGGCGCCAACCTCGTCTCCTGGTCCTCGAAGCGGCAGCACGTGGTGTCCCGCTCGAGTGCCGAGGCGGAATACCGCGCCGTGGCCAACGGCGTGGCCGAGTCCTCCTGGCTTCAGTAGTTGTTTCAGGAGCTCCACTCCCCCCTCGCCCGGAGTACGTTGGTCTATTGCGACAACGTCAGCGCCGTCTACCTCTCCACCAACCCGGTACAGCATCAGCGCACGAAGCATATAGAGATCGATCTTCACTTCGTTCGTGAGCGGGTGGCTCTCGGGGAGGTGCGAGTCCTGCACGTTCCGACATCGTCGCAGTTCGCCGACATCTTCACGAAGGGGCTCCCTTCGACGGTGTTCGCCAAGTTTCGGTCCAGTCTCAACATCTGCCGTGGCTAGATGTTGGGACTGCGGGAGGGTGTTAGACTGTACGTGTATTAGGGGCAGTTTAGTCTTTTGTATTAGGGTTGACCCTTAAGCTTTGTACCCCTATATATGTAGCCTCCTTGACAGCCTGTTGAGTTAATGAAATCATTTTCTCTAATCTAATTGTTATATTTGTGTATGCTGTGATGATGCTGATTCTATCCTTTGGACAAATTAGTAAGAAAATTGTTGATCTGTATGGTTGTGAATCAAAACATGCATTAGCTTTTGATCTCGTTATATGTTAACTGAAGTCGGTTCTGTGTTCTAGATCAAAGCTGGTATGCAACATAACGGGGGATACAATAAACAAGTCTGAGGAGCACAGCTGGAAGCACATCAATGGGAAGAGATTTCTGAACAAACTAGGTAAGAATTTCTCAATACTACTTATGTGATAGTTCGGCTGCAAATCTACAGATTCTATTGGAAGGAACCTGAGAATACGGTCATAAATTGGTGTGCTGAAAGCCACTCAAGGTGTGGTGCTGTTTTCTTGTGTTTCCATGTTTGTTGAAGAATCCTCAACTAATTATTTGCTGTTTGCACGTAGATGTTGTTTTATTCTCATTCTTCAATTTTATCTCTATGTTGATGTCATTTTGTAATATCACCAACTGCAATTCAATACCAGAGTTATAATATTTAAATATTCGATGAATAGTTGGCCATCTCTGAACAATCTTGATCAGTAAAAGTATATCAAATGATTTTTTGATATATTTCCCTCTCATGTTGAAATGATATATTGCTTCAAGCTATTGCAATGTCCTTTTAATAGAATGGATACAATTCTCACACAACCTACTGCGTCGAGCATTGCGCTATAATTTGTAGTTACATTTACATCCAACATTCCCAACCCTGTATATCAGAAAAACTAGGAGAAAAGATGGCCTCTGGAGAGATGGATGAAGGAGAAGCTGTTAAGTCAAATGAAGTGTCAAAGAAAAACAAGTCAAGGAAGAAGGACAAGAAGAAAGCTACTGTTGTCAGCCATACAGTACCGCGTGACCCTAAACCCGAGATGGATGACTCGGATGATCCAGATTTCTGGGTACCACCTGTTGGAAGTAGTTGGGATAATGATGATGGAAAAGACCGATGGGAGTCCTCTCGAGGGAAGAAAGATGCTGCAGAGAATGATGGTGCATCTGGTATGTGTGAACTTGGCTGATATTAACTTCCATGCAAGAAGAACAAATATTGCTATCAAAAGGTCCCATTAACTGTCAATTAATTTGAAGCAAAGATATCATTTTTCTGTTATCTCCTTAGACTCGTTGACCTTCTCTGGATTCTCCTGTTGTTCCAATTTCATTTGCCTTACAGTTGAACTTACGTTTTGTCGATGTGAGGTTCATATGTAATTTCATTAGATCTACTTACGCTCAGTTGCTTTCTCCTTATTTCTGGACTTCGTTAGAATAGTTGTTGTTGTTTTTTCAATCAGAGTGGAATGAGCTATGCTTTTGAAATATACAGTATGACCTTTTTCATCTCTTTTTTTAGGTGGTGGTGGTGGTGATTGTGATGATGAAATGGCCGACAAGGATGATGCTGAATCAAGGGAACTTGCTTCAAGCTAGGTACTTCAAAGCCTTCTGTCAATCAATAGTGCCTCCTGTCATGTGACTAAGAGAGGTCTCGCCTCTTATAGCAGGACAGAGCGAATGACACTAGAAGCAGTTGGACCAAGTAGCTTTGCTTCAAGGAAGAAAAAACCCAAAAAGGATCAGTGATAGCTTATCAAAGATTTATGGAAGTTGTTCAAAATCCTGTTTTGTTTTCCTCATACAGAGGAACTGAGTTTATCTATTTAGTTCTTAGTTAAGTAACAAGTGACGAGGATTGTTTTAGTTAGCTTGTGTTTTGGTTAATGCCTAGTTGTGCCTTATTGATGTACGGTGCAATGATTTTGGGGAATATCGTGATAGAGGTAATTGATGCCAACTAACGTTCTTTAAGAAAATCCTTCAAATCTATAGATGCATTTTTAAGGAGAAATAACTTCAAAATTGAAGTAATGCTGACCTTTGTGCTTCGACTTGACGCTATGCTGCGTAATAGTACAGCTAACTAAGACACTGCAGCCGTGCCCGCGAGGTTGATTCTTATTGGAACTCAAGCATATGGGACTGTACAGTAGTCTGTACACAATCATGCAAGACATTGCGTTCAAATTTTTTTCTTAACATTTACAAGATTTTTTCCTCACCATGATTAAAGTGGATTAGCAACTTGTATTAGGCTAGCAGTTTTTCTTTTCCTCTCCGGTATGCGCTACACTGTTTTGTATTTACAGGTCAGGTTACTAGATCAATAAGTTTTCCAGTTTCTCCTCAAATGGGAGAGGAGTGCCTGGCGTTCGTTCTCATCTAAATGAACCCAGACCCTCTGCAGGATCTACCAGTAGTCATTGCAGGAACAATAACCATCCTTGAAATGATGAAATCTATTCCGATCTCGAACAACAATCTCCCTATTGTACACCTTCGAGATCAACTTCGTGGCTGAGTGGCAGTCAGTGCACACTCTCAGATTCTTCGATAACCGAATGGTTGCACCGTGTTGCAACTTCATTAGGCCAAACGCAATGGCCAGCTTCTCACTGTGATGGGAAATAGTCACTTCCTTGTCCGACTCATCAATATCTAGCCTTGCATCAGCTGTATTTGGAACATACCCGACCATCTTGATCTTGTCAATCATCTCCTCAACTTTCTCGTATATCTCCCTCAGTTGGGGGTGGCCACTGTCTTCAGCAAAAAACTCATGGATCGTTCCATCCAGCTCAAGAAGACTACACCCTGGGCTTCTCTCAATCCCTCTATCCTTCATTTCCTTTCGAATTATTGCTGCGTCCTTCCATCGTCCCAGTGATGCGTAGATGTTTGACAGAAGTATGTAATCACCACTGTGACTGGGATCCAACAAGATGATCTGCTTCACTGCTTCTTCCCCGATTTCGACATTTTTGTAAACTGCGCAGGAAGACAGTAGAGTTCTCCAGATAACTGAGTTAGGCTTAATTGGCATGGTTCTGATAAACTGGTATGCTTCATCTATCAAACCAGCCCGCCCCAACAGATCCACAATACAGCCATAGTGCTCAACTTTTGGCTGAATTCCATAATACTGGGCCATACTATTAAAATGACAACGTCCCTCTTCAACTAAGCCATTATGACTACATGCAAGAAGAACACCAATGAATGTCACATCTGTGGGCTCACATTTGGCCTCACACATGGATGAGAAGAGCTCCAGAGCTTCCCTGCCCCTTCCATTGGTTGCCATTCCCTTTATCAAGGCTGTCCATGTCCATGAGTTCTTAACAGGCATCGACTCAAATACATCAACTGCGCTGTCAATGCAACCACATTTCGCATAAAAGTCGACCAACGCGGTTCCAAGAATAACAGTGAGAGGAAGATGCTTCCTTCTTACGTATGAATGCACCCACTTACCTGTCTCAAGTGCACCCAGGACAGCACAAGCAGAGAGCACACTAACCATAGTCACATCATTTGGTTCCAACTCAGTGGCCTGCATTCTGCTGAAAAGAGCGAGAGCCTCTTGGCACTGATCAGCATGTGTGTACCCTGAAATCATTGCACTCCAAGCAACAACATCCCTCGACTGCATCCCATCGAACAAAATTCGTGCCATAGCAAGCTCACCGCACTTGGCATACATGTCGACTAGCGCAGTCACCAGGTTACGGTTCCCCATCATTCGATTCTCCTCTGCATACCTCCCAATCCACTTCCCAAGCTTGGCATCCCCTATCCGTCCACATGCTGTGGCGACACTTACCAATGTGATATGATCAAAGGGCGCACCAAACTCAAGCATGTCCTTAAACATCTCCACCACGTCCTTCCAATCTCCATTCCGGAAGTAGCCTGCGATGATCGCGTTCCACATGACCACGCACTTATCTTCCACAGCGTCAAACAGCAGTCGTGCTGCTGCGACATCCCCACAGCTCGCGTACATATGTATCAAGCTGCTCAGCACGAACTGATCCACCATGAGTCCATGCTTGACAGCGTACGCCTGGATTCCGCGCCCCATATTCAGATCGCGCATACTGGAGCAGGACTTGAGGCTGCAGGCAACGGTGTGCTGGTCGGGGAAGGCCGAAGCGGCGTCGAGCATTTCGACGAACAAATGTAGGGTTTGCTCCGGACGGCCCGCGCGAAGGAACGCGCGCATGAGGATGTTGTGCGACCGCGCAGATAAGGGCGGTCGAGGCCCGAGGCGGAACAGTCGGAGCGCGTAGGAGAGGTGCGCTGGGGATGCGGCGGGCGACGCGAGCGCGGTGGCCTCGAGGAGGGAGTGGAAGGATGTGGGCGAGGCGGTGAGCTCGCCCGACTTGATTAGAGCCGCGTGGAGCTGCGGCACTTCACGAAGCGCTGCAGGTGCTGGTGGAGTATACGGCAGCGGTGGCGGTGGCGGCGCGGCGGGTGCGGGGAGACCCGCCGCCGTGTGCACGCCGGTGGCCATTCCAGTTCACTTGGGCGCCGCACCAGCACCAACCGTCACTTGCCTTTCGGTTTGCTATCCAAGCGGCAATACTGACACCTCGGTCCACCCTACAGGGTCCCACACGTCAGAGGAACATGTCCTCTATTTCCAGATCCGCTAGTAATTACCATGGCGGCCGCCTCCGCCTTTCCACTGCTCCTCGCCCTACTCCTCCTACCCACCGCCGCCTGGGCTTCGCTCCCTGCGCTGCCGTTATCGACCTCGTCGCGATGGGTGGTGGGTGCGGATGGGCGGCGCGCGAAACTGGCGTGCGCAAACCGGGTTCCGGGTAGGCGGTCCTTGCTCACTGGATTACATGACTTGCTAGTATTATGATTGTTTGTTTTGTCGGGGTGAACTTGAGCCATTATCAAGCATTTGTTAATGTGATTGGCCCCATTAAGGACAAGAATAGCCTTCCGAAATGGCTACTTAAACTTATATTCCAATTGGTAAGTGCATTATTGCAGCCCTGAAAGGCCAAAATGACGCCAAATTCAGCAATATCTTACTGGTTAACACTAGCAGACTGGAGTGAACAGTCATGTTTTGCCACAAGCTATGATAAACAAAATTAACCGAAATTTTGCCGTGGTTCAAATTGCACCAGATTTGTCGTCCTATGGCTCTGTTTACGATTGATGTACTGTGCCGCATTGTGCTTAAGAATCTAGTTAGTTACAGGAATATTTGTCGTTCCTAGTGTGATTTCTGTTATAACAGTTCATAAAAGATGTTCTCCGATAAAACTAACAACCAAAATGAGAAATAAATAATCGCTTTTAAAATGGCACCACAATTCCAAATGGAGCCTTAAGATTGGAGGGAGTAGCTTGTTTTCATTTGGGGCTCAGGGTATTGGCATATTTTCATTACACGCAAACAAGTTACCTAATCGCTTCAGAAATCCAAACTTTTCGATATGGGGTTCTGAAAGCAAATCCTTTTATCATGGGGATAAAAAAATTAGGATATATTTCCTTGTTGGTAACAAACATCGTTTACAAGCTGCGGACTCAAGCCTAATCAAGAAAGATGTTATCATCTTTTCTTCTATTGTAAATTGCTAGAATAGAGTTTAGTACCTTTCTCTTCTTTCCATATGCAATTGGTTTGGACATACACTGTACCTAATACTCACCAAATTGATGGTCCAGTATAAGGGTGCCTTGCAAGTCTCAATATTCTAGCTAGAACAGACATTGCTTTGTAGGATTTGTTTTGTTGACTGTGATAGATACCAGCTGGTGGATCAGGTGGGGCTTGCTCATTTTCTCAATCAGCTATCTAATTATTATGACTTGGTAATATATAAATAGTAATGTTCTGAGGAATAGTAAATGACAGAACTCATTTTTAACCTTTACTTGTGACAAGGACAATACCAAGATTAGAAATCAACTTCTATGAAAGAAAATATCAATAAATTGCACTTGAACTTTTGGTTCATTCAACTTCATTTATGTCCTGATTTAACCAGTATAAGATGGATGCCGATATGGGTTTTAAAAAGGTCACATTGATAATATGTATAGATATGACACTAAGCAAGAAATTTAGCGAAAATGAACCTCGTGGCATGTAAAACTTCTGTCGTTTTTGATAACTTCATGATTACTTCCCCTCAAAAGAAAACAAAAACAAGTTCATGATTGAAACTATATTTTTATAACAGGTCCTGATCTGCCAAACAGCCGAGAGCTGTACAATGTAATATTCCATACCCTAACTTGGCTCTGTGTCTTGGTGAAGGCTTGGAAATCACTTGAGTTGGGTCCATGTGATGAGTCAAACGCATGGAATTACACCTCAGCGTATGAGCTAGTTCTGAAATACAGTGGAAGATGCCTTCATGCATGTCTGCGGGTGAGAATGCAAAGCTTGTCACTGATTGCAGCAAATCCAACTCAAAGTGGCGGCTATATCAAATTTGAAAATGCATGTTTCAACTGAGCTCACCAAAAATGGAACCAGGCTGTGCTTGGAGGCCAGTCCTGATGGTGCCATCACTACAGATCAGTGCAAGTGCCTAAGCGTAGATCCAACCTTTGATCCAGAGAATCAGTGGTTCAAAATTATATCAAGCAGTAGAGGTGTACCTGAGGGTTTTTCCATCTTGTAGTTGCTGTCAATTGGATCCCTGACTCCAACATCATTTAGCTTTTGAAGTTTGAGAACAGCCCGTTTTCATGTGATCATGGACGGACACAAAAGAGGAAAGGAAAATCCACAAAGTTTTTCAATCCTGTATTATCATACTTTATGGTCTTCAAGTTTCCCAAAAGGTTTGAAGAGGAGAAAGAGATTATTACTTGTGCCATTGCTGTAATGTATTTTTCAAAAACCGGATTAACCGGTGATTGCTGTAATGTATCAAAATCGGTTGCTGTTTGCTAACATTATTAAGAATATATCTGGTTTGTACAGAACAACGGAGAATAAATGGAATGTACAGAATACAATTGATTCATCCAGTTTAATCTTGTTTTTTTCTTCGATCATTCTTCGGGTTTGTATATTCTCAACGATGGAAAATCACAAACATAAAAGTAATTCTAAGGGATGTGTCCAAATATTGAGGTCACTAGTCAGATGTGTGAACTGTCCCTTTGCACTCTTTGTAATTTGGTATGCCGACCTAAAATTTAGCATACTTGGTTTGAGTGCTTATTCGACAATTTCTGTGACACTTCAGTGTCGGGAAAGAAACTGAGCAGCTTACGGCAGCATCATTATATTGGTCTAAGATGAAACCTTTGAGCTTGGAAAAAAACCACTAAAAGATACATATTACTTCTGCATTCGAATTCAAAAAGAACAATACCGTGAACCTGAGCAGCTGAGCCGGCTTTAGAAAAGATCCTCTTTTTTGTCTTTAAAATGCTCAACTTATGCTCTCTGTTCATTCACATGTCATCTTACTTTCCCTCGGTTGAAGAACGCAGCCTGCATTTGTCTGCGCACACTCAAGCTGCCCATTATTTACTTGGTTCGGTAAACACGTACGGAGCCACAAATAGTTTGCATTATCTGGCAGCATTAGTGGAGCGAGACATTCTTGGGTTACAAGCGAACAGCACAACACAATCAGGTCTGGACAATGCAAGGTCCTCCCCATAAATAGGAGTAAACAGATTCCAAGTACAGTCTTTGTGCAAATTTCGCTCTCTTGATTTTGCTACCTGCTAAGCGAGTTTGTGCAGCCACTGAATTTCAACAGCTATTAACTGCAATCGAGTACAGTACTTTGTACTATAACAAGCTGCCAACGTGGACGCCAAAAATGTAAATACAGAAAATTTAGCTGCGTGAGTTAGGTGGTTGGTCATTTTGCTCCAACCCTTCACCGGCCTCGGCTTCGATTTCTTTTTGCGTACTCCTGTGTGAATTAGGAACTCAGCACTGATGTCATTAGACATTAACTAGAATGGCATCCCTTGAAGCATAGATCGCCGGAAAACAGTCAGTTTGTTGCAATCCCAGCCTCGAGTCACATCGCCAAGAGTCGTCGGTCACCGGTCGAGAACTTCGTTCAGGACATGCCTCCTCGCGCGCGCACGTGTCAACAACTAGTGTCGATCTCCTCTGAAGCTTCACCCTTCCCTAGGCGACCCGACCCTGCTATAAGCCACGGCAACCGCTCTTCCTTGCTCTGCACACACACTGGCATCGTCTCGTCTCGCCATGAGCTCTTCTTCCTCCTCTTCTCTCGCCACGTGGTGGCTTGTTGCTTTTTTCCTCGTTCTCGCCTTGGCATGCCAGCATGAGCAGCGGGCGTGCGCGGCGGCGGCCGTGACGACGCTGTCGACGGCGTCGCGGTGGGTCGTGGACGAGAGCGGGAACCGGGTGAAGCTGGCGTGCGTGAACTGGCCGTCGCACCTGGAGCCGGTGCTCGCGGAGGGGCTGAGCAAGCAGCCCGTGGGCGCCATCGCCGGCGCCGTGGCCGCCATGGGGTTCAACTGCGTCCGGCTCACCTGGCCGACGTTCCTGGCGACCAACGCCTCCTACTCCGACCTCACCGTCGCCCAGTCCTTCCAGCGGCTCAACCTCACCGAGTCGCTCGCCGGCATCAGTGTGAACAACCCCGGCATCGTGGACCTCAAGCTCATCGACGCGTACAAGGCAAGTCTCTCTTTTTCTACTGCCGCGCGTGCAAACTCCATATCTCCATGCAACAACAATGCTGACGACGCGCTCGCTCGCTGGACCTTGTCGGCGCGCGTTCGTGCATGACGCTTTGTCTGGTGGCATGCATGCAGGCCGTGGTGAGCAGCCTTGGCGAGAAGAACGTGATGGTGATTCTGGACAACCACGTGAGCAAGCCCGGGTGGTGCTGCGGCAACACCGACGGCAACGGCTTCTTCGGCGACGCCTACTTCGACCCGGACGTCTGGGTCGACGGCCTCGCCAAGATGGCCACCATGTTCGCCGGCGTGCCCAACGTCGTCGGCATGAGCCTCAGGAACGAGCTCAGGGGACCGAGGCAGAACGCAAACGACTGGTACAAGTAAGTCAAAATCTCTCTTATTTCTAATTTCTAGTACTAGGATGCAAACACGGTCGCTTGCAGCCTTGCAGGTAGAAAAGTGATTGGTGGTGGTAGTAGTAGTAGAATCACGCACTTAGCATCTGCGTAGGAGGAAACGAAGCTCCTACTAATATAGGCGCTCGGTGTTGGGCTACATACCTACTGCCACGTTGATCTGTCGTCTGCCGGGTCCATTGCCAGTAAATGACACTAGTGTAGGTGCACCGGAGCAATGCAGGCTACTACAGATCTTCTGTACATCTCTGCACTGTTCCTGCACCGCATTTGAAGCTCGATCCTTTGTTCTGCATAGTGCAGACGAGGTTTCAATGCCACGGCCGGCACCGGCACCGCTGACACACCCGCCGCGTCCACACGGCTATGCTATGCATGCAGGTACATGCAGCGCGGCGCGGAGGCGGTGCACGCGGCGAACCCGCGCGTGCTCGTCATCCTCTCCGGCCTGAGCTTCGACAACGACCTGGCCTTCATCAACTCGCGGCCGGTGAACCTGAGCTTCACGGGCAAGGTGGCGTTCGAGGTGCACTGGTACAGCTTCTCCAACACCAAGGACTGGGCCACGGGCAACGCCAACGACGTGTGCGCGCGCATCTCCGCCGGCGTCTCCCGCCACGCGCTCTACCTGCTCGACAAGGGCTGGCCCGTCTTCCTCAGCGAGTTCGGCGTCGACAACCGCGGCGTCAACGACAACGACAACCGGTACTGGGGCTGCGTCGCCGCCGTCGCGGCCGACATGGACCTGGACTGGGCGCTCTGGACGCTGCAGGGGAGCTACTACCTCCGCGAGGGCGTCCTGGACCTGGACGAGGTCTACGGCGTGCTGGACCAGGCCTGGCGCGGGCCGCGCAACGAGACGGCCCTGCGGAGGGTCCAAGCCCTGCAGCGGCCTTTCAGGGGGCCCGGACTCGCCGACGCGGCGCCGTACACGGTGCTCTTCCACCCGGCGACGGGGATGTGCGTGGCGCGGGGCTCGTCGCTGGCGCAGCAGCCGCTGGAGCTGGGCCCCTGCGACGAGACGGAGGCGTGGACGTACAGCACGCAGCAGCAGCGGCTGGCGCTCCGGGACACCTCGCTCCTGTGCCTCCGCGCCGAGGGCGCCGGCAGCCCCGCGCGCCTCGGCGTGACCTGCTCCGACGCGATGGCGCGGTGGCGCCTCGTGTCGGACTCCAAGCTGCACATCGCCGTCAACGCGTCGTCGTCCTCCTCCTCCACGGGAAGCGAGGGCATGCTCTGCCTGGACGTCGGCGCGGACGGACAGAGCCTGGTCACCAACCCATGCCGGTGCCTGAGCGCCGACCATAGCTGCGATCCGGAGAGCCAGTGGTTCAAGCTCGTGAGCAGCACGAGGAGCGTGGTTAACAAGAACATGCTCGCGCAGCAGCCTCTCAAGCTGAGGAACTGGAAGATTAGGTCGTTTTGATTCGTAGGCTTCAACCTGAACGCCTGGACGAGAGAATAATCAGTAAGCTCAAAGATCACCACGCGACCTGTAGTGCTTCCTAGAACGACGAGAATAGAGGAGCACTGCCCCAAAATTGGAGCAGTGCTCTTGAGGTGACTAATCATCATTTGGGCATAATCCATTCGAATTTGCACAAGTAATTTGTGCAATGAGGGGAAAATTGTTCAAATTAAGGAATGAACAAATTAAATATACAGCGAGTAACTCGTCTCTTATGAATGATAGGGCACTGCTTCCCAAGTTCATGTAGAGACAATCAGTATTGACCGTGTTAAATTTCAACTGTTCAGCAGATTACAGTAGGCCGAGGTGTACAACAGTATACACAAGACATGAACACCAATACAGCACATAAATCATCTAAAAGAAAAGAAAAGAAGAATACAAGACCCAGGGTGTAATGGTTATGAAAAAGCACAGCATGGTCATAATCAGAAAATAAAAACTAATGGGTTCAGGAAGCTCTATACTGAATCTCAATGTTGCTCAAGTTGACATGGGATGAGCTATGGGGAAGTTCGAAAGTTAGCAGACCATCCTCCGTGTAAGAGAACTGAACTTCATATCCATCAACTCTGCAAAGATCTGGCATGATGGCTGAATACGCCCCGAAGCGCCCTGGCCCTCGGCATTTGATGTAAATTATAGTGGCTGAAGAACCTGCAGTGCTAGTAACATCGTCTAGTGCACCACCAGAGTTGAACATGTTGATCAGTCCGATAGGCGCAAACTGAACAGCTTCACCGAAAACCTGGTGCAAGTAGCAGGGCGTTTTTTGTAAAGAATAGTATTTACAGTGTTCAACTCTATCAGTGAAGGGAAAGGAGATGAATCTGACCTTTATCGGTGAGATGGTGTAAATCTCACATGTCATAGTAGTCAATGAAACTTCCAATTTTTGATGAATCTGGAGCCTTGAAAGAGAACCTGCAGAAAGAAGGTTAATCAGTTGTTGATGCAATGTGATTGACATGGGAGGGTCGAGAAGAAACAGGCTGGTGATAGAACATTTACATGAATTAAAAGCATATACTGCAGTCTCTCCATTCCAATTATCACCAGATATGTCCTCAAGAGACTCTACATCTGATGGTGACAGATGGCCAGTGATGTCAATGGTGGTGGGAACATAAGCAGTTTCTTTGACTGGCCAAACCCATTGCCCAGCCCCTTGACAATTGAACACTCCGATGATACCAGAGAAATTGTTCGAGTTCCATATTTTTAGCAGACTGCAAAAGAATTAAAAGATTAGTTTTCTCTGCCGAAAGCTGAGTGGCATCAGGAATTTAGATAGCTAGATTTCAGCTCGTGCCTTTTGCCATCCATGACTGGGTCAATGAACAGACAATCACATGTAGGACGACCAGCATGCTTTGCCCTTAGGATTGAGCCATTTGGTAGAACAAGCTTTTTGAGAACACTGAAATCATGCACTCCAGGTTTGTCGCTGCATATCACAACAAACAGATGTCATGAACTTGTGCTTTGTTAAAAGTAAGCAATAGCCTAAAAGAATGATAAATATTTTTCGAAGTCAACCTGACATATATACCACCTCCACTTAGTGCTCTAGCAGCTCCATGAAATTCTGCTGACTCATGCTTGCTCTGCACGACAACAAAATTTTGAAAATTAACTGCTAGCAACGTGTCTAAACTCTAAACAAAATACTGGAGATACAAAAGTCTCACATGAAACATATCCCAGTCCGGTATGAAGACTTCACCCAACAAAAGGCTATTGAATGCCACAGAAGCAATGTGCAAAGTTTGCAATGTTGGTTCCCGCGGCATGAAATCTTCTGAGGCTCTAGCAACTGCACTCTTCAGGGCACTAGAAAGAACCAATAATCATGTCAAATTTTATGTGAATAGCTCAAAGTTCTCACGCCAAGTGAAATGCTACTAAAATTACCTAAAGATGCTGTCAGAGTTGTGACTCATGCAGCATATTAGATTGTTTCCTTCGAAGTTTCGAGCGATAGACTCCTCCAGAGCATGCTGATACTTTCGAGTAATTGCAACACGGCCACCAAACCCCTGCCCGAGAGTTTCTAACACATTCTGCACATCAACCTTCACACCGTCCACACCCATGCTAGAAAGGTACCAGTGCTGATCACTGTAGAAGTCATTTATTTTGGCAGGATCAATTACACCAACTCCAAATTTCTCCAAGCTGTCCATGGCTATATCCCTCAAGTTTGCAACATTACCAGGAGATTGGACCGGATAAACAAGGTTTGGATTATACTTCTTCATCACATCAGATCTTTCAAGAACACCTCCCCAATACCCAAGTAAAGCATGCCATACATAGACATATCTGTATTTCCATGCATTTTGGTCAGCAAAATTACAAAATTTCTTATAACTGAACTAGTATTTAGAGAGAATATAGTACTTGACTCCATGTTCTTCTTTAATTTTCTTGACGAGGTCCCCGAGACTCTTGTAGGTATCTCCCCTGAACTTATAATTCTCCTTCAGATCAGCAAGCCTCTGTGCAAACCTGGCAATATTGCATTGTTGATGAGGAACTTCTGCAGTGCAGATTTTTATGGTTTAATTAACACAGGGTGGAACACTAACACAGTCTGCTCATGGAGGGTTTCATCAACTTCCTTCAATTCATCAACCGTTTCTTGCCAACCATCATCTATAATCAAAAACCTTGGTGGTGCACCACCTTCTTGCAAACTATAGGGCAAGAATTGCATCATCGGTGAGTGGCGACTAAAATATATTATGGCATGTATAACAAGACGTAAAAACAGAGTCTAAGACTTCCATTTCGCTTGGAATGGAAGTGGGTAATACTTGGTTAAAAAGGTGGCAACTAAAAACGGGACATCAAAATTACACTTCTGTATTCTCTTCTGAGATCATATAAGTAGGTGGGTGAGCAGCAAACAGATAGAGTCAGTTCTTTTGTACCTTCCAAGTCCCTCCTCGATCCCTGTTGGATTAACATCTTTGTAAAATGCATCCCAAGTGCACCACCCAAACCAGTCCAAGTTTGCAGGGATCTGATATTTTTATGAATTTAAATGTACTTGAGAAAATATGAAATAAACAGAGGCTGCTCTAAGACTATCAGCACTGGCAAATTAGGTGACTGAAAAAAACTTGCACAGCTTTACCTCCTTATCCTCTATATGACTGAAAGTTCCTTTGATCTTAGATAACGTCCTGAATGAAGAAATTGAATGTGCACGTGAGCCAATTTTGACATGAACGAAAATATTTTTTTGAACTAGCAGAATAAAAGTAGATTTCTCTTGGTATGTACTAGGACATAGAAGACATTACTTGATAGATTCTTCTAGAAGCTTGAAAGGGTTATCCCCTGAGTTGATGAATACTGCATCCACGGCTTCCATCGTCTGAACCACAGGATCACCTAAGAAAAGGCAACCCCACCATTTCCTCTCTCAGAAATCATAAGCATTGCACATTTTGAAACGATTGATTGGTTACTCAAAATCAGTAACATCGGTCGCAGCTGACGAAGCTCACCGCTCTCAAAGCTGAACTGGAGCTCGTCCTCGGGGCTCCCCTGGAGGCTGGCCCGGAAGCCGCCGTCAAGAACCGGAAGCATCAGCGCGTAAACAGGGGTCCCCTCAGCGACCGTAGAACCCGCCTCAGCCCTGGACTCGAGAAGCAGCATCTGCGTCTCCGCCGGCACGGCCGCCGCGCCGGCGCCCGTGGACGGGACCATCCACCAGATCTTGAACCTGAACAGGGACAGCCACCTCCACCCGCTGCGCCGCCGGCCACCGGTCCAAGAACCAGAACCCGTCGATCATCAACCGAATCCGCGGCACGAGCGGCGGGGCGCGCCCGCCCATCGATTGCGTAGTGGTACTCACCTGTCCAGGGTGCCGACTGAGAACACGTGGCGGCTGGACGGCGCGTCCGCCCTGGCGCCGAGGAACGCGGCGGCCTCGGCCTCGGCGCCGGCTGGGCGGAGGGTGACGTTGGGCGGGGCGCGGGCGAGGAGCTCCCGCCCGGAGACCAGCAGGGACCCGTGCTCCAGCCGCGTCATCGTCTGGCGCGAGCGCGGGGGCGCGTCGGCGGCGGCGGCGCTGCTCAGGCCCTGCGAAGCGGCCGGCGGCGACCGGCACGGCGAGCCGGAGATGGCCGCGGCACCGCGTGCTCTTATATCGCGGTGGACAGGGCGGGAGCCGGAGCGAGAGCCGGGAGGCCAGCAGCCTCGTTACCACCATGTGGGAATCGTTGAACTCCCGCCGTCCCGGGTGACTGGATAAGCTAAATTAGTCTTGGCCCGGTGGTGGGGCACCGCGCGAGACGTGGGGAAGGCGAAGCCGGCAGGATTCGAGACCGGGGCGGCGGCGCACGAGCCAGCGTCGAGGCTCTGCGACCGGCGGCGGTGGCAAGTTGGCTCGCGGATTAGGCGTTGACCGGTGTCGCGTGGTCAGAGGGTCCCGCGAGCAGCCGATGACCTCCACCACCGAGATGGAGGCCTTCTCCACCATATGGGCCGTTAGCTGGTTACACCCTAACGGCCGAGCCATGCTAGGCTGGGCCGCAGGCCTGCTTGTGCGGGCGGGCTCATATGGGCCGACGCGGGTTACGCCGATGGGCCCATATGCATGTCTCCTGCACCCGTCTTTCCAAAAGATGAGTGAAAAGTCTGACCTGTTCTGCAGCTTCACCACTTCATCAGATAATTCATCTGCACGCTAAGTTAGGTAGCCGTGCAAAAAGAAGTTTTTTTCCCAGGAGGCGCTGTCACAGTCACAGTTGCAGATATGGACAGGCACGATCCGAAAGCGATGTGTAGTGCACTTGCACACGTGTCGCGTGCTTTAAGTTGATACGCTCGACTCACATAATACAAAAGAGACAAAGAACTTAGCCAGCCACGTACGTACGTACGTCCACCACTGGCCATCTACTGTCAGGAGGGTGCCCCTCCATCGTGCGGGCATGCCGTAAAGGCAATCTGCTTCGGCTCCGATCCGAGAGTGACATCATGCAAACAAGGCGATCTAAGGCAACCAGAACATTGCCACTCTGAAGTCTGAAGTAGACGCCCGAGCTACCAAACTGAGCATAAAAAAAGGTGTCCGGCTAATTCTCGTGCTAGATTGCCACTACAGGAGGCCCAGTGTTTTCGTGAAGTAAGAGAGAAGAAGCCAGAGGTTGGATTTCGAACCTGAAAACGATCCAAATACTAATTTCTCTCCAAAACGAACGAAATGCATCTCGAAATCCAACAACAACTTCTGCAGGTGGTGAGCTTCTAGATAAACAACAGACTAGCTACCTGTATAGACTATACAGTATAGTGCATATATACAAACAAACAAAAAAACTAAGCCGTCGTCTGCTGCGTATCGTTCCTCACTTTTATCTAGTGGGACGGCGAGAGAGACTAGAAATCTGAGACAAATGAACCGCATCTCGTTCTTGAAGCCTTATCTTCTGGCTGATGCCAGTGCCCATGGCAATGATGCCGAAATATAAGACAATTTTTGGTTATTGATACAGACTTTTCGATTTTCTGAAAGAAAAAAAAGTGCTTGTCAAGATTCTCCGATCCCCCAATACTTGCACATAGCTGTTGATGATATATTGTTCGTCGATGCATAATGCCGCGTGATCAGTACTGGAATCGATCGTAAGGTAATCCCATCCACATGTATGTTGGTTGGTGGGCAGGCAAGCTGGTGCCTGATCGATAGAGCTGATAGGTCACACGTGTTGTTGCAGCCTTGAACAGTTTTTAGCGTGGCGCGTGTGGTCGCGCGCGTTTCCAACAAAAAGATGTGGAGTTCGGGGCGTCCACATCTTTTGGTCACGCGTGATCTCTTTCAGAGAGTCAGGACAGCTATATCGTTGCCAAAAAAAAGGCCGTGAAACCCGTGCCAGATGGTGAGCACGTTGCCTGCCGTAGTTTGTCGGGCAGCAAATTCGCACACACGCGGCGGCAGGTCAGACGAATAGAGACGACGATGGCGTTTTCCACGCCAGATCGTCCTTCTCGAACACGTCGCCTTAGAGCTGCTGGTCATCCGACGGCGTCTGCGTCTTGGCTGTTTTGGGGCCCCGACGACGGAGACGGCTTCGACGCCACAAGCTAGCCGAGGCCTCTAGCTACCCCGTCCCCGTCGTGATGCTTCTCTTTTTTTTTTTGCAGCGGATGCCGTCTGGCTATCATGGTTATTAAGCTAGACGGAGCTGCTTGGACATGGACATGTGCGCGACGATAAGCTTGGCAGTGATGACTCACGACAGGTTTTTTTCAGGTGGAAGAATCCTACATGTGGATTGGGGCGTGATCGAGGCAAACAATTTGATATCGATCCTCATGTTTTGGAGGCGGAGCTGTTGGGCTCCGTCTCCTGTTCCCCGATTTTGTGTTTGTAGTATTTAATTAGTTTAGTTACATGATCTGACCACTTTTGCTTTAATATATACTTAACATCTTGCTCTTGTGTAACAACATATGGAGTGTTTCAGTGTCTTTAAAATAGAAAGGCTCCTCTGGCCTCTCCATATTTGCAGGACGCATCATGCATGGTACTCCTCCGTTCTGAAATAAATAACGTTTAGGATAAAAAAGTCTAGTTTAATTTAAACTAAATTAACTATACTAAACGTCATTGTCAGTACCTGAGATATGGGGTACCCGCGCACAGGGAAAAATGACTAAGGAACTCGCCCTTCTCCGCAGGGAGAGCTCCGAAGGCGCCACGCGTCCGGCAGGCCCGGACCTCCCTCTCCTCAGAGGAGAGCTC
Source organism: Neostapfia colusana (assembly GCA_030760725.1). NCBI lineage: Eukaryota > Viridiplantae > Streptophyta > Magnoliopsida > Poales > Poaceae > Neostapfia > Neostapfia colusana. The sequence continues at coordinate 5,585,106 of JASWHV010000017.1, read as the reverse complement.
CGAGCCCGCCACGTGGCATACAGAAGCCGGACCTCCCCCTCCGCGGGAGAGAGGTCCGAAGGCGCCACGCGTCCGGCGGGGCCGGACCTCCCCCTCCTTAGAGGAGAGCTCCGGGCCCGCCACGTGGCCAGAAGAACGGCGCTGCCTGCCCCCGAGAGATAGGCAGCGGGCGTAAAGACGCCCCATACCTTGCCCGTACAAGGTATTCAAGGCCCGCGCCTTCCCAAGACGCGGAGACGCGGAGCACGCCTCTGTCAGATGCCGTTGCGCCCAGTCGCATCACAGACTGGCGCGCGGTGTCAGAACCTGACAGCCAATAAACAACGCGACAAGACATCCCATGCCGCCTGCGCCGTCATCAACCACTACGACTAGCATGCGGCATGGGCAGGGCGGCAAGACGAAGACTCAGAAGCCTTCGACCAAAGACAACTATCGGCATAACTGCAGATACGGTAGATGATAGACAATCTTCCCGGGACCACCTGTCGGGTCCCGGCCCCCCTTATAAGCCGCCCGAGTCTTGGACTATAAAAGGCTCGGGTAGGCGACGATAGCAGGGGTTCGCACTCTGCAACTCATACGCTAGCCATACACTCCCAAGCTGTAACTCACCCCCAAGCTCAGGACTCCGGCCCTGAGCAGCAAGCAATACAACGAGCTCCATAGCTCGCCGTGGACGTAGGGTTTTACGCTCCGACGGCCTGAACCACGTAAAACTCACCGCGTCAAGCTCTTACTAACTCGTCCATCTGCGCAAGCTCTCCGCAAGGGACTAGCCGCATCAAAAAAAATAACCTCCGCGGGCTGCCCAGTGCAGGCCCGGGGGAAGTGTCGACCGAACACTTCGACATTTGGCGCGCCAGGTAGGGGGCTTTTCCCCTTGCGCGACGAGTTTCCGCCGATGAAGATGACTAAGATTTCTTCAGCGGCAAACTCTCCTCCTCCGCGTTCACGGCGAACCGTGACCAGTGGGGAGTACATGTCGACACACTCAGGACGGAGTGTGTCGGCACAAGCTGGTAGCCAACAGTCGACTCCGGCAACGCCGACCCCGGCGATGCAGGCTCCGACCAGTGTGAGATCTTCTGCAGCGCTGAGCGTACACCATGGGGGTGCGCTAGCTGCAGCAAGAGCACTGCTGCGCAACCCACCTGCTGGGGATGCCCCCCATTCTGCGACCCAACAGTGGGTCCGCGAGGTGGACCGCCTCGTCGTCGCCGCCGCGAACCCTCGGTTTCGGCGAGGGCGACGCCCCGGTCAACCAGATGTGTCGCTAACACGCACGCCCACGGTTGACGGGCAAACGGCGGATTCCAGCTCCTCCAGGCTCCCGTCAACGGACCTGAGAAGGAAGCTGGAACGGTGCCACTTGGGCCAGGATGCCCGGGTGTACCTTGAGCGACGTCGAGAAAGGCGTCGCAACCAAGAGACTGGCGACAGCATGACGTCGGCCTCAACACCGCATGGAGGGCAGATCTTCGCTACGCGAGTCCTGCCTCAGGCATACGCCGCGCAGCATATGCCACAACCATATGCGCCGCAAGCAGCGCCTCCGGTCTATGGTGCAGCCTTGCCCATGCCGGGATACACGGTGCCAAGTGCGAACCAAGCGTTCGCAGTGCCAATACCTGCGGCAGCAGGAGCAGGATGTGCAGCTCTTGCACCCCACCTTCGCTTCGCGAGGTGGCCACGCAAGTTTCGCCCGCACCTACCTGAGAAGTATGAGGTAGCGTCAACCCGGCGGAGTTCCTCCAGATCTACTCCACCGCCGTACTTGCCGCAGGAGGGGATGAGGCTGTCATGGACAACTACTTCTCCGTCGCCTTGACCGGCCCAGCTCGGTCTTGGCTCATGAATCTACCTCAGGGGTCCATAACTTCCTGGGGAGAGCTCTGCCGGCAGTTCGTTGCCAACTTCGGCAGCTCCTACACCCGTCCCGGCACGGAGCTTGACCTCCACGCCGTCAAGCAACAACCTGGGGAGTCGCTACGCTCTTTCATCCAGCGGTTCTCCCAGGTACGCAACACCGTCCCACATATCAAAAGTGCTTCTGTGGTGGTGGCGTTCCGACAGGGTGTCCGGGACGAGAAAATGCTTGAGAAGCTCGCGACCAGAGAGGTCCGCGACGTCTCTGAGCTCTTCAGCCTGGCGGACAAATGCGCTAGAGCAGCTGAAGGGCGGAACTGGCACTCCCTGCCGACCTCCGAGTCAGGGGGACAACCTGGATCCGGCGCTGCTGCCTATGGAGGTGGCAAGAAGGCCAAGAACCGGGGGAGTGGCAAGATGAAGTCATCGTTCGCGGCCCCCGTCGCCGCAGCAGCAACGACTAGTGGGGCTCGGGGACCACGCCCCAACAAAAGGCAGCGGCAGTCACCAACCCTGGATGGCGACCAGGGCGGGCTATGCCCCGTGCATGGTGCCGGCAACCATACTGCTGCCGAGTGCTGGGATATCCAGAGGCTCGCAGAGCGCTTCCGCAAAGGAAGACAGCAGAGAGCTGAAGAACCGCCCTACCCTCAGAGGGATGGCAAGCAGAAGGTCGACGCTCCAGTCAGCGCCGCCCACCAGGTGGGGTTTCAGGAGTCTCAGCGTGTCATAAAGACAATGCATAACGGTGGGGACTCCGGCTCCGATAGTGACGGGCCGGGGCGATAGCCGGCTGTGGCTGCCGTCCCAGGTCAGTGGAGGCTGCAATGCTGCGGCGTCAACCTTGGAGAAGCCCCAAGTAGTCGCAGCAGCCCAAGCACCGATGACAATGGTGCAAGGACGGGCCAGCCTCGCCCGAGAGCACGCCTCCGTGCCTCGGTCATAACTCCCGGGGGTCGCCCAAAGTCAGTCAACCCCTTGAAGGCCTTGCCAGAAGGGGAAGACACCTTAGGTCTTCCAAGACGAGCCCGAGTCCACCTACCCCTTGAAGGCCTTAGCCAGAAGGGGAGAACTCCCCGGGGGCGCCCGGGAGAAGCCGCGCAGGACATGATCCAGCGTGAAGATGACAACCTCGTCGACGAGACTCGGCTGCAGGTAACACCCCACAACGCGCGGTCTCGGGTGATGCTCTAAGCACTACCGCCAAAGAACCGAACGCATCAGAGACCTGCAGGAGGGCAACCTGGTGTCGCGGCACGCTCTATTCCAAGAAGGACCCATAAGGTCTCCCCCAGCAGGGAAGGTCCCTTCCGAATCATGAAAGTTGCCGCCCCAGTTACACATGCCTTTCAACCGAGTGTGGGATCCGTTCCCAAAATCCTTGGCATGGAGCAACACTGTAAGTCCTACTCCCCGAGCATCAGTAGAACAGGGTCATTCCCTTCTGTAATAGATCCCATAGAATTTAGGAACAGAGCTTGGGGCAGCTAAGTCTCACGGGACGGTACAGGACTACGTCCAGTTTAGCCTGGTTTCGACCCTAAGCGCGTAGAGTCTTGCTTCCCTTGTAGACGAGGCGGAATATTGCCTCCATGTACAGCCAGAATTCCACCTATGGGCATGAATACAGAAACCTGTTCTACTTAGCTCTCTCTCATGCGCTCATTTAAATTATATATTAATTTTTATGACCGCACTATCTTTGTATGTTCATCGTACATCTAGCTACCCCTCTCCCGCGCTCATCCATAGTCGACATTCGCTATCCTACCGAGGGCGGCTGCGCTTGAGGCACCTGCCGATGGCCGAGTGAGTCTCTCAGGCCTCCCCCAGTCAGGTGTTACGGTGCCAGTTGGTCACCTCCAGGAAAGGCTTGCGTTGTGCATGGGGGGTCCAGGGTGCGTATCCAGCTTAGCAGGCCATGAGCCCAAAGCATGCGCATCCTGCCCTCCGGAGGTACAGGGGAGTACAACCGCTTTGCCTGGTCATGAACCCAAAGCACGTGCACTTTGCTTCCCCAGCGCATGGCCTGGTACTAGGGATCGGACGACCTTACCCAGACCTCGGAGGGAGCCGGAGCTCCGGCGCCTCGAGCACATAATTGCCCAAGCCCCGTTTAACGGATCAGGATTGTAAGACGGATAAGACTAGGAGACGGGAGGGGAGGACCCCCCGAGGAGAATTACGTTTCCTCTACCTGTGTGCAGGACCTCCAGGTTACGGCAACAGGGACGGCATGAAGCAGGGGGAAAGGAGCTACCAACTACTCCGGCCTAGGACTGGAAGGACTGGGTCCCGCCCCTTCAGCAGGGGCGAGGCCCGAGGGCCCCACGTGTCCTGTGGGCCCGGAGCTCTCGCCTCCCCTGAGGGGGGCTCCGGGCTCACCACGTGGCAGGCGGAAACCGGACCTCCTCCCCCCCCCCCCCCGGTGGGAGGGCTCCGAAAGCCCTACGTGTCCAGCATGGCTCGAGCTCCCGCCTCCTAAGGAGGGGCTCCGGACCCGCCACGTGGCAGGGAGATTTGGAGCTCCCCATAGGGCGAGATCCGGAGACCCCCGGGGGCCCCTAACACGGTTAGGACCCGGGGAAGGTGTCTATGCAGAGCTCCGAGATTGGAGATGGCCTCTGAGTACCTTGCGGAGCTAAGGACTCAGTCAGGCAAAGCCAAGAAGGGGAGAAAAAGCATCACAGACACAAATATCTAAAAGAGTCAAACTAAGCGAGGCTTCATGAGCTGGACTACAGACTCGATAAAAAGGGAGAAACAAGTCCTAAGGACCTCCCGACTCCCGCCGGAACCTTGCGGCTACAAGGGCGGCCACATCCTCGACTTCAACCCTGGCAGCTTCCTCCCGCTCCGCGGCTGGGCCCTCTCTCGCTGGTTCTAGCGAGAAAGAGGGGTCGCGGCTCTTGAAGCATGCCAACACATGTGAGGCGACCTCTAAGGCTAGGCCGCATCCCTCGGCCTCAAGCTCGCTGGCGACCACCGAGTCTAGCCTGTCCATCTTGGCGCCGATCGACTCCAGCGTGGAGATCACCTCCGCCACCTTCAACGCAGGAGCCGCGACCCTCACCGGACTGAAGCCAAGAGGGATCAGGGCGGACCCCGCTCGATCCACGAAGATCGAGACCGCAATAGCCTCGGAGGACCGCAAGGCCGAGAGCTCCTCCACCCCGCGACGGGCCACCTGTAGGGCCTCCAGGTTCCTCTCGGAGAATTCCTTCTCCTTGGCCGCCAGGGAGCTCTCCCGAAGATGGAGAGTCTTGGCGAGCCGCTCCAACTCAGCAGCCTTGAAGTCGGCGGCCAACTCCCGGTCCAAGACCGCCCGGTGTTCACGGGAGACCTGTTCCTCCCTCAAGTCGAGGTCTGCCTTCACAATCTCCAACTCCTCGATCTGAGCTCGAAGGTCATCCTCGCCCGCCGCCAGCTGCGTGGCGACCCTCTCCGTCTCAGCTGCCGTGGAACGCTCCCGTTCCTCAACGGCGAGTTTACGGCGCTCCAACTGCTGCCGTATCTCCACAGCGGCAGAGAGGCTCTCCTCGGCCCAGGCGTGTGCCTCCAGGGCCTCCCTGTTGATCCGCTGTGATTCGGCGTCCATGCGGTCGACAGCCCGCTTCAGCCGGTCGAGGAGCACTTCCCTGAAGTCGAGCAACTCCCGCCTGGAGTCGAGCTCGCTCTTAAACTTCGCGGTCCTCTCCCGCAAAAGGTTCCCCTAGGTGAGGAGGCGATCTCGTTCAACCGTATACTCCTCCCGCTCGCGACCTAGTGCAGCCAAGACGTGTCGGACGCTCGTCTTGGCAAGCGCGAAGGCATCCGCCAGGGGCAATGGAGCAAAATAGGCCGGGGCAGTCCCTCCGACCTCCTCCATTACCTCGTCCTCAAGAGGAGTCGACGCACCAGCAACCGAGACGAGACGCCGGTCAGGAGAAGGTGGCTCCGAGGCTCTGGCAGTCGGACCTGCCGGACTCTCTTCAACTTCTGGCTCCTTGACCTGTGGAGAGGAGCGAGCAGGGGAAGGCGGCGCTGGAGTAAAGGCTGGGCCGCCTGGTGTAGGGTCGACCTGCGCTGGCTTGGGGGCCGCGGTGGCCGTCTCGGCAGAAAGAGACGCCGCCGCCGCGGAGTCCGGGCACACCGGAACAGGAGAAGTTCGCGCTGGCCTGGGGGCCGCGGCAGTTGTCCCTGGGTCCGAGCGCAACGGCACAGACTCCTCGCAAGTCGGGGATGGCTGGGAAGCGCGGACACTCCAGCGGGCTCTGAACCCCGACTTCCGAGCCGGGGTAGGACTCCCAGAGCCCGCTACCGTCACTGACGGCCGCTCCGCAGTCACTTGAACTGGCGGAACAGAGGACGCCCCAGAAGCTTCCCTCAACGCATCAGCCCGGGGCCTCTTCGAGTCACCACCGGAGGGAGTGCCAGGCACCCCAGATTCCTGACTTGGCACAGACGCCGCCGCTGGAGGAGATCGAGCGCGCTTCTTCTCTGGTGGCGGGTTGGAGGCCATGGCGAGGGAGGACTCAAGGGCAAGAGAGCAAAAGAACAAGAGTCCGAGAAGAAACGCAGAGAAGTGCGAAGGGAAGCCGCAATGTGGGTAAGATTCCTTCTAAAAACTTCCCGGGTGCAATTCCAAGCGATTCGGAACTCTTCGAATACACCGCATCGGCAACCGCTTAGGCTCCTAGACCGAGTGCCGATGACGGGTGAACCCAAGCCACCCAACTGAAGCGGTGGGTCAAGGAGTCAGTCTCCTGAGAAGATGAGCCGGCAAGGCACTTCGGCGGTTCCCGAAGAAAGCGCCGCAACGTGCAGAAGTGGCAGTCTTGGGAACCGTCGCAGTAAAAGCAAGCATCAAGTGAGCGCACGCTCCCACGATCCCGCAGCCGTTCGTGCTCCGGCAGCGGTCAATTCGGGACTTAGAGAAAGTGCGCGGATCGGAAGAGACGGAGGTCCCACCTCGGGCTCGCTATCTCCCCCGAGATGGGCCCGGGGGCCACTGTCGGTACCTGAGATATGGGGTACCCCCGCGCACAGGGGAAAATGCCTAAGGAACTCGCCCTTCTCCGCAGGGAGAGCTCCGAAGGCGCCACGCATCCGGCGGGGCCGGACCTCCCTCTCCTCAGAGGAGAGCTCCGAGCCCACCACGTGGCATACATAAGCCGGACCTCCCCCTCCGCGGGAGAGAGGTCCGAAGGCGCCACGCGTCCGGCGGGGGCCGGACCTCCCCCTCCTCAGTGGAGAGCTCCGGGCCCACCACGTGGCCAGAAGAACGGCGCTGCCTGCCCCCGAGAGATAGGCAGCGGGCGTAAAGACGCCCCATACCTTGCCCGTACAAGGTATTCAAGGCCCGCGCCTTCCCAAGACGCGGAGACGCGGAGCACGCCTCTGTCAGGTGCCGTTGCGCCAAGTCGCATCACAGACTGGCGCGCGGTGTCAGAACCTGCCAGCCAAGAAACACCGCGAGAAGACATCCCATGCCGCTTGCGCCGTCATCAACCACTACGACTAGCATGCGGCATGGGCAGAGCGGCAAGACGAAGACTCAGAAGCCTTCGACCAAAGACAACTACCGGCATAACTGCAGATACGGTAGATGATAGACAATCTTCCCGGGACCACCTGTCGGGTCCCGGCCTCCCTTGTAAGCCGCCCGAGTCTTGAACTATAAAAGGCTCGGGTAGGCGACGATAGCAGGGTTCGCACTCTGCAACTCATACGCTAGCCATACGCTCCCAAGCTGTAACTCACCCCCAAGCTCAGGACTCCGGCCCTGAGCAGCAAGCAATACAGCGAGCTCCATAGCTCGCCGTGGACGTAGGGTTTTACGCTCCGGCGGCCTGAACCACGTAAAACTCATCGCGTCAAGCTCTTACTAACTCGTCCATCCGCGCAAGCTCTCCGCAAGGGACTAGCCCCACCGAAAAAAAGAACCTCCGCGGGCTGCCCAGTGCAGGCCCGGGGGAAGTGTCGACCGAACACTTCGACAGTCATTTATTTCATAATAGAGGGAATACGTCATACAAAAGATTCGTAACCTTTTGGGACCGGGGTCTTGAACCAAGCACTAGCTAGGATCGAATAGGGGACGGTTCTTACACGTGAACCTGACGCTCGAAGTAGCTCGGCTGTACAGGCCACGTACGTGGTCGCATGTACTTCCTCCGTTGCATAAAAATTTGTCGTTCTACACAGAAGTCATGAGTGCACAAAAAATTGACGTTGAAGCAGAACCGAGGAGTTTGTCTCGTGAAAAAACGTAATAAACGCGTGGTAATGTGTGTGGCTAAGAATTGAACCTGCATGAGAGGTCTGGGAACTAGTGAAGTAGACCAGTCAAGCTATTAAAAGGACTATGATAGTAATGAAAATAAAGTTTATTTAATACTTTCTTGGTATGCGAGAACATGTATAAAACGACAATTTTTTGTGCAGCGGAGGGAGTACCATGTATACTCCTCGTATAAAGCAAATCAGGCTGACAGTACAGTGCTGACTTATTACTTTAAACGCATGCATTCAACTCGATCCGAGGACAGCAACGGCGAGTAGGAGCACGAACACGTGGAACGTACGTGAAAGGCAAGGAGTATTTGAAACAGAGCGATCCCTAAACAAAACAAAAAGTTAATACAGTACTGTATCAGTCGCGAACTTGTTAGGACCAGCTCCGGTTTTATAAGGAGCTGCATCAGTAGCTCGTCGAGCCTCTAGAGATCTGGAGCACAAGGCAAGATCCCCTCTTGGTACTACTAGGTTCCTTTCGCTCGAGAGGTCCCTCCAGTAATGGCTTGCCACGGCACGGCCGCCCTGCCGCCGTCGCAGGGGAAGCTCATCACGGTGCTGAGCATCGACGGCGGCGGCATCCGCGGGCTCATCCCGGCGACCATCATCGCGTGCCTCGAGGCAAAGCTCCAGGTACGTGTCGTACGTTCTAGTTTCAGCTCAGCTCCGTGAAGCTGGTTTATGCTATGCGTGATCCTGTCCTCTGTTCGCAGGAGCTGGATAACAGGCCGGATGCCCGGATCGCAGACTACTTCGACGTGATCGCGGGGACGAGCACCGGCGCGCTGATCACGGCGATGCTGGCGGCGCCGGACGAGAACAAGCGGCCGCTGTTCGAGGCCAAGGACATCACCCAGTTCTACCTGGACAACGGCCCCAAGATCTTCCCCCAGAGAAAGTAATTAACCACAGGCTAATAATAATACAGTAGCGGAATGCATACGAATTACACGGCCGGTGCGCGGTGATGCGTGCAGGCTGTGGTTCCTGACGCCGGTGGCGAAGATGGTCGGCCTGCTGATGGGGCCCAAGTACGACGGCGCCTTCCTCCACGACAAGATCAAGACGCTCACGCGCGACGTGACGGTGGCGGACACGGTGACCAACGTCGTGGTGCCGGCGTTCGACGTGAAGCGCATGCAGCCGGTCATCTTCACCACGTACGAGGCCAAGACGGAGCCGCTCAAGAACGCGCACCTCTCCGACATCTGTATCAGCACGGCGGCGGCGCCGACCTACTTCCCGGCGCACCACTTCGAGACCCGCGACGCCGCCCGCGGCCGGTCCCGCGAGTTCCACCTCGTGGACGGCGGCGTGGCGGCCAACAACCCCACCATGGTCGCCATGTCCATGCTCACCAGGGAGGTGATCTGCAGGAACCTGGACTTCAACACCGACAACCCCGCCGAGTTCCGGCGCTACCTCATCATCTCCGTCGGGACGGGGTCGGCCAAGCAGTCGGAGAAGTACACGGCGCCGCAGTGCGCCAGATGGGGCCTGCTCCGGTGGCTCTACGACGGCGACTTCAACCCGCTCATCGACATCCTCTCGCACGCCAGCTCCGACATGGTCGACATCCACGCATCCGTGCTCTTCAAGGCCCTCCGCTGCGAGAAGAACTACATCCGCATCCAGGTACACCATTAATCCTCTAAATTAATTTCCTATCACCGACAAGATCAGTAGCTAGCTCGTTCGATCGAAAGGTTACTAAAGATTCTTCTATTACCTCAAGCAGCTTGTGCTCTCCTTGACTCCATTAATTACGAGTGCAGGACGAGTCGTTGACGGGGAACACGTCGATGGTGGACGTGGCGACCAAGGAGAACATGGAGGCGCTGATCGGGATCGGCAAGGAGCTGCTCAAGAAGCCGGTGGCGAGGGTCAACATCGACACCGGGGTGTACGAGCCGGTCCCCTGCGAGGGCACCAACGAGGAGGCGCTCGGGCGCTTCGCCCAGATGCTGTCCGAAGAACGCCGCCTACGCCAGGCCACGCTCAACTCCTACTAATACTAGCCAGCTTCGCTTTCAGTTATCTCTCGCCCACAAGCCCCCCTGCAGCATAACAGGCGGCAAATTGGTTACAGATGTATGGTCTGCCATCCTAGTGGTGGCTGTACAGCTGTACCGTAGCGCGAGCGAGCGAGATGGTCAGCTGATGATTAGTAGTACTTTGCACTGCTTGAGCATGTTCGTTGTTTCGATATTCTGTTGTGCGTTTGGGCAGGATCACTTGATGGGCCTTTGTTCTTTGCGGCCCGCGGTGGTCAGAAACGGACCCAAAAAAAATTGCTGCTCGACGCGCCAAGCAGCTCGACCGGATAAAACTCGTACGCGCCGACGCGAGCCGCGAGGGACAACGAGTGGGCCTGCACTCTCCACGACCATGCTCCGCGCCCCGCCACAGACGCTGCGGCCGCGGCTTCTCGCTCCCGCGCCGCGATGCTCCGCCAGCGACGCCGCGCCGTCGCCGCCTCCGCCGTCTTCCTCCACTCCGACGGACGCCGGAAGCGTCCGTCGCCTGGTGCTCCAGCCGGAGGGCCGCGCGAAGCTGGACCCGCGCCCGGACCGCGACTTCTACGCGTTCCCGCGCCTCGTGACGCACGTCGACGACGGCTTCATCGCCACGCTTACCGACCTCTACCGGGAGCGCCTCCGGCCCGGGTGGGACGTGCTCGACCTCATGAGCTCCTGGGTCAGCCACCTGCCGCCGGAGGTCCGGTTCCGGCGGGTCGTCGGCCACGGGCTCAACGCGCAGGAGCTCGCCAGGAACCCGCGCCTCGACTACTTCTTCGTCAAGGACCTCAACCGGGAGCAGCAGCTCGAGCTCGAGAGCGGCAGCTTCGACGCTGTGCTCTGCACCGTCAGCGTGCAGTACCTGCAGTACCCTGAAAAGGTATCCTTCGTTCCGTCAACCGCCGTTCATCATAGCTAAGCTAACACAGTTTTTTTTACCCTCTTCATCTGGTTAACAGACGCGTTGATGACCTGGCCTTGAGTTGATTTGACTAGGTGTTCGCGGAGATCTTCCGGGTGTTGAAGCCGGGGGGAGTGTGCATCGTGAGCTTCAGCAACAGGATGTTCTACGAGAAGGCGATCGGGGCGTGGCGAGAGGGCACCGCGTACAGCCGCGTGCAGCTCGTGACGCAGTACTTCCAGTCCGTGGAGGGCTTCACGCAGCCTGAGGTGATCAGGAAGCTGCCCTCGGCCGGCGGCGGGTCGTCGGCCTCGCCGCTGGATGCCGTGATGAGGCTGTTCGGCATGGCAAGCTCCGACCCGTTCTACGCCGTCATCGCATACAGGAACTTCATGCCAATGTGAATCATTGATTGGCAAAAAGCCTCTAGTGAAGTTGTGATCTGTACTAAATACAAAAGGGAACCAACAGTGGTGAAAATCTGGCTTCCAAATGTGCGCATGCAAGTTCAGAAGCAGAGATGTCATACATCGAACATATTAGAAATATATGATGGCACCATATTTTATTTTATAAAGCACATATAGCCCATAGTTGTTAGTTACACGTCACGAAGCAGCTGAAACTACCTAGCACTCACAGCACCAGGATATATACATTATGTACAGACACTTCGATGTCCAGAACGAAAGGACCCTACGGGTCTTGCAACTGAGAGGGGCGGCTGGTCAGAGGGACGTAGCGGACGGACGCATCACTCCGGACGCTGATCGAACCGTCTGCGTTCTTGTCTACTACCTGCAGTTCCTGCATATAGCTGCCCACGGGTATCACCATCCGGCCGCCGGGCTTCAGCTGCTCAAGCAGAGCCTTAGGGATCTCGCGCGCTGCTGCGCCAACATGAATCGCGGTGTAGGGCGCCGCGTCTGGGAAGCCAAGCCTGCCATCTGCAGATTTGGGAACGGCAGACATCTTATAACTTCAGGTGATTTCAGAACTTAACTGCATGAATAGGTAAAATGTTCTAAGCCGGTAATTATGGAATGTGGACATGTGTTGGCATAAAAGATCCGCAACCATAAGACAAATTTCTAGGTGGACATGTGTTTGCAGAAAAACTTTCATTTACACACTAGAACAGAAAATATCCTGGAATGTACTCAAATAGCGCCTCAAGCAAGTGTGCAGCAGTGAACAGTAGCTAACGTTGCTTCTTCATAACATGATTACCCAAAGGGACGGAAGATAAATTTTAGAACCTTTAGGAGGACAAGTACATTGTTTTCATAATGTGCTCAATGGCTCAGCATACTACAGTCATATCAGTTAGCATACCTGCAACATGAAAAGAAAGGGCTCCATCCTTCAGTAATGGTGCTGCAGCACTTCTTTGGACATTTTCAATAGAAGAAGCAACAAGCTCAGGGATGTGTTCAATCCCCACCACACGACCTTCCGGTCCAACCATCATTGCAAAACAAGCTGTCAAGTAGCCACTACCTACATGAGGTGACAAGAATGAATGCCAGATAACAGTAGTTAGAAGAGAAAATAATCGAACCCATAAGTTGTTCAAATTTTTTTAGAGGAATCGAACCCAAATGGGTCGGACCCTTCCCCGGACCCTGCGGGAGCTACATGCACTGGGCTGCCCTTTCTTTTTTAATCAAAGTTGTTCATTCAGCTGTAATATCTGATGGACACTTAAAAAAGGCGACAGAGTATCAGCAACACACCTGATCCCACATCAAGAGCATGCATGCCTGGTTGCAAATGATCCTTCAACAGTTCTAAGCAGGTTGCATGCATGTGGGGAGCAGATATTGTCGCATTGAAACCAATAGGCATAGGAGTGTCAATGTAAGGGGTGCCCTCTGGTACAAACAATGCTCTGTCAATTGTTTCCATTATTTCAGCCACCTTATCAGTCCTAATAGCACCATACTGCTTTAGGTACTCAACCAGAGCCTTGTTCTTGTTCAATGATGGTTGAGTCCAGAATTGCTGAAAGTTGAGAAAAAAACAGTGAGATGTGCTCCTTTATATGTATAGCAAAAGGGTTAAATTGCAGCAATAAACAGACCATTGATAGTGTGATGTCACTTTATTTTGTTAAACAAAATCAACTCCTCTAATTACAACTATAGTAACAAATTTTTTTCTTTATTGACTAGGATATTTTACAGAGCAAGGAGGTGATGGCCCTTGTCAAACTTCCAAAGCTGGTAGCTTCTTTATCAGAATAGTTCAGTGTGGTATAGATTCAACAGAAAATCTCATCAAACTACAAATGCACACTGCATCCATCGGCTAGTTCAGTTCTCATGTCATACTAGTATCATGATGCCTGCCACTTCTACCTCCGTTCATTGGCAAGAAGCACATGAACCTTCAAAAAAATTATTTGTGGATACTGATCTATACTGAAAAGTTTCTGTAAGAGATGAGCTTCTGTTACAGCAACCCCCCACAGCAGTTACACAATTAATGGAAGCTGGGTAACAGTGAATTTCAGATTCCCACAAACAAAGGGGGGATTTTCAGCATTAGTCCTCTTCAGAACGAAGGGTGATTTTAGCAACGGTCCATTCAAAACGAAGTTATACAATTTGCAATCCTACTCAGACTTGACTCCAAAATTTTTTCCAAACAAAATATATGTCCTCACAAACCGTAAGTGCAACAATCCCAATTTCACAGCAACAGCCAGCAATCAACCATAGGGCGTTCGCGGCTGTTTTGAGGAAGCAACGGGAAAAAAAACTAAAGAAGGGACGAAGTCAGGGAGGAGGGGGAACATGGAGCTGCGCGGGTACCGCCATCCTGTGGAACGGGATGCAGCGCTGCGGCGGCAGCGGCCTCGCTGGGGCTGGGGTGAGGAAGAGGCGTTGGAGGAGGCGTCGAGGGAGCGTGGAGAGGGACGGCGAGAGACGGCAGCGGGCGGGGGAGGCGGACGCGGCGGCAGCGAGGCACATGGCGCGGCACGGCGCGTCGACAAATCCCGTTATAACAAGAGAGAGTGGGGAGAGGAGCAGACGTCGGGGCAGCGGTGGCAGCTCGAAGAAGCCTCGCGTTGACAGGTGGGCGCGCGCCGCGGCTCTTCTGGTTCTTTGTCCTAAAACCAAGCACCACCAGGCTTCGCGCGCTGGCCTGCACGTCGCGCCCGCGCGGCGAACTCGGTTGCACGGCACGCGCCGGCGGCCACGAGTTTACCAGAGCCTACCCTGCAGTGTTCCCGTTGCTTCCGAGTCCAAGTTTTACAGACCATTCACGACTTATCTTTCTTTAATCATATTACTCACCCAGTTCTAAATTAGATGACGTTTAGTACAATTAATTTAGTTTAAATTAAACTAGATTTTTTTCCTAAACATGATTTATTTTAGAGTGAGTATAATATGACTCATCCATCCTCCAGCTAGTTTGAAGGACCAATCGTTAACATTGTCCATAAAACCGAGTCGTGCAATCCAATCATCTTTTGCCCGAACACGCTTTATTCGCGGCAATTCCTCGGGAATTCAGAACACGAGAACAAAAGAAACACAGGACTGCAGGTTCGGAGTATTCGATCTTTTTTTTTACGCTGCTTAGCTCTAACAAAAAAAAAAGACCGGAGGGAGTAGATTGGAACAAAATGAAAGTGCCCAACTTGAGCTCATTGACGACGCTTGTTCAAATGCAATAAGTAGGCGAACACAATTAACATCTGAATTTGTAATTTCTTAAAGAAAGAAACTACTATTTCAGATAAATACATCTTCAAAGTTTTATCGTAAGGTAATTACAGTAAGGGAGACACCTACTGCGAGAAGGTGAATACTTCAGAAGAAATTTTCATAAAGCTGCAGACTAGACAGGCAGCTAGAGCTTTATCACTGGATAGACCGCATCAGCTGATATAACAGGCCTGCTACCCTGATCAGTCCTCCCTACGCCTCGTTTTCCTTTTGCTAAGCTTAGCAGAAACCACGGTAAGTCCAATGGTTCTGCTGATGCATTCCTACTACAAAATTGTAGGATATTAAGCGACCTAATCTTGTTATATCAATCATCAATGATGCAACGAAGCCCAAATAAATGGATTTGGGAGCGGGTTTGGAGTACCTCAGAAGTCCAGAAGCAGTTGGGGCAGTACACGCTCTAGATGGGTTGGTTCAATGACAGTAGATTCCTCGGCTTCAGCAATAAAAGCTGAACGTTGAATAGCCTCTGAAAGAGAAATCATACTGTTAGACAACATAAATGGAAGCAAGAGAAATTATAGTGTTAGATTATACAAATGGAAATGCTTTTACTTGTTAGCATGAGGTTATGCGGCATTTTTCAGAGGTACCAACCTGTGACAAATATCCTTAGGAGTTCACAGCTGACTTTAAGCGCATTTGCATTGGCTGTTAGGAGAAACATGTCAGTATATCGGGAACGCATTAATAAAATTATCTGGTAAGTTACTTTAAACTGTGTATTGTCCAAGAGAAAACCTAAGGATAACAGGAGTAGATTCAAGTACAGCTTTCTAGCTCTTTCAAGCGTCAATGGTTTATTTTGAAAATGTATGCCCAGTTCCCTGATTTTTCAGTAATGAAAAACACCCATTAACCTTGTTACATCCATCTGAATAATATCCGTACTCTGCAGTCTTTACTCAGATACAATGGGTGAGCGCCAACAGGCACTCAAGAATCATGTTATGTATGATCACTTCCAAACGAACCTATTTTCTAACCTCCTTCAGGATTCCTACACTCAGGCAATAAAAGAACTGAAAGATCTAGGAGTTATCTTTGGAAAGGAAAATATCATGACACATCAACTACAGCCCGTTATCTTGTGAACTTGAAAACACAGTTACCAGAACAAAAAAATGGGGAGGGCTACAAACCAAAGATTTGGAGAAGCTCAATAGGGCTCTCAAGTTAAAATGGTTATGATACAATTTGGTAATACTGTAGTTAGAGTTTTTCTTCTTTTGCACTTGTTTAGTTTGTACTAGGTTATGTTCCTATCTTAATGAATGCCAAATTGATGTCATTTAACTGCACCAGAGACTGGCAAATTAACTTACTAGTAGTTTACTGAACTCCTGACATTTAAGCTTGGAACTATTTCTTTTACTCCAGGCACTCACCAGTTGTGCTTCGATTTCTTCTTGATGTCTCTGGAGCCGGCTGCCAATCGAAAAATAGAACGCTTAGATCAGAGATACACAGAGCAACAAGAACGTTTCCTAGTTAGTAAAAGGGGAAATAGGGGCCGTCCAAAAACTTTTGTTTTGGAGATCTAGGAATTGGAATGGACCAGCAAATCACCTCGACGTCGGCGACCTCGTCGCCGCCTCCACCGCCGCCCCTCTCGGCCCGCCGTCTCCACACCAACTTAAAGATCGCGTGGATCAGTTCCTGCTCAAATCCCCCCTCAAACAGGTCACATCTCGTAGTTGTAACTGCGCTTTATCGGACCCAACACACGTAGGCGAACCAATCTCGCAAGAAGGCAAGTCCGAGGATGGAGGGAGGGTCGGAGATGTAGTTCAGGCAACAGGATAGCTCACCGGGTCGAATGCCTCCGCGTCGCGCGCGTCGCCCGTCGTCGCGTCTCCGTCCATTGTGTCGTGCGGCTTGCCGTCGGCGCGGCGGCGGCAGGGTCAGGGCGGGATGCGGGGGGAGGACTTCGGGCAAGGAAGGCGGGAAGTGAAGCTCCAGTAAGCTTCCTGGGCCGAATCGGTATATGGGCTTTAACACGGGCTTCAGTTCGGTTGGCCGGGCTTTATTAAATCGTACGCGTCCGAAATTCCTACACGTTTACAGTTTCAGATATCTCTCTCTCTCTCTCGAAAGAAAAAAGAAAAGAGAGAGAAAAAGGTTGAAGCCACGGGAAGGAATCACGAAGCCGTCAAGCCTGAACATTTGAAGCTAACACGGCGGCACTCCTATCCGTTCCAGCTCTACTGATCATCCGGATAAAAATAAATCCAGAGACTGTTCACGGGCAACTGTCCAGTAGCACGCTGGCTCTGCATAATCTACGCGTCCATCTCAACGCGTGGCCGGTGAATTTGCTGGGTAGGAAACCCATGAGTGACCGCACACTACCACGTCCCAAATGTAAACGGTGCTCCAAGGCGCCAAGCGGAATCGCCGGCGATCGCAGTCGAGTCGCAAGAGTTGGGCGCGCACTCCAAAGGTCAAACCGGCGAGTGTTGCCTGGACAATCACTCACCTCGCCGGCAAGTGTTGCCTGCTCCTACCTACCTAGCTTCCGTGACCTGAACACGCTGTAGCAGTAGCGCCATGTGTTCATCAGTCACAGCCATGTCCTTGCCAAACAGTCGCCATGCATGACCGGGAGGAGCCTCGCGCCCTTGTCGGCTCGCTCCCATCCCATGCATCCCAGGGGCCACGCATCGATCACCAAGGGTGACAGTTGACCCAACGGGCTAGCTCTAGCTCCATTCATTTCTTAACGACTTGTTCATTCCCAGAAGCTTCTGGAAAGGGAAAAATATATCAGGTCCAATTATGGGCCTCTCTCTTAGTTCTACCTACTCTCCGTTCTAAATTAATTGGTGTTTAGGACAAAATATTAGTTTAATTTAAATTAAATTAGTTGTCCTAAACATCAATTAATTCAGAACGGTAGGAGTATTTTCTTGGTTCACATCATACAGATTGACCAGCCACAGAGGCAGGCCCTGAACTAGGCGACTCAACAGTTGCATGCATTGCATACTCTCATCTGTCTGCTGACAACGTACCCGATATGACCTCGGCTAACTGGCCAGTTGATGTGGATCCAGTTGATGCATGATGAGCAAATGGACGTGCCCGAATATTCCGAGTTCCGAGTGACCATGTGCAGATGCGACCGGCAAGTATCTATACGTAGTTTAGATGCCCACAATCTCAGTTACGAGCGCCGGCCCGTGACGTGCCGCGTTCATGCATGCATGCTTTGCGAGCCCCGCTGTCCGTTGAAACCGCGCAGGCTCGTGAACGGTGGTTTCAGGTTTCCAGACAAAAAACACCGGCCTCCTGTTTCTGACTCTGACGATTGATCGGGTTGACATGGCTCTTGAAATCGACAAAAGCGGTTCCGTTTACCAGGAAAAGTAAAGGAGAACACGGAGAAAGAAAATTCAGGCATGCAGTTCCCACCATGCTAGCTGCCCCACCAACTTCACAATATGAAACTGGTCTATCGATGTCAGTCCAAGTTTCATATATACTAGCTAGTGCATGCATGGTTCTGATTCTCGTTTTGTTTATTTATTATTCTATATATTTGTACGATAATATTAGAGGTTAATTTTGTAGTATTTTCCGCGTGTATGGTTGAAATGTTCCGTCTTTCAAGCATATGCAAAATGCGATAGCTAGTGCAAAAACGAAATAAAAAGGACTCGAGTTTGTTTATTATGATGTCCTGACTGTTTCCGCGCATGTCTCTGCACCAACCATACAGTCTGCTTTAATTTCTTATGTGCAGGGTACAGATATAATTAAATAGCTGTATCTTTGGCTGCTTATACAGTTGTACACTTGTGCTGTACCTGCAGATAAATAAATGGGTGCCTTGTCCAAATTTTTTAATAATTTTTTTGTATTGTTGACGTGCTTTATTTTTCAATGCTACCAAACTCGATTATAAGTTGCATGCAGATGCACTGTCCAGAGAGAGCTATCTTAAATTAAGAGAACAAGTAGAGCGCACAACCCGAGAATATTTGCTTTGGTGGCAACTCCAGCATTGGACACAAGAAACGCTAGTTTCACTCACGTTCCTGTGTTGCTGTTTGAGTTTATCATACAAGTTGACGCGCTTGATTAATCTCTGCGTTTTCATTCGAGTCCACACACGAACCGAGAAAGCGCCCTGCACGGTCCATAACGGAGCCAGACGTGACTTGAGTTCGTAGGGCGACGATTAGACGAACCGTGTTTTCCACTGCTGCGAGCCCACCACTTGATTCTCTCCAAGCTGCATGGATAGATTCGACCAGTCGCGACGACCCAGCTCCGTCCACGTCGGCTAGCTCACCGCACCTAGCTAGCGCGCTCGCTTTATTCTATCCAGATCGGCCTGCTCGTTTGTCGCCTGCTCCGATTTTCTATGACCACCACACGAGATTACCGTATTGACACGACGTTCTTATCTATTCTGCCATCACTCCTAATAACGACGTGTCGACAATCTGGCAAGCCGCGTGGACCAAGTTACGTGTCAATCGCCGTAGACAACGAGCAGGTGTGTCATCCACCTCATGGGAGTCACCACTCACCACCAGCCGCTCTGCCAAAATATCTTGTAGCAGATACGTTCGTTACCTGCCAGTAGACAAGGACACCAAGTTAAAGGATAAGTTAAACAAAGATACGCAGTTTGCTAACGCTGGCTGTTACGTACTACTGAGGGATGCATCGCATGCGCCACCTGAAACAATCTGAAGAGCTTGTACAAAGCCAGTCATGCATGAGAGACCACACGTGCTTCACCTGAAAATGTCGTGAATCAACAAACGCTATACGTACTACCAGGTGCAGATATGTCACGCGTCTTTAATTTCCTTCAGGTCGAATGAATTTTTGGTAGAATGTAGTGATGGGAAATCACACGATCTGAAAAAAAAACTAAGAACACTGCTACTAGACGCATCGTGATGAGGACTCAAGATTGCAGGGGTGAGGCGCGCGAAATGCGCGGATGATCTACCTACCATCGCGAAAGATCACACGGAGGCTGCCAGTGCAGAGCATATCGGCCGCTAGCTCCCCAGTTGATCTGCTCACGTCGGCTCCAATATGCGATCGACGCCACCTTGAGAGCGACCTCACTTGCAGCTCCAGGCCGCCGTCGATCTCCAGCTAGCTCCCGGCCAAGCAGCGACACGCAACAGGCCGCTTTACAGCAGCAACAGGCTGCAGCATACATTTCGTGGGTGCACGGCGGCATGGAGGAATGGGCACCTGGCATCCTATTTCCGGGCTGTACTACTAGCTTCTGCTGTTCTCCAGTTGTTGTTGTGATGCGACTACGAGATGAGGAAAATTACTCGGCAGGTTTCTGGTTGGTGGGTGGTGGCGTTTACTGTTTGCACGAGCTTATTTTGGGGAGCTTTTAAAATTGGAACTGTTAGCACGAGATTCCCTTTAATTTATCATTTTGCATATGGAGGTAGTACAGTAAAAAACTGTTAAACTGTTTTGTTGAAATTTTATACTACCTCTGTTCCCTTTTAATTGACGTGTTTTAGTTCTCCCAACGTCAATTAAAAAGGAACGGAGGAGTAATCATTTTTTTCATACTATATCGAGACGGTACAATAAACAAACTGCGAAAATTATATGCAAGTTTCCGCGAAAACATGATGCACTCCGAACACTCCTTTTCTAGACTAGCAAAGCTCCTAGTTTTGACAGATCTGCGTCGCCGTCTCAAGTATTTTATCTTTCTTTGTCACTCTGTTTGCACTACCTCTGACCAGGAGGGCACTCGAATAGTTCTTAATTTTGCCTTGTCTTTTGCTATTGAAAAACAAGGATCGAAAGGGGAACATCGACCCAAAGAAACAACTAGGATGTTCCCTTTGCTGTCTTGCCCACATTTGTTGATTAATAATCGTCGCGTGAGGCAGCAAACTAGTGAAGAAATGTCGTCAGTTCCTGAACAATTTCGCGATCGCGATACAGCTGTGCAGTAAGAAGCCAGAAAAATACGAAAGCTTCTAGACTTTTCACCTCTCTTCGTATGTACACACATACAAATGTACGCAGGGTGCCGTATCCGACTGCCAAACCAAACCAAAACCTGGTAGAAAGAATAGGATACAGCGTCGTCCCACGACAAAAACATCGCGCCAAATCGTACCTACTACAAACCCGACACCACCCGCAGCGACCAGACCCGCACCTCGCCGTCGAAGCTCGCGCTGCACACCCGCCACTCCTCGTCGTCGTCGCCACGCCGCTGCTTCTGCAACTGCACGACGGGCGCCGCGGTCACCGACCTGACGGCGGCGCCGTGCTCGTCGATCACGGCGACGCAGGCGTACCCTCGCCCGTCGCCGGACGCGGCGCGCATCCATGCCCGCACCGTCTGGTCCGCCGATCCGCTAACCACCAGCCCGCCCGCCGCGCACGCGAGGGAGAGCACCGCCTTCCGGTGGCCTCGCAGCGCCCCGATCGCGACCATGTGGCTCGCGCTGTCTTCCCGCTCCCACACCACGATGGACCAGTCGTTGCCGCCGGAGTACAGCACCTGCCCCCCGCAACCGACAGCCACGGCGTTCACCGCGGCCGTGTGGCGGGACAGGGTGGCGACCAGGTGGTAGACGACGGGCTTATTCTTGCCGTGCGCGGGCCGGGGCGCCCAGACGTGGACGCGCCGGTCGGCGGACCCGGTGTACACCGTGCCGTCGGGCGCCACGGCCACGGCGTTGACGGCATCGTCGTGCGCCGGCAGCGATTGCAGGCAACGGAGGGACGGGAGGGCCCACACCTTAAGCGTCTTGTCCCAGGACACGGAGAACAGGAGCCGGCCGTCCGCGGAGGCGGCTACGCCTGACACGGCGTCGGCGTGCTCGATCCAGAGCCTGCGGTGGTGCCGCCGCACGGCCACGTGGTTGGACGGGACGGGGAACCGGCGGAGGCGGTCGGAGACCGTGGGCAGCGCGGCGGCGAGGCGGAGTCGAGCCGGCGCGCGCGAGGAGGCGCGCCACAGCCGCAGCCGCCCGTCCTGGTGGCCCGTCACGGCGGCCGCGCCGCCGCCGTGGAGGTGCGCCACGCACTTCACCGACCCCGCGGCCGCCGTGACGCCCGCCGATGAGTCGGAGGTGGACGTCGCCTCGAGCGTGGACAGGTCGTGGAGCGCCACGGATGCCGGCCGTGCCACCACGAGGCTGCGTGCTGAGTCCGCCGCCGCGACGACGGCAGCGGCGGACGCGGACAGGGGGAGAAGCGTGGTCACGTGCACGTAGGACGCGCCGAGGCTGGTGTTCGTCGTCGCGGCCGAGAGGGAGGGAAGCGAAGGGAGGAACGTCGACGACGACGCCTCCGAAACCGCCGCCGCCGCGGCGGAGGACGACGTGGAGACGGTCGACGAGGAGGACGACACCGCCGTGGCCAGCTGCTTGCTACTACTAGTATGACCGTTGCTATCGCCGTCGCCAGCGTCGGTGTTACTGGTGGTGGCCATGCAGAGCCGCGGAAGAAGCTGCATTTTGGAGCGGGAGCGCGACAGGTTACAACTTGGTGCGCGATACTCTGGCACGGGAATTGGTAGTGGAGGTTCAGGTCAGCTCGCGACGACGGCAACGCGAGTCTTTATGTATAGCGCGCGAACCGGTTTCCCGGAACCGGGGCATCCGACGGGGCAACGTCTTGGACGGCCTGGATCGTCCCGATGTGACCCGTCGACACGCGCTCGGCGCGTTGACAGCTCGGGACAAGGTGTCGGGTGCTGCCGGAGCGGTGACCGGGCGACGGAGACAGCAACGGCGCTGCCTCTAATTCGCTGCCGCGTCAAATTCGTGATGTGATGAACGGGTGTGTGCGCTACCGGGTAGTCTTGATCAGGGTGACCCAGATGTTGGTATAGTGTCGGGGCAGATTACGACGGCTTACGTCTTCGGTCTTAACGATGAATTAAATCATCGGTACTTGAAATGTGCCACATTTTATGCTGCTATAGCTAAGAAGCTATTACTACTCGCAGTTGCGGAGCATGCCATACACTTTTCTGCCTTGGATTTTCTTTTACGAGAACACCTATCTTGATGTTCCCGATGCGCGTAGCTGAATGGTGTTAGGTCAGCGGCTATTCGCGCAATGCAATTACGCCAGTTCGATCATACATGAAACATGCACTAAGCTTGTTTGAGCAGAGCTGCCTGGCTGATGCAGCACTCCCACTCCCAGTCGTTCCATTTCGCACGCCTGCGGCCGGTAGCACTGTCTGGCCTGTTCCTGCTACTCTGAGATTTGATCCCTCCGAATGTCTAGATATTGGGACGGAGCGAGCTAAATAAGTACTTAACCCCCAACCGAAATGTTCAGAAAAAAGCTGCTGATTGTTGGAGAATAAAATCCAGCAAAGCGACACTGCCCAAAACGGCGGGGGCGGGGCTCAACGACAGACTTCCTCCCAAAACTTTGCGTTTTACTACGACATAAAAAGACAAGATCGTAGCGCGATGCAAAGCGCATCGTCCTTCAGGGAAAAAAAAAACAGAGCTCCCTCTCCCTGAAGCAAGACGAAAACCAAGCACAAGGACGATGATCTTCAGCTGTTCCACGACAAGGAACCGGAGCACGCGACCAACGCCGCATAACATGCGCGCGTTCCAAAGGCGGGCCTTTTTATTCTGATCCGATCGAACACGTTCATCCAAAAGAGAGGGAGATTGAAAACGTTATCGTCCAACACGTAAATGGAGGGGAAAGGGTAACGGCCCGGGCAAATCTCAGATAAAATATGGCGAGCTGGATATGAATATATATATATATATATGGTGATCGCGATCGATCCCTCATCACGAGAAAAAGGCAGATGAGGATCATGTCCCAATCTCTGCTCCCCATCCATCCCCGACCGCTATACTACCCAGAGTGTGCTGCTCACTTTACGCAAAGGAAATCAGAATTTGCAGGTCTTGAGCCCCTTGCCAGATTTGCGGCGGCCGAAGAACACGGTCTCGTGCCGTAAGTCGTATTAACTTACTACGCAGCCCGCTCGGATCTCAAAACGTTCGGTGCTCGCAGAGAGAAACTTGTCAAACAAGGCCTCGACCGGTGCATGTTGTTTGACTGGAGAAAGCAGCAGAGAGAACACACGTTTCTCGCCGGCGTTTAGTTGGCGTTTTCTCATCTAGTCATCACTGCTTGTTCTGGTATATAACTAGGGGGTGTTCAAAGTGTTCGCAGCAACGCGGATTGGGATCTACTAGTTCAAAACTCATTGACACGTTTTGGCACACCGATTCCAATAAGCTGGCGAAGAGAAGAAAAAAAACGTCACTCGAAAGATCATGGTTCAGTTGTCGTGCCGCGTTACGCGATCTCCGACAAGTCTCGCTGCGGTCACCAGGCCCGGCAACGACGACGGCGGCGAAGTATACGTCGCCGTGTACGATGGTTGAACGAACGAGAGCACGTATAGATATAGTCTTCCTGAAAGGGCTACGAGCACGCTAAGGTCAGCTCTTGCGTGAGCGTGACATGTCGATTGCACGGTGTCAACCAGGGCAGTGACACTGAGCTGGAGTGCGGAGACAGACAGCAGCCTCTTAAAAGGTTCTTCAGAAAGAGAGAGGTTTCGCTACGCTAGGTAAAGGTTCTTGGCGGTTGCTGGACCCGACCAGCTGGAGAAAAGTGTAGTTGCACAAGCCCGGCCCCGGATGCTTCATTTCCAAGCGTTATTGCTTGCACTCTTGGGTGATCAGTAAACCAGTGTGCGAAAGCAGTAAAAAGCTGGTAGCTAGAGATCGATCAAGCAAAGGCAACAATATATATATATATATATATATATATATATTCGTTGGGTGTTCGGGCAAGGAAAGGACCTGTATGTGCCAAGATTCATTTTATGGCTAAAGTGATTTGGATGCATAAACAACAGACAGAATAATTAAACTAATAAAATAATTGCGGCAGTAGCTGGTCGTTACGCAACCCGCCAAAAGCAAACCCAAAAACGTGGGGGTTCATCGTTTCCTAAGCTGCAGTTGTTGTCGTTAGCATTGTGTTCGGTGTCAAATCTTCTCAGATCGTACTTTCTCTCTTCTCGAATTATTTTTTCAAAAAAGACCTGTCCTCAAAATTTTTATTAAAAATATATTTTTTAGAAAAACTACTCCCTCTGTTCTGAAATTAATGACGTTTAGGACAACTAATTTAATTTAAATTGAACTAGATTTTATGTCCTAAACATTATTTATTTCGGAGGGAGTAGTTAGAAACAGAGGGAGTGAGTCAGAAACTTCATCAGGGAGGGACCTGAACCACTGAAGAAAGTCAGCGACTTGTGCGCGCGATCGGCCAGCCAGAACAGAGGGAAGTGTGGTGGTGGGGCAGCACTGCACTGCTGCAGACGAGGCGCATGCTCACCTGTGCTCAGGTAGGCCACGGCAGAAAAAAAAAACACCTGCCCTGTTCTCGTTGGACGGCACTCTGAATCGTCCTAGGTAATGCGTTGCTTAATTCCTCGCATCGTACGCCGTGATCCAACATCGCTGGCGGCCAGCGGGAGCTACCGGAACGGAGGAGCTATGGATGATGACGGTCATTACAGGAGCTAGCTGATAATCTTGAAAAGCCATCCTCAAAACGCCGATTCCTCGTACGGTCCAACGGCCGTCAACATCATTGCGCTGAGGGTGTTGCGATTTCTTCGCCTTCGGCGGTGTCCACGCTTGGCACCCTCCACGTGGCGAACTTCGAAGCGGTCCGTCAAGTAGGGAGGGGCCTGAGCCTGAAACCAATCAATCAGAGCACGAAGAAAGGACACAAAAGGCACCGCCCGCTGGTGGTGGACGACAACGAGGTCGCTCACGGGCGCGCCACGCGCGCGGTACCGGACTACTGCTGGCACAACATGGTAGGCCGCGCCGCGCGCGCGGCGGCGGGGGGGAACACCTGCCCCGACCTCGTTGGACGGCGCCCGGCCGGAACGGTCCGAGATTACGCGTCGCTTTCGAGCCTCGCGCTCCTGCCCCTGCGCGCGGGTCGTTGCTTGTTCGTTGTCGATGGGAGCCACGACGCGCGTGATTACGCTACATGAGAGAGAGAGAGAGAGAGAGAGCGTGTCTGTTCCCGCGCGCTGCCTCTGTCGCGAACTGGCATGCACGCACGGCGCGACGTGACGGGCGGCGACTGGTGACGACGCGTCGTCGCGCTAGCCTCCGTCCGGTGCCCGGCTGAGCTGATGGGGGGCCTGTCGATCTAAGGGAAAAGGGGAGCGCTAGGTACCTAGCTAGCTAGCTATCTGCCTATCTCCAGGGCCGGTGCAGGCATGAGGTGTCGTTCGGGCGCTGTGTTCCTGTGCTTGGCCGGTTCCCCCTGCGAGCTAGGCGAGGCGGCGCTTTAAGATCTCCCTCCGGAAGGAGGCCGGTGGTCGGTGCAAAGCGACGTGATATGATGGGCCGGGCGGGGTGCATGGTCCTCCACGATCCCGATGTCCCATCCCGCGCTCAGATCATCGGGGACAGCCACCCATCGCAGCATCTCACTGACCATACACGGCTTTGCAGGGACGTTCGCCGAGCGGCCACGTCTCGTCCGGAGAATGGAAGGAAAGCTAAGCTTGCGCATCTATGGAACGAACAGGCAGAGAGCGCAGGACCCCTCCGCGAAAGTGGTTTGTGATATAATTTATAATGTCTCAATTATATTCTGGCGAAGCTCAACGTTACAAGTGGTATAATTCTAATTTTCTCTTCCGCTGTCCCACACGCCGGCTCTCTGCCGTGCACGCACGCACCACAGCGACGTTAGGCCCAGACGTTCAGTTCCGTACTTTGTAAATTCTGTGTTGCGCTAACCATCATTGAATATTGATCGAGGGAAAGAAGGCCCACTTCTGCTGGCTGTCGACGATCTGGGACCGTTGGAAGGGAACAGGCGCGGCAGATACGGAAGCACAAACGACGAGCACGGCCACCACGTTCCGGTCATCTCCACCGTCACTATATCTTCCTGCCATCAGCATCGAGAAAACACATCAGTTCAGTTGGTTGCCTTTCCCATGTTCACAGCTGCCAAGCGTCCTGGCCAACTTTCAGGAGCTTTTCAAGAGAGCTGGGTTTTGAGACGCGCGTAGAATGTGGCTTGCGTGAGAAGTCGACAGAGGGCCAGAACGTAGGGCTCTTGAACGAGGCGTGCTTGCTTACTGGGCTGGTAAAATTACCGACACCGAGAAAGGCGGCCCGATAACTGATGTAGACAGGCCCTATGATCCCTTCTTCCGACCAGAAAAAAAAATTAGCCTGTGAGCAACACTAGAATCACCAGCAGCCCATGTAGGAGCAGCAGAGCAGGTCGAGTCACTCCCTACCACCGGCAGCGCCGGACGACGTCCGCGAGCAACTGAGCAAAGCTGGAGGCACGACGCCTCTGCTTTTTCTCCAAACCCGCAAGCCCCAAAGCATTTCTCGTGCAGCTCGCTGTCACCAGCGCAATAGAGCGCGTGAACGTGTGTGAACCAAGGAACGAGGCGGCAACGGCGGCGTCGGCATCTCTTGGGGCGAGCGGGGAGAGGGATGGACTCCGACTCCGAGGGAAGGGAGGTGGTGGGGCGTACGGGATGCGCGCGCCGCCAGCAGGCCTCGTGTCCTTGTCCTCGCCTCGCTCTCCACGGCCACCACGCGCGTGGCGGGCACGACGCCGCACACCTCCCCCGCTCGGCCTCGGCCTGGCCGCCACCACACGTCCCTTCCGCCGGCAGCCTCGGCCTCTTTGTCTCTGTCGCGGCGAAAGTGCAAACTCTCGAAGCAGGAGTAACCTATTTCACCACTGCGATTTATGATTTGCCCGGGCACATCTCCGCTTTCTTTCAAAGGCTCAAAGCGCGGCGAAGACGATATGGTGATCGATCCAGTCAAAAGCCTAATCGCCGTTTTGTGCGTCTTTGTTCCCGCGTATCCCTTGAACATCCATGTGAAATGTGATCGCTAGCTGCTTTTGATCGGTGGGTGGTAATAACCTTGGTGGTCCAGCGGTAAAAGCAGCAGTGACTCCCAGACACTGCTGCTTTCATGCATCTATTTTCTGTTCTCTGATTGCGCCTTCCGATAGGAGACCAGTAGCGGTATTCTGAATGTCCCGCAACGTAAAAACCATATGCATATGGCTTCCTTAATTCGTTCGTGAAACGTGGAGCCACTCAAAATGGTACGCCGAAGCACGACTGATTCGGCAAGAAGAAGTAATCGCTGAACTTTCTCAGATAAAGAAGAGGAGTGATCAACTTCCTCAGGGTAAAAAACGAGCAGTTGAAACTGTAACGAAATGCTCCTTCAGTGTACTTATTCCATTATGGTTGACATGCATGTTCATAAGTAAGTAGTATATAAAGCATTTCCAACTTTAAAATTTTCAGTCTAGCTGTTCTTTCACTTACAGAAGAAGCATGTACTCTAGTAAAAGAAGCTACGAGACCTTAACAGGCCATCGCAGATACTAACACTACTACTGTTCTGTACTAGTACTAAAGCTGCGTATATATCCTACTAGCGATACTAACATTTGGGCAGGCAGGGGGCAAAATTTGCACAGACATCAGAAGAACGTTGAAGAGGCAGACTAGCTATCGATGACCTTCTCCTGTCTGCCATCACGCTTCAATGGACGCGGATGCTGCTGCTGGTGATGAAGCCTGAAGAATGGGCAACCGACTTGAAAGCATCAAGCTTTTCTGGTGCTAACAGATTAGGCCTAGCAAGCTGAATCAGTTGTGCTTTGGCGTTCGCCGGTGCATGGGCTTGTAGTCCATGGTCATGAACGACCTCAACTGATTCCTCTCCTCTTCCCATTGCTTTGCGTGCTGCTTTCTGTCATGCAACCTAATAGCACCTTCTCCATCCAGAGAATAAAAATGATTCATCAGATGGTACAGTTTGCAGCAGTAACCATGAACAAAATCAAGAAGAAATTCTAAAAAAAAGAGAACAAAGCGAGTAGCAGTAGTGGTTAGCGTAAAGGTGAATGAACAAAGCAAGATGACTCACCAACGCTTGCTACTTGTTGATGAAGTGATAATGAACTGAAGACTATCAAAAGCATCAGAGCGAGGAGCTTCACAACCCCAAGCGACGATGCCATCTTCCCACTTGCGTTCGTCCTCACGGCGTCTCACCTACCTCTCCTCGCATCCGCTGCGAGAGTGCGTGCGCGCGTGCATATATAGTGGCGAGTCTCAAGTCAAAGACATTTGGTCTTACAGCTCGCAAGTCAAAGAACAGGAGATTTTTTGGCTCTAGGTGTTTTAATACCTCCGTCCTGTCCCCTCCCTCTGCGCGCGGCCTCGGCCTTCGGAAAGAGGGTCGCATCCCATGAGAAGAATCTATAGTTTCTGGAGCTCGCGCCTTTTGTTTAAGCTCTCGGCCCTTGCCATGGCTTTCTGGGGCCGAGAGCCGATCAGCTAGTTTAATGGCGGCTCATGTGATCGCCACTCGCCCCCAGCGGGCGAACCGGCCGCGCGGCACGAATACAGAGGCCGAAATTAAGTAGTGGTAATCCAAGCATGGAGTTTTGAATTCAGGAAAGTTGTCACTGAGTGAAATCAGTCTAGGTTCTTCAGTAGGCTCATGCATGGCTAGCCTGGACTTGCTTAATGTCCACACGAGTAGTGTGTTACATGCATATGATGCAGAACAGAATAGGACTACAAGATTTGCAACGCGCTATTGGTTGATTGTCTTGCTACTCCTAGCTCCTAAGTAGTCGTCCTCAGGACTGTTTTTAAGATGACAAAGACGCAGAGCTAGAACGGCCCTACAGATGCTTTAAGTACCTTGATAGTTTGTGAAAGTCGATAGTGATCGTCGGGATGATCGATCATTGTTCTTTGATGCTGTTGTTTTTCTGTCGGAACAAACATTTGAAGATATCTTTTTTAGTGGCCACCGAGATTGGTCTGCCTCCATACAGATGAATGCAACACATCACTGAGTAGCTAGGATATAGCCTCATGTGTTGTCTGGGCTTAGCCACTTCGCTTGATTTGCCTCTAGCTGAACAGTGGAAGAGAACATACATAGTATTACTTCCCGTGGATACTTTAGTTCCCTGGTGATACACTTTGTACTAGTAAATTGGTGATATAGTGTTGAAGATTGTGTGTATATGTTGCAACATGACAGTATTGTGATGTCGCAGCTTCATCAGGATCCGGAGACCAGCGGGGCTTTCAGGCAGGGCGATAGCGGCGCCGGCCTAGGGCCCAGCCCAAGTAGGGGCCTTAAATTTTGAAGTGCACCCATGTTGCAGCCTACTGTGCTAAAAAGGCCGAAGCTGTGAACTCACGCCTACCAACTTTCCAACCCAATTGACTAACAAAACATAGTGGCCCAGCGAACGTGCCAAAAGTTCGGTGTTAGCGCTGGACTATTGCATAATTGTCTACTCGCTATTGAAGTCACATTCTGGCAATTCCAATTCCAATGAACAGCAACAACATAAGACTTGTTAATTATTGCTTTATGCTAACAAAACAAAGGAAAGAACACAGCCCCATCAACAGCATTTTACTGCGGAACACTATCCATGACGAAGACAATTTTCTGCTGATCTTATTCGTGTCATGTGAAAAAAATTGTATTGCATGACCTCATCCGTTACAATGTTCAGAGACTCATGACCGCTGTGAAACAGAGCTTTGATCTAGCATAAATAATTTGAATACCATCACGTTTTTTTTAAACTACAATTTTCTGAAGGGATTGAAAATTATCCCAGCAGGCAACAGAGGACTTTATGGAGCTCTATCGAATGGGCGCGTGTCATTGTAGCATATATCCCACACTGCTTCAATTGCATCCTTTGCAGCGGCCTCCGAGCAATATGGGTTGTCCTTGACGGACATCAGAGCCCGCCTTTTCACACAGTCCTTCAGAAACACATACGAAACTTACAACAGGTAGATTCAAGTTGAAAAGAGTTTGAATTAGAAGAGGACAAGCAAGTGGAGCTAAACTACATTAATAAACTGACTTTGGTAGCTCATAAGTTCCTTATGCATGTACGAAACACAGAAATACAGCTAAGAAGTAAGGTCCAATGGCACATATCATTTATGGCATTAACATGTCACTCAGTAGGAAAAGAGACTTACTTGCTCATGACCCCTTATCTTCATGAAACCACGCAATAATTCACGTTTGTAATGGCAATCACCACTAAGATGATTGGCCCGTATCTGTGACAAACAAACACACATAATTGATGATGCATATTACTATAATTCTGGCATACGAAGGAACAATACGATAAGAGCTTCACTTTGAAAGGCAAGTATTTTTCTTACTTCAGAGCAAGCATGGTGAGCACAATTCTTCCAGTCCAAATTCTTGGTAACACAGTCATCATAAGCATGTATCAGCTCATGAATAAGGACCTGATTTATCTCATCTTGCAATGTCATGTGATTACAGCAAACTTTTACCTGGACACAAATCATTGGGGAATTAAGTCTGTTCCGACATTTATAGTTCAAGGGAGAAATATACAACATTACAGCGTGAAGTTTCACGACAAATCAGCGCTATCATTGTCCAACAAAATGCTCTCAACAATTTCAAAGCATGTAGCTATTATAATTTACATAATTACAGAGAAAAAAAAAGAGTGAAAGAAGGCTATTGCTCATGTCAAATATTAATTCTACTGATACCTTGCAAGTAGATGGAGAGTAATACTAATACATCATATAATATATTCATGCTGTCCAAATAACCAAATTTCTGTGAACCAGGGCCATAGCATCTAACACAAAACAATATAAGATGCCAGCTGATATGCAAACGGAGCATAAACATGCAAACCGAACTTTCCATTCAGAAAAATAAGCTGCTACATCTTTGATGAAAATATCTGTAGCAAATAATAACATAATATTCAAGTTGAACAACATCTGCCTACAAAAATCAGTTGATCATGGTCCGAAACGGACTATCACTATGTGATTGGCACCTCCATATTTGAGCAATCACAGAACCTCACAAAGAACTTAGTTGCTCCGCGACTCTAGGGAAAAAATTGAAGGGTCACGCCTGAATCAAGTGATCCACTTATCTCCTGATCTCTCCAATGTGATGGTGAATACTGAAACAGACCACTGCCGTGAGGTAATCGTACTGGATAATTCTAAATGCTGCCATTTGCTAAATCCAGACTAGACTGTTCCCGGCATATTCCACTAGACATGGCGTTGCACTGAGTTGTTACGACTTGTAAACAGCCAGGCACACCTCCAAACACATTAATAGGGGATTGTGCAACACAGGATTCTGCATTCACCCCGTCAACGCTACTAGCCTTTAAGCATTGGACTCGATGAGAAGGGAAAATGGAAGCAAAGAACAGCGTACCCCTTCCCGGCTGGCGTATCCGCCCGCAGAGGAGCAGGTGAGCGCGTGGACGAGCCGCGGCCACACCGGGCAGCCGGCCTTCTCCATCCGCTCCCTCAGGAACCGCACCGTCGGATCTGTTCACAGAATTCGGAACGGGAACCAGTGAGCGGGGCTCGGACGGCGAGTTACGAGGCCACGACAGGAAGAAGCGGATGCCGTACGTTTGAGCGCCGAGCGGATGCCGGCGACGCAGTCCTCCCGCGACATGCCGCCCCCGATCGCTGCCGCGGCGCCGCTCGGCTCGGAGGAGGACCCGGCATCGACGCGGACGTCCGCCGGCTTGCCGCCGCCGCCTCGCTCCGCCGCCATCCTCTCCCCGTGCCTCGCTCCGCCGGCGGCTGCGCTGGGCCGATGCGTTTGGGTCTAGCCGCCTTGCTTGGAAGTCCGTTGGGCCCGCCTCGTAATTTTCTTTACTTTTCGGCCCGAATGACCGGCGGGGAACAACGGGCTGGGAATCGAGGACCTCGTCGCTACTTTTGGGCCCAACGACCGAGACGGCCCGTTTCAAACGTACATGCAGCGTGCGCGCACCGTCAACACGAGCGGAGCAAGCACTTGCTGTTTTTTTTTCGGGCGACGAGAGCATTTACATTTTTTTCGAACGGAATTAATTCCAATTCCATGTCAACAGAAACGGAGGTCCATACAAACATTTTCGAGAGAGAGATTTAACTACTCCTATTTTCTCCCTACTGCTATATAGTTTCTAACATAGCATAATAGAGTCAACAGTTTGACAAAAACATCAAGCTGGGAATAAACAAAATAAACTCTTCAGACACACTCGCTCAAAATAACAGACAGAAGACTCGTAGAAGTATGACCTACTCAAAAGTCGACACTTCTCTCATGTGAAAGTGTTCACCTCTCCTCATCATCCACTACACGAATACGATTTATTTTCGTCAGCCAAAAAGTCACGAAAATATACGAAAAACCCATGAAAATAATTATTTTCATGGGTTTAGCCCAGCCCACGAAAATAAATTGTCAAAAATAAAATTATTTTCTTGGGTGACCCACGAAAATAAAATTATTTTCGTGGGCCATTTTTGGCGCACGAAAACAATTATTTTCGTGGGCCAGATTTTGGCCCACGAAAATACTTTGCATTATTTTCATGGGCCTAATTCGGGCTCATGAAAATAATACCACAGTATTTTCATGGGCCATAATCTGGCCCACAAAAATAATACCTCAGTATTTTCGTGGGCCATAATCTAGCCCACGAAAATATTTAGGCATTATTTTCATGGGTCAAATTCTGCCCCAAGAAAATACATTATATTACCATTTAAAAAAGCTTATTATTTCATTTCGAACACATAAATAAATGGGATAACATTATTAATCAAACTTCACAACACATTGATACTTTTCATACCAAATATAACACATTTCAACTCGGGACCAATTTAAATTCACGTTAAAACATTTATTACATAGTGCATAAGACATTGTAACTCACAATTAAGTTCAATTAAAATTAAAACATCCATTACATGGTTCACAAGACATCGCAACTCGCAACCAAGTTGATAACAGATTACAACTCGTGTGTCTTGAAAAGTAACATGAATTTTCCTGAATCTTCTAGATGGAGCTTGAGGTTGATGCCAATGTGAGAGTCTCCCACATTATCAGTCTTCCACCTTGCATCAAATTACTTCACAACTTGCCCAGGCGCCCTAATTAGTACATCACTTATAGTGACAACAGTAAGAGGCTTCAGCGTTCCTTATTACCAAGATAGCCCAGAATATACAACAAAACCTGCATCATATATGGATATAAGGCACACAAGAGAAAAAGGTCAACAAATTTTCAATTCTAAATTTTCAGGAGTGGTTTATACTCAAATTCGTGAGAACATGATTGGTCTGTATTAGGCATACATCTAAATAGAATTATCAAGATCAATAAGGCTCGATTCTTCTTCAAGAAGTCTAATCCAGAGGGGCTTACATTTTCCAGTCAATTTTCTTTGGTTTATCAACTTTCTAGTTTAAAAGAAGTAAATCAATAACAGGTCCAGACTTCACAATCATGGTTGTAAAAACATCTGAAGATTAAAATAAAAAATAACATGGCACGAACATGAAAGATTGTAAGGATCGAAACGCCCAAGAGGGGGGGTGAATTGGGCTTTTTTTAAAAATTTTAGAGCAATTTAAAACTTTAATGGTTGAAGCCCAATTCCCTATGCAAACTAAGTACGCAAGTAAGAGAGTTAAGTGCGGAATAGTAAAAGCGTAATAGTAAGGGGTGATGAGAGAAAGGCAAACTCCCGCGGAGACTCGGAGACACGGCGATTTTTCCCGTGGTTCGGTAAGATCATAAAAATCTTCCTACGTCCACGTTGTGGCACCCACCAAAGGGTATGGCCACTCCCAAGTCACCAAGACAAGGGAATCCACTATCTTTCTCCGTTCGCCCTCTCCGGCAAGGTGGAGCTCAAGCCTTGTACAACGGTGATTCTCCGGGCTTCCACAAACACCTTGGTAAGCTCCGGAGGGATCTTTTCTTCCTCCAACGTTTACAAGGTGAGAGAAGTCACCAAGACACTCTCTCTCACTAGTCTAGAGATTCCAATCACTAAGAATGGACGCACACAAGCTTCTCTCTAGCTAGATATAACCTATAGTTGGATTACAAGAGGTTTTGAAGTGTGGAAGTGGTAGCTCTTGGTCTTGAATGCTTGAGAATGTGTAGTGAGGCTCAGGAGATCAAGACATGTCGAAATGGCCGGTTGGAGGGGTATTTATAGCCAGCCCACACGAGATAGCCGTTGGAAAAGTGGGCAGACTTTGTCAGTTAGCATCGGATCCTCCGATGCACCCATTTATATGATCATCGGTCGAATTCCAAATTAGCTGATGTCACGTGTCAGATGTGACCGTTGGATATAACCGTTGGATCTTTTAATCGACCGATGTTACTTCAATTTATCATCGGATGATCCGGTGAGTTGATCTTCAGAATTGGGTCAGAAATATTGTCTCTGTTGAATTTGACCGATGTACACTTACTTCCTCATCGGATGGTCCGGTGTGTATATCTTCATAATAACTCAGATATCAACCTTCGGGTGAACTCAACCGATGTGCCACTTCCTTCACATCGGATGATCCGATGAGTACTGGAATCTGAGGTCTTCTTCTTCTGCCAACTCAAACTCGACCGATGTAGTCATTTTGCAAGACATCGGATGATCCGGTGAATGCAACTTGTTTGCTTCGAGTTATTTTGAGTTGATCCTTAGGAATCTTCTTGAGTGACCTCTTTGACACTTGTTTGAAATGATATTACGGTAAAGTGTAAGCTTCTTGTGTTGCCAATTTCGATAGAATAGATTTGTATGAGTTCTTCATATCGAATGACCCCTTAGAATAGATCGTTGAGGGGTCTCCATTTGTATCCAATGAGCAGTAGATGGTGTGAATAGATAGTTCATTAACGGTTGATGTGATATATGTGAAACCTCGCATCCACAAACTCATTAGTGATAACGAACGGTTGTCATTAATCACCAAAACCATATCTCACGGGGGCCTAGATGCTTTCAATCTCCCCCTTTTTGGTGATTGATGACACCACAACGAGTAGAGCATATAATTGAATTAAAACACAATGCTAAAAAAAAATAACAGGTACAAATTGCAACACAAGTGGCTCGAAGGCTCAAATAATAAACGATAAGGCGTAAAAGCACAGAGTAGCACCCGGAGTACAATAATAGCAAAAATCAAATAAAGTAGCAAAAGGATGGACAATCTCAGATATAGTAGCAGACGCATAGACATAGACACTCCCCCTAGAACTGAGCTAACCCTCCCCCTGACTCTAACTCTTCTCCCCCTTTGGCATCAAGACACCAAAAAGGGAAGTCGAGTGCCTACGACTCAGGCGCGCTCCTGGCGACGGTGAAGCGGTCGGCGTCGACGGTGCTGTCGTCGGAGCTGCTGGAGGTAGAGGTCGCTGGTGCTGGAGCTGGAGCGGGAGGAGCTGGAGCTGCTGTGGGGGCTGGAGCTGGAGCTGGAGCTGCTGGGGGATCCGCTGAGAATGCTGGCGCCGGTGGAGGTACTGCCGGAAGAGGTGAGGACTGGAGCGACGTCGGTGGCAGTACTGGAGCTGGTGCCAGTGGGGGTGCACCTGGAGCCTGACTAAGTCCCAAGTGCTGAGGTGGAAGAGCCACTCCAGTCTGCTGGTAGAGGTTGGTGACCAACCCCAGGATGCCCAACAGCATCTGCTGAGTCTGCTGCTGCTGGTCCAGAGTGCGTCGCGTCATCTGATCGACAAGGTTGGTGAACCTGTCGGTGTCCTCTCGCCTCTGACGGGCAATCTCCAGCTGCATCTCCTGCTGCTGCCTCTGAAGCTCCTCCTGTCGAGCTGCCTGCTGCTCCTGCTGCTGAGCCATCCGCTGAAGTAAAGCAGTGAGCTCTGACGGCTGAGTCACCTGAGCCTCTGACACTGGAGGAGGTGAAGGTGGTGGAGCAGCTGAGCCTCCTGCCTCTGCGTCGTGCTGTCTCGGTGAGGGAGGAGCAGGAGGGAAGTACTCCTCGACACTGTCGCTGGTGTCGCTGTCCGACCATACGTGATGTAGGTCTCCTCCCTGAGCCTCTGCCTGTGCTAGCTCTGCGTCCTCCTGAGTCAGCTCTGCCCAGTCCTCCTCTGACAGTCTGGCTCGAACCTCACGCTCGACGGGACGGCCAAGGCGGCGGTCTCCCGGAGTGGGGACTCGGTAGTGGCTGAACCGGGTCACGTGCATCTCCGTCAGCTGAGAGACTCCTGGAGTGTCCTCTGGAACCAGCTGGTGAAGAAGGTGACAGATCCAGTGACCGAAGACCAGCTGTCGTAGCATCCCAACTCCATCGGTGATCACGTCCTCCATCTCGCAGATCAGAATGTCTACTATGTCGAACTCCATCCCGTTCATCACATAGAACAGGATGGTCTGCTGAAGGCTCGTGAATCCCTCCAAGTAGCCGGACCTCGGTAGCAGGGTACGCCTGAGGACGTGGTGAACTGTCCGAGCTGCTGGGGTGAGAAGCGCTGGCACCCTCGGCTGGTCTGGAGTGAACGGCTGAGTGAACAGACCTCTGATCTCCTCAAAAGGTGGTGCCACTCCTCCAGTCAGTGGTCTCCTCGGCGGGTCTGCGTCTCCGTAGACTATCTGGTGCAGGCACGTAGTAGAGAGCTCCACACCAAGCAGTCTGCCCATCAGGTCTCGAGATACGTCGTGGATTCGCCCCATGAACATGAAGTGAATCGAGCGACGACCCTCAGAGACGTAGAGTGTCGCGTAGAACACCCTAACCCACTCCTCGACGTAAGCACTCCTCGGGTGTGAGAGCAAGTCCACAAGTCCTCTGAATCTCTCAAAGAGGGGCCTGATTCCGTGTCCTGCTGCCACTGCAAGCTGATCCCAGTCAATGCTGTTATGCTGGAATAGCTTGTGACCCCGACGCCTGTAAGTCTCGTACAGTGACGCCTGTGTCAGGGTCCAGAACCGGGAGTCAACTCGAGCATCCCTAGGCCGCGGGAACCACTCCTCAATCAGCGCTGACCATCTGAGCTTCTTAAGTTGCCTTGCCTTCATCTTCCTGTAGTCAGTGAGTCTGACCTCTTCGGCAACTCGGACTGCAGTGTCCATCAGGTGGATGGCCCTTTCGGCCTCTCTGTCCTCGGCGCGGTCAGCTGCAGAGGGGCACCGACTCGCCGTAGGAGTCTGTCCACCCCCACGAGTCCTCGGGGTGCGCCGGCGGATGAGAGGCTGCACTTCAGTCTCCTCCTCGTCGGAGCCCTCGGGAGGCACCGGCTGGATCGGAGGCTGCTCTGCCGGGACTCGCGGATCCGTAAGGAACCGCGATGGCCGCGCTCACGCTCCTCGACGGCGCGAGCGGCCAACTCCGCGCGACGAGCGTCCTTGGACATCTTGCGCTTCTTCGCGGCGGGCTCCTCAATTGCCTTGCCTTTTCCTTTGCGATCGCGACCCATCTTAATGCAATTTGAGAGCTAGGGTTAGCGACGGTTGAAATTGACGATGAAAAACAACGAAGGACGTCGCGCGGCACGGAGCAAACCTTAGCGACGAACGGCAAAGCTCGACGAGACCCTAGCGGAGAGGGTGATGCAAGCCGGCGGCGAGTGGAGGAGGGGAGACGGCGAGGGAGGCGCGGCAGTGCGTTGGAACAGCTGCGGCGCTCGCGGGAGAGCCGGTGACGGCGACTGGAAGGCGGCGCCCGGCGACTGGAGGTGGCGTGCGTGGAGAGGCGGCGGTGGTTGCGCCTTGGAGGCGGCGGTGGCGGCCGGGGAGGCGGCGACGGCGGCCCCTGGAAGGCTGCGGCGGCGGCTGGGAGACGGCGCGCGCGGGAGGCGGCGTGCGCGGGAGAGGTGGCGGCGGCGGCGCCTGGGAGCCGGCGGCGGTGGCTGGGAGACGGAGGCGCGTGGGAGAGGCGGCGGCGAGGGCGTCGGGTGGCGGCGGAGGTCGGGAAAGAAGAAGAAAACGGGCGGCGGCCGACCCCTCCTTTTTAAACTGTTGGGCAAACCCTAGCCGCGCATAACACACCGGATGGACCGATGATCATCGGAGGATGCATCGGTCGAGTTCAACAGAGAGTTGTTCCAAAAACTCTCTTTGAACACCGGATGGACCGATGTTGAGGTGGCGGTCATCGGTCGACTTCTGCAGTGCACCAGGAAAACTGAACACCGGATGCTCCGATGTCTTCTGACATGAACTCATCGGTTTATTTGTGACATCTGATTTGAACTGAAGCACCAATTGATCCGATGATCTGCTGGCCCTAGCATCGGATAATCCGATGACTACAGAAAGTCTAAGACTGCCCATATATGTCCTTGAACTTAAGCACACAAAGATACGGATTGGTCTTAGGACTTTTTGGGCGACTCCTAACCTCTAATATAAGGCCTTAAATATAGTGCCACATATTGGCTAAGCCCTTAAGTAAAGAGAACACACAAGGTTAGGAGTGAAACCATGAAAATGTAAGGCCCATGCTTTGTGAGCTAGAGTGTAGAGAACTTCTATCTCTTTAAAGCATGTACCTTTAGAATTTTGCTCTATCCACATCATATGAGTTGAGCTATTGCATTTTGAACAAGTCTCCTTCTCATGATGTGGTTTCCCTTTGTGACAATCTACCGTATGCAATGCCAACCAAAATGATGCAAGATATTGAATGAGTGCAAGTCTATATGGCAGGAATCATGCAAGGCATAATGTAAATCTATCTTGCCAAGTTTAAACCTGCCAAAGGCTTCCTCAGGAAAAGCTATTTCTAGCTTGCCCCTATCCTTTGGGAGTTAGACAAGACCTATTTGATATGCAACCTTACATGAACATGACAACTTACATGACGTTAGATGCATCTAGCACATTTAATTCACTTCTTAGTCTAGAAAAAGTTTTCTCATCAAGTGGTTTAGTGAAGATATCCGCCAATTGTTATTCGGACCTTACACCTTGCAAAGAGATGTCTCCTTTAGCCCCATGATCCCGCAAGAAGTGATGGCGAATATCAATGTGCTTAGTGCGGGAGTGTTGAACGGGGTTTCTAGCTATCTTAACCGCACTTTCATTGTCACAAAGGAGAGGCACACAATCAAACTTAATTCCAAAGTCCAAAAGGGTTTGCTTCATATATAGAATTTGGGCACAACATGCACCGGCCGCTATATACTCTGCCTCCGCGGTGGACAAAGCCACGGAGTTTTGCTTTTTGCTCGACCAAGATACTAGGGAACGCCCAAGTAAGTGGCACCCACCGGATGTACTCTTGCGATCCACACGGCATCCGGCAAAGTCCGAATCCGAGTAACCCAAGAGATGAAAACTAGCGTTCTTGGGGTACCACAAACCTACACTTGGGGTATGCTTGAGATACCTAAGTATCCTAAAGACA
This sequence comes from Neostapfia colusana, assembly GCA_030760725.1. Classification (NCBI taxonomy): domain Eukaryota; kingdom Viridiplantae; phylum Streptophyta; class Magnoliopsida; order Poales; family Poaceae; genus Neostapfia; species Neostapfia colusana. The sequence goes on along the minus strand of JASWHV010000017.1, from coordinate 5,544,993 downwards.
GCCTTACGATGCGATTCTTTAGGTGCCGCTTGAAAGCGAGCACACAAGCACACACTAAACATGATATCGGGCCTAGATGCGGTAAGATATAATAATGAACCAATCATGGAACGGTAATGAGATTGATCAATAGGTTTACCGTCCATGTCCGCGTCGAGATGACAATTTGTTGCCATTGGAGTACTTCTTGAGCTGCAATCTTCCATTTCAAACTTCTTCAAGAGGTCTTTGGTGTACTTTTCTTGGTAGATGAAAGTCCCCTCTTGAAGTTGCTTGATTTGAAATCCTAGGAAGAAATTGAGTTCTCCAATCATTGACATCTCGAACTCTCTAGACATCATGGTGCCAAACTCAAGACTAAGAGATTTGTTAGTTGAGCCAAAAATAATGTCATCAACGTAAATTTGACAAAGAAATAAATCCCCGTTGATGTCTTTGGTGAAAAGTGTAGTGTCCACCCTCCCAATCTTGAATCCTTGCATGACTAGGAAATCCCTAAGACGTTCATACCATGCCCTAGGTGCTTGCTTGAGCCCGTAGAGCGCCTTGTGTAACCTATACACATGGTTAGGATTCCTCGGATCTTCAAACCCGGGAGGTTGCTCAACGAAAACAAGCTCGTTAATATAACCATTGAGGAAGGCACTTTTCACATCCATTTGATAAAGCATAATATTGTGATGTGAAGCAAAAGCAAGGAGTATACGAATAGCTTCTAACCGTGCGACCGGGGCAAATGTCTCTCCAAAATCTAGTCCTTCAACTTGTGAAAAACCCTTGGCCACAAGCCTTGCCTTGTTGCGGACCACCACGCCATTCTCGTCTTGTTTGTTGCGGTACACCCACTTCGTTCCGATGACGTTCTTGTCCTTAGGTCGCTCCTCCAATACCCAAACTTTATTGCGGGTGAAGTTGTTGAGTTCTTCTTGCATAGCCATCACCCAATTGGGATCTTGGAGTGCTTCCTCAATATTTGTGGGTTCTACACACGAAACAAAAGAGTAGTGCTCACAAAATGAAGCAACATGGCGAGAACGAGTACTTACTCCCCTTGACGGACTTCCGATGATTTGATCCATCGGATGTGCCTTGGAGACGCGCCCATGCCTCATAAGAGGTTGTGAGGTACTTGGTGGTGGTGAGGCATCTTGCTCGTCTTGTGGTTGGACTTGACCTTGGACTTCTTCTTCTTCTTGTTGTTGTGTGGCATGTGAATCTTGCATTGGCAATGGATCATTTTTCTCTTCTTCTTCATCAATTTGAGGCGCCATGGAGGTGTTGATGTTGGAACTTGAGGCTCCCCCTTGATCATGGCTCTCCTCAACTTCGGGCTTGATGTCTCCTATGGTCATGTTCTTCATAGCTTCTCGTAGAGGCTCATCATCTATATCATCATGACCAAAACTCTCCTCTTGGGAGCCATTAGTCTCATCAAACTCAACATCACAACTTTCTTCAACTAACCCGGAGGTTTGGTTGAATACTCGATATGCTTTTGAGTTTGACGCATAACCAAGAAAGATACCAACATCACACCTTCTTTCAAACTTACCGAGCCTTTTCTTGCGGTAGATGTAGCACTTGCACCCGAAGACTCGGAAGTAGGAGATGTTGGGCTTTCTCCCAATGAGGAGCTCATATGGGGTCTTTTGAAGTAGTCGATGAAGGTAGACCCTATTTGCGGCATGACACGCCGTGTTGATTGCTTCGGCCCAAAACTTCTCCGACGTGCCATAGTCATCAAGCATTGCTCTTGCAAGGGTGATGAGAGTTTTGTTCTTCCTTTCAACGACACCATTTTGTTGAGGGGTGTATGTGGCCGAAAACTCGTGCTTCACGCCTTCACGATCACACCACTCCCCAATGTTGTAGTTCTTGAACTCGGTGCCGTTGTCACTCCGGACCTTGATGATGGGAAGTTGAAATTCCCTTTGAGCTCGTTTAGCGAAGGTCTTGAAGATTTCCGGAGTTTCACCCTTGTCGCCTAGGAACAATGTCCAAGCATAGCGAGAGTAGTCATCAACAATAACAAGACAATAGAGGTTACCGCCAAGGCTTTGATACGTGGACGGTCCGAAGAGGTCCATGTGAAGTAGTTCAAGTGGCTTGGAGGTTGACACCATTGTCTTCAACGGATGGTGTGAGGCGACTTGCTTCCCGGCTTGACATGCGCTACAAGGCTTGTTCTTCTCAAATGTGACATCCTTCACGCCGGTCACCATCCCAAGCTTGAATGACTTCTTGAGCTTGCTCATCCCAATGTGAGCAATGCGCCGATGCCATAGCCATCCCAAACTAGTCTTGGTGAAAAGACAAGTGGTCAAGCTAGCATCCTTGTTGGAGAAGTCCACCAAGTAAAGATGTCCATGCCGAAAACCTTTGAATATTAGTTCTTTGCTTGACTCACTAGTCACCACAACACCATTCTTGTCAAATGTGCACGTTAGTCAAAGATCACATAATTGTGCAATAGAAAGTAAATTAAAGCTAAGAGACTTAACGTAAAGCACATTAGAGATAGACAAATCATGAGAAATAGCAATTTTACCCAAACCAATTACCTTCCCCTTTGAGTTATCACCAAAGGTGACTTGTTCATGATTGTCGGGGTTTTCTATGGAGGTGAACATACCATCATTGCCGGTCATATGTTGAGTGCACCCACTATCGAGTACCCAATGCTTTCCTCCGGCTTTGTAGTTCACCTACACACATGAAATTAGTTTTTGAGTTTAGGAACCCAAGCCAACTTAGGTCCTTGTATATGTGATACAAGTGATTTTGGAACCCAAAGTTGCTTGGGGAGCTTCCCCTTCATCCCCTTGATGTCTTTGCCGATGAACCTAGCCTTCACCTTTCCACCTACTTTGCTCAATAGATAGTGATAATCATTGAAAGTAGATTTGTAGTTAGGAGGCAATTTGGGAGAAGGACGGTTGGGAAGAGGACACTCCCTCGTGTGATGTCCGGTGACCTCACAATGTTGGCAATATGACCCAACTTCCTTGATGAAGCTTGTCCTAAGCTCCGGTGAGGGCACCTTTCCTTTGTTGGGTACCGGGAAGGATCCAAGTCCTCTCTTGTTGAAGCTTTTCGCTTGTTGGTAGAGGATTTCCTTGTGCTTGTCCTCCCCCTTAGAGAGTCTTGCCACACTAGTGCGAAGACTTTCAATTTCGTCCATTAGCTCCTTCTCCTTAGGGCTTGCTTTCAAAGGCAAAGACTTATCCAAAACATTAGTGGCAGATGATATTTTGCCATCAAGGGTTTCTTTCTTTGTGTTTTTCAATTCAAGTTCAATAGCTTCATAAGCACGGTTAAGCACTTCATGTTCTTGAACCAACTCTTGTGCTTTGCCAAGAGTGCTAAGTTAGCTAAGTCAAGCTCATGATACTTAAGCTTGATTGTAGCATTTTCATCCTCGTTTTGTTTGACATTTAATTTGAGCGTGTCATGCTCTTTAAGTATGGTTACATACTTGTCATGCAAATCGAGGTTAGCACTTTCAAGCTTAGCACGAGCTAGCTCAAGAGCCTTAACCTTAGCCTTTTCCCTTTTTATCATGGCATGATATTCACTAATCATGGATGCTAATTCATCGGGTGAAAGCTCCTCATCATCATCGCTAGAGTCTTCACATACCTTTGAGTTACCTTTCGCCATTAGGCACATAGGAGGTGGACGAAGAGGGGAGTCATTCTTGTTGACGATGGCGAGGCCCGCCAAGTTTTCTTCATCTTCACTATCTTCGTCGCTTGACTCTTCATCCGTGATCCACTCATTTGCTTCACACATGAAGACCTTTTGAGGCCCTCTTCTTTTCTTTGGAAAGAGCTTGGTTTTCTTGCCTTTTTCAAATTTCTTCTTTCCAAAGGAGCGCTTGGGCTTGACCTCCTCTTCATCATCACTTTCTTCTAGCTTGTGATGCTTGCCAATTTCCTTTCTTTTGTCCGGTCTTGGGCAGTCATATGATATGTGGCCTAGATCACCACAATTGTAGCACGTCTTGTTTTCATCTTTTCTTGGCAAGAAGGCTTTCTTTTTGGGATCAAAAGAGTATCCCTTCTTTGCAATCTTAGAGTTGAGGCGTGAGAATTTTCTCATCATCAAAGCAAGCTCATCATCATCATCTTCGCTTGTTTCTTGCTCTTCTTCACTTGAGCTAGGCTCAACCACTTTCTTCTTCTTGGGAGTTGTCTTCTTGGTTAACGCCTTGAGAGCAATGGTTTTTGATGATGACTCCTCCATCATTCCAAGTACGCTCATTTCATGAGCATGAATTTCTCCAATGAGCTCCGAAACTTCAATGTTGTCTAGTGACTCTTTTTGGAGCATTGAATTGATAATGTTGTACTTGGGCTTGGGTAGAAGCATGAGGATCTTGCGATTTATAAGTCCCTTGCCAAGAGAAGCAATATCAAGTGCGTTAATTTCCTCAATGAGCACATTTAAACGAGAAAACATTTGATTAACGTTTTCATGAGGAAACATCTTAAATTCATCATATTTTGATTTAAGCATGTGATATTTGAGTTCTTTGACACGAGATGAGCCCTCATGTATTTCAACTAGACATGCCCAAATTTCACATGCTTTTTCTTTGCTAGCAATCCTAGCAAAAACATCTTGACTAATGCATTCATATATGGCATTTCTAGCCTTAGCATCCCATTTTAATTGGTCTCCAACATAGTCAAGATTTCCAAACCCCGCATGGGTCGCTTCCCACACTTCGGGAGCAATTGCCTCAAGGTAAGCGCGCATGCGTGCTTTCCAATAAGCAAAATTCTTGCCCTCGAAGGTAGGAACCGAACCCCCATTCTTGGCCATTTTTGCTCTCTAGCGGTGAAGCTAGAATGATCCAATGAGCAACCAAGCTCTGATACCAATTGTAAGGATCGAAACGCCCAAGAGGGGAGGTGAATTGGGCTTTTTTTAAAAATTTTAGAGCAATTTAAAACTTTAATGGTTGAAGCCCAATTCCCTATGCAAACTAAGTACGCAAGTAAGAGAGTTAAGTGCGGAATAGTAAAAGCGTAATAGTAAGGGGTGATGAGAGAAAGGCAAACTCCCGCGGAGACTCGGAGACACGACGATTTTTCCCGTGGTTCGGTAAGATCATAAAAATCTTCCTACGTCCACGTTGTGGCACCCACCAAAGGGTATGGCCACTCCCAAGTCACCAAGACAAGGGAATCCACTATCTTTCTCCGTTCGCCCTCTCCGGCAAGGTGGAGCTCAAGCCTTGTACAACGGTGATTCTCTGGGCTTCCACAAACACCTTGGTAAGCTCCGAAGGGATCTTTTCTTCCTCCAACGTTTACAAGGTGAGAGAAGTCACCAAGACACTCTCTCTCACTAGTCTAGAGATTCCAATCACTAAGAATGGACGCACACAAGCTTCTCTCTAGCTAGATATAACCTATAGTTGGATTACAAGAGGTTTTGAAGTGTGGAAGTGGTAGCTCTTGGTCTTGAATGCTTGAGAATGTGTAGTGAGGCTCAGGAGATCAAGACATGTCGAAATGGCCGGTTGGAGGGGTATTTATAGCCAGCCCACACGAGATAGCCGTTGGAAAAGTGGGCAGACTTTGTCAGTTAGCATCGGATCCTCCGATGCACCCCTTTATATGATCATCGGTCGAATTCCAAATTAGCTGATGTCACGTGTCAGATGTGACCGTTGGATATAACCGTTGGATCTTTTAATCGACCGATGTTACTTCAATTTATCATCGGATGATCCGGTGAGTTGATCTTCAGAATTGGGTCAGAAATATTGTCTCTGTTGAATTTGACCGGTGTGTATATCTTCATAATAACTCAGATATCAACCTTCGGGTGAACTCAACCGATGTGCCACTTCCTTCACATCGGATGATCCGATGAGTACTGGAATCTGAGGTCTTCTTCTTCTGCCAACTCAAACTCGACCGATGTAGTCATTTTGCAAGACATCGGATGATCCGGTGAATGCAACTTGTTTGCTTCGAGTTGTTTTGAGTTGATCTTTTGGAATCTTCTTGAGTGACCTCTTTGACACTTGTTTGAAATGATATTACGGTAAAGTGTAAGCTTCTTGTGTTGCCAATTTCGATAGAATAGATTTGTATGAGTTCTTCATATCGAATGACCCCTTAGAATAGATCGTTGAGGGGTCTCCATTTGTATCCAATGAGCAGTAGATGGTGTGAATAGATAGTTCATTAACGGTTGATGTGATATATGTGAAACCTCGTATCCACAAACTCATTAGTGATAACGAACGGTTGTCATTAATCACCAAAACCATATCTCACGGGGGCCTAGATGCTTTCAAAGATCAAATGTAAGTGTTACGTATAGACAATGCAGTTACATTCTTATAAAATCCATGACAACCCATCACACCACCACCCAAGTGAACAAAATTAGAAGTTTTTATAAAAAAATGATTGAAGATTCAACCCCTACAAACAGTGGGCAATGCAGCGGCTAGGCAATCTTCCAAAAATACTCAGTTGTGACCGTGAACTATAAGGTGTAGTACTTTATTAGATGGTTAGACCTTAATATTTCTAAGGAAGAAATGTCACTTCCATAAGGAAAGGCATCATAATTTGGTGTGAAAATCACATCACATTATGTAAGGAAAAGTTGCATATTCATTTCAGTGCAAGCAGGTCATTTTATAGTACGAGCAGTAAGATTCATTTGGCATTGAAATTTACAATAGGAAATAGCACTAGACCATCACAAATTTTGAATGGCCACAAAAGTAACACTAATATCCGCAGCAGAATCTAAATTACTGGTATTGCATAAGCATTACAAAATATTCCAGTTGATGGTCAGCACATTGGACACAAACACAACTAAAATTAGAATATTCAAACCGATCCAGATCGAAGCAGGTCAAAATGTCGATGTGCTCTAGATTATTGGCTGCGCGTTGCACGACTCTTCTCCATTCAGAGGCGGCGAACGGATCAAGCGAGAGGCGAACCGACCAATCCAAGGCGACAGGCTTGCTGCGCCGCCAACTGCTCCGCTCCAGGGCACGAGTGGACGATCTTCACCGAGGAGCGAAGTCGCACAACAGTCGTACGACATTTCTTGCGCTTAGTGCCGGGCGGGGGCGCGGAGCAAGCGGCGGGCGACGACCGGCGCAAGGGGGCGGGAGCGGCGCAGCGGCAGCGGCGGGGCCGAGAGGAGCGGCGTTTGACATCTTCGGTTCGGGTGGCAGGCGAGAAGACTGCGCATAGTAGGTTATCGGGCCAAATGTATGGCCCCACGATTTTGGTGAGCCTACATGCAGGCACACGAAATTACAAGGTATTCTCATGTGCTTGCTTTTTAAGCGATGAAATTAGATTGTATTTTCGTGTGTTTTTTTTGACCCACGAAATTAGTTTATATTTTTGTGTGCTTCATTCCGGACCCACGAAATTATGTTGTATTTTCGTGTGTTTGCTTTCTGGCTGACGAAATTAGCTTGTATTTTCGTGTGCTTTTTTCTAGCCCACGGAATTAGTTTATATTTTCGTGTGCTTCATGTCGGACCCACAAAATTATGTTGTATTTTCGTGTGTTTGCTTTCTGGCTGACGAAATTAGGTTGTATTTTCGTGTGCTTTCTTTCTGACCCACGAAAATATACTTTATTGTCGTGAGCTTGGTCCTAGCTCACGAAATTATGTTTATTTTCGTGAGGGCCTATGAAATTACTTTAGGCCAACGAAAATAATATGTTTTCCTGTAGTGATCTTCCTGTTCCGGAGATTCCTTAATCGCTGGTAGCACCACTCTCTTTTGGTCTTTCAAAATCTTCATCGCAATCTTCAGCAACGAGTCCGCCCCCGCCTTGATAATTTGTTTCACATCACCTGCATATAAACCTGCCCAATATTGCATAAAAGCACAAACGCAACAGATAATATCACAAGGATGTTTAATCATTTTCTATTCAAGGCAAACATTATTTCTTGCTTTCTAGATTGCCCACAATATAGCTGTCAATCCAAACATATAAAATTGTTGTTTATTTGGTAATGCTACCTTAATCCATAACCAAAACTGCATAAGATTTCTAGGTCTGGTGTTACATCCAAAGCATTTAGCTATTACTTCCCATATCATTTTACTTACTACACAAGAGAACATCAAATGATCTCTGTTTTCATGTTCCATAAAAAAATAGCAGAGAGGATCTCCCTTCCATTTTTTCCTAATCATATTGTCTTTAGTAAGAATAGCATCTTTTTCAACTAACCACGTAAAAGTTCTAATCTTAGGTGGTAACTTTGCCTTCCAAATATGGTTATAATTTGTATCTTGTTCATATCTAGTGAGATAATTATAAACAGATTTTACTGAGAATAAACTAGATTTTATTCCACTTCCATATTACTTTATCATCATCGTCACTTAGCACTGTATTTACAAGATGAGAAAATAATTATCTCCATTGCTTAATAAAAATCACAGGAATATGAATTTTAAATTGTATATTCCACCCCTCCTGAGCACATTGAGCAACAGTTAAATTTTTATCAACACATATATCAAATAGTATGGGATATTTTGAACAAAGAGCAATATTAACCAGCCACACATCGGTCCACAAATTAATTTTTTCACCATTCCAAACTTTATATTTTCTACCAGTTAGTTATATGGGTTTAACTTTTAGCAGATCTCTCCATATGGCAGAATCTTGGTGACAATGTTCCATAGCGCCCACAGTTTTGTTTTTTAAATATTTAGTTACTACCAATCTTTGCCAAATACCTTCCTCCGATTCTAGTTTCCACCACCATTTTACTAAAAGACTAATATTCATTTTATTCAAGTCTTTGATACCAAGCCCCCCTTTTTTCTTATTTTTACATACCACTTCCCATCTCACCGGATAATATTTCTTTTTCCAATAACCGTTTTAGGCAATAAGAAAATAGACATATAGTATGTCCGAACATTGGAGAGACAAGAATTTATCTAAACAACTCTTCCCGCCATTGTCAATGAACCGCCTTTCCATGCATCTAATTTTTTGAAAACTTTTTCTTCTAATGACTTCCAGTCAGCAACATGAGGTTTACTTGCAGCTATAGGGACCCTAGGTATTTAATAGGAAAGATCCAATTTGGCAATTAAAGATTTGTGAACACTGCAGTGAAACCATATCATCACCCCCAATGACTAGAACTTCACTATTATCAAAGTTTATTTTTAATCCATACATTTGCTCAATAAATATAGCAATAGTTTCATAAGGACAACATATTCCATTTTTTCTTATAAACATACAATAGTATCATCTGCATATTGCAGTATAGCAATACCATTTGGTATTAAATTGTCAGCTAAGCCTTTAATCAACCCTCTTTCTTGAGCCCTCATAACCATTCTGGTTAAACAGTCAGCCAATATATTAAAGAGGAGCGGGGATAAAGGGTCTCCTTGCCTCACCCCTTTAAAACTTTGAAAGTATGGTCCTATATGATTATTTAGCTTGACACTTAAGGTCCCATTTTTACTACATTCTCAATCCATTTGCACCATTTGGGATCAAAACCTCTTATTTCCAATAGTTTGAATAAGAAATCCCAACTTACTTTATCATATGGTTTTTCAAAATCTAATTTCAAAACAATCCTAACTTTTCTAGATCTTATGGATTCATGAAAAATCTCATGCAATATCATGATCCCATTTATAATATTTCTATTTGAAATGAATGCAGTTTGTATACTATGAATTATTTTTCCAGCCACTAATTCCAGTCTGAGTGTTAGCACTTTAGTGAACCATTTATATATACAATTTAATAGACAAATTGGTCTATACTGTTCAATTCTTTCAGCATTGTTCACTTTTGGTATCAAAGTAATAATACCATAGTTTATCCTTTGTATGTTCAGATTTCCTTTATCTAATTCATGAAAAAGTTCTACACAATCTATTTTCACTATGTCCCAACAGGTTTGAAAAAATTCAATTGGGATGGCATCTCGACCTGTTGCCTTATTTTTTTTCTATTTTGAATAAGGCATGCTTTATCTCCTCTTCTTCAAAAGGTTTTGTTAAATATTTGTTATCATCCTCAGATATATTATCCTCATTATTCCAAAGGTCCATATCAATCTCAAAATTATTTGTTGGTACTTTACCAAAACAAACCTTTATAATATTCTGTGGCATGTGTAAGTAAATTTGCATCACCATATATCATTGTATCACCATTTTTTAATGAAAATATTATATTTTTCCTTTTCCTGCCATTGGCTATTCTATGACAATATTCAGTATTATTGTCTTCTTTTAGAAGCCATTTCTCATGACTTCTTTTATACCAGTATAATTCTTCTTCCTCTAAAATATTGAGCAATTCAGTATGTAATTTTGTTTTCTCCTCCATTTTTCAATTGTTTATATTATCTATTTCTTCAAAATATTCTAGAATCTCCAAGTTCTCAATAATTTCTTTCTTCCTCTTTTTTGAAATCCCAGCCTTATCAAGGCCCCATCCCTTAAAGAATATTTTGCATTTTTTCTCTTAAACAGAACTTTGCTCAATACATCTTTATCCCTTGGTTCCTCCCATATTCTTTTCACTGTTGGGAGAAAATCTTCATTTTTTAATCATGCCAACTCAAAGTGAAATATAATCACTTTAGGTGCTTTATCCAATTCAGTATTCAAAACTAGAGGATTATGATCAGACAAAGTTCTTGTTTTCTTGTATATATCTACTAAGGGGAAAATTATTTCCCATTCTCTAGACATAAGTACTCTGTCTAGAACCTCTAATGTCGGATTTATCTGATTATTTGACCATGTAAATTTTCCTCCAGTAATTTTGATTTCTCTCAGTTCATTTATGTTGATGATATCATTAAACAACATAGAAAATCTGTTTTGTGTAAACTTTTTGTTCCTCTCTTTCATACTCCTTATTATATTAAAGTCCCCTCCCATTACATAAGCACCAGAAGATTTTGTGCAAAAAGATGCCAACTCCAATAAGAACTGTTCTTTATCACTATCTTGGGTAGCTCCATATACATTAGCTGAGCTCAATTTTAACTCCATTCTTTTATCCCATAATTCCATTTGGCATATGTATTTCTCATTTATTTTATTCAAAATATCAAAATTACTAATGTTCACCCTAGTAAGCAAACCTCCTGATTTAACTTTGGCCGGAATCCAATGCCAAAGGTAATATTGTCCTGGGTCTATAGTTCTAAACAAAGAATCAATAATATCCCTAAGTATTATCTCTTGGACACACATAAAAGCAAAATTATTCTCTCGTATTATATCTCTAAAAATTTGAACTATCCTTTTTTATCGGTCCCCTGCAATTCCAGAAAAGACCTATCATCTTAACTGTTTATCTTCCTTTGTAGTTTTTTTGAGCCAAGAATTTCCTAACCTTTTCTATATATTGAAGGTGTAGTTCTTTTACTTCTTCTAATTTGAGAAACATTTTTTCTCCTCTTTTATATCTTTCTTCTTTTTGTGACCTCCTATGTATCATGTTCCCCTTCTAGGTCATCTTCATTTATTCATCCCAACTTTAAAATACTATTGTCATCATATTCTTCTAAGCATTTACTGGGATTGTTATCATCCTTTATATTATAGGCCTTTTTGGAGTATATAGCAGTCCTAGCTGCCTCCAAATCTCTAATAATATTTATTTTATCAAAATCAGATATATGTATTCTTATACCCATATCTTGAGCTAATTTATCCATATCAAAATTTGATAACACAGTAAAACATAGACATACCTTCAATATTTCTTTTCTTGGTTGAGATATCTGCCATCTCATGAAATTTAGCTTGTAGTTGTCCTTGGATACGCTCACTTTGTCTGACAACATGCATAAGAGGTATTTGTGTCCTTATCTTCATCACCTGCTCTTCCACTTGGCACTCTTGTTTGTTAGGTTGTGCAGAAAGTTCAATCTCCTTGCGATTTATAATTATCCCCTGATCAACTATCTTCACCTGCATGTGAAAGTGCATCTAGGTAATCCCCATGGGTTTTGGTTGATTGATGACGATAATTAAGATACTAATAAGTTTTTACTGAGTATGAGCACGGGTGTTTATCAAAGAAATGAATATGGAGTCTCTCAAGAAGCAAAAGGAAAAGAAGAAGAATTGAAAAAGTAGAAAATAGAATTTTCTATTAATTCTCACATTTTCTAGTTGTGTACAGGGTCTAGGGTCTTCTCTTTTAGAGTGCTTAAGAATCATTAGAGAGCTCAAACTGAAGTTAGAAAGTTAGAATCGTGAGACGAAGTAGTCATAGGTATGGGTGAAAAAGGAAGACCGGACTTGTCCGGACTATGGGCCAGACTTGTCCGTTCCAACCCGGACTACTCCGTTTTGGACCGGATAAAGAATCTCTGAGTGAGTCTGGACTTGTCCGTTCAAGACCGGACTAGTCTGGTGTCGTGTGAGTCTGAGCCGATATGAGACTAAGTCTCAGAGGGACGGACTAGTCCGCCCAAGAGGCCAAACTAGTCCGCTAAGCAGACTAAGTCGCTTAGGTCCGGAGAAGAAGTCTCTGAGTGTCATCGGACTAATCCGCTCCATAGGCTAGACTAGTCCGATCCCTTCATACTAGTCCGAATTAGGACGGAACAAAAGTTTCTCTGTGAGCTCGGACTAGTCTGAAGTTGGCTGGACTAGTCCGCAGCCCTAGATTAGAGAGTTTTTAGACTAAGTCTAGTAAGACCGGACTAGTCCGCCATTGGGACCGGAGTAGTCCGCCCTTACCAGACTAGTCCGTTCTCATACGGAACAAAGGTTTCTGACTGAGATCGGACTAGTCTGCTCTTGGCCGGACTAGTCCGTGATTTTATGACCGTTTGAGTCCAACGGTCACTAAACTTTATTTGGTAACCTGTGAAGTGAGTGGTCCCTCAAGAACGGACTAGTCCGGGGTGAGGACCGTACTAGTCCGGACTTTATTTGGTAACGGCTAAATGCCGGGATTTCTATAAAAGGAGACCCCCGACTGAGAATCATAGAAACAACAACCCAAGCGCTGAAAACTCATTCCTAGAGCTCTTCTAAGTCTCTTTTCTCACCGTCTAGACTCCTAAAAGTGGATCTTGAGGAGATTGTGGTTTTTGTGAGAGGAAAGACATGGTGATCGACGTTTGAGCTCTCGGTTTGATTCTCTTGAACTCTAACTGTTAATTTGAGTTCTTAACAGTTGTACTTTGATTTCTAGAACTGCTAGGTTGGTGTAGGAAGACTCAAGTTGTGAGCAGCCCCTAAGAGTATCGTATTCACATTTGATTGATAGTGAAAGAGCCCGGGCTTGATCTTGATGATCGCTCGGTGAGGGAAAGGTTGGAAAAGACCCGGTCCTTGGTGGACTCCTCAACTAGGACGTAGATTCCTGTGTGGAATCGAACCTCGGGATAAATTGTGTCTCTTAGTTCCTTTACTATTTCACTCGCTCACTAGAATTACTTGTTAAGGTTTCATTTTGTTAATACCCGTGAATTATTCTACTATCTCGCAATCTAATCATTCACAACTAATTAGTGATATTATTTGACTACCATATATCTTCCGCTCAAACAAACTTAAAAGGGAACCTAAAACGCAATTTTATACTTAGACCGGACTAGTCCCCCGTCAGACCGGACTAGTCCGAACTCCTTCAAGTTTTATCCGCTTTGCAATAGTTTCAGGTTTTATTAGCCTATTCACCCCCCCTCTAGGTAACTTTCAGCATGTTAGTTTGAATTGCACCACATTTGAAAATTGAAGTTATTGAACCAGATTCTGGAACAACAACTTCATTAATGTTGTAATCATCATCTAACAGATCATCTTCATTAGCATCCCATGAGATTTCAAGTTTATCATCTTTATCAGACTCCATGAATGATGATTCATCATCAACTTTGTCTTTGCCATTTAAATTCCTTTTTTCTTTTTCCATCATCATATCCTCCTCCATCACTTTTTCCTCATAACTTCTAAATTTTGCAGGAGCAGATCCCCATCCAGGTCTCTGATTCATCTGATTAGAGCTGCCAACAATATCTTTTTTCTGATCCATTCTTAGCTTTTTAGCAGAAGATTGCATATTATCATTATCATTTACCACTACCACAACATTCTTATGGGATTGGTCCTCTACTTGAATTTCTCTTTCAAAGAAGAAATCATACACATAAGGAATGGTAACTCCCTCTATAACATTCGGTACTCTAGTTATATCCTTACATGCAATTTTTATTCTTACATAATCTATCTTAGTAAGAGAAATTTCATCCACATCCAGTATAGTTCCCACTAAAGATCCGACATAAGCCAGTTTTTACACTCCTTTTATCATAAGGAACACCTCTCACCCTAAACCATGTTGTCTGCAGTCCCCTTTATTACCCACTACAGGTGACCAAGGTTTTATAGAAATTTGGGCATTAGTATCTCTTAATCCCAAAGTAAAATGACCCCAATCCTGAATCATTTTCGCGGAAGGAAATCTCATAGTATAGCAATTTTCATCTATTTTCTTTGCAGCCCATCTCCAAATATTTGCTCCTACAATTTCCTTAAAAGCCTATTCTATTTCCTTGGCAGTAGCATTACCACAAACTACTCGAATCACAACCGTTGTAGATCTTTCTTTAACATTCACGTCAGATGGATAATAAGGAATGTAAAAGAAAATTTGACCTTCTACCTGAGTTACACATAAAGGAGCTACATACTCATGTAACGGTTTAGAATAACACTGAAATGATTCATGACCATATCGACCGCATCTAGCACAATATTTGTTCCTAGGGCAAGTTTGAATACGGTTATCTGTACTACCGCAACGAAAACAATCAATCTCATCAATAGTTTGGGCCGTGTTAGAACTCTCACCTTTTTCAATTTTATCTTTGCTCTGTAGTTGGATATCCCCTTCTTCATCAGAGATCTGCTTGGATGACTCGAGCATCTCCGGTCTGTGATCCCACTTAGATTTCTCCCCACCACTTTGAGACTTCACCTCCTGTTGTGGAATCAGATCTACCTCCTGACGATCTCAATCAGGGGCATTCTCCTTTCCATTGCTCGGTCTCCACACCTGATTCCTATTCCAAGAGCGATTTCCACGCCCTCTCGCGAATCCCCTTCCGCGGAAACCGCCATCCAAACCCCATCTCCCCCAACCTTTTTCTCCTCTCCCTGCCACCATGATTGTAGGAGCCACTCGAATCTGCACTACTTGTGCGTATGAACGCTGTATTCCTGAATATCAAAAGTGATCGAAGAATCGTCGCTGCGAAGGTGTGTGGATTGTGGAAGGAGGAGGTGAAGGAACTGAAAACCCTACCAAATCACCGAGCGCCCCAGTTCGGGTGTTAGGAGGAGAATCCGATGAGATCTCAGCTCCCTTATCCTCACGCGGACCTGGTTCGGATATCCGAAGCTGATTTCCCGTAGCTTCGTTTCTCCGTTCCACCTCTTGGATCAAATCTACGCCGTCGAGAAGCACTGGGTTCGATTCCATACCTGAGCCGAGCGATAAATGGGCCTGATCCATCTCCCTTTGCCACTCGTCACGATCTACTCGGCGCTGATGGAATTGACTCGGGAGAGGTAACGGAACCCTAGGCTCACGACAGCCCGTCGGGGCCAAGTGCACTCTCGTGAGAGCACTTACATTTGTTACAGATTAATGAAGAGGCCTTCTTTTTCTTTCCTCTCTCGGTGGAGAAGGAAACTCCAAGCGCGGAGTGGCTTTGCTACCGCAGCATCCTCCCTGTGGCTCGTGCAAGGATTCATATCCCGCCGCGACATGCGAGGCGCAGCGCGGCACCTTGCTTTTGTGTCCTCCGAGAGCGCCGAGTTGATCAAAAGCACCGGATTGTAAAGAGATTAATTAGTCGAAGCGGCAAGGGATCAGGTAGGGAACCCAAGATGGACAAGCTGTCTACGGTTTTGTTTGTTTGATACATTTAAATACTTTTGATTCCAAGTAGATTGAGAGAGATTGAAGTAAAAAATAGTTTATTTTTCACTCCATTCCACTTCAATTCACTCCATTTATTATTACCCAAATAAGAGCGGAGGGATGGACAAACCAGATCGGCCAAGTCAAGTAATCTCTCTCGGAGTACTTTGACATCAAACACATCGATGGAGCAAGAATTCACGGTTTGGTTCGAATATGCTCTGCTGGAAAGAGCCTAAACAATCCATCTAATACAGGCACATTACAATCGACTGCTTGTTACTATCTGACCTTTTTTTCCATTTTTTGTGTGTGGAATGGCAATGCCCAGCATTGAATTCGTTTTTGCTTTTGTCTATGAACGTGCAGATTTGATTAGAGATTTAGGTAGACCGTTTCAGGTTCTTTTATGTGAGGAACAATGTAGTACTAGTAGGCAGTTGTACAGCCCGGTGCCGTGCTTGATCGTGCTAGCTTGCTGGTGATGTTTACTGATCTGAAGCAGTAACACTGTCTGCGTCATCTAACTCAACTAGGACGCGTGTGTGGAGTCAAGTCATCGAGTGCGACTGCGGGAGCAGCATGTACATGGTCAATGTCAGTCAGCGGTTGGCTATTTAGCATGTACGACTGCTACATCTTTGTGAATCCTACGAGACTGCCTTGATTGAACAATTGGCATTGCAATCCAAATTCCAAATAGAGCCAGTCATCTGTCCTCTGTGCAAGAGAGAGAGAGAGAGAGAGAGAGGCTACAAAACGTACCTGTAGTCCAGACTCAAACTAAGTAAACCTTCCTAAACATTTAAGATTTCTACAAATCATTCCAAAAGGCACCTCGTAGTAGAGTCCCCACAGCCAGTGTAGTAGTAAGTACCACGGGAGACTGTCGGAGGCTGGTGTCGGAGAAGCTTAGACGAGGTCGACGGCGACCCGGCATGGGAAAGCCACCGCTTCTTGCCCCTCGGCGAGCTTGACTCCGAGGCCGAGCTGGCCCTTAGCGCCTCCTCCAACGGAGTACAGCTTACCAGATTCCGTGAGGACGATCGTGTGAGCGTAGACCGTACCTTGGTTGTGCCAGTCGTAACTGTGCGTCGCGCTGATCTGCACAACCTTTTCACCGGGCGCAGCAAGTGGAGTGGCCAGCTTGGGAGTGTGAACATCTTGCGCGTCAGCCTTGAGAAAAGAAAAAAGGAACAGGAGAGATATGAAGCCGGCAAACTCGGCAATTCGTACATGCCAAATTAAACCAAAAGCCTAACAGCTTGGGGAAGGAAGTGGCCGGCCAAACCTGAAAGCCCAGATTATAGGACATCGCCCATCCGAAGGCGTGGACGTCGCCGTTGTCGGCGAGGGCGAATGTGGTGTACCGGCCGGCCGAGACGTGCACGGCCTTGACGCCGCGCAACGATCCCTCCACCGCCCGGGGGGAGGCGGCGCACCCATCTCCTCCGTTGTCGGCGTCGTAGCCCAGGCAGCCGCGGTCGCACCACCCCCAGGTGAACACGCGGCCGTCGCGGCCCAGGACGGCGGCGTGGAACGCGCCTGCCGAGATCGACAGCGGCCTCGTGTCCGGCGCCTCGAAGTGTTCGATCAGCTTCGGGATCCCCTCGCTTTCCATGTTTCCGTGCCCAAGCTTGCCTCCTTGGCCGCATCCTACGGAGTAGACCGACCTGTTGTTCCACGAGGAAAAAAAACCCCGGTAATTAGCATACACATTGGGCCAGGAACAAGCAAGAGAAACACCGGGCACGAACGAACAGCACCGACATTCCAGTCGGCTTGTAGACCAACATAAGGAGGTAGCAGTTGCCAGCGGAGATCTGCGCGACGGGAGCATCCCCGTACGGTCCAGGGAGGTGACGAGGCTCGACGTCAAGAGGGTCCGTGTCATGGCCAAGCCTCTTCTCGTTGCGCCCCCAAGAGAAGGTGTAGACATGGCCCGTCCTAGACAGAACCGCAGTGAACAAGCCTCCGACGGACGCTTGGACCACGAACACGCCGTCCAGCGACTCCATCAGCTTAGGGCTGCTGCTGCTGCGGCTAATGGCGGCGCTCCCCGTGGTGTCCTCCCACCCCAGGGTGTCGTGTCCAAACGCGTAGACGCTTCCCGTGTCGCTCACGAGCATCGTCCGCCTCGCGCCGACCGCGGCTTGCGTGATCCTGATGCCTTGCAGAGACCTACACAGGAACGAGATGGTCTGTGACATTTGCTGCTAGTGTTCAGAAACAACGAAATCTATCACGTCGTCCTCCTACCTGATAAGACACGGTGTGAACTGGTCCTCTGTATGCCCAAGGCCAAGCTGCCCCAGTCCATTCTCACCGAACGAGTACACATCCCCCTTCGCCGTGACAGCAATGCTGTGGCCTGATCCAGCAACCACCTGAGGCTTCTCGCGACGGTAATTCTTCTCGCCGACCAACACGTACCTGAGGACGAGCTTCCACGAGCCCCCGCAACGCCTCTTCAACAGCTCCATGTCCTCGTGCTTCATCCGCCTGAACGCGGCCCTCTGACGGCACATGTCGTAAGCTGCCAGCTCTGGGAGGGACGATGCCGTATCCGGGGGGAAGTTCGCAGGGTTCCTGAAGAATCTGCATGTAGCCTGCAACAAGATTCCATCTCGTCGTATTCATCACCAATTGGAAGATTCAAATACTGAAAACGTGTCACTACTAGTCGGTGAGTTTTTTTTTTTACAAACTTGCCTCCAAAGCAGCCAGATCTCTGGGGTCCAGCCCGTAGCAGAGCACGTTCAGGAGGATGGAAGGGTTTGCAGTGAGAGGGCCCTGCTCCATGGCTTTGGCTTCATCTCCAGAGCAACGGCTTTGTGAGCAGCGATCCGTTGCTGCTTCGGGTGGAGGAGAGTGCGAGACGGCCCCGTGCAAAGTTTTGTGGAACTCTGTAACCGCGGCGACTTTGCTCTTTTTGGCACCCATTGGGCACGTACTGCTTCAACCTGCAGTGCCCTTCTTCAGCTCAAAGTGGGAGAGAATAGAGCTGCTGAAGAAAAGAAAAAAATAACGAGAAAGAACCGACTCACAAACTACGGACGGACATCTTAGCAATGCACCATCGATACTCATGGATTTCAGACGTACAAGTCAAATGCACTAGCTTCTCTATAGAAATCAATCAGTGCCACGACTCGTATTTTATAAACTCATGGATTTCAGACTGGCTAGTCACATGCACTACAGTTTGCAAGGATAGAAACCAGAGACTGTTAAACTTTAGGGGAAAGAAATTAATCAGGTTAATGAGGTGGAATCATAAAAAAAATTCTGAAGCTGAAACTGGCCGCAGGCAAACTACAAGACCATGACTGAGAGAGGTAAGTCATGCAAGATGAAGACCCTCGGAAATCATCTAGAGACTTTAAGAGAGCTCCTGAAACACTTAAGTATACACATCTAGGAAGAAATAAAAGGAGCAATCAAGCATCGCGGCAACTTTGTACCACTCAGCTCAAAGGATTATCAAGATCAGTGAATCGAAAGAATTAATGATTTTTTTATAAATACTTATCCACGAGCACGTAATATAAGCCACACGTGAACAGCCCGATCAAAGTTCGAATCGCTAGGATCTCACCCAGGATCCAAAAATCTCCCAAAATCCAAGCACCGTCCGTTGGATGACTCGATAAACCAAGGACAAACTCTTCTTTCCGTGCATAAATTAGATCAAAACGATGAACTAACCAGACCCCACGTATTAATTCGTGTTCCCTAATATAAAACCAGTCGATTCCACAAACCCCCACCCGGAAAAGATCCCGGTAAACCCCACACAACAACCAATACACAGAAGCAGATGGGTACCGAGGACATTCGAGTGCCCAGGATGGCGTGATCGCACAGAGTTCTTGCAAGCGCAGTCCGATCGCACGGGGGCAGGGAGCAATCTACCTGCAGGTCAGGCTGACCATATATGGCAACGCTGAGGAACTTGGGATTCGGGGGGGGGGGGGGGGGGGGGGGGGGGGCGATGGTTCTATTGGTTCCACCAGGAAGTTGGAGAGGGGAGGAGATTTATCTATATATACGTGTAGCCGCCGTGCCGGCAAGTAGTCCTCGTCGGCCTCTTCCGGATTCCCCGCGGCATGCGGAGGCACAACTGTTCGAGATCTCCTCTGGTTACACGGCTCGCTGATCAGGTTTGTTGGCCCAGATCCTCTCGATCTCTTTTTTTTTGGAAAAAATCAAGAAGAAAAAATCCACTCGCACTAGGTTTGCAAAGTCGGGGGATGTCTCTGGTTGAATCTGTGTTTAAATACAAGTCCGGTGCAATTACGATTTAGAAAAAGAATCGTACACGAACACATCACCCGCAAAGGTTTATCCAAACGGTGCCGACTCCAACGAAATCGAGGGCAAGTTGATGCATCATGCATGCCAGCGTCTTTGACAGCTCCACCAACAGGCGCAAGCTTGCACAGATACGAACAGTGCTTCCGCAGCACCGCGCTAGGCGCAGGACGCAGGTAATTACCAAATTGAACTAGTTACGGTATCCCATGATCTGAAACGAAATGTTTTTATTCATTCAATAAGTCACACCACCCACCAATAGAACACCATCTCAACACGCAATAACACAGCCATCCTACAAATCCCCCCGGTATACAGTAACATAACGGCTTCTGGTGATCTAGGAAAACTTCGGGTATGGTGGTAATGACAGCATGGGGGTGCAGATGTACACATCGGGGACCCTCATCAAGTTTCGCCGGCTAGGGCTAAAGAAGCTCAGGTGGCGGCGGTGAAGGTTGGCAGCAGCCAGCCACGGCCAGTCGCGAGCTCCACGTACGCTCCAAACTTCTCTTGTGCGTTGGGGATGTCGAGGACCAGGTCATCGAGTCCCTCTTTGACGCGAGCAAAGCCTTTGGTCATCTGGTTGATGGTTATCAGCCCCTCGCCAAAGCATTCCTGCAGCAGAGCCAGGATGCTAGCATCACTCTGCTTCTCCATTGCCATGACCAGCGCTTTCTTTACCACCTCATGGTTGAAGAAGGGCATTCCAAGGTCACGGATGCAGCGGCAGGCTTCACCCAAGTCACCACCAGTATTGTATTCTTCCAGAAGCTTAGAGATCTTGTCCTTCGCATCTTCCACCGCCCAACCAGTGCCCCCACCCCAGCACCGCAGTATCCTCTCACCAGAATGTCGAGCTGACAGCAGCGCACGGGCCATATGGACAGTTTGGCTGCCGCTGCTGTTTGGGCGAAGCTTGCTGCTGATCTCATCCAAATTCAGTGGAATCAAGACTTCATCGATCACCGCCCTAGCCAGGAAGAGGGCAAGCTCACTGGGAGCATCCACAATGTCCAGAGCAGTGTCTTCCGCAGACTGCAGCAGCATTATGAAGCCCTTCATGATATCATCAGTGGAAAACAGCTCCAAGCTGAGTGAAGAAAGCAGTACAGAGGCCATCTCCTTCTCCCTGTTCTTTCTGTCCATAGCAAGCGTGATGAGCTTTTTCAGGAAAATGGGATTATACTCTGGGACAGAAAGCTCTTCAAGGCTTCGAATGAGTTCTGGGATGTCATCTGAGAGAAAGTACTCCTGAATTATGTGCCCAGACTCTATTTTAAAACACTTTATCTTCTCACTTGCATGTCCCATCTGTTGCCCAGGGGTAGCAGATTTACTAAAAGAAACATCAAGCCAGCCTTCAGATATGGCTGTTGAAACCAGCTCGTCAAGGAGAGTTTTAGCAGAAGGAATATCAAGGCTCAGGTCATCAATGCTCTCAGCCAGTCGAGAAAACCCCTTGGACATTTGATTAGAACTGATCAAGCAGCCTGCAGTAGCCTCCTTCAACAGCTTTAGGATTAATGGTTGCGAGGACCTGTTCTCCATGCCTAAGGTGATAGCACGTTTCACAACCTCATGATGGAAGAATGGAAGACTCAGCTCCCTTATGCACCTGAAAGCTTCATCAATGTCTCCACTTCCAATATACTCTCTCAGAATATCCTGGATCCTCACTTTCACTTCTTCCACAGTGAAGTGAGTGCTCCCACCCCACTTGCGTTCGACTAGCTCAGCGTGGTGGGGAACTGACAAGTAGCTCTTTTCAGCAACTTGCAGAACTTCAATACCCTTAGAAAATTCTGGAAGCAGTGCTCTGGCTCGAATGATGAAAATAGGGGGCAAGATTTCATCAACAACAGCACGTGCAACAAAAACAGCCAAGACATCAACAGCATCCGGTATATCAACAGTAAGATCTTCTGTTGATTCGAGAACCACCATGAAACCTTCATTTATCATATGGGAGCTCAGTAGATCAGCATACAATGCAGATAACAGAACTGCAGCCATTTCTTTTTCTTTGTCATGGCGGTCCATTGCCATAGATATGAGTTTCTTGACAAAGTAATGCTGAAACTGATCAGATCCAAGACCTCTGAGCTCAGAAGCTGCCAATTCAACATCTCCTGTACTGAAATACTCCTCAACTACTGGAATTACAAGCTTTTTATAGTCATCTAATGTAACAGGAACCTGCATTTGCAGAAACAGAGAGCATAGTCAGATTAGTGAACCATATAAGGCAAAAAATGCAAGCAGTATCAAATGGAACAGCCAGATCAAACCTTGCGGTTCCCATTAACTAGCTTGTTCAACTCTTGAGATGGCATGGAAACTGCATCTTGAGGGTTGCCTTGCTCTGTTTTCCCACTAACACCATCTGAAAGAAGTAGCCACAAAGTTAGTACAGCATCAGCATGCACTACCAACCAACAAAAAATTGAAAATAAGAAATTTACGATGTAGTTTCCTTAAAAACACAAAAGATGTAACTATGCATGATCATGAATTGATATTAACATCTTTATTATCATTTTTGTATTGTAAAACCACATAAAACATCATAGCATGAAATACTGACAACAGTTAATCACTGTCACTTCAATATAAAGCTACACCTTGTAAACAACAAGGTTTTGTTTTGTCCGGAACAGAATGTAATAACGAAAGAAGGTTGTTTTCTGTCTAGAAAAAAGTTGTTTTTTTGCCTTCATACTGCAAAATAATAAGTGGTTACCAATTGATATGTTCACAGTTCATATTGCAAAAGGAATTCCAGTCATCCAATATCATGAACATAAAAAAAAAGAAAGGGCAGCCCGGTGCATGTAGCTCCCGCTTGCGCAGGGTCCAGGGAAGGGTCCGACCCACTTGGGTCTTTTGTACGCAGCCTTTCCCCGCATTTCTGCAAGAGGCTGTTTCCAGGACTCGAACACGTGACCTCATGGTCACAAGGCAACAGCTTTACCGCTGCGCCAAGGCCCCCCTTCTCATCCAATATCATGAACATGTAACGAACACATGTTATCACTACAAATAACAATGTCAAAAGATATTGGAATTGACAGAGAGAATGGACATGGCCTGGTACCTAAAAGTACACATTCATTATAAACAGAAACATATTGCCTACAAATTTCAGGAGAGCATATCATTTCTATTTCATTTAAAATATAATCTTTTATGGGAAAACGGGAAACACCCCTACCCATGACAGTTTTCTGCTCACACGTAAGCACCAACAAACACATGGCTATAAATACCAACACATATGGAACAGAAGGGCACTGTTTGCATCAACATGTCTATAAATGCAAAACCGACAAACGCGTTACTAAATGCATGGTCTAGCAAGAAGCAGGATATAGCTTCCAATAAAAATAGCTTTAGTCAAAAGGAAGAAAGCTAACAATTAACAGAAACCGTTACCAAGTATTACGACAGCTTTTGGCGGCTTACTGGATTCAAGATTGAGCTTAAGCTACTACAAGACAGGCAGGCAGATATAGCAAGCAATCATGACATACATAACAGTAATCATGTCAAACTGTCCAGCACCCAAAACACATGACAGATTGCACGAACTAAAAAGGAAGCAGGGACTAGTAACTCCAAAAAAATAAAAAATGCACCGCTGTGTATTTACTTGCTTGGTCCATTTAAGGTTTTCATCATGTCGGACAAGAACAGGACAACCTAGATCTACCAGAAACCGTCACTAACATACCACACACGAGTGCTAACAATATGAAACCGACTGACTAATGACATGAAATCGAAGGAATCAAACACAATCCTTTTCCTGCCACCCATACGAAAACGCTAAGAAGAAGCCAAAGGACTAACGGCATGAAACCGAAGGAATCAAACGACACTCCTTTTCCCGCCACTCAAACGAAAACACGAGAATATGAAACCGAAGGAGTAAAGACATGAGACTGAAGGAATCAAACGTCAATCCTTTTTCCGCCACTCAAACGGAACCACTAAGAATATGAAATCAAAGTAATCAAACGGCAATCCTTTTCCCGCCAATCGAATGAAAACATTAAGAAGAAACAGAAGCACTAATGACATAAAACCGACGGAAACAAACGGAAATCCTTTTCCCGCCACTCAAACGAAAACACTAAAACAACAAGATCAAACAGCACAAATACAATCCAAGTCTAGCATGCGGCATCACGCACTGAGATAACCTCAGGCACCTCACCCACATCAAACACACCACCATACTCGATTTGGTCGAGCATGCATTCCAACAGGAAACCCTAAGACCAACAGATCCTAACCCCTATCCCTATCCCTCTTTGCAGAGTAAAAAAGTTTAAACCAGCGTCGTCAGTTCCCAAGCCACAATTCCTTCGCTACGAGCCTAGCCCTTTCACGACAACAGCGTCTCACGACACAATTCGATGGTTCAGAGCTGATTAGACAGCCTAGAGATAACACGAAGATGGAAAAAGCTGTCACCTTTCTTTGCAGGGTGGTGATGCGGGAGGTGTCGGACGGCGATCCCTCCGTCCGCCGGCGCGCCCCCGCCGGTGGCCACCCGCAAGTGCCCCTCCGCCAGCATCCTCGTTGGCGACATCGCCCCCTCATCCGCCGCCATCTCCTCTGCCTCCTCCGCTCGCCCTGCACGCAAACATGCAACCCGGCACACCCGGTGCCGGAATCAGATCACCACCGAATCGAGCGAAATCAAAGCCGAGTGGTGCGAGCCCGCGACGGTTCGCGAGGAGGGGACGGCGGTGGTACCTGTGGAGATCGGAGTCGGCCGGGTGGCGAAGGCGACAGGCGGGAGATCTCACAGGCGACGCCGGCGAGCGCGAGCGAGGGGGGGGTGCAGGGGGCGCAGGCGTTCCCTCGTTTTATTTATCTCGGCGGCCTGCTCTCCTCCCCCACGCTCTGACAGTTGATTATTTATCGTCGTTCCCTAATTACCATTACCAGTTTAATCCCCTGGGATTAAAATGGTAATAGTTCGCAAGGTTTTCTTTCCTTACTTTTCCCAAGCACCGCCGTGAAACTGGCAGCAGAGCCAGCGCCTCGTCCCCGCCTTCCAGAAAGAATTAACCGGAGACACCATCCTCGACCCCACCTGTCAGTGACTTAGACGCCGCGGTCGTGTGATCACGCCGGTCCCGCGTAGCACGCGAGGCGTCCGGGAAGCCGCCCTCCCTGTGGTCCGTGTGCATGCACCGGCCGGTCTGCTGCGTCTGCGTGCGTGGAACGGGCGGCGGCGAGACGGTGGGCGGCCTCCACCGGAAAACGGACGGCCTGAGGCGCGGCAACGGACGAGAGCGGAGCGGGGGGAACGCTCACGCGGCCACGCGTCACGGCGCGGTCCGCGTGGCGAGGAAGGGGACGGAACGGAAACGCCGCGGAGCGGCAGGTCGCGAAGCTTGGCGGAAAGGCGGCAGCGACCGTCGCGCCTTCGCCGGCGGCTTTGTCTCCGGCGCGGCACCCGCGCCGCGCGCACGGCGCCTCGTCCGGCCCGAGCTGACGTGGCCCGGCCGGGCGGCCGGCCCCTGCGTGCTGACACCTTTACACGCCGTACAGCTTATCTCGATCGGTCGGTCTCCATCCACGCATGTCGACAGAACTAGCACCAACAGAAAAAAAAAAGGGATTTGCTCGAGGCGTGTGGATGATGACAGGACGAGGCAAACTAATCAAGCACGCACACGAGTGGCATCATCATCGCATCTTGGCAGGACGTGTACCTTCCCAACAACTTCTTCGTCAGCTCTATTACTGATCTTTTTCCGATGGGAAAAAGGAAGATGATCTTTACTGAACTCTATGCCACGATCATCAGCTAGTATCCGTGAGACAAGTGTTTGGTCCATAGACAAGCTCTCGATTAGAATTATTTATCTATAGTTCGTGTGCCCTGACAAGAGAAGAAAAGAAAAAGACTGGTCCACGAGGTTCTGGAGGTAGAGGTTGAGGATGTATCCGCCGGTGGATCGAGAGGACGTCGAGGCGCTTCTCGCCGGTCTCGTACCGCCACTCGCGCAGCTGGTACCGGCGCGTCACCGCCGACGACACACCGTGTACGCCTGCCCCTCGATCGTCACGCTCTCGCTCGCAGTGGATGTTCTGCAAGCGCGCCGAGCCGCACGAGGCACGGTCACCGTCAGCGAAGACACGAGACGCATAAATAAGCATGCAGCTGTTGCGGACGCTATGCTAAACTTCCTGTTTTTCCTTTTTTGTTTTAGATTAGAAAATGCAAAGTTTTTTTTGTGACTGAAACCTTTCAAATGTCCCCAGAACAACAAAGGTTCAGAACTACTACCAATGTCGGTGTGCATGCATGCTGCGACCAAGACTCTGAAGAAACACGGCAGCCTGTAAGCACGAGGCTATGCAGTCTCTGCACGAGGCTATGAACTGGTCGTATGGCGCTAGAACGCGGTGGGATCGGCCGGCAGGCGTTTTGATTTGCACTGATGGGATGGTGCCAGTTGGTTGGGCTTTCGTCGGGCCTGCTCGGTTTTCCCGGTTCTCCACACATCACAGCAGGGGGGCAAAGGAGCGCGTGCATGGAAAGAAGCCGCGCCACGCGCGCACACGTCGTCGTCGTCAGAGTCTCGCCTCGCTCGGCCTGCTCTGCTCCGCTCCGCTCAGCCCTGAACTTTGGTATGCCGCGATGACATGCGTTTGTTTTGGGCCTACCTACTAGTATTTGTGACGGCGCAGTGCGGCCCTCAAAACTGACCCAAGCTCGACATAGGGGCGTGTATGACCGGGTGGAATGGCTCCGGCCATACCTCCCGCTCGGTTACGCTGAAACTGAGTTTTCACCCACGATGGGTTGAACTTGTGTAAAACGCACTGCAAACTGGGTTGCTCATCTAAAGGCCCAGCATGCGGCGCAATCACAGGGCCTGTTTCTTATGGTCGGAATACCCTCTAGACTTCTTGCTGCAAAGTTTGTCACATGATTGTAACCCCAATGATCAATGAAGAGAAGTGCTCTTGAGTCTTTTTTTTTGAAAAAAAAACTGACCCAAACAAGTTCGAGTTCGTTCTCCATCTCTCGTCACTCCTCGTGTTATCAGTGCACAGCTGATGATATTTTCTCCAATCTCCTGCAGCAAAAATTCAGATTGCGTTGTCTCGTGTTCATTGTATCGACTTCTTTATTTACACATATGGAACGAGAGATGCTGACTGCAAAGGTGCAAAATCCAAGGTGCCATGTTTGGTGCCAGCACAAAGGTTGGAGGTCCTCAACTGTTCGAATCGGT
Source organism: Neostapfia colusana (assembly GCA_030760725.1). Classification (NCBI taxonomy): domain Eukaryota; kingdom Viridiplantae; phylum Streptophyta; class Magnoliopsida; order Poales; family Poaceae; genus Neostapfia; species Neostapfia colusana. Next base: position 5,517,442 of record JASWHV010000017.1, on the reverse strand, counting down.
AAATCAAAAGGTTTCTTCAAAACAAAACAAAAAATCAGTAAATCAAAAGGTCACTACAGAACACTGTGCTCTCGACAGCATCTGTTCACCAGAGAATCTTCATCCATCATATGTAATCCCTGCAACCGCACCTCGACCAAATGTACTCATCGTTTTCTAACTCCCCGGCCGCCGCACCATACGTGGACATGCATCACATGGCGTGATATTCTGAAGTCTGAACCGAACACCTTGTCATCGCGCGCACGCACGCACGCACGGCCGGCCACATGGGATGGGGGGGGCGATCCGAGGACCTGCGCCAAGATCGTCGCCACGCAGTACGATGAGGGAATCCTGATCTACGCAAGCCGCATGTGGGTCTCGAGCCCGCGTGTCACCATCGATCGGGAGGGAGAGACGCGCCCTTAGCTAGCTCGAAGCAGAAGGATGGCGGATGCCTGCCGATCGAGAGGCACCACGACAGATCGAATAAGCGTCGTCGTCGTGTTGATCACGCCCTGCGCCGCTCGTTCTGCAATCTGAAGAGCCGGGATAGGAGGCGTCCTGCTAGATCGTCCTACGACCACATGCACGGGCGGCCGGTGACTTTCTCGGAAGCCAATCACTGTTAATTTAGGCGGATGGGGAGAGATGCATGTATGCATGGTGATGATACTATGATCAGGTGGGTTTTAAAACTTGCCTGGTAGAGGATCGATGTCGGCTAGCGGCTAGCTAGCTAGTTGCATGATTGGGGTACACAATGCCCTGGAAATAAATAAATAAACGAATGAATGAATAAATAAATAGGTCACGCCTGTCAAACTGTCGTGAAGTTGATTACTCCCTTTTATATTATCAAATTGATGTCGTAATGAAGGATTTTGTGTATTCATCAAATTGAAATGGAACTGAACCAGAGCCCCTTGTCATATGAAGAGTTTATAGTTGCCGTTGTGTGCTGTATGCATGGGGAGATATCTATTTCCTCAGGAGTGAAAACATTATGCGTTTATTTATGTCACGAATACACTGTATTGTTAATTAGACAGTATGTGATATTTTGGTACAATATAACAAAATCCTTTCTGGTGCATGAAAAATGCCTCCGATAAGCACGTCTACTTTTATTTCTTTAAAAATGCATGGAAACCTTTCTCTTCATGCATGTCCGATTTATCATAGCTAATTATTATCAATTAAAAAGAACCCAAGTTGACCTGCAAAGAGAAATTTGCTTTTATACTTTCAGTTGAACGCCAGCCTACACGTATGCTTGTCATACAGAGATGAAAGCAGCACAACTGTATGACGAAAGATATGCTAATCTATCTCAGCCGTTTTGGACAAATCCGAGGTCCAACATCTGGAACCCCACCTGCTGGCTAACCACCGCTACGTACAGCCCCTAAAAGCTGGTCTCAAACAATACAATACTCTTTCGTTGCTGTTAGGACAATAATTCTTGTTTTCAAAAATAGATTAAATTTATTGTATTAACGATGAGATAACAATTTAAGACCAGAGAGAAATACTTTGCACTATACTTCACCTTAAATAGTTAACCTCTGATCAACAATGCAAATACTGGTACCTACATACTCCCTCTGTTCTGAAATAAATGACGTTCAGAAAAAAATCAAGTTTAATTTAAACTAAATTAGCTGTACTAAACGTCATTTAATTAAGAACGGAGAGAGTACTAAATAATAATCCGCGCTTCCCGCTTGGTACCGCACACGTACAAAGCTCTCAACACAATCATCACGGTCACGGCATCATCTTTTCCATCTCTCTTCCCGTACGTGCGTGTCGTCAACGGCGAGCAGGCGCGAACACAGGGCGGGAAACCTGCGCGGGCGGCCATTACAATAATCCCGGTAGGTTTACGGCCTAACCCGACCGCGCGCCCTAATCATCGTGCTCCGTCCTGCGGCGCCCCCAACCCTGGAAAAAAGGAGCCGCGTGCGGATGCATTTCGCCAACTCCCATGTGGTGGTCGCATAGCGTAATCGAGGAGTACAGTCCATGACATTTCACACTTTACCTGACGGAGCCCGAATGCCGAACACATTCCACAGGTTCATTAGTTACAAGCCGGGGCAGCAAAATTACGCGATGTGTCAAAAACGTAGCCGCGTTCATCAGAAGAGTTTGGTCCAAAGCCTATCGACTGTTAGCCACGATGCTGCCATACGTAGCAGAACGGCAGCTGTATTTGTCTATTTGAGCTAGTCGGGGCATGGAGCACGAGTCGGTCCCAGATGTCAGCCTCGTCCCTTCAGGGGAGCCCCCAGGCTACAGTCCTTGCAAACGGGAGCAAAGTTGTTTCACCTTTGTGAGCTAGCCGTTTTGGACTTTGCGAAGATCGCCTGCGACAATGTCCCCTCCACTGCGCCTTTATTTTTTTGAACAAACGCACGCTTCTAAAGCTTGTCCTTTGCATGCTGCCATGGCTGACTTGCCGGCCCCTCTCTTCCAGTCCCCTGGCTATAAAAACACAGTAGCCTCGGTCTCCAAGGCCAGCCAGACCACCACCACCACCGGTTCAGCAACCAGCACCGCGCGCACGCGCTGGTGCCCCGCCATTGCTGCAAAGCCCGCGACGACAGGGAGCGAGATACCTGAGCAGCATTGTGAAGATGATCAAGCTTAGGTACTCCAAGAAGCTGTTCAGGAGGAGCTCCTCCAAGAGCAGCGACTGTGACGTCGGCGGCAGCCGCGGGGAGATCGAGTGGGAGGTGAGGCCCGGAGGGATGCTGGTGCAGAAGAGGGACGGGAGGGGCGACGTGGAGGTGATCACCGTGAGGGTGGCCACCGGATTCTCCTGGCGCCATGACGTCTCCATTGGGGCTACCTGCACTTTCGGTGAGTACACAAGTCTGGATCGGAGCTCACTATGATTTATTAGATTTGAGTTTCTCTGTTTTTTTATTTGTATCTTTAATTTGCGGTTTGCGTCTGATCTTTTGTCATGATGAGCCATGATTTCCTTTGGGGCTTCTACACTAGAAAGCCTTAAGCACGCCTTTTTGTGGTAAAAGGATGAATATTCCCTCGAGCACTTTTTGTGAGCACGGCAAATGGCTTTGAGTTAGGACTGTAAGTGGCGTGCACACTGGCGCTCCTTTACACGATTTAGTTTGAGTCTCTAATCGTCAGGCGTCGTGGCAGTTAGTCGCGTGCATCTGTTTAGAGCGAGCAAAGGCTGTGCACATCAGGATGGTTCGGCTAAAGTTTCATCAAAGTTGCAGAGGACTGATGCATCAGTAGATGTACTAGTTCAGTCTTTCGATTGTAGATGCAGTTCACTTGACAAGTCTGTCATCATATGCCTCCATTTTTCAGCTGCAGTTTGGCCCCCCAATGCCTCGACAAGAACTAAACATGCAAATGCATTTAGAGACACCTCCGAACCTGTTTACACGGAGGACAGTTCTCCCTACTGACCCTTTTAAGTTCTGAACTGCTTAGTCTTATCAGAGTGATATAAAAGACACAGGTCGTCTAGGTAGTCCACACCTAATCCGACAATAAAATGTCTGACAAAGAGCCACGGCCGTGTCACCTTCCCAGTCCCAACAACTACACAAGCATGGTACTAGTTGACTGGGCTGTTCATGAAATAAGTACTAGAAAACACAGACAATGACATGGGCATGCCTGCAAAATTATCAACGATGCGTCTGCCTAGCCACCGGCACAGCCAGCTCATGACGATTCAGACAAGGAAACTGAGTGGAACCTTCCAGCGTTTTGTCAGCTCTGAACCTTATTTTTTTTCTGGGAAATGTCTGAAATCTTTTTGTCACCTAAAACTAAACGAAACATGACATGATTCTGGATCAAGACCTTATAACGAGTGTTCGTACAAAATCATTGCAGGTGAGCTGAAGGTGGTGCTGTCGATGGTGACAGGGCTGGAGCCCCGGGAGCAGAGGCTGTTGTTCAGGGGCAAGGAGAGGGAGGATGCCGACCACCTCCATATGGTCGGGGTGAGGGACAAGGACAAGGTGCTCCTCCTCGAGGACCCTGCCCTCAAGGACATGAAGCTCCGGGCCGCCGCCACGCAGAGCCCGTACCAGCAGCCTTTCATCAAGGTGTAGTGTAGGCCGCCATGACGACCGGCCTGCCGTCGTCGCGCTAACCATCTTACTAGAGTAAGGATCAACTTGTTATTAGAATCGTACAAAACGAAGGATCAGCTACTTGATCCTGCATGGTGTGGTGGGGCCAGCTTCTCCTGACTGGCGTTTTATATATATGTGCTAAGTACCACCCTACATGGAAGGGCAAAGTGCCCATTCATGCATGTGTGAGAACTAGAGCACAGCCAGTAGTACCGTCCCTTAGTACTTCTTGTTAGTTGTGTGGCTGTGTCGTGTGCTGTAGGAAGAAGCACTTAATTACAGGTGCTGAGTGTATGTGCCTGTCATGCATTATGCATGCTAAATTAATTAACTTGACGGCGCCTGTGTTGTAATGTCGTCAGTGTTCTATCATGCTACTCGTGTGGGCCTTGTTCCAGGAATATATATATATACATATATTCGTGGAATCGGAAATGATCCCGTGCTTGAACTCAAGTGTGTGTGTGTGTGTATTTGTCTGCACTGAAAGAACTAGCAGGTAGAATGCAGAGCTATAGGTATACTTACCAGTGAGGAGCTTTGTTCTCCGAGCAAATAACGTACATCACGACAGGCCTACGTATACTTACCAGTGCCTGAAGCCCTGAACGGGCACCAAAAAAAGTGCCGCTTCAATTCCTTTTGCAGGAATGAGCATGAACATTCTTAGTGGTCTGAGACGATCAGTGTGATCTGGTTTAGCACTAGTAGCCTGTTCCCCCATGTTACAGACAGAGACAGCAGGAGCCCAGGTAATGCGCGTGTGAATCTCTCTCCGCGCTTCGTTCGTGCAGCCTCGCATCATGACTGCACATATAGGCAATCTCCCAAAGCCCTGCATGCGCGGACCTCAAGATATTTTTTTTTCGAGAAAATTCCTGGACACGTTTTTCAATAAGTGAAAGAAGAGTTTACATTAGATGATAGTAGCAAGAATATCATCTAAGCGGACCGAATTGCATACTCCTTCCGGTGCGTAAAAAATTGTCGTTCTACATAGAAGCCATGAGTGCACAAAAAATTGACGTTGAAGCAGAACCGAGGAGTTTGTCTCGTGAAAAAACGTAATAAACGCGTGGTATTGTGTGTGGCTATGAATTGAACTTGCATGAGAGGCTTGGGAACTAGTGAAATAGACCAGTCAAGCTATTAAAGGAACTACGATAGTAATGAAAAGAAAGTTTATTTAATACTTCCTTGGTATGCGAGAACATGTCCAAAACGACAATTTTTTGTGCACCGGAGGGAGTAGGGATTTATATTACGAAGTAAAAAACACTTGCTGCTCTTGTGGTACCGGACCTTGGGCCGGAAATTAATTTTATGTAACGGTGTTGTAAATTATTATACTGTGCAATATCTTTTAAATTACTGCAACGTGTCTTCTTCACGAATCTTAAAGCAGATGAGCAAACAAACAGACCAGTTTTTTTTTCTCTGTGCTCCTTCTCATTTGCTTGGCCCAGGGGTTGTAGGATTCGTGCGTTGTAAACCAATGCCGCCTAGTTCTCAAAGCATAGCCGACAAACCTCAGGTCTAGCAAGTAGCAAGCCCAGGCCATCTCTATCTTGTTCTTGTGGGCAGCAAATTTTAGGTCAGGAGACCTAAGCAGTGTCCACCGGCAACAGTTTCTGATCCAGGCGAAAGGAACACAACCCTTATCTTCAGCGCCCAGGGAGTAGATCGGTGTCGAGGTCAGAGCGAGCGGCCTTGGTGAGAACGAGGCGACCTCCTGGATTCATCAACCCTGATTTCCATGTTGACACAACCTATCCGCGACCTTGTCCACCACCGGTTGTACCTACGTTTTCTGGGGCCGGGAGACGGTAAGTGGGATGCCCAGGCCTTGCACTGGGAACGGGGAAATCGGACAAGGGAAAGACTGTTGCACGATCTCTAGACGCTCCTCCTCACAACGTATCGGCGTGATCGTGAACTTGTTCGTATTGGTTGCCAGGCCTGTTGCTTGTTCAATACGTTGTAGGATGAATTGGGTCAGCCGCATGCCTCTCTTCCGGGGACGCCCGGTACAAGATAGCGTACAAGGACGCCCGGTACCGGGTAGCGGCACTGCTCAACGGAGAGAAAAAAAAGGGAATAATAGACCTCGACCGTGGCAGACTCGACTAATCGGCTCTCCGTTGATAAGCATTCTTGTAGAAGAGAGGAGCGCCGGCGATCCAATCGCGCCGTTTGCAGGGGAACAACCCCATGTACTGCAGGAGCTCCAAGAGGAATGCCCATGACGCCGAATCAAAAGCTCTAGCAATGTCCACCTTTCCTTCTCGTGCGTGCAGGCGAAAATGGAGTGTCACCAGTACCAACCTGCCGCGATGTGCCCAACGTCTGGTGGAGAGAAGTTATCGCCAGGCAGACAGTATGATTAGAGTTTGGCTGCCTTTGTGTATATGTAAAAAGAGTGTGAAGCTGTGCGTGCTACTCTGCCAACCTTGTTGACGACTGAACAGTGTCGCGAAGTGACGACGGGCTCCCTCGTCAGAGCTGGCTGGCATAGTGTGAGGTGGCTGGTATCTTGCCCAAAATATTTCAAAAATTAGTACGACGGAATTAATTATCAATGAATATTAGAAATCACGACTTCGTTTGCAGGCGCAATAAGCTCTCGTAAACAAAAACCCAGCGTTGTGGGTAAGTTAGTAAAATGGAAAAGGGAGAGAGGCTGGTGGTGCATGCAGGGTCGACCCGAAGCCATCGCCCAACCGTCCTCCGCGCCTCGGGCAAGCCAGATGCATCCAGAGGGTGGTCACGAAAGACCACCCACCACGAACCATTGCTTGCTTTTTTGTTTAGATTTCTCATTGAACTTCTCGCAAAACTCGCCAGAATTTTCTGGGTAGTGAACGATCGCGTTCCGGTACTTCGTACGCGGCTTGTCCCACGTGTATCGATCGGACGCGGAGCACCAGGCTGCTCTCGCTGCCGCGTGGGGACAACAGTCAGGCTATACAGTATGGTGTAGAGTACATATTTAATGAAGTAAAAACCCATAAATTTAAAGAGCCCTAACACGGTCCACACTAGTGACCAGTAAATCCGACCTTTATAGGTATATTTATACCTCTTACATTGAACTCTATTTTTTTTTCAGTTTTATACTTCAGTTTTCTACACTCGCCGACCTATAATTCAACTTTTATATCAACTATCACATATTTTTATCATTTCATTAACATATTTTTTTCATATAAACTACAATAATAATGTAATTAATTCGTATTAATTACGTAAGATTTCAACATTTTTTTAACAAAGACAAATACTTCATGCAACCATATATCAAAAATTTCTCAATGCCAGTACGAATATTGTTTACGATGTTATGTTTGCTGCTGCTATAGCCACCAGATGGGTTGTCTTCTTGTTGAAAGGACGACTCCCTACGCTCACTTGTGTAGTTGTGTTTGCATCCGGACACAGCTCACCTCCAACCACAAATTAACAAAGAAAACATCCTCTTTGGGAGAAAAAGTTGCCAGTGCGTCTGTGGGTCGTCATCTAGGAGTGAATTAATTCGGCTCGGTCAATTCAGTTATGAAAAATTTCAGTTATGGAGAATTTATAACCAAATCTGATATAGAAAAATCATAACCACATAATTCAGTTATTCTTAATTCAGATCGGTTTTGCTATTAGCCATATTTTAATGTGCAATATAATTTATTAGAAAAAATGATAATAAAAATATAAAAACAGAAAAAAATATAAAAATGACATGGATGCATCGGTGATGGTAGAGATTATCAAGATTGAGTTGGATTACAAAAAGTTTCGATAAGCATAAAGATTAATATCATTAAACTTTGTGTTTTATAGGTTATAGGTAGTGTAGGTTAAAATTTCAGTTACTAGACGTGAAAACCAAATAAAATTTGGTTAACCCAAATACCTATAAAAATAAAAATCAAATTTAACCCAAAAATTTAGTTAACCGCAAATTCATCTCGGTTCGATATACGGTTTGATATTAGATTAACCGGGCCCACCCTTATCGTCACCTTGCCTTCCCCCTCCCCGTGCGAGGGGCTGATTTAGCTGTCGAGGTCGTCGGAGGAGAAGCTCCACATGGTGGCGCGCTACCGGAGTTGGGCGAAGTGTGTCTGTTGCGCTCAGAAATCTTGTGCGCAGGAGAGGAAAGGGTGCGTGGGACCCGATGAGGACGACGTCGTCGGCGGGGATTCAGCGGGTTCTAGGGACGGCGAAGGACGGAGGTCAACAACAGCTCTCGTTACGGGGTGGCTTTGGTCGACAGCGACTCAAACTGAGGGGAAGGGCGGCTTCCTGTGGTTCTCGTCAAGGGAGATCGAGGCGGTGGGCTCGACGGCCGGCAACGGAGATGAGCTCGGCTCACGAGGCGACGAAGTTTTTGGGCTGGTTTTAAAGGAGAGTTGCACGTAGCGCGTGCTTGGGGAGCTCGTAGACGATTAGGAATGCTCCGGGTTTTATAGCCGCGGAGGTGAGATGCTCGTCGACGCCGGCGTGCTATTCGTCGGGACGAGCAGAGGACAGAGGGGAAGGGTGCTCGAAGTGCCGAGGGGACGTTTCATGGCAACCATGTAGTGGGCGGCGGGAACGCACTGCAGCGAGCTTCGTCGTGGCGCTGGTTGAAGTGTTGTGCAAATCAGCAATGCCGGCGGCGACACAGTAGGTTCCATGTGTTGGCGGCCGTGAAAGGCTTCAGCGCACGCTTCTGCCTGGTACCTCGTCTATCAACTGCTGGTCAACCTGAGCCAACTGATCCTTGACAAAAGGACGGATACAGTGCACAAAAGAACGAAGGGCAGCAATAAGATACACTGCACGAAAATATGATGTACCACTGGATACCTTTACCATGGCTAGACACCCATGCAAAACTTGTGCATCCGTATATCACGATAAGAAAGGCATCCAAGTCCGACAGAAAAGGCAAGGTTTTCTTTGGTAAACGAAGTTCAATTATCAGAATTACCCCCTCCGTTTTCGTATATTTGATGTCGGTTAGTTCAAAATTGAACTAACCACCATCAAATATTTCAAAAAAGGGGGAGTACAAGGATAATGATTCATCATACAATTTACACTGCTACAAAAATAAACATGACAGTCTAATTCCAACACTGATTACAATCAATAGTCATTGGAACCCTCATCTCTTATGCGCTAACTGATGGAAACCGCCTTCACTAATGATGCAGCATCATAATGTGAAACCATAACAAAAAAAGTCTCCTTCCAAACTAGTTCACCCTTTTGATGAGCTCATTGATGTTTCTCTCGCAGTTACCAGCGTCACCATCCTCCACACAATGGTTCCTCTTCTTCTTCAGGCCTCCAAGTGGCCAGAGGCACACACTAACATAGCTGGCATCGAAGCAAGAGGCCATGAATCCATCAAGCCAAATATTTTACCATGTATGGACCCTCGAGCTCATAACCTAGCTTGCGGTAGTACTGCCGAGTTCCTACTCCAGAGATGACTGCCAATTTCTTCGAGCGATGCTCCATGCGTGCAATTCTTTCTGCTTCTTCCATCAATAGAGTACCGTAGCCCTGTGAATGCACAGATGTCAATCGATTTAGACACATCATATACTTCAACGAAAAGGGTCCTAAAAAATAACATTTAAACAAAAAAAGGATTTTACATCTACCGCTCTCATGAAAATCATGTTTCATTTGAGTTGGGTATAAGAGCCAACAAGATATATAGATCAAAATGCCTACCAAGCACCACAATTGCTCCTATAAAGAATAAAATGCACTGAAAAACACTAACTGCCAACCAAGGTGTCAGACAACATAAAAAGAAAATATCCTAAAAAACAACTGCGGAGGGAAGAAAACATCCTGCAACAAGTGCCAATATTCAATGATTTCCTGGTTTCCGAGTCTGTAACTTGGTTTTAACAAATTTCACTTAATGAATTATTTTATTTTGCCAACAAGTGCGCCTATGGACAACACTTGTCTTCAACACAGCATTATCATGCTATCATAATAATAAGTTAATCTAACAATATTAATTATATATGGCTATATTAACTCTAGTTGATTCAGAGCAGAAACTACAATTGACTAAAAATGCCAAGAGTCTATTTTTTCTCCAAATATGGTACTCTGTGTTAGTATCTGAAGTACTACTTTCATGGAGAGGATGGCACTAAGAGTTGGGAAATTTTTCTTGTTTTCATTCCACAAACAATGCCATGCCCAACCTAGGGGTTGGGGTTACATATTTATAGCTAAGGCAACCAAGCATCTAAGGCAACCAAGCATATACCTAGATGCTAGTCTAAGATGCTGTCCTACCAAAGTACTAAGATGCTGTCCTCTTGGTCTAAGATGCTGTCCTACCAAAGGACTAAGATGTTGTCCTTACCAAAGGACTAATATGCTGTCCTACTAAAGGACTAAGATGCTGTCCTCTTGGTCTAAGATGCTGTCCTACTAAAGGACTAGGATGCTGTCCTGCTAAGGACTGAAATGCTGTCCTAACTAGGGGTCACACAACAGACCAAGAGTACAAGACTTATTCCTTCATTCTCCCCCTAAGTCTTGTGCGTTGTCTTGTGGGAGAGTTGGACCATCCCGATCCTGGAGCAAAGCTCAAGGAACGTGATCCTCCCAAGGGGCTTGGTGAGCAGGTCTGCAAGCTGGTCCTTGGTGTTGATGTAGCACGCCTTGATGCTCCCTCCAAGCAGCCTCGGAGGAAGTGGTACCTCATCCGGATGTGCTTGCTCCGTTCATGAAAGACAGGGTTCTTTGCTAGAGCCAGAGCGGACTTGTTGTCCACCCTGAGTTCCACCGCTCCGGTGTCTTTACCGAGGAGATCACCAAGCAGTTGAACTAGCCAGAGCGACTGAGTTGAAGCAGTAGAGGCCGCTATGTACTCGGCCTCGCAGCTGGACAGGGCCACCACCTGCTGCTTGACTGACTGCCAGCTAACGAGGCACTTGCCGAGGAAGAAGAGAATCCCGCTCGTGCTCTTGCTAGTGTCGATGTCGCCGGCGTGGTCGCTGTCGCTGTACCTGACAAGGTGTGCCTCCCCAGGGCACCTCGAGTAGTAGAGGCCGTTGTCGAAAGTGCCCGCAACGTAGCGGATGATCCTCTTCACAGCCTGCTGGTGCTCCGTCGTCGGTCGCTGCATGAACCGACTGACGTAGCTGACAGAGAATGCTAAGTCCGGCCGTGTGTGGGCGAGGTAGCGAAGGCTCCCCACAAGACGTCGATACTGCGTGGCGTCCACCTCCCCCGTCGTGCTGTTGCGGCTCAGCTTCAGTCTCTCCTCCATGGGAGTGAGAGCTGGGTTGCAGTCTGCGAGCCCAGCCAGCTCAACAATACGCTTGGCGTAGGCAGTCTGTCAAAGCATGATCCCGGAGTGAGCCTGGTGCACCTCGATCCCCAGTTAGAAGGAGAGAGATCCCAGGTCACTCATCTGGAAGGTGACTTTCATCGCTTCCTTGAATGCTGCCACCTCCGCATCCTTGGTGCCGGAGATCACCAAGTCGTCGACGTAGACACCCACCGGTAGGGCATTTCCTCCATTGCCCCGCCGGTAGATGGCCGCCTCGTGCGGGCTTTGCTCGAAGCCCATCCCCTTGAGCGTGGAGTCCAACTTGGCATTCCACGCCCTTGGTGTCTGCCGCAGGCCATAGAGGGCCTTGCGTAGGCGCAACACCTTGCCCTCCTTGCTAGGAATCGTAAATCCCGGCGGCTGGTGCACATAGACCTCCTCCTTTAAATCATTGTTAAGAAACGCCGACTTGACATCCATGTGCTGAAACCGCCAGCCTCCCTGAGCAGCCAGCGCAAGGAGGAGTCGCACAGATTCCATCCGCGCCACGGGCGCGAAGGCATCGTCGAAGTCGATCCCCTCCTGTTGCACGAAACCGCGTGCCACCAAGCGAGCCTTGTGCTTGACGATGGCGCCGACTTCATCCCTCTTCAGCTTGAACACCCACTTAAGGGTGATCGCGCGGTGACCATGAGGGAGGTCAGCAAGCTCCCAGGTGCGGTTGCTCTCAACCGCGTCCATCTCCGACTGCATCGCAGCACGCCATGCCGCGTGTCTTTCAGCCTCCATGAAAGACTGAGGCTCGTCGTCGTCGCACGCAAGATGCAACTGCGCCTCCAGATCGCGAGGGACCAGTCCCGGCACCGACTGGTCACCGAGAAGATCCTCCATCGTACGATACCGCAACGGCTCGCCATCGTGGTACGCTCCTCGTCGTGGGAGAGCGGAGTAACGAACTACACCGGTTTGTGCTCGACACGAGCTGGTGTCGGAGTGGACGTATCCGGAGGGATGGCAATCGGTGCTGGAGTGCGTGGGGTCGCCGGCTGTGGTGGTGAAGAGGTCGTCGCAGCCGAGGTCGTGACTGGGGAGCGTGGCGCTGAAGTTGGTGGAGAAGAGCTGCCTACTCCCCCCGTTCCCTTGAAGTGGACGTACTCGACGATGAAGTTGCCGTGTGTCGGAGTCGAGCCGTCGTCTACTGCCTTGTCCCATGCCCATCCTCGCCCTTCATTGAACACTACATCAGGTGTCGTGCGCACGCGCTGTGTTCCTGGGTCGAGAATGCGGTAGGCCTTCGAGCCCTCTGCGTAGCCGATGAACACCACTGGAGTGCTCCTGTCAGCAAGCTTGCTGATGTGGCCAAGCTCCTTGGCGAATGCTAGGCAGCCGAAGACCCGTAGGTGAGAGACTGTCGGCTTGCGCCCATGCCAAGCCTCGTACTCCTGCCGTTGAGAGCCTTGGTGGGCGAGCGGTTGAGGATGTAGACCGCCGTCACCACCGCCTCTCCCCAGAAGATAGCCGGCATTCCCCTCTGCTTGAGGAGGGCCCGAGCCATCCCCACAACCGTCTAGTTGCGTCGCTCGACGACGCCGTTTTGCTGTGGGTTGTACGGCGCAGAGTAGTGGCGCTGAACACCCTCATCCGCGCAGTGCGACGCGAATTCAGCCGCCGTGAATTCGCCGCCGTTGTCGGTGCGCAGCACGCGCAGCTTGCGGCCGCACTCCGCCTCCGCAATGGTCTGCGCGCGCCTGATGGCGTTCGCAGCCTCTCCCTTGCTGCCGAGGACCATCACCCACATGTAGCGGGAGAGGTCATCGACAAGTAGCAGGAAGTAACGTCGTCCTCCCGGTGTAGCCGGTGTCACCGGGCCACACAAGTCCCCGTGCACGAGATCAAGCCGCTCCTTGGCTCGGAAGCTCGAATGCTGGGGAAAGGGGAGCCGCCTCTGCTTTGTCACTACGCAGACATCGCAGAACTGCTCCACATGGTCAAGGCACGACAGGCCCCGTACCATCTCCATGGCACTGAGCCGCTTCAGGGCCTTGAAGTGAAGGCGCCCAAAGCGCTCATGTCACTGCCATGCCTCGTCATCCCGGCGACCAGCAAGGCAGAGAGGTTGTGCTACCTGCACGTTAAGGACGTAGAGTCGATTGGTGCCTCTGGATACCTTGGCAAGAAGGCGACGATGGCGATCCCAAATCCTCATGACTCCGTCCTTGATCTCCACGCGCGAACCGTTCTCATCCAGCTGGCCCAGGCTGATGATAGAGTTCCTCAACACGGGGATGTAGTAGACTCCGACGAGCAGCCTGTGCTCACCAGACTCGGGGGTGAGGATGACGGAGCCGATGCCCTTGATCTCCACACCAAAGGCGTCCCTAAACTTGACGGAGCCTCGAACATTGGGGTCGAACTCAGTGAAGAACTCCCGTCGACCAGTCATGTGATGGGTGGCGCCGGTGTCGAGGCACCACCCGTCAGTCTTGTCGTTGCTGGAGCCGTCACCGAGAAAGGTGTGTGCTTTCGGCTCATCGATGTGGAGGAGAGCCGCTGCGGCTGCCAGGAGCAGAGCCGACTCCTCCTCCTCCACCTGTGCGACGTGGGCCTGGTCACGTCGTTGCTGCCGACACTCCTTGGCCCAATGACCAAGCTTGCCACAGTTGTGGCAGGTGTAGTCTCGTGCTGGCTTCCGGTTGCCGGCGGCGCCGCTTTGGGTGCCTCTGTGGGTGCCCCCCTCGACACGTCTTTGCGCCCCAGCTTGGACACCTCCGCGCCCCTTGCTTGGCTTGCCGCGCTTGCGGCCGCCTTTCGAGGAGAAGGGCTCCCCCTTCTTCCCGTCACGTTGGCAGGCCTCCCACTGCTCCCGAGTGAGATGTAGCTTCCCGCCGATGGTGATAGGCCCCGAGAGAGGCTGAGATTCGTCGCTGTCGATGACCTTGAGGCGCCCTATCGCCTCTTCGATCGACATCGTGGAGAGGCCAGCAGAGACTCGATCGATCGAGCGATCTGCTTGTACTTCTCGGGGATGCAACGAAATAGCTTCTCGACGGCTTTCTCCTCGTTATAGGTGTTGTCGCCGAACTGCACCATCTTCTGCAGTAGTGTATTGAGACGGAGAGCAAAGTCATCAACATCCTCACCTGGTTTGAAGGCAGGTTCTTCCTGCTGGAATAAGTCTTGTAGTCCTTTGGTCTTTGGTCCCCTAGTCCCTTGTACCCTAGTCCTTTAGTTTGTTGCACTTTAGTCCTTGGTCTTTGTTGTACTCTAGTCCTTTGGTCTTTGTGGCCCCAATTAGGACAGCATCTAAGGACACTAGGACAGCATCTTAGTGTCAGCCATGGACAGCATATTAGGACAGCATCTAAGCATCTTAGACTAGCATCTTTGTGGCATATGCTTGGCTGCCATGGCAGCTATAAATATGTAGCCTCAACCCCTTGGGTTGGCATGGCATTGTGTGAGAAATAGACAAGAAAATTGCCCCAACTCCTAGTGTCATCCTCTCTTTCAATGAGAGTAAGAATTCAGCTACTAACATTTGGTATCAGAGCCGTTCTATCCTGTAGCTTAAATATCTCCTGCTCATCCCCTTCCCGCACCTCTCTCCGTCCGCAACCGGCAGCAGGAACACCTGCTGTTCCAGCTCATTCCTCTCCTGCACAGACGAGCAACAGCTTGTCTTCCACATACAGCAGCCCTTCCCCACTAGTGCGCCATGTCCGACGGACAGTCTCAGCGCTCGGTCGCCTCGAGCGCGCGGCAGACGGAGGTCGCCGCGGCAGAGGAGCGCGAGCGAGCAGCGGCAGAGACTGCGGCGACGGCGGCAATGGCGGCAAGGTTGGCGGCGGCGGAACTGGCAGCAGCAAGGGCGAAAGTGGAAGCAGCGGCGGCGGCAGCTGTAGCGCGTGCGGCGGCAGCGGAGCTGGAGGCTCTGCGCGACAGTAGCTCCAGCGGCTCTGTCGACGGCGGCGTCGACGATGAGCTCAGGCCGGTGAGGGAGGCGGCGCGAGCACGAGAGGTGCAGCTAGCAGCCGCGCGCCCCCATGGGCGCGACAACCGCAGCCCAGACGGGCGCGGACGCGCCGGTGGCGCTCCCGGCGGCGGCGGCTGGGTCGACGGAGAACGCGTCCATTACAGGCGGCGCGGTTCTCCCTCTCCCGACAGGTACCATGGACACCACGGGGTCCAGGCCATTGTCAGGGACGTCGGTCCCGGCGGTGGGTGGCCTACCCTCACCAAGACCAACTACGTCGAGTGGGCCGCGGTGATGAGGGTACGACTCCAGGTGCGACACATGTGGGAAGCAGTTCAGTACGGCGACGTCGACTACTACGAGGATCGACGGGCGTTGGATGCCCTCATTGCTGCTGTCCCGCCCGAGATGCAGTTCTCGCTTTCCAAGAAGCGGACTGCTAAGGAGGCATGGGATGCTATCGCTGCGGCACGCATCGGCAGCGACCGCGCCCGCAAGTCCACACTGCAGGCGCTTCGCAAGGAGTGGGAGAACCTGGCCTTTAAGCCAGGTGAGGACGTTGATGACTTTGCTCTCCGTCTCAACACTTTGTTGCAGAAGTTGGTGCAGTTCGGCGACGACACCTACAACGAAGAGAGAGCTGTCGAGAAGCTCCTTCGGTGCATCCCCGAGAAGTACAAGCAGATCGCTCGCTCGATCGAGTCTCTGCTGGACCTCTTCACGATGTCGATCGAAGAGGCGATAGGTCGCCTCAAGGTCGTCGACAACGACGAACCACAACCTCTCTCGGGGCCTATCACCATTGGCGGGAAGCTTCATCTCACTCGCGAGCAGTGGGAGGCTGGCCAGGGTGACCGGACGAAGGGGGAGTCCTCTTCCTCGACAGGCGGCCGCAAGCGCGGCAAGTCGCGCAAGGGGCGCGGAGGTACCCAGGCCGGGGCACGCGGACGTACCGAGGGTGGCGCCCGCGGAGGCGCCCAGGGCGGCACCGTCGGCAACCACAAGCCGACACGAGACGACACCTGCCACAACTGTGGCAAGCTTGGTCATTGGGCCAGGGAGTGTCGACAGCCACGACGTGGCCAGGCCCACGTGGCACAAGTGGAGAAGGAGGCCCACGTGGCACAGGTAGAGGAGGAGGCAGCTTTGCTTCTGGCAAACGGAAGCATCAAGCCACCTCTAGTGGCATCGACCGCAGCGGCTCTCCTTCATCTTGATGAGCCAAAAGCACACGCTTTCCTCGGCGACGGCTCCAGCAACGACAAGACTGACGGGTGGTGCCTCGACACCGGCGCCACCCATCACATGACCGGTCGACGGGAGTTCTTCGTTGAGCTTGACTCCAATGTCCGAGGCTCTGTCAAGTTTGGTGACGCCTCCGGCGTGGAGATCAAGGGTGTCGGCTCCGTCATCCTCACCGCCGAGTCTGGTGAGCACAGGCTGCTCGTCGGAGTCTACTACATCCCCGCGTTGAGAAACTCCATCATCAGCCTGGGACAGCTGGATGCGAACGGTTCGCGCGTGGAGATTAAGGACGGAGTCATGAGGATTTGGGATCGCCATCGTCGCCTTCTTGCCAAGGTAACTAGAGGCACCAATCGACTCTATGTCCTTCACGTGCAGGTAGCACAATCTGTCTGCCTTGCCACTCGTCGGGACGACGAGGCATGGCAGTGGCACGAGCGCTTTGGGCATCTTCACTTCGAGGCCATAAAGCAGCTCAGTGCCAAGGAGATGGTGCGAGGCATGCCTTGCCTTGACCACGTGGAGCAGCTCTGCGACGTCTGCGTATTGACGAAGCAGAGGCGGCTTCCTTTTCCCCAGCAGTCGAGCTTTCGAGCTAAGGAACGGCTCGAGCTCGTTCACGGGGACTTGTGTGGCCCGGTGACACCAGCTACACCAGGAGGACGACGCTACTTCCTGCTGCTCGTCGACGATCTCTCCCGCTACATGTGGGTCGTGGTCCTTGGCAGCAAGGGAGAGGCTGCGAACGCTATCAGGCGCGCGCAGGCCATTGCGGAGGCGGAGTGTGGCCGCAAGCTGCGTGTGCTACGCATCGACAACGGCGGCGAATTCACGGCGGCTGAATTCGCGTCGTATTGCGCGGATGAGGGTGTTCAGCGCCACTACTCCGCGCCCTACAGCCCGCAGCAGAACGGCGTCGTCGAGCGGCGCAACCAGACGGTTGTGGGGATGGCTCGGGCCCTCCTCAAGCAGAGGGGAATGCCGGCTATCTTCTGGGGAGAGGCGGTGGTGACGGCTGTCTACATCCTCAACCGCTCGCCCACCAAGGCTCTCAACGGCAGGACGCCGTACGAGGCTTGGTATGGGCGCAAGCCGGCGGTCTCTCATCTACGGGTCTTCGGCTGCCTCGCGTTCGCCAAGGAGCTTGGCCACATCAGCAAGCTCGACGACAGGAGTACTCCGGGGGTGTTCATCGGCTACGCGGAGGGCTCGAAGGCCTACCGCATTCTCGACCCAGAGACACAGCGTGTGCGCACGACGCGCGACGTTGTGTTCAACGAAGGGCGAGGATGGGCATGGGACAAGGTGGTGGACGACGGTTCGACCTCGACGCCCGACGACTTCACCGTCGACTACGTCTACTTCAAGGGAGTTGGGGGAGTAGGCAACTCTTCTCCACCGAGCGTGTCTACCCCAGCCCCCGACCGTCCACCTCCACCTCAGTCGGCGACCCCACGCACTCCAGCACCGACGGCCACTCCTCCGGGCACGCCCACTCCGTCCCCAGCTCGTGTCGAGCACGACCTAGTGGAGTTTGTTACTCCGCTCTCCCACGACGAGGAGCGCCTCGACGGGTGCTACGACGGCGAGCAGTTACGGTATCGCAAGATGGAGAACATTCTCGGCAACCAGCCGGTGCCGGGACTGGCCCCTCACGATCTGGATGATCAAGATCTGGAGGCGCAGTTGCACCTTGCGTGCGATGACGGCGAGCCTCGGTCTTTTGCGGAGGCCGAGAAACACGCGGCATGGCGTGCTGCGATGCAGTCGGAGATGGACGCGGTTGAGACGAACCGCACTTGGGAGCTTGCTGATCTCCCTCGTGGTCACCGTGCGATCACCCTTAAGTGGGTGTTCAAGTTGAAGAGGGATGAAGCCGGCGCCATCGTCAAGCACAAGGCTCGCTTGGTAGCACGCGGCTTCGTGCAGCAGGAGGGGATCGACTTCGACGATGCTTTTGCCCCCGTGGCACGGATGGAATCCGTGCGACTCCTTCTTGCACTTGCTGCCCAAGAAGGCTGGCGTGTCCAGCACATGGACGTCAAGTCGGCGTTCCTCAACGGCGACTTGAAGGAGGAGGTCTACGTACACCAGCCGCCGGGGTTTGTGGTCCCTGGCAAGGAGGGCAAGGTGTTGCGCCTGCGCAAGGCCCTTTATGGCTTGCGTCAGGCACCAAGGGCGTGGAATGCCAAGTTGGATTCCACGCTCAAGAGGATGGGCTTCGGGCAATGCCCGCACGCGGCAGCCATCTACCGGCGAGGCAATGGAGGAAACACCCTACTGGTGGGTGTCTACGTCGACGACTTGGTGATCACCGGCACCAAGGATGCGGAGGTGGCAGCGTTCAAGGAAGAGATGAAAGCCACCTTCCAGATGAGTGACCTGGGATCTCTCTCCTTCTACCTTGGGATTGAGGTGCACCATGCCGACTCCGGGATCACACTTCGACAAACCGCCTACGCCAAGCGCATTGTTGAGCTAGCTGGGCTCACAAACTGCAACCCAGCTCTCACTCCGATGGAGGAGAGGCTGAAGCTGAGCCGCGACAGCACGGCGGAGGAGGTGGACGCTACGCAGTACCGGCGTCTTGTGGGGAGCCTTCGCTACCTCACCCACACACGGCCGGACTTGGCATTCTCCGTCAGCTACGTTAGTCGGTTCCTGCAACGACCGACGACGGATCACCAGCAGGCTGTGAAGAGGATCATCCGCTATGTTGCGGGGACTCTCGATCACGGCCTCCACTACCCGAGGTGTCCTGGGGAGGCACACCTTGTCGGGTACAGCGATAGCGACCACGCCGGCGACATCGACACCAGCAAGAGCACCAGCGGGATCCTCTTCTTCTTCGGCAAGTGCCTCGTTAGCTGGCAGTCGGTCAAGCAACAGGTGGTGGCCCTGTCCAGCTGCGAGGCCGAGTACATAGCGGCCTCCACCGCTTCGACTCAGGCGCTCTGGCTTAGTCGACTGCTTGGTGATCTCCTCAGCAGAGACACTGGAGTGGTCGAACTCAGGGTGGACAACGTGTCCGCTCTGGCCCTGACAAAGAATCCCGTTTTCCATGAACGGAGCAAGCACATCCGGGTGAGGTACCACTTCATCCGACAATGCTTGGAGGAAGGGAGCATCAAGGCGAACTACATCAACACCAATGACCAGCTTGCGGACCTGCTCACGAAGCCCCTTGGGAGGCTCAAGTTCATTGAACTTCGCACCAAGATCGGGATGGTCCAACCCTCTCAGAAGACGACGTACAAGACTTAGGGGGAGAATGCTGGAATAAGTCTTGTAGTCCTTTGGTCTTTGGTCCCCTAGTCCCTTGTACCCTAGTCCTTTAGTTTGTTGCACTTTAGTCCTTGGTCTTTGTTGTACTCTAGTCCTTTGGTCTTTGTGGCCCCAATTAGGACAGCATCTAAGGACACTAGGACAGCATCTTAGTGTCAGCCATGGACAGCATATTAGGACAGCATCTAAGCATCTTAGACTAGCATCTTTGTGGCATATGCTTGGCTGCCATGGCAGCTATAAATATGTAGCCTCAACCCCTTGGGTTGGCATGGCATTGTGTGAGAAATAGACAAGAAAATTGCCCCAACTCCTAGTGTCATCCTCTCTTTCAATGAGAGTAAGAATTCAGCTACTAACACTTCCACTCCTTGCGGAGTGACTGCAGTGTGGTCTTGCGGACGTGGTCGCTGCCGATGTGTGCCGCAGCGATGGCATCCCAGGCTTCCTTGGCAGTCCGCTTATTGGAAAGCCAGAACTGCATCTCGGGCGGTACTGCAACAATGAGAGCATCCAGCGACCGTCGATCCTCGTAGTAGTCGACGTCGCCGTACCAGACTGCCTTCCCACATGTGCCGCACTTGGAGTCGTATCCTCATCAGCGCGGCCCACTCGACGTAGTTTGTCTTGGTGAGGGTAGGCCACCCACCGCCGAGACCAACGTCCCTGACAACGGCTGGATCCTGTGGTGACCATAGTACCTGTTCGGGGAGGTAGAGTCGCACCGCCTGTAAATGCCTCGATCTTCATCGACCCAACCACCCCTGCCGGGAGCGTCGCCAGCGCGTCCGCCCCCGTCTGGGCTGCAGCCGCCGCGCTCATGGAGGTGTGCGTCTGCCCACTGTGGCGTCTGTGGTCGTGCTACCTTCCTTGCCAGCCTGAGGTCTTCGTTGGTGCCGCCGTCGGTAGAATCAGAGCCTCTGTCGCTACCGCTACGCAGAGCCTCAAGCTCTGTTGCAGCCGCACGCGCTGCATCCGCAGCCGCTGCTGCTTCTACTTTCGCCTTCGCCGCTGCCAGTTCCGCCGTCGCCAGCCTCGCCACCCTCGCCGCCCTCGCTGCAGCCTCTGCCGCTGCTCGCTCGCGTTCTTCTGCCGCGGCGACCTCAGCCTCCTGCCGATGCCGCGCGCTCGAAGCGACCGAGTGCTGAGACTGTCCTTCGGACATGGCGCGCTAGTGGGGGAGTGTTGTGTGGGAAAGAGGCTGTCTCAGACAAGTTGTAGCTTGTCTGTGCAGACGAGGAGGAATGAGTTGAAACAACCGGTGTTATTGCCGTTGGCTGAAGACGAAGAGAGGCGTGGGAAGGAGATGAGCAGGAAATGTCTAGGCTACAGGATAGAACGGCTCTGATACCACTTGTTAGTATCTGAAGTACTACTCTCATGGAGAGGATGACACTAAGAGTTGGGAATTTTTTCTTGTTTTCATTCCACACACAATGCCATGCCTAACCTAGGGGTTGGGGTTACATATTTATAGCTAAGGCAGCCAAGCATATACCTAGATGCTAGTCTAAGATGCTGTCCTACCAAAGGACTAAGATGTTGTCCTCTTGGTCTAAGATGTTGTCCTACCAAAGGACTAAGATGCTGTCCTTACCAAAGGACTAATATGCTGTCCTACTAAAGGATTAAGATGTTGTCCTCTTGGTCTAAGATGCTATCCTACCAAATGACTAAGATGCCGTCCTGTTAAGGAATGAAATGTGTCCTAACTAGGGGCCACACAGACCAAGAGTACAAGACTTATTCCTTCACTCTGAGGCAGGATTTAAATATCAGAAGTGTTGAGACTACGTCTACATGTAAATAGTAGATTCACCTGATGTTGCAGTTTTTCTGTATCACGGCCATGCACGGGGACCGCAGTGCCATAAACATGAAGCTCACGAACAATTGAACACCTGCCTATGAGTTCAGGGCATGTAACATTGCAGCCACACTTTCGCAAGCGCAACAAGCCAATAAGGATATCCTGTAGATTTCATTGAACATAAATTGTAAGTCATATTGCATAGCATCAAGAGACTAAAACAAGGCCGCTCTGTCAAACAATAGCAATACAAGGAGACATAAATAACACAGGAAGAAATTGATTCCAAACCACAACAGCATCAACCATGTCTAATAACATTAGAAATACACCTATCCAGGCATGCAACATAAAGCAAGCTCAAAATGTTGTCATCAAACAAATTGGATGGTAGGATATAAAAATACCTGTCGTGTATCCTCATATGAGAGGAATGTCTCCCAACCCTCATTTGCTGCATAGTCACGCCTGACGAGTTCTACTTCGTCCAGCCTGATTTTGTGATGGATATCCTACATACAGATGCACAACCGAGAACATCCTTAGTTAATTTATGAGACCATGGGAGTGATTGTACTGCATTGCGTATTTACCTGAATCCCTGCCTCACGAGTTCTGACATCTCGGCATTTTAAGCCCAAATCTTCCATTCTAGCCAAAGCAAGTTCACGCAGGTTACCTTTCTCGACACCAGAAGTAACAAGAGGCATAGGAATATCCCTCTGTACCCGATAAACTCTTGTCCATGGTGGTACCATAGACAAAATCCTTGCTACAATATCTACCAGCAGCTCAGGTGGATAATTTCGATACCTGTATAAAACATTGTCACCAGTAATGTTAGTGGCTGTTTGCTAAGGCCCTGACATCAGTATAAAAGCTCCAGCTCTAAAGTCTAAAAATACCAACAAGGTCAAAAATAAGATTTAGCAAGATCTGTAGTGGAGTACTATATGATTGGACCACCTGCCAGTTTTCCAGAGCTCATATAGACCAGTTCCACGAATCACAAGAGTTGGATAAATCTTTAGACCATCAGCTCGGAATGCCGGACTTTCAAAAAATTCTCTGAAACTTTCCATGTCTCTTTCAATTCCAACATTAGGTAAATCTGGCATCATGTGGGCCACCACCTGTTGAGAGGAAATCATGACAAATACAAGGAAACAGAAAAAAGCTTGGAAAACAAAAAATTGTGATCCAGCAAGTAATCACCTTAAACCCAGCATCTTTTGCCAGGCAAAAGCAATCAGCAACAGCAGCTACTGTGTGACCTCTGTTTGTGTCACGAGCAACATCCTCATATGTACTCTGAACACCAATTTCTAAACGCGTGCAACCATAAGATAACATCTGGCGCAAGTGAGGTCCCAAGCAATAATCAGGTCTCCTGTAATTTTTGCAAGAAAAATAGAAATCATTTATAATAGAAATCAATTGATGTTAAATGGAAAAAATTACTACTTTCAAAGGAAGCTAAGAAGTGTTTAAAGACTGCAACTATACATACGTCTCAATCGTCATACCAATACATTTGACAGCACTGTGTTCTGAATAACAAACTGCCTCCTCAACATTAGCAGAAGTGTGACCCGATAAAGCATCATGAAGATTTCTGATGAAATAATCACGGTAATCAGCTGGTAATGACATAAAGGTCCCACCCATCAAGATGAACTCGACCTGCAGAGGATACTCAAGTTATCTTATGGTTGTAAGCTAACAAATCATGTAACATACATAATATTATTCACAAAACAAACACATCAAACATAGCTAATAAAAAACTGAACAGTAGAGGAAAGGGTGATCTCTTGGGTCAACAAACCTTATCCACACTATGGCCTAGTCTCTTAAGCTGATCTATCCTGCTTCTTGCTTGCACATACGGATTGTACCTACAGTCAGAAATGATGTTCAGAAAAAAAACATATAACAAAAGATAACAAATGAACATTTCATCACTAAAATGAATCCGTGGCTATAATATTACCTTGTCCAAAGATCCTTAATGGCATTGGTACTCAACAAAAATATAAACTTTGCCAACACTAACTGATGGATTAAGTATATTTTGTGATCTGAAAATGTAAAACTCCAGTATGGGATGTAGCAGACCAATAAAATCACAACAACTTTCAGTACATATTACCAGTATAAAATTAGCAAATTCACCACGATTTTTATCAAATCAGGGACATTTCGAAGCATGTTTACTCCCCACGCTAACGATGGCTACCAACTAGCTGCATAACTATCAATGCTTTTACTCAGTTGCGAGATCCGTGATACAAACCAAGAGTTACTCCATTACACAAGGGACTGAAGGGAAACACACCAATGCAACTTTACCCTTTAATAGCCTCAAATGCCACATAAAAATTTTCAATTGAAACGCAGGATTGTGAAAAAAAGAGACCATTTTAGTGATAAAATTATGGTTCGTTTAGACATGCAGTTTAACGCAGTTCAAGCAACCTGATAGGACACATCTTTTGTTTGCTTGCCACAGTACGACCCCCCTAATTCATGCAATCGAAGAAGGTGTGTAGCATACAGTAATTGCAGAGCATCAGCAGGTAGTGAGGTAAATCACCTTGCACGAATGGCGCGCATGCTAGTGGGCTCGTATCCAGTGTAGGACTGCGTGCTGTACTCGAAGTCGGAGTCAGGGCCGCCCGGGCAATAGACGCAGATGTTCCCAGTGGTGGCGATGTGGGGGCACCGGTGCGGCTTCGACATGACGGCGACCACCGCGATGCCCGACGCCGTGCGCACGGGCTTGGCGCGCAGCCGCGGCAGCAGCGCGGCGCGGTCGGCCTCAGGCACGGCGGCGATCATCTCCACCAGCTTGGGCGCTCGCGCGAGTCCGTACCGCCGGCACGCAGAGGACTTCAGCGCGTTGAGATCCACGTCCTCCCCGCGCCGCGAGAGCTCCCCCATCGCCGAGACGATCTCTGCGATGGCCCGCACACGCGCTTCCTCCTCCGAGAGCCCCGCGCGGAGGACCACGCCCCCGCGCCCCGGCGTCGGCTTCCGGCGGCGCGGCTGCTGCTCGGCCGCCACGGGCGCGGCGGCAGCGGCGGTTGCCATCGTGACAAGGATTTCGGCGCCGGGGAGGTTTTGGGTTGGGTTCGGGTCGGAGCTCGGGACGGACGCGAGCTGGGCGGCTGGGCCCGGTCGGTGTTTCGCTTTGCTCTTTACTCTAGAGATTTCCGTCCCTTGCAGCCGACCGATCGTGAACATACGGTCCGGATAGATACACGTCTCATTAAGGAACTTTGTAGGACCAGCTGGGAATGGGAAGTCGGGACATATCTTTTTTTTTTCCTTCTCGCCGTGCTGCAATTTTGTAGAAGCCTCCTCTGCTCTGCTCCTCTCTCCCAACCTTCTTGCGGCGGAAGCAAAGCGCGGCGGCGACATGGACGGCGGTGGAGAGGAAGGGCAGCAGCAGCCGCACCTAGTGCTGGCGCACAAGCTGTTCCTGCTCTCGCATCCCGACGTTGACGATCTCGCCAAGGTCGGCCTCCACGCCGACGTTCTCGCCGCCGTCAAATCTGATGGTAATAGAAGCTCCTCCCCTCTCTTCGGGCCTGCTTCTAGCTGTGGGTAGGGTCTGGGATTTGGATTTGATCTAGCTGGTGCGGTTGGTGCAGACATGGCGTCCCTGTACGAGTCCCTTGCGACGGACGGCGTGCTAGAGATGGACGCGGCGCTGCTCGCCGAGATGCGCGCCAGGATTAAAGAGGAGATCCGTAAGCTCGACGAGAAGTAAGTGGATCTCGCCGCTTGTAACCTTTTCCCGCTCGATTTCTACGTCGGGTGTCGGGTCCTAGGGTTTCATTCCATGATGTTGATGCATCTAGTGCTGGATTCATCATTTGACCACTCTGGATAGGTTCACTGATAATATAGCCCTAATACACGCTGGATATGTGGGTTATGCATCGCAAACACAGTTTGTGTAGTTAGTAGGTGAGAGTGAGACTGATTTGCATCCGTTGTTCCAGTCAGTAATCGACATCAATTCTGACTTTCACGACCTTATGAGCTAATTGAATTGACCAATTGATGATTTTGGCCTGCATTATGGGCTCAGTGAATTGTCTAGGTCATTATTCATCTAAACTGTACAGATCAGATGGTGAGTAGTGAATTATGGTAGATGAAGACTAATGTTTATGCATCCAACCAACTTTATATCACATTTTACAGGGAATTATATATGATGGTAGAAAGATAAGCATTATGTGTACAACCAAATCAATGATCTAGTCAAGGGAAGTCTGTTCTTTAACTAGTTTCTGGCTATTATGTTTCCCCACAGTTATGTCCAAGTAGAATTCTGTAGCCATCTCACCTTAATTCTGAAGTAGACTATCCTTTTTATCTTATGGCATATCCAAGACTCTTGAGTTGCCATTATGCTTGAGTGTCTATGTCCAGTACTGACTTCTTCTGGTTAATATAACTTCTTATGCTTGAAGGATTGCTGATGCTGAGGAGAACTTAGGTGAGAGTGAAGTGCGTGAAGCCCATCTCGCCAAATCCTTGTATTTCATAAGGGTTGGGGAGAAGGTATGCATCTAATGTCTTTGAAAGAACTTTTAGGAGTGTCAATCTGTGTTTCAAACATGCTTATCTTGTGTGGGTAATCTGTATTGCAGGAAAAAGCACTGGAGCAGCTTAAAGTAACTGAAGGGAAAACTGTAGCTGTTGGCCAAAAAATGGACCTTGTTTTCTACACACTACAAATAGGACTTTTCTATATGGACTTTGATCTAATCTCAAAATCCATTGATAAGGCCAAAAAGTAAGCCAGGTGTTTTCTTAGCTATGCTACTTTACTTTCTGCTGTATTTGCATTGTGAAGTCTGATACAAAGCAACATTATTTTGCCTGGTTGAAGTTTGTTTGAAGAGGGAGGTGATTGGGAGAGGAAGAATAGATTGAAAGTGTATGAAGGCTTGTACTGCATGGCAACTAGAAATTTCAAGAAAGCTGCCAGCTTATTCTTGGATTCAATTTCAACTTTCACGACATATGAGCTGTTCCCCTATGATACATTTATCTTCTACACGGTCCTCACAAGTGTTATTACACTGGATCGTGTATCTCTAAAGCAAAAGGTATTCAGCTTGGCTTCTTAAAGAAAGACTTTTATCATCTTGGATGCATGACTAACAATGATCTTGACAGGTTGTAGATGCGCCTGAGATCCTTGCTGTTATTGGCAAAGTACCTCACCTCACTGAGTTTCTCAATTGTCTTTACAATTGCCAGTACAAATCATTTTTTACCGCATTCTGTAAGTAACAGAACCATAATATTTCATCATCATTAATCTACTAATGATCAAGAATGGCCCTCATAGCTTTTTTATCGTCGTGGGGTATCTTTAGATTTCTCATATCCTTCGTATATTTTTCAGCTGGCTTGACGGAACAGATCAAGTTAGACCGTTACCTGCAGCCTCATTTCCGCTACTACATGCGTGAAGTGCGCACTGTTGTATATTCGCAATTTTTGGAATCATACAAGAGTGTGACAATGGAAGCAATGGCTGCTGCTTTTGGTGTGACAGTGGATTTCATTGACCAGTAAGTTCAACATATGTTGGCGCTTGTATTCTAGTTGTATGGCATTCATAACCTATAAGGCTAGTGTGTAAGACCATTTGTCACTTTGGTGCAGGGAATTGTCGCGCTTCATCGCTGCTGGAAAGCTCCACTGCAAGATAGATAAAGTTGCTGGTGTCTTGGAGACAAACCGACCTGACGCCAGGAATGCCTTCTACCAGGCAACCATTAAGCAAGGAGATTTCCTGCTGAACCGTATCCAGAAGCTATCACGAGTTATTGACCTGTAGGCATTTTTCATGCTGCTGCAGCTCTTTGCCTGGGCTTTTTGCTCAAGCTCCCTGCATATGGCTGATGAATGCTTTTGCTCCTGGAGTGTACGAGCTGTACTCGACTTTTCGCCAGGTCAAGAAGGCTTAGGGATATCTATTTCGAATTTGAAATCCTGTTTGTAAGCTAACTACATGGATCGAGGAAAATGCTTACATCCCTTGTAGACGTCGCTTGTGATGATTTCATCCATTTGTTTCGTTTCAATCTGTGACCATTCTGCTACTAAGACACTTAGTCTCAGAAATTATCCAGAAGCTATCACGAGCTATCGTGACCTGTAGCCATTTTTCATGCTATGGTAGCAGGTGTCGCTGTTACTGCATTTGCTTTTGCTATAGCACGTACAAACAGCATTTTGACTTCGCGCCAGGTCATGAAGTCCTAGGAATATCTGCATTAAACTTTGAACCTGCGTTCTGTAAGCTAAGATCAAGAAAACGTAGGCACTCCTTGTAGATGGCGCCTCTGATGAATTCAGTCATTTGTTTCCGTCTACCATGTGATCATACTGCCACTAAGATCCATAGTTGCAGAAATCGAAGCTGTTATTTTTGCAGTGCTCCAAAAACACACAGTTGCTCGATGCAAACGTGCTTCGTAGCAGCACTACCCTGTCACACAGTATCATGCAAAGTATGGTAACATAGATAACATGGAACGATAACATAATGTTTAATAAACCCAACAGCTTATCCGCAACCAAAATCGAAACTGTTTATTGACTATGAGAATTCTGATTAGTGTCACTACACATGGCAAATCTCTCAGAAATTCTTCTGTGTGTGTGTGTACATTTTGATCATACAGTTCTAATTAAACCAAGCACATCCTACCCCAACCCTAGAAGAGAGGGAAACCAACTCACCAACAAAAAATTCAAGACTTTAAGAAGGCTCAGAGTATCATGGAGTTAAAGAGTTGCACTATCGCAGCTGTTATGATGGTATTTTAGCCAATGACTTAACTGGATTTGCCATTGGGTGTGCCTGAGGGGTTGTTTTCAGCAGGTTTTGGGTCAACCATTTCCTCTAAGCGTTTCCAAAGGGCTTCTCGCTTTGAATTGGATTCCTCCTGCTTGAGTTCATCATCATTGAACTTCTGAGCGCACTCCCCGGAAAATGCAGAATCATGATCAGAGAAGATCTTGCGTACGTTTAATGTCAAGCTCTGCACAGCTTGGTTCCAGTGATCTCTGGCATTTCTCTCTAGTGCTGGATAGATAATAGGTAAAAGCACCTTGTAATTCTGCTTAATAAGATTCTCAATGTGATCATTATTCCAGAGAAACAAAGCCCGCTCTGCCACCTATATGAATAGACAAGGAGAAAAGTATAAGTCACAACCCCCAAATGCTGTGTATTTATGCATGAACAAGGTACCTTGCAGCTAGCTAAATATAGTATTTCTATTCTATTATCTGTAAGCTACTAACTGCTCACGTGAACAACGACAACTAGCAAAAAGCACTTCTAAAGAATGGCTGGGTCCAAGAGACATTAGTGCAGAGTTATATTACTTACTAGCTATGTAATGATCAGCCAACAAACGGATAGCAACAACAGAACCGAAACCTTTTTTTACGAATGACCAGCACAGGAACGACAGTCACAAAATACATAGTCTTTGACGGTCATACATTTACAAATGTGGTAGACTCCAATGAACCAGTCCAACAATAACAATATAACGTACAAGAGGGAACACATTTTCACCAGAAAGCCATATAGTGGGAAATTTTAGTGGCTTGTAACTGTTATTTACTTTGGGCAGCTCAAAAATCCCGTTTTGCTGCATGAGCTCTTGTTAACAAGGTCTCGGAGAGTAAGGAGTTTTACAGAGCAGTACACATCCGATAAAGTATACATAAACAAAAGACATTTCGTCTGTCACTAATCTGATTTCAAGAAGGGTGGGTTAGAAGTAAGTTTTAGAAGTAAGGTATGAGAAATGACAAAAAGGAAAAGGACCAAATTGGTATGTGTACCTGCCAGAAGACATTAATCTCAGGTAAGAAATTGATATACTGAATTTGTAACTAATTATTAGGATGTACAAGAGAAATGACCGGGTACTAGCATTTTCTGTCATGGTCACGGATTAGTATATATTTAGAAGAATTGAAAACCCATGAGCACAAATTATTCATAAGAATAGTGAAACCTAGCGACACCATCAATATTAATAATATCTTGTTTAGAAAAACAAAATTATAGCTCATAAGATCTGTGCAACAGTGCAAGTAATCAATGCGGATAAGCAGACAAACAATTGTTGAATCAGAGACCTAAAGTAGTAAGGGAACATACAAGAAGAACCAAGAAACAAGTTTGGAAGAATGCATGATAAGCTTTGAGGGTAGGTCTAGTGAGATTTTTGACCTGGAAATGGGAGCTGTTCATGCTACGTGCAATCTGACGGAAGAGCGGAACCATGCATCTTTGGAACTCTGCAAGCTGTGTTGCCTCTAAAACCTCTTCTAGTTCACCCAAGAACATGACTTCCTTTGAACTGTTTGTCACAGGCCAATATTTCAGTAAGCCCCTAACAACTGTGTCAGCAAGTTTACAATCCTTCTCTACAAACTGTGTAATGCAATATGATAGCTGCTGATGGTACATAGAGACACACTTTGGCTTGTGAAGAGGGATCAATGCACGAACAAGAAACAATTTGTGCTCTTCCTTTAGTGGAAGGGCAAAACCATTGATTATACTACCGAGGATTTCCAACAGCTCTGCAATACCGTAATGTTTTTCTGTTTCGAATATGAACCTGTAGAAGATGTTGTTGATTGCTTTCCTGATGAAAGGGCGGTGAACCATGAATTTACCATATATCCGATGGAGTATCGTCTTCAGATAGTCTCTTTCCCTAGGGTCCTCTGAGTCAAAAAGATCTAGCAGTCTAAGAATGAAGGAATGATCTATGTATCTCTTGGCCAGCTTTGCATCTGTCTCCTGTGATGCTACAAATCTCAAGAAAACCTCATAAACGACCTGCAAGTGTGACCATGCCGGGTCCATGAGAGGCTCGTCCTCTTCCAGATCAACTCCCTCGATTGCCCTGTTCTCACGAGGAGTTGGGTTAGGGCTCCGGAACAAGTTAATCGACACCATTTTCGTGATCTCTGACATGACGACTTCAGGGAACTTGCCATTTGCAGCAGTGACATAATCAACAAGCTCCATGAGCGTTTGACGCTTCACCTCCTTTTCCTTCAAATTCTTCGTTGGATCTGTGAAGTCATACACGGCACAGCAGAGGTTCACCTTCTTCACAAACAAGTTCTGCTTCTCAGGCGCAGACACGTCCTTGAATGCAGGCAGTGGCTCATTGGACTGATGAACCACAGCCCCATTCATCACCGGGCTAGGGGTCAGGCCAGCTGGTACTGGATAATCACCATTCCCGGCCCTCCTGCTCACCGCCTCCGCACTCCTCGCAACACTGTAAGAATTCGACGGCTCATTGCCGTTGCCCGCGGCGGCATCCCGCCCATCGCCTCCCTTCCCAGGCTTCCTCGGCAGCCTGCCAAGGATCTGTTTAATCATCTTTCAACACCACCAACCAAAACCTTGCAAGTCTCGAACCTCCACAAATCAGCCACAGCAGCAAAGGGATCTGCCAGGCTAGCGGACCTTGAACTCAACCAATGACCCCGGGATCCCTCCAGGCGCCAAGCCGACGAATCCACCCACCACGCCACCTACCTACTTACCTAGCCTAGAAACACACCTTAGCCCCCTCTGATCCGTGGACCAATCAAGCCGCCGGGATCATTTGAACCAATACGAATCAGACCTGGTCCATGAGCCACTCCACCACCCGAGCCTGAACCGATCAGGCCACACCTCCATGACCCGAAAAATCCAGCCTTTTCCAGCTCCCGGAGCAGCCGGCCGGCCGGCCAGCCAGCCAGCCAAATCTGGGATCCAAGAAGTACAGAGAACAGGGAACAGCCGAGATGTGAGATGAGGCTCGGAAAAATGATGAGGGGGGGGGGGGGTTGAGGCGCGGCGAGAGGGTAAGGACGAAGCTTTTCTGGGGCTGGCTATCTCTCTCTCTCTCCCTCTCCCTCTCCTTTTTTGTTCTCTGGATTTGAGATGGCCTCGAGGTCCAAAAGTAGGAAAGGAGATTGATGTGGTAAAAGCTCGCACAGCAGCACTGCGAAAGGGAAAGCGAGGAGGATGCGAGGTGCAAGGAGGGCAGGGCAGGGAGGCCTAGCTGCAATTAATTGCAGCTCGGCTGCTGCTCCCGTTCTTGCTGTCTGGACAGGTAAGAGAATACAATGACGGAAAGTGATATTCTTCTTCTTCTTTCTCTCTTAATATTCTTGCCATCACCTCACCATTTTTGGAGAGCTACAGTATATTCAGAAAAAAAAGCCGTTTTAGAAATCCCACCTCACTCAAACCGTTTTCTGGAGCACTCCTCGTGTGATCTTGGTCAGCTCACTGACAACAAAGGCAGCGAAACGCAACGAGTAGTGCTGTAGTGCATGGAGAGCAAACCGGTTTGAATGAAAGACGATATGATATCTGATACTGGAACGTCTGTGGCTCGGAGATGATGCTGAACCGTTTCAGCTTGTCGGCGTGGTGCAGCACCTGCACCTCCGCGCCCCTTTGCTTTCAGTTGGATCATCCACGTACCGTCGTACCTTGGTGCAATACTCAAATCGTCGTCCCCCCGATCGGCGTACCTGAAACTAGTACTTTTATCGCTCCTCCAACTCCAAGGTCAATTCGTGGAAACCCTGTTGGGTCTCGCGGGCGCTCGTGAAGAGATCTCACCGCCGCCGCACCGCACCGCACCGCCGTGACGTTTGACGCTGCTGCTAGCATCCACGCCCGTTGCCGGTGAGCACACCCGGTGGATGCACACTGAGACCCCTACCAAACCACCCCCCCGATCAGCGATCCTAACGCGTTAATTCTGCTGCCTCCTACTGGTAATCCCCGTGGAGTGGAGGCATGGCGTGGCCAAGCCGTCTCGTCGTCTTCTATACGCCTACCAGCGCGACACACGGGGGTTGGGAGAAAAAGAAAACCCGCAGCAGGTGCCCGTGCAAGCTACGCCTGGGCTGGTGGCGTCGCGAATGCAAAAAGGCAACTCGCACCTCTGATAAATGATAATCCCCGTGGAGTGGAGGCATGGCGTGGCCAAGCCGTCTCGTCGTCTTCTATACGCCTCCCAGCGCGCGCGACACACGGGGGTTGGGAGAAAAAGAAAAGAAAACCCGCAGCAGGTGGTCGTGCAAGCTACGCCTGGGCTGATGGCGTCGCGAATGCAAAAAAGGCAACTCGCACCTCGTTTTTTTTTTTAGGTTTTCCCCGGAGGCGAGGCGACGCAACGTGCGCGGCCCCCCGTGGGAACGTGCGCGGGGCGGGGGGCGTGCGCCTGTCCGGGTCCGGGTCTGGCTGGCCTGGCAGTCCGATCGCTGCTGCGCCGGTGGCGGTGGGCTCGGATCGGATGCCAGGGAATGGATGGACGGATTCATCATTCATGGATACGACTGGATAGACAGACAGCGGCAGCGCTGCGGTGGTGGTGGTCCACGCCGACGCCGACGCCCGCTTCGTGCCTCGTGGGCTTCATCAGAGAGGTGATCGATCGATCGATCAATCGATCGCCTTGATCCGGATCAGTGGCAGGCAGAGGAGCGATGATGAGGAGGATGAGATTTGAGAAGCATGGGACGCGTGTGGTTTCTGTCTTGGGGCCTGGTAGGCAGTTCATGTGGGCTCTACGGCCCTCTGTCAAACAC
Source organism: Neostapfia colusana (assembly GCA_030760725.1). Taxonomy (NCBI): domain Eukaryota; kingdom Viridiplantae; phylum Streptophyta; class Magnoliopsida; order Poales; family Poaceae; genus Neostapfia; species Neostapfia colusana. Next base: position 5,484,044 of record JASWHV010000017.1, on the reverse strand, counting down.
CGAGAAGAGGCCGCCGCCGTTCGAGAGAAAAAAAAACTGAAAAGACGCCGCTATTCGAGAGAAAAAAAAACACCGAAAAGTCCTTTTGATCGGGAGGTCCCTAACAGGCCGTTATTGGGCCTCCTCTCGTTCATATGGGCCGATGACGCCCAAATTCTTGTCGCAGAATAGAAAGATGACGCCCAAATTCGTTCGCTTGGGTCCGTTTAGGGCGGCCCGGAAACGGAAGCAGTGTAAGACGTATCCGCGTTTCGGAGATGGACTCTGATCGGCCGCCCGGAAACCCGCCGTTCTCGCCTCGCCTCGCCTCGCCTCGCGAAGCTTTCCTTTCCTTTCCTTCCCTTGCTTTCCCTTGCCAAGCCCGGATATGGAATGGAAGCAGAGCACTACCGAGCCGGCCCTTCTCTCCTCTGCCCGTGCACGGCGAGGCGCAGGAAGAGGGAGGAAGACGACGGGCTCCACCCGCCGCAGCAGCACATGGACTCCCACGACGATGAGGCGCGACACGCGGCGGTACGTTCGCCCGCCTCCTCCTCCAAACCCCCCGCCTCCTCGCACCACGCGGCGCGCTTGTTCCGGTAGTTCAGTTTCTTAACATCAAGGTTCTCTCCCTACTTGGGGAAGGGACTGAGGATCCTCCCGTTTCCGGTGTGGATTAGAGCCCTGGAACTGGGGTCGGGGAGACGGGTAGCCAAGAGAACGCGGACTGTTCAGTTAGTTTTTTTTTGCGCGCAATTTAGCCCCCCCCCCCCCCCCCCCCCCCCCCCCCCCCCCCCCCCCCCCCCAGAATTCGTCTTGACAGCTCCATTTTCTTGCCAACATTGCAGGACAAGCTGAAAGCGGTGGCGCAAGAACTCGGAAATGAGATCCGGATCTTTTCCAGTGAAACATTTGCTGCAATACCTAGCGAACTGCCCGGGGCAGATCAGGGTACTGAAAAGTTTTTACTCGCTTTTGCTTTGATGAAACCTCTGTATATATGGTGATGGTGTTGTGACATGGATTGTTTGTGCAGAGGAAGATGACGAATTTTATAAGCTCCAGCCTGCTGATTATTACAACTTGATTTCAAACAGGATGGCAGGTAGACAATATGGTTATGTAACCTTCGTGTTTCACTTAGTGATGATTTGCTTACTGTTGAAACTATGACACTGTAGAACAATCTAAAATGCTGAAGACTCGCAAAATGCGGGAGGCAGAGCTTGCTGCACAACGGGCAAAGATAACAAAGGTATGGTTATAATGCACATTACTGCCACTTAATTTTCTCACAAATGAGTAAGTCTGCTGACTATCCTAGTCGTGAAGTCATCTACTCAACGAAATGAATTCAGAGAGTGCTGTACTCTTTACCAGTAACTTCCTTTTTCTCCTTCTATGCGGTTTTTAGTTAGCCTCTTTTTAATGCAGATGCATCTTATCCAGGCAGCGCCTGAGATGCTCGAAGCTCTGATATATCTTCTGATTTTGGTTTTGCTAGCATTAGCATATGAAATATTCTTAAGAAATACTGCATACCATTGCACATAGTTCTAATTAACTACTTGCTTGCAAAGAAAGTTTCTGTAAATTCGTACTGATTAAGTAGGACTCTCAACCACGGTTTAGCCAAACCATAGCAAAACAAGCGAAAGCAAAAGGAACTATGGGTTACTGTTCACATGAACTGATTGCTGTTTGCCTGCAGTTCATTATTTAGCCAGCCGGCTTGGCAACGGTTTGCCAGAAACCGGCTTTAACACCACACTGTGATTAAGTATTAAATCTCTTAAATGGACTGTTGATAATTTACTATTTTTCTTTCATTCTCTTTCTGGATCTAAGTCCGTCAGACCCTTCCCTAGACTCTGCACAAGCCGGAGCTACATGCACCGGGGTACCCTTTTTTTCTTTTCTCTTTCTGGATCTACTTTGTATAACAGTATTCTTAGTAACTGCCTTGATTGTAGGCAGTAATGAGGGTGCGATTTCCAGATGGTTACATTCTTGAGGCTGACTTTCTTCCATCAGAGAGAATCCATAGTCTAGTGGACCTCCTCATGAAAGTAATTGCTAGACCAGATCTGCCATTCTATCTTTGTAAGTTCTCCTCCTCTCTTGGGAATGATAAGTATAGAGTTTAACTAATATCGGTTACCCTTGTTTTTTTTCTCCTTATCATACTCTTTTATTCTCTGTGGCAATATCATATCATGGTTATGATTAACTTAGGTCTCAATAGTGTTGATCACATCCATTCATAAGAAACATTTAACCCGTCTTTGACACATGAAAAAACCATGAATAAAAAATTCATGCATCATTTTTTGTAAACATTTTATAATTGATTTCAGCTGATGTTGACAAGAGTTTCTGACATCAACTGTGAGGTAATTTTTATGAATTTATATTAGCCAATGCAACATAATGTGGTGGAAGTGTCTAGCCATCGGCAACAGTAACACTAATTAAGCGTCATGAAACAGTAACACTAATGGGACCTCTATTCTAAGTTGTAACTGCTTTCTTCTGACAAGGCACCTGTGATGGATCACGTAATTTTTTTCATGAAAGCTTCAGTTTTTAGTTTATGTTCATCAATTTCAAAAACAGCTATATCTAAAGTGACATGAATTTTTTTGTGAATAAAAGTGACACAGATAAAGATTGTAGTGCCTATTTTAGATAAAATGTGCACTATTGAATTTGTATGCCAAAAATTCCCTGGGTTGACCTTGTAAAATATATGCTGCTAATCTTTGTGATTATATGGTGTCATTTGGCTTGCATTACTTAAATATAAAAATTCCATGCATCTTCAATTGTAGACTTTTTTTTTCTTGCAAAAACGCATCTTAGACATTCTGTTAACGATTTCTTAATTCTGGATCTATTCGATTCTTTAACAGATACAGTACCTCCAAAGAAGCGAATACTAGACACATCACAGGACTTCTATACAGTTGGCTTTGTCCCTGGAGCTAATGTCTATTTTTCTTATGATCTGGTTGAAGGTATGCATCATCATAATAACTAGCATGGTAGTGCCAATTACCTCAGCATTTGTTGTGTTTCTTTTAACAAAGACAAATCAGCATTCCAGTTTTATAAAGCTGTGTCTTCTCAATCATTTGAAGCCAACACCACCCACCCAAAACATGTGGTCACACGGACATCCACGTTCACTCCAAAATGAACATGTTCTTTTTTGCACACGCAGGAGCTTGCCATTAGTTATCAAATGATATATTTCATGATTACTGTACAAGATTTCATTGTTGCCCCTGTGCAAATTTCATGTTTGTCCCTTTGTTAGATATTCAAATATTCATGTATATATTTGTTTAGCATCACATGGCTTTGGACATGCAGGTTCGGCACTAAACACAGATGGTGTAAAATCAGGGCCTTATCTCCGTGAAGAAATTCAAAGTTTGGATGGATTGTCACTTCTATCAAAACCAGCTAGTAAACCTGATGATTCTAGGATAAACTCTTCTGCCCATCAACCCAATGAATCTCAATCTGATTCTGCTGCAGCAACAAATAAGAAACCTAATAGACCAAAGTGGTTCAAAAGGTAATATTGTTGCCCTCAGTTACAATTTTCGGCTTTGATGCCTTTTCCGTCTACTTTCTAGTTCCATCCTGTTAAGTATACAGCTTCACTCGTGTAAGTACTTGTGAAATTCATGACATACTTTAGGTGAAAACAAAACAACATACTCTTGACTGGTCCAGTAGTAAAAGGATAAAAACCGATGGCCTTTTGCTATCCAGGACTTCAAGCACATTGTTAGCTTTATAAGGAACTTCTAGTTTGATGCTTGCCTGTCTTCATTTTTCTGGTGAGGTTTTGCTCAGCTTGCTTTTTTAACCCTTGAACAGTTTGTAGCTCCACTCTGATGCATTCAGATTACGCTATGTTCAAACAATTACCAACCAAGGATATTTTTCTTGTGATGATATTCTTTGCTTGGACTCCCATGTCTACTTTAGCTGTTGTGTCTCTGCTTATCCTTTAACTTGCAATATCATGACAGATGGACAGTTTACATTATCTACCTCTTGTAGGTGATTCTGCTTGGGTGTCTATACGCCAAGGTGAAGGATGCATAAGCACAGGGGCGCTCTGTCAGGATTCAGCTTCCATGGTTCAACAACTTGGAACTGTAACAGGCTGCACTGCCGTAGCAATATTGTTGGATCCCATCATGGGACCAGTGTAGCATGTAAAAATTTGATGTCTTGCAGTTCATCTGAACGTTGTGTGGGTAAGTTCATCTGACACCTTATGTATTGTGTACGTGTAAAGACCCCATGAAAACAAAGGAAAAAAATACTCGTGCCTGTCTGTACATAAAATATTCTTACAGAAAATTTAACGATTGATTGACCGAAAAAAACGGCAAAACGCCAAGAGAATAGCCCCGCTTACGCCATGATATATGTCAGGTTCCTCTTGAATCAGTTTTCATGCTGATGGATCCCTCTTTAGCGTCTCCAACCGCAGTGTGAAACCATTACTTTTCCTTGTCGGCCTGAGATATTTGATCTCAACGTCAGCGGTGCTATTATCAGTGACAGGCTTATTATTTTTTCTTCTGTCACGTGGGACCACACGTCAGTGTTCATCCCTCCATTCCGTCCGGAGCTAGCGCCTTCGCCGCCGCCTCCAAGCTCCAGCAGCGCCTCCTCCTCAGTTAGCCGACCGCGCCGACGCCCAGCTCTCGGGATGCTGAGGCGAGTGGCGCGCAAGATCCCGTGTGATCTCAATGCCTGTAGTGGTAATAATAAGATGGTGCGCGCCGCCGCCTAGGGATCTTCAGTTGCAATTGGACTAGCTAGTATTTCCAGATTACAACTAATCATATCTAGTTTACAAGGCTATAACCCTAGCTAGTATTTCCAGATTACAAAGTTAACAATTGGAATTGCTTGATTTGGTGAGTTATTTATGAATAATGCGGGATCAACTGCACCAATCTCTAGCTCATGAGGCTACCGACTAACTGCCAATCGCGATCGAGCGGGGTGTTCGCCTCTCTCTCCATCTCTTCCTTCCCTTCTCTTCCGGCGATGGCGAGGACCGACAGAGATGGGGGGACGGGGAGATTCCGCACCTCCGCGGCGCCGTGATCTGTGCGGTACTGCGTCTGCCATTTGTTGCAGGGGTGTTCATGCCAAAAACGTCATGAGACAGACGGATGGGACGGGAAAGAGCGCACCCTCCATAAAAAAAAAATCGAGGCGTGGCCTCCTGCCGCTTTCAGTTACTGATGCTCGCGTGTTCCCTTCTCTGCACCATTGAACAATTGGGCAGCACAAAATTGTACAAGGTGAGAACTTTGTTTTTGTTGAAGGTACTCCTCCCCGACATCGCCGCCAGGATGGGCCCGCGGCCGACACCGCCGCGGGTTCGGCCGCCTCCTCGCTCGCCGACCGCGCGTCATGTGGGAAGGCATGCACGTTCTCGACGACGACGAGTTGATGATCCGAGCTAGGGCACGCACAGAAGCGTCAGGCTGGCGCGGCTCGGCTGGATGTCGTCGATCTTGCGGCCGGCCGCAGCTTCCTGCCTGTCTGGCGGCGCATGCATGCAGACATTGGACCAGAGCTTCTCGCTTCCTTAAAAACTTTGAGAGCGAGAGAGACCGACCTTAGCAGCTCGAGCTCGTCCATTAACGCCCTGCTCCCTCCCTATGGAAAGAGCGAGCTGGCAGGGGGAGGCAGGTTCGCATGGGTGCGCCCCTCCTCCGAGCGGTGACACGCATGCGTGGCGCACAGCGACCTGTCGCACCAGACGCGTGGCTCCGCATGCAGGGGCACACGACGACACTCCACGAAGGGCCGACGTCGGTCGGTCGGTCGATCGATCGCAGGGACACCACCCACCCGTGACTCGTGGAAGGAGCCACTGTGTACTGCAGCGCGCGGCAGGCCACGCACGCCGTCCCCCTTGCGGTCATGTACGGGGTCTGGGTGGCAGGACGAAACGGGCGCCGCCGGACCTTGCGTCGGCGAGTCGCGATCGACGTGCCACTGTGCCTGCGCCGCAACCCCAGCAGCTGACCTGCAGAGCACGGCTGCCGCGCGCGTCCACGTACACGTAGCCACGACCTGCAGCTGGACCGCCTAAACAACAACGCAAAGCACAAGCACATGCATGCCTCCTCCGCGTGTTTAATGAAGTGCTTTATATATAGCTTCCATCTTCGATCCTCTTCTAGATACTACTACTGAACTTGTTGCCTTATTCGTCTCATCCATATGGAAGAAAAGCGGGCAGGTCACCAGGCGGATCGGACGACGACGATGAAGGTGCCTCTGCTGGAGGCGATATTGGTGCCGCCGGCGGTCGCGGATGGCAAGGTAGAAGAAGAAGAAAAAGACGAAGAGGGAGAGGACATCGACGACGACGACAACTCCTCTCTGTCGACGTCGCTGGGGCGGCGCGCGTGGGAGGAGAACAGGAAGCTGTGGGCGGTGGCCGGGCCCTCCATCTTCACGCGCTTCTCCTCCTTCGGCGTCACCGTCATCAGCCAGGCCTTCATCGGCCACATCGGCGCCACCGAGCTCGCGGCGTACGCACTCGTCTCCACCGTCCTCATGCGCTTCAGCAACGGCATACTGGTAACCAATTAAGCGCTGATGCATTAATTTTACGTACAGAGCAGCAAGCTTATTAACTAACAATTCCATTCAAACTGTCTTTAATTAATTAAACGCAAATGCAATATATGGCGCGCATGCAGCTGGGCATGGCGAGCGCGCTAGAGACCCTGTGCGGGCAGTCCCACGGCGCGAAGCAGTACCACATGCTGGGCGTCTACCTGCAGCGCTCCTGGATCATCCTCTCCGCCTGCGCCGTGGCCCTCCTCCCGGTCTACGTCTTCGCCGAGCCGCTCCTCGTCGCGCTGGGCCAGGACCCCGAGGTCTCCGCCGTCGCCGGCACCATCTCGCTCTGGTACGTCCCGGTCATGTTCTCCTACGTCTGGTCCTTCACGCTCCAGATGTACCTGCAAGCGCAGAGCAGGAACGTGGTCGTCACGTACCTCGCCGCGCTCAACCTCGGCCTCCACCTCGTCCTGTCGTGGCTCCTGGCGGTCAGGCTCCGGCTCGGACTCGCCGGGGTCATGGGCTCCATGGTCGTCGCCATGTGGATCCCGGTGCTCGGGCAGCTCGCCTTCGTCGTCGTATTCGGGGGTTGCCCTCTGACGTGGACGGGGTTCTCATCCGCCGCGCTCACCGACCTCGGCGCCATCATCAAGCTCTCGCTGTCTTCCGGCGTCATGCTCTGGTAATTAAAATTTTACCATAATAGTACTGATGATCACAAAAAAAACTCAGCATAATCACAAGTCACACATAACCTGTTACTGATTTTTACCACGCATGCATGCATGACTAATTTCGATATTAATTATACCTGAAACACGCTTATCGATTTCTCCGCCGGCGCCTCTTGCCTTTTTTTTTCAGTTTGGAACTGTGGTACAACACCATACTGGTGCTCCTGACAGGCCGTATGAAGAACGCAGAGATCGCTCTTGATGCACTTTCTATATGGTAATGCAAATAATCAGTAGTAGTAGTAGTAGTACTAATTAACACTGGGAACAATGGCCATTATACTCAATAAACTAGTTCCTTGTACGTGTGGTTACTAATTAACAGCATACTAATCAATAACCATTATTGTTGCCTACATCTATTTTGTGAAACAACGTGGGTGCAGCCTTAATATCAACGGTTGGGAGATGATGATTTCTATTGGTTTCCTGGGTGCAACAGGGTATCTCTTTTACCTTTTTCTATTCATTATTAATTACTTGTACTCTCCACAACCTTGATCAATTAGCATGCATGCTAATAATGCAGTGTATATGTCTTTAACTCATACTGTAATTAGAGTGCGGGTGGCAAATGAGCTCGGTGCTGGAAGTGCAACAAGGGCCAGGTTCGCCATCCTCAACGTGGTCGTCACTTCCTTCTCGATCGGGCTCCTGCTGTTCGTGCTCTTCCTCCTCTTCCGTGGAAGCCTGGCTTACATGTTCACCGAGAGCGGAGCCGTAGCCAGCGCCGTGGCTGACCTTTCGCCTCTGCTGGCCTTCTCCATTCTGCTGAACAGCGTCCAACCTGTGCTGTCAGGTCACCTGTCGTCGACATTAACATTTTACAGAGTGTGATTTACACTAATTAATTACTCCCTCCGTTCTGAATTGATTGACGTTTGAACTAGATTAGCTGTCCCAAACGTTAATTAATTCAGAACGGAGAGAGTACACGTTTACAACAAACACTTGTCGATCGTGTGTTTAGTTTTGCTGATATTGATGGCCTGTCACTTATTGGTACGTACGTAGGTGTCGCTGTTGGGGCTGGCTGGCAGAGCGTGGTTGCTTATGTTAACGTTACGTCGTACTACCTGATCGGCATCCCTCTGGGAGCAGTACTCGGCCACGCGGCGGGACTCCATGTAAAGGTACGTACGTAGTAGAAGTAGTAGCTAGGGTTACAGCAGTTTGATCGGCCGTTCACGTCTAGCTTAGCTAGCTAGCTGGTGTGTGTGTGTGTATCTTGACCCTAGCAGTAATTTGTGTTCAATTCCCCTAGCTAGCTCAGTCTAATTAATTTGTTGCAGGGCATTTGGATTGGGATGCTGCTCGGGACACTGGTCCAGACTGTTGCGCTCCTGTTCATAACACTACGGACCGACTGGGAAGAACAGGTGATTGATTGACCTCGCTCGATCGATCCAGCCTCTCTCTCTGCTAGCTTGTATTACTGCATGCTGCTGTACTACGAACTGTCGTTAAGATTCGCTGGGTCGTCGTAACACCACATGTGTGGACAGCTAGCTAGTTTTATTAGAAGGGCACTGCGCCGGCGCGCGGGCACCATGCATGCATGCATGCTGAACTATATATTCTGTGTTGTTGGTGATCCGCAGATAGAGATTGCTCAAGAAAGACTGAAGACATGGTACATGGATGAGAACAACCGAACTTCGTCGAGGGGAAGAAGCTGAAACGCTTGAGAACTGCATGCTGCTGCCCCTCGTCCCCGCCCCGCAACAGTGCGTGGCCCTTTTGGTCTAGAAACAACCTTAATTGCGCTGATGATGCGTACGCTAGCTCTCCCACGCCATTTCGATTTTCAAGGACGGTGTACGTAAGAGGACTGACTTGAACGCGAAGAAGAAGGGTGTGGCTGTTCTGCTGGACGAAGCTATCTGACGCGCGCGCGTGTTCCTAGCTCCTCCTTATTATTAGCTAGGCCAAACAAACGGAAGTGATCATCATCAACAGTAGGAGTGCAGGACTGTTTAATTAATTAGTCTAGTAGGGGTTGGGGGGGGGGGTCGGAAAAAGAACACCGTGCCATCCAAGCTAGGTACTCTCGATTCGTCTCCTCACTCCTCAGCACTGGGCACTATATATGGAGTTCTGATCAGCATGCATGCAGCGTTGTAGGTAGAGCTTGTGAATTTGGGAGACTTGTAACTGTGTGTGTGTGTGTGTACATGGATACGGCTGATTGGATCCATTGAGTACTCGTAGCCGTCGTGTACTGCTGCTGCTGCTGCTGTACATCCTATCCTAGCTCTATTGACTTATTGAGCCACGCATTGGTTTGGAGAAATCAACAAACGAATCGAAACGCGCGCGCGCGCGGCGTCACGCGCCCCGGCCGGACAGCTGGCCGGATCAGTTCGAAATCGGGTACCCGGCCGAATGGTGATAATGCTGTTGCAGGTCGGAAAAGATCGACGAGTTTTGTGGAGCCAGGATCGATCGATGATGCGGAAAAATGGATGCGAAATCCGAGGTGGTGAGAATGAGATGGGAGGGGGAGGAGCTAGACGAACCGGTCGAGATGGCCATGAGCTCCGTACGTCTAGACGGACCTGCTGCTGCTCCACTTCATCTCCCTCCCTCCGTCTTCTGCCGCGCTCCTCCCCTCGTCCAGTTCCTCCATGGGGGGAAAGCGGATCGAGGCTTGCCCGCCCGCCGGCGTGCATGACTCGTAGGCCGCCGCCGCCGCCGGAGGAGCGAAGAGAGTGCAAGGCTCGCGGGGAGTTGGAAACGGGGTGATTTCCGAGTCTCTGACACCCTTGGCATACGCATCTTGAGCAACACATCTTGGACCCACATGCCAGTGACGCCCGCCCCACGGCCTGCCTTGCACACTGTCCACAGCAGGCCCTAGCCTTATGGGCTGCAACGCTCACTCACCAGCGGCCCAACGACGAACGGATGGCGGGTGGGCCGTGAAACCCTCCCTCATTGGCAGATAGATGGAGCATTTTATAGTCCAACTGTAATAAACGACGACACCAGGCCAGATCTCGGCACGGAGGATCACGGTGCTAGACCTAGACGACGGTTGAGATGACTCAACCATACTGACATCCATTCGTCGTTCTGAGCTTCAGGCCCCTAGCTTTGTGTTAAGAAGGCCAGCTGGTAGTCTCTCTTGGATCCGAATGAATGTGGCAAACGTCATCTTACGTACCCCCATTCTTTTCTGTGCTGCTGATGGACTAGCTATGTAGAGAGGATGCAAAGCCTCTCTCTGCTCAAGAGGACGGAGCAGAGAGGCCTTTCAAAAAAAAAGACTGCAGACTGGGTTGTTCGGTACGTGCTCCCGATCGATTCCAGCAACGCCTGGCCAGCTGGCCAGATATCACTGCATACAGGGTATATATGCAGCAAATACTAGCTCGGCATGACGACGAGCATGTCTGCGGCGTGCCCAGCTGTATGTGAACTACGGCCCAAGGTGATCGTGGTGAAATATAATGCCTCCGTTTTGAATTAGTTAACGTTTAGGACAAAAAACTTAGTTCAATTTTAACTAAATTAGCTGTCCTAAACGTCAATTAATTCAGAACAGAGGGAATAAGTGAATTGCTGATCCTTCACTAAGCTTATTGAGCTGCCTCCGTACCCTTCACTAAGCTTATTGAGCTTCCTCGATCCGTACCCTGCGCCGCCGTTTGTTGGCGGCACCTACGTAGGATGAGCTATAGTGCACCATGCAACTTGCATGTTGGGACCCTGACGCGCAGCCATATTAATTGATGGTCCTGCAGGGAAATCAGAATGAGCTATTAGCTAGGGAGACCACGCACACACGACGTCGTAGAGCTAGCGGGCTCAGCGCACAGCAACAACCAGAGGCGTGCATGCATGAGACCAACAGACGACTAAGCAGATTTGCGCGAATAATCTGCAGGTTCTTCCGAGGGAGGGAGGAGGAACAGAATGGAACAATAAGAGGGTTTTTTTGAAGTAATTCGGCATGTTGGATGCCGTTTCCATTAAAGCCGGAGTACAGAGGAAAAGTACAAATGATACATAAGGTAGACACCCCTCCTATACTCTAATTAATTTGGCTCCACAAGAGGGGTGTGTGGTAAGTAAGCTCCTGGTAGTATCCTCCTTGTCATTAGTAAAGGTCGAATTCTTCTTTGATGATTCGGGCCACTTCCACGGTTAGTTTCTCTATTCCTTGAAAAACTCTCCTGTTTCTCTTTTTCCATATTCTCTCTTTCCATATGTTCCACAAAATATATAGTATTATACCTACCGTCTTTCTTTTTCTTTCTGCTGGGGTTTTTTTCCACCACTTGCTGCAGCCATGCTGAATGAAATTCTTGCTTCAGTGTGGATAATGTTGCCTAAGATATTATACCAGGTTGCTACTATTTCTGCCACCTCCTTTGCAACACGGCATCTCAATAGCAGATGCACAACTGTTTCTGGCTCCTGCACGCACGGTGGACACACTACTCCGTTATCCCATCCTCTTCTTTCTAGGTTGTCCGCTGTTAGTGCTTTATCATGCATAGCCACCTGCCCGAAGAATAAAACTGCTGGCTCTCTGCTATAGGCTGACCAACAGTGTTTACAGTTTAAAGGTATTGTTGCACCAACAAATTGTACCTCATATGCCGATTTCGTAGAATAGCTTCCTTCCTGCGTCCATTTCCAGGCTATGTAACCGGAGGAGTGTTTTGTACTAACGACCATAGTTGCACGTATTCTCGGTCCTGTTGTTGTGTTTGCATCGGACGCAATGACCTTATCCGGCTATTGTTTTCCAACTCCTTAGCGACTGATCTATTTTTGTATCTTGTCGGTTTAAATAGGTTTGGTATCATGTTTTCTAGCGGTGCTCCTCCCTTCCACTTGTCTTGCCAAAAGAGTGCCTTCCTATTCACACCTTGGTTCCTGGCAGTTTCATACCGGCCCATGGTTTATTTTTATCCTTCCAGTATTGCCATGACCATGTTAATCTAAGTGCCACACCGAATTTTCAAGACTAACTAAGAACGGCATGCAACGCAGCAGCAGGGCGAGGTGGTCCAAATAAGCTTTGCTGATCATTCTAGCCTAAGCAAGTGGGCACGCATGCAGGCGTTGGAGAGAAGACGACGTCGGCCAAGACGAAGCTCGTGTCGTGGAATGTGGTGGTAGATCGGAGTTGGGATGCATGCCCTACTTCTAATTAACGAGCGAGCGAGCACACTTGATCGATCATACAGCCGGGAGTCAGGGACCATGCATGGCGACCAACGTGGCGCGCGTCGTCAACGTCGATCGATCGACGTACGGCCCTGGTCGGCCGGATCACCGGGGGCGCCAAATTAGAACAACAACATGCACAGCTCATCCATGCACGCAGGCATGCATCTCGTCGTGTATAGCTAGCTAGCTAGCTAGGATTCGATTACCATAGTAGTACTATATAGATTTCAGGCACTGCACAGTCAATCGATCCCTACAAGAAGATCATCACTAGTACACATGCGTTCGTAACAACGTACACTCGATCGAACTGCCGGTCGACACGGGATTAAATGGGGAGTACGAAACTCTTTTTCTCCGATTCAATACTCTGCTCCCCAGCAGCGCCACCAATTGCATGCATACAGTGGTCCTAGTCATCATGTACTCCGTAGCTAGCTAGCTAGCACACTATTAGCGCTACGTACTGTTAAGTTTGACATGACAGGCCAGGACAGTACTTAAGCTGCGAGTCCTTCTCTCTCCCCGGCCGGCCGGTTAATCAATCCATGGACCGATCCTCGGGATGACCGAGTTGATGCATGGACCGGCCGGCGACACGAAACCGGCCGGACATGCCTGCATCTCGTATGACCACACAGTTTCTATTCCTCTTGCACTATAGGAATCCGGACAATAGACGACGATCGGAAACCGTCGTCAATAAGGACACTATCATCGTCAATAAGTTATTGACGATGGTAAAACTTTATAGACGACGGTTTTCGGCTGTCGTCAATTATTAGTCGTCAATAAATTTATTGACGACGGTAACCATCGTCAATAACCTTATTGACACAGCTAAATCTAGCTGTCGTCAATAAACTTATTGACGACAGCTATGATAGGAACCGTCGTCAGTTACGATGGCTTATTGAAGACGGTTTCTGGTACCTGGTCGTCGTCAATAACAATGGCTTATTGACGACAGCTAAATCAGGCTGTAGTCAATAAGCTTATTAACGACGGCCAGAAAGCTTATTGACGACGGCCAGAATTTCAACCGTCGTCAGTAACCGTGGCTTATTGACGACGGTTTACACTAGGCCGTCGTCAGTAACAATTGCTTATTGACGACGGTTTCTGGTACCTGGCCGTCGTCAATACTGGTATTGACGACGGCTAGGTACCAGAAACCGTCGTCAATAAGCTTTCCATTTTAAAAAAAAAAACAGAAAATCCTGCCCTGGCTTCGAGGCCAGCCCTGGCTTCGAGGCCAGCCCTGGCTCGATGGCCAGATCACAGACAATCAAAATATACATCACAGAATTGCACAAAAACACTATACGCACGCCACACTACCCTACGCTACCCCGACCGCTGCCACCGGAGTCCAGGAAGTCGTCGTGCGCTTGTCCAAACGCTAGTTGCTGAGGGGATGGAGTTTTCTGAGCCCGCGTCGCCGATCCCTATGATGTACATGTATAGTTAGACAAATTAGAAGTTCACAAATGTGTATATGATTAAATAAACTCATTACAAGTTAAAATTGAGCAAGTTAGCTAGATTTGGCTATGTTTGAGTAAGTTTGCTCATATTTTATTAAGTTTGAGAAGTATGGACTAGTAGTGTTTGTGTTTGAGCTAGTTCAAATAGTTTTGGCTATGTTTGAGTAAGTTTGGTCATATTTGACTATAGTTGAGTAAGTTGTACCATATTTTACTCAGTTTGAGGATGTTTAACTAGTTTTCTTTAAGTTTAAGTAAGTTTGATCAAATTCAACTAAATTTGAGCAAATTTAACTAGTTGCAGCTATTATGAGAAATTTTGTACCTGTGCTCCTGACGTCGGCCCCTGTGGTAGCTGTATCGGTGGCGGCGCCCACTGAGGAAAGACAACAGGCTGTCCTGTGGCCATAGCCTGCAAATATGAAGTAAATTATTATACATGTTATTTATATATTAGAAACGTTGAGTACAATGATCTGAACTTACCTGCATGGCAGCTTGCAGCTGTAGCATGTACGAGTGTTGATACTCGTCCCTAGCCCGGAGCTCGGCTGCCTGCCTCTCGTTCGCGAGCCTCAGCGCTTCCTGCGTCCTCTGGAGCTCCTCTTGGACACTCTGGAGCTCCAGATCACGGCTGCCACGCCTGCTGGATCCACACTGCGATGAAGAGGCCCTTGAGTAAGACCGCGCCTCCCTCGAGTCTACTACTCCATCGAAGATGGCCAACCTACATAACGAAGTAAGAGTATTAAAGTTTTGTTTCTCGAATTTAATGAAAGTAAATCAAAAACAACAAAACTCACCGGCCGTGAGGTTTACCGCCACCGCTTGCATAGGCGGCTTCAGGTACGATCAGCGAGTTCTGCTAATCGTAATCGTGGCCTCGAAGCCTCCGCACCTCCTCCCCATACTTTTCCTGAAAATACAGAAAATTAAAGTCATCAGAAATTTTAAAGATAATAAAATTAAGTCAACTAAAGAACTCACCAACGTCTCTGTCGCTGTCTGAGAAGACAGCTGATCAGGCTGCGAGGGGTCACTTCCCATGTGACCCCTCCTCCACACCTGGATAGCGGTCGGCTCCTGACCGATCTCGCGCTCCTATCGATACGTGTTAGCACAATGATAGCGATAGAAATTAACTAGAATATAATTCGAGTATCACTTACCATCTGTTTAGCAAGGCGTACGTAGCCGTCCCCGCCAAGACGGTGTTTTCCGTCCGTCCCTCGACTCTGTCGGCGGGTCATCGACACGCCTTGGAAGCCCTGGCTCGCCCAACGAGCACACAGGGAACTGTAGGCGTCCGGACAGGACTCAAGCCACGGTATGCTGACCTGCACACATTTGTTGTTGGATGAAAACCTTGATGAAAATTGGATAATGAAACAAAGTAAAATAAAAAATTTACCTCTGCGTACTGTGCCTCCGTCAAGTACTTGTCCGCCACATCCCTAAACTGCCCCGGCTCACCCTTGTCCGGATGCAACTTATAGTACGCCTTCGTAGCCTGAATGCGAGCCGTTGAAATCGACTGCGTCAGGAGCTTCCTAGCGTTATTGTTGAAGACCAGGCGAGCGTGATCCAGTTGGGCCTCGTCCTCCAAACGGTAATATTTCTACAAGTAGAAATATACAAGTTAATGTATTTAACATATAATAGGTTCATATTTAACGAATAGACGATTTACTTACCATGAATTCATGCCACACATGCTCCTGGTGGTTGCCGTAGGTAATGTCCTGGGCCGTAGCGTAATCGTCCCAAGACGTAGCAGCCCGTCCGTTCAGTAGACCGGGGTAGTGACAACGGATGAGCTGGCCCAGGACAGCGTTGACCTGGCGGTGGCGTCCTTGACCCGTGAATGAGTCATCGGCCCAAGACCTAATACACGATTCTCAATTAGTACATATATAAGTGTTAAAATATCTAAATTGATTTGTTATAGATTTACTTACCTATCGCCAACCGGACGAATAACGACCCGATCTTCTGGCCGTGCAGGAACCGGAGGAGGAGCCACGTAGTGTCTCCTCCTGTAACGCCGCTGTGGAGCCGGCTCCACATCAGGCTCTGTGGAAGGCTCTGAAGTAGGGTCTGAATCCTGCGGTGCCGGAACCTAAAGAGGATCCGAAGCAGGATCTGTAACAGGCTCCGAAACCTGTGGTGTCTGAAGAGTTTGCTCTCGGTCGCACCCACCTTTCCGGTCGAATTTGATCTCCAAAACTCCCCTAGGTGAGTTCCCCACCCTCTCCTCTTTCATCTAGTGTAATTAGATCAAGAATTGGTGGAGAAATCGTGAAATCCGAAAGTTTCCGGCCACCGCCGCCGCTCCCCGGTGATCGCGCGGCCGCCGGGCTCGGGGGAGAAGGGGTTAGGGCGACGTGGCCGATTCGAGTGCGTCGGATTTGAGCCAACGGCTCTGATTAGAACGTGCGTACCGGTTCGGTTATTTAAATCTGGGCCGTTGATCTCAGATCCGACGACCCACATTCAAAACAGTTATATGCATTGGAAATTTTACAGAGGAACCCCTGGGGATTTAAACAAATAGGAAATAGCCCCTGATTCTTGCAGAATTAACCCTAGGCTTATTAGAAATTTGTAAAATCAGTTTAAAATAACTAAATAGCCCCTGTGTAATTTGTAAATTCATCAAATAGTTCTGTATTTTCAAATTGAACCCCAGAAAGTTTGAAATTAATACAAATCAAACCAAATCAGTTTAAAAATTTGTTTTAATTATGTAATTAATCAAATTAGGACTAAATAGTTTCTGAAAAATGTTAGAAAATTATGAAAAGTCCTGATTAAATGTTCTGATCAGAATATTAAATTTGAAACTAAAAATAATTAATCTCAAAGGCTGAAATTAATCATATAATGACTAATTAATTCTGAAAATTGAAACAAAAATAATATAAATATCAGAAAAATGGTAGAAATTTATTAAACAGCACAATATTATTCTGTTTTTATGTCTTTAATGCATTTTAAGTTTCTGTAGTCCAGAATAATTATTTAAATAACTAGAAATGCATTTTTAATTATTAAATTAATACTGAAAAATAGATAAAAATAGTATATACTAAAGAAAAATTTTGGGAACTGTTCTAAATGCTTAAATAGGTCCTGAATTGCAGAAAAATATAAATATGAGTTCTGAAAATTATTATAGTAATAATTTAAATGATTTCTAGGATTTAATTAATTATAATAATTCACATATATTTATAAAATTCTAAAATTTATTTAAATCATCTCACAAACTGAAAATGAGTGTTTGGATGTGGTAATAGCAAAATCAAAGTATATAGGTAGCCAATTGAAACATATTTCCTCCTAACTCACATAAAATGACAAGAAATCAATAGTTGCATGTGTGTAACCAAACCTATGTGATTGAAATGACTTGATATGATTCTTATGGCATGTTTGTTACTATTTTGTGGGTACAAATGCATGGATAGAACCAACCCAAGAACTAATACCCAATCTTCAAGATCAAGATTTTGAAGTAAATCCCTCTTCATTCAAAGGCAAGTGTTCCTTGATCACTTTGTTCCTATTCTAGGATGAATAGTTAGATTACTTGCATGATGTCTTTAATATGAAACCCAGTGTAGGATGTTTCCATAGTTTCATTGCTTTATCTTTCCTTGCAAAACCATGGAGGGAATTAGATAGGACTTGATGGTTATCATTTTATGTGCTTAGCCATGCTTAGAACTTTAGAAATGAATGAAACATAGTTGATACTACTCTTGTGGATTATATGTAAGACACAAGTGTGTGTCATGTGGTTATGAATCTAGACAGGCGGGTTGTTTTGGTTGGTGCTTCGTGCACGAGACTCGGGAATGAGTTAGTGCCTGTCTTAGATTCTAAGGACCGGTTCATGGAACAGTTAACCCGGCTTTACAGTGCCACCACAAGACTGAGATGGGGCAACTTGGCCAATTAATTAGGAGTTTGCCGGTATAGTATGAGTGTTTGGATGGTGCGGGGAATGGGAGTCCATTTTTGACTACCATGGGAACTGCAAGGCTCAAGAGGGGCTTCTGTAGGGGAGGGTTACTCCCAGGAACTACAGCGGTGAAACCTCAGTGGGCTTGTACTTGCCGGTAGATCCTTTGTAAAGGCCATGTAGTGATCTCCTGATCGCACACCAAAGGAAGTGTGTAATGTGGCTTGCAACCATGGATATCAGGGAGGTTTCTTAGTCCACCTGGCAACAGGGGATGAAATCACTACTTGTGGGTAAAATGGTACAATCTCTGCAGAGAACCAAACTGTCATGACAGCCGTGCTCACGGTTAAGAGCGGCTTGGACTTGTCCATGATTAGAGAAACATGGATGTGGGTTGAAAAGAGGTTGTTGGGTGGTGTAACCTAACATTATTGACTTAATTATGATGATGGTGGGATTATCACTTAGTAAGATAGGTTGCTAATCAAAGCTAAGGCTTAGGATTAATGCGTAGTGCTTAACCATGTTAGCCTTCCCTTGCTATTGGCCTTCATAACATTCTTTCCTACACTTGCTGAGTACCTTCGGTACTCAAACTTGCTTTTGTTGGATATCATATGTTGGTTCAGGTGCAAATGAAGACGTAGACTTTGACGAGGAATACTTCGATCCCGAGGAGTTATTCTAGGTTGGCGAAACCCCCGGGCAACGCCTGTGGAGATGGAGCAACCATGACATAGTCTTCCGCTGTTGTGCTTAATGTATTTGTACTAATAGTTGATATTTTATGAACAATTATGTAATATTATTATGTACGTTAAACTTGGCTTGTAATATAGTGATATTACACTCTTGTCGGCATATGTATGAATCAACTGATCCTGGCATACATGTGAGAATACGCTCGGTGTTTCTTATGGAAAACCGGGTGTGACAAAGTGGTATCAGAGCCAAGGTTGCCCGTAGGACGCAAACCTAGTTAGAAATGGACGGGATAGACATCACTATTTTATTAAAAACTATTTTACCAAATATTTTGTTAGAATGAGGATTATTTAAATTATATATATATGTTGTCTAACCTCATCTATACTCAAAATTATATTATTGTTTATTTTCTAACACATTTTAAATTTTTCTTGAAACAGATGGCACGCACACGTCTCACAGCTCGTAAGTCCACCGGAGGACGAGTTCCTCGACACCAGCTGGCTGAGCGTACTACTGAGGAGGTGGATAACCCCACTACCTACCAGACCCACGGGGAGTCCACTAGAGGCATGGTGGATCGCCTCCGACACCTCCTACGCTGTGCTGGTTATACCGGCAAGCTAGAGGTGCAGTACGACACCACTCGAGTCTCTCGCACAGAGCGAGACGAGTGGAAGTCGCAGGCGAGGATCTACTATGAGAACAAGCTGCTCAAGATACACAACTCGCCAGCATGGAGGTCCACCATGGCAGAGGCTGAGAAGGACGCCACTTGGGAGGCAATCACTTGCCAGAGCTACACCAACCGTGGCCGCCTTGAGGGGACCCAATACATGTACACCCCCCGGCGACAAAGTGGAAGCGCGGTGTTCAACTATGAGCCTCTCCATGAAGGTTGTGATGTGGTGCAGATGGATATGAGTCTTCAGGTAGGGGTGGACGTCAGCACGAGACTGCAGAACTGTCAACAGAAACTCCAAGACGTCCGGGACCTTCTGAAGAAGACGGAGGCCATTATGCGTGGACTAATGAGGATGAGGGATGGAGAGGTGAGTGATCTCTATGCTTCGGATGGAGACACTTGGACTCCGGACTCTCCAGACCGTAGGGCAGCCAAACGCCCTCATATTCCTCAAGCACCTGAGGCCTCCACAGCTGAGTCAGAGGCTAGCAATCCAGATGGTGATGGCGGGAACCCACATGAGGATGCACAGAACCCAGGGGACAATTAGGATAGGTGTCCTTGTTCATGTAGTAACTCGTGTAGTACGTATGTGTGGTAATGTATTGACTGGTATGTAATGTTTGATTAGTGAACTTGTGTAGAATGATGATGTAATGTATGTTAGTGAATGAACGTGAGTTGTGAAAGCCATAGGCTTATGTTCACAACCACGTTAGTGTATGTAAATATTTATTAAGGAATATAAGTGCTTAGTTTGTTTCAATCATGACCATTTAATAAACAAAGTAGAAACTTTAGTAACTCTTGTATAGAATGGATGAAGTAAGTATACAACGTAATACCTCTAAGAGAACATCTATACATTAATTTTAAACATAGTCTTTTACAATAGATGGCAGGAAGAAGGAGACGCAATGAAGGGAACAACGACAATGAGGCTGCAGAGTTCCCTTTGCCTGGATGGCAGCCACGAGTTGCACGTAGGGCAGACGGAGAAGTTATACAACAGATGATGAACATGCAAAACCAACTCCTTCAGAACCTGACACAAGTGGTGGCCAACATGCAACCACAAATTCAGAATGCACCGCGTCAACCCAAACTGAATGAGTTTCTAAGCACTCAACCACCAAGGTTCGACAACGCTATAGAGCCATTGGAAGCTGATGATTGGCTCAAGAATATTGAGAACAAGTTGCAGATTATACAATGCCCAGGACGTGAGAGAGTGCTCTTTGCTTCTCACCAACTATATGGGTCTGCAGCAGACTGGTGGACAGCATACAAAGAAGCCCACGAGGACCCAGAGGGTATCTCATGGAATGAGTTCAAAATTGCCTTCCGTAATCACTATGTTACAGCCGGAGAAATCAAGAACAAACGGAAGGAGTTCCTAAATCTGAAGCAAGATAGCATGTCCGTGCGAGAGTACCTCACGAAATTTACGCAGTTATCTCGCTATGCTCCGGGAGACATAGATACTGATGAGAAGAAACAAGACTGTTTCATTGAAGGATTGAACTCAGAGATACAGTATGCTATGTCCTCAAGTGACTATGAAAGTTTCTAAAAGCTTATCAACAAGGCTTTCATAGTGGAAAGGAAAAGACAGAAGTTAGTCGAAGAACGAAAGAGGAAAATGAATTGGCAAGGACAGGCTTCTAGCAGCAACAGTCGGCCCCGTTTTTCATCACCGCCGACGGGAGCAATGAATCGACCTATAGCTCCCAATCAGTTTCAGAGGAACTACAATCCTGCCGCTAGGAACCCAACTTTCCAATCACAACAGCAGAGACAACAAGTGCAGCAACAACGTCCTACCTTTCAACCTCGTCCTGCAGGGCCAAATCCTCAAAATGCACAAACAGGCAACAAAGCACCAATGAACAAGGTCACGAGGCAATGCTTCAACTGTGGAGAAACGGGACATTATGCCAACCGATGTCCCAACAAGAAGCCACCTCAGGCACAGAACCTTGTACGTGGCAAGGTGAATCATGTGACGATGGAGGAAGCACAGGAGGCACCAGATGTGGTGATTGGTATGTTCTCCGCGAACACTCATCCTGCTACAATTCTGTTTGACTCTGGTGCAACGCACTCATTCATAGCCAAGGAATTCATAACCAAGCACAAATTACAAATTACATCTATGAATCGAGTGCTATTAGTGAATTCTCCTGGAGGAGAAATAAAGACAAAACAAATATGTCCCAAGGTAAAGCTAGGAGTCAATGGAGTAGAATTCCTTGCAAATCTTATTGTGATAGAATCACAAGGAATAGATATTATCTTGGGGATGGACTGGTTGACCAAGTACAAAGGAGTTATACATTGCTCAACAAGGACAGTGGAACTAACTCATACGGATGGAACTAAGGTTGAGTTCACATCTATTCAAGTACCCTCTGGAAATGTTCAACTCAACAAAACTGAAGTAGTTATTGAGGACATAAAGGTGGTCAATGAATTTCAGGATGTATTTCCCGAGGAGTTACCAGGTATGCCACCGGATCGAGAATTAGAGTTCATTATAGAACTAGTACCTGGTACTGCTCCTATATATAAAAGACCATACCGGATGGATACCCAACAACTAGCAGAACTCAAGGATCATATCCGAGAGTTATCGGAGAAAGGGTATATCCGTCCCAGTTCCTCACCATGGGGAGCTCCGATCATATTTGTACCAAAGAAGGATGGAACCAAGAGGCTATGTGTAGATTACCGTGCCCTCAATGAAGTGACAATCAAAAACAAGTATCCTTTACCTCGTATTGAGGACTTGTTTGATCAATTAAGAGGTGCATGTGTATTCTCCAAGATTGACCTCCGTTCCGGATATCATCAACTAAGGATAAGGGAATCAGATATTTCGAAGACGGCATTTGTTTCTAGGTATGGACTGTATGAATATACAGTTATGCCTTTTGGACTAACAAATGCTCCGGCATATTTCATGTACCTTATGAATAAGGTGTTCATGAAATATTTGGACAAATTTGTAGTAGTGTTCATTGATGATATCCTCATATACTCAAAGAATGAGAAAGAACATGAAGAGCACCTGAGAATAGTCTTACAAAAGCTAAGGGAAAACCAACTTTATGCCAAATTCAGTAAGTGTGAATTTTGGCTTAAGAAAGTTGCTTTTCTGGGACATATCATCTGTGAAGGAGGAATCGCAGTAGACCCAGAAAAGATATCTCGTGTACAAAAATGGAAGACACCAGAGAATGTTGGTGAAATCCGAAGCTTCTTAGGATTGGTAGGCTATTACAGAAGGTTTATTGAAGGGTTTTCAAAAATAGCCAAACCACTCACAAAGATGTTGGAAAAAGGAGCTGCTTTTATATGGTCTCAAGAGTGTGAATCAAGCTTCCAAGCATTAAAGAAGAAGTTAACAACTGCACCAGTTTTGGTTATGCCCGATATGGAGAAATCATTCTCTGTATATTGTGATGCTTCGGGGCAAGGGTTAGGATGTGTGCTTATGCAAGAGGGACATGTTATTGCCTATGCTTCCCGACAACTTCGGAAGCATGAGAAGAACTATCCTACCCATGACCTAGAGTTGGCAGCAGTTGTGCATGCATTGAAGTTATGGAGACATTACCTAATGGGTAAAAGAACAGAGATCTATACCGATCATTAGAGCTTGAAGTATATCTTCACTCAACCGGATCTAAACCTTCGGCAAAGGAGATGGTTGGAGTTCATTAACGATTTTGATGTGGGGATCAACTATCATCCTGGAAAAGCCAATGTGGTTGCAGATGCCTTGAGCAGAAAGACACATGTTAACATGTTGACCATAAGAGATCTACAACCCCAACTATGTGAAGAGTTCGCAAAGCTCAACTTATGCTTGGTGAATCATACAGAAGCTATAGCAATGGAAGTTGATTCAACCCTGGAACAAGATATACGGAATGGTCAAAAGAATGATGAAAAGATCAAAGAAATCAAGCAGTTGATCAAAGAAAACAAGGCCCCGAGATTTAGAGAAGATGAGAATGGTATCGTATGGCATGGTAAAAGAATATGTGTACCAGACATCAAAGAAATAAAGAAATTAATATTAAAAGAAGCTCATGATTCTGACTATTCTATCCATCCTGGAAGTACAAAGATGTATCATGATCTTAAAACAAGGTATTGGTGGTATGGAATGAAAAGAGACGTTGCAGAACATGTGGCATTGTGCGACACATGTCAACTAGTCAAAGCAGAACATCAAAGGCTGCAGGGTTATTACAACCACTAAAGATATCTGAATGGAAGTGGGAAGAAATAGGGATGGACTTTATAGTGGGTTTGCCCAGAACACAAACAGGGTATGATTCGATCTGGGTGATAGTGGATAGACTGACAAAAGTTGCTCACTTTATTCCAGTGAAAGAAAATTATAATGGCTCCAAACTAGCAGAACTATATATGTCAAGAATAGTCTGCCTACATGGTGTACCTAAAAAGATAGTATCAGATAGAGGTACACAGTTCACTTCAAGGTTTTGGCAGAAATTACATGAGTCTATGGGGACTCGATTAAATTTCAGTTCTGCATATCATCCACAAACTGACGGGCAAACAGAAAGGACCAATCAAATTCTTGAAGATATGCTCAGAGCTTGTGCTCTCAAAAATAGTAGGAGTTGGGATAAGAACTTGCCATATGCAGAATTCTCCTATAATAACAGCTACCAAGCCAACATGAAGATGTCCCCATTTGAGGCCTTATATGGGAGAAGATGCAGAACTCCACTATTTTGGGATCAGATAGGTGAGAATAAGGTGTTTGGGCCTGAAGTATTAAAAGACGCAGAAAATAAAGTAAGAGAAATTCGCAATAATCTAAAGATAGCCCAAACAAGACAGAAGAGCTATGCAGACACAAGGCGAAGAGAACTAGTTTTCAAAGTGGGAGACTATGTGTATCTCAAAGTGTCACCTATGCGTGGACTAAGGAGATTTAAAGTAAGAGGGAAGCTAGCACCTCGGTATATCGGACAATTCAAGATACTGGAACGCAAAGGAGAGGTAGCATATCAGTTGGAGTTACCCTCTCGATTGTCAGATGTACACGACGTGTTCCACGTATCACAACTCAAGAAGTGTTTGAGAACACCAGAAGAACATCTGCCAATGGATGAACTGGACATACAGGAATATCTTTCATATACCGAGTACCCCGTCAAAATCCTTGACACAATGGAAAAAGTCACAAGAAACAAAATAATCCGCATGAATAAGGTTCAATGGAAACATCATTCCGAAGCAGAAGCCACATGGGAAAGAGAAGATGAACTCAGATCACAATTCCCTGACCTATTCCCTTTGTAAAACCAATCTCGAGGACGAGATTTTTCTTAAGGGGGGTAGAGTTTGTAACACCCGAATTATGCACCATGTGACAAAACCCTCACCCCCTTCCTTCCTCACTGCCACCGGGGCCCCTTTGTCAGCCCTTTCCCCTCCAAAAACCGCTGCCGATCCCCTCTCTCTCTCCCCCTTCACGTTATTATCGCATGTGGGGGAAAAACGCTGCAACCGGCCGTTCCTTTGCGCCTCTCCGCCAACCGGCGCCGCAGCAACCGCCGCCTCCTCCCCACCTATAAGTACAGCCCGACCCCCGGCCATTTCCCCCACAGAAACCGCTCAGCCCTCTCCCGATTTGGAAAAACCACCCATTTCCCAAATCCTCGAAAACACACTCGAATTCTCACTTCTGAGATCTCCTGTGTCGTCCTGAGGACACCAGGAGTGATTCCCGATGAAAAACAACCGAGGTCGACGCCTGGAGATCGATCCCGAAGAAGATCACCGGAGTTTGCTCTCGGTCGCCGTCGATCCCACCTTTCCGGCCGAATTTGATCTCCAAAACTCCCCTAGGTGAGTTCCCCACCCTCTCCTCTTTCATCTGGTGTAATTAGATCAAGAATTGGTGGATAAATCGTGAAATCCGAAAGTTTCCGGCCACCGCCGCCGCTCGCCGGCGATCGCGCGGCCGCCGGACTCGGGGGAGAAGGGGTTAGGGCGACGTGGCCGATTCGGGTGCGTCGGATTTGAGCCAACGGCTCTGATTAGAACATGCGTACCGGTTCGGTTATTTAAATCTGGGCCATTGATCTCAGATCCGACGACCGACATTCAAAACAGTTATATGCGTTGGAAATTTTACAGAGGAACCCCTGGGGATTTAAACAAATAGGAAATAGCCCCTGATTCTTGCAGAATTAACCCTAGGCTTATTAGAAATTTGTAAAATCAGTTTAAAATAACTAAATAGCCCCTGTGTAATTTGTAAATTCATCAAATAGTTCTGTATTTTCAAATTGAACCCCAGAAAGTTTGAAATTAATACAAATCAAACCAAATCAGTTTAAAAATTTGTTTTAATTATGTAATTAATCAAATTAGGACTAAATAGTTTCTGAAAAATGTTAGAAAATTATGAAAAGTCCTGATTAAATGTTCTGATCAGAATATTAAATTTGAAACTAAAAATAATTAATCTCAAAGGCTGAAATTAATCATATAATGACTAATTAATTCTGAAAATTGAAACAAAAATAATATAAATATCAGAAAAATGGTAGAAATTTATTAAACAGCACAATATTATTCTGTTTTTATGTCTTTAATGCATTTTAAGTTTCTGTAGTCCAGAATAATTATTTAAATGACTAGAAATGCATTTTTAATTATTAAATTAATACTGAAAAATAGATAAAAATAGTATATACTAAAGAAAAATTTTGGGAACTGTTCTAAATGCTTAAATAGGTCCTGAATTGCAGAAAAATATAAATATGAGTTCTGAAAATTATTATAGTAATAATTTAAATGATTTCTAGGATTTAATTGATTATAATAATTCACATATATTTATAAAATTCTAAAATTTATTTAAATCATCTCACAAACTGAAAATGAGTGTTTGGATGTGGTAATAGCAAAATCAAAGTATATAGGTAGCCAATTGAAACATATTTCCTCCTAACTCACATAAAATGACAAGAAATCAATAGTTGCATGTGTGTAACCAAACCTATGTGATTGAAATGACTTGATATGATTCTTATGGCATGTTTGTTACTGTTTTGTGGGTACAAATGCATGGATAGAACCAACCCAAGAACTAATACCCAATCTTCAAGATCAAGATTTTGAAGTAAATCCCTCTTCATTCAAAGGCAAGTGTTCCTTGATCACTTTGTTCCTATTCTAGGATGAATAGTTAGATTACTTGCATGATGTCTTTAATATGAAACCCAATGTAGGATGTTTCCATAGTTTCATTGCTTTATCTTTCCTTGCAAAACCATGGAGGGAATTAGATAGGACTTGATGGTTATCATTTTATGTGCTTAGCCATGCTTAGAACTTTAGAAATGAATGAAACATAGTTGATACTACTCTTGTGGATTATATGTAAGACACAAGTGTGTGTCATGTGGTTATGAATCTAGACAGGCGGGTTGTTTTGGTTGGTGCTTCGTGCACGAGACTCGGGAATGAGTTAGTGCCTGTCTTAGATTCTAAGGACCTGTTCATGGAACAGTTAACCCAGCTTTACAGTGCCACCACAAGACTGAGATGGGGCAGCTTGGCCAATTAATTAGGAGTTTGCCGGTATAGTATGAGTGTTTGGATGGTGCGGGGAATGGGAGTCCATTTTTGACTACTCTGGGAACTGCAAGGCTCAAGAGGGGGCTTCTGTAGGGGAGGGTTACTCCCAGGAACTACAGCGGTGAAACCTCAGTGGGCTTGTACTTGCCGGTAGATCCTTTGTAAAGGCCATGTAGTGATCTCCTGATCGCAAACCAAAGGAAGTGTGTAATGTGGCTTGCAACCATGGATATCAGGGAGGTTTCTTAGTCCACCTGGCAACAGGGGATGAAATCACTACTTGTGGGTAAAGTGGTACAATCTCTGCAGAGAACCAAACTGTCATGACAGCCGTGCTCACGGTCAAGAGCGGCTTGGACTTGTCCATGATTAGAGAAACATGGATGTGGGTTGAAAAGAGGTTGTTGGGTGGTGTAACCTAACATTATTGACTTAATTATGATGATGGTGGGATTATCACTTAGTAAGATAGGTTGCTAATCAAAGCTAAGGCTTAGGATTAATGCGTAGTGCTTAACCATGTTAGCCTTCCCTTGCTATTGGCCTTCATAACATTCTTTCCTACACTTGCTGAGTACCTTCGGTACTCAAACTTGCTTTTGTTGGATATCATATGTTGGTTCAGGTGCAAATGAAGACGTAGACTTTGACGAGGAATACTTCGATCCCGAGGAGTTATTCTAGGTTGGCGAAACCCCCGGGCAACGCCTGTGGAGATGGAGCAACCATGACATAGTCTTCCGCTGTTGTGCTTAATGTATTTGTACTAATAGTTGATATTTTATGAACAATTATGTAATATTATTATGTACGTTAAACTTGGCTTGTAATATAATGATATTACACTCTTGTCGGCACATGTATGAATCAACTGATCCTGGCATACATGTGAGAATACGCTCGGTGTTTCTTATGGAAAACCGGGTGTGACACCTAGGCTCTAGGCGGAGGGTCACCGCCCGCCTAGCGCCTAGCGCCTTTTGGAACACTGCCCAAGATTATCTAAAAATTTTTGTTTTGACTTATTTTTGTTTGGTTTCAAAATTCGGGCTGTGAGCGTTGTTCCCATGAAAAGGATAAAAGATAAGCAGCAATATTTTTTCGGTCACTTATAACATTTTATGTTCATGTAGCTAATGGTACATTTGATGCACCAGTTAGTAGCTTAGAACAGTTCAGAAATTTCTTCGAACTGTTTATTACATAGTCTCAATAAGAATCATGTTGATAATATAAGGTATAACCGCAAAGAAGATTTGCATATTCGAAGGGGGGTGAAAAGACGGCATGCGTCTCCACTACCCTTTGTCCAAATGCCTCCAAAGCAGCATCTCTTTGCCTAGATTCTAAATTCTATAACTTGGCAGAATATTTTTTGTGCATGTCTAGCAAGCTATCGACACCGATCTATTATTCATCCTGCCTAATTTCCAGCTAGCCCTATACTAAGAATAGATTATGAACCGAGACAAGAAGATGTACTGAGAGTATAGCCTCTAGCGGAAGGCCAGGAAAGAAAAGCACAAGGATAAGGAACTAAAGCGACAAAAAAGGTGCTTTCTAATTTCCAAACAGTGTGACACATAAAAGGATTCCATTCCATGTGTGTATAGGAAAACATCTACATAGATTTGTGATTCTTTGGCTACAAATTAAAGTTTGTCAGAAAAGTGTTAATAAGACTTGCATATATGCGAGTCCACCGGAGTTCGAATTTGCACATGTAATTTATTTAAAACTGGGATTCTTTGCTTGGAATAGAATTTCTTCTTTTAAAGGATATTTATAAATATGTTAAAGTTTTTACTAGCCTAGGGTTGGGTACAGCCTTGCTCGATAACAATGCCAAATCAGCTGATTATTTTGTGGGGAAGCAACTACGATGTGCTTGGTACGGATCTCCGAAAAGTGGAACCATATCAACCATCTGTGTCCCCTTCTAAACACTTTAATCCAAGTCCCGAACATGATCTCTCGCTCTTTGATTACATTTCCAGACATGCACTTTTTTTGGTAAAGACTTGGCTCCTTCTAAACACTTTAATCTAGCTAGTACGGGCCGGAGGGGGAGGGGACGGGCCGGAGGGGGAGTGGCCAGGCCGGAGGGGGACGGAGGAGGGGCCGGAGAGGCCGGCCGTCCGGTGGCCGGCGGTGCGGCCGGGGGGCGAGGAAAGCGGGGGGCGAGGAAAGAGGCCGGAGGGGGAGGGGGAGGGGGACTTACCTCGGGCCGGAGACGGGCGGCCGCGGCGGCGGGGACGGGCGGTGGCGACGGGGACGGCCGACGGCGACGGGGACGGCCGGCGCGATCGAGTCGGGAGGCGGCACTGGCCGCCTCCCGGCTCGCGTACGGGTTATATATCCCGTTATTGACGACGGTGCTAGGAAACCGTCGTCTATAAGGACCTTGTTGACGACGGTCCTAGGTCACCGTCGTCAATAACTCCTCGGGTGGGCCAGGACTAAGTTAAAGACGATGGCCCCGTCGTCAATAATTTATTGGCGACGGTGCTAGTCTAGCCGTCGTCAATAACTATGTTATTGACGATAGCTAGACAAAGCCGTCGTCAATAATATTAAAGACGACGGCCCCGTCGTCAATAAATTTGGCCATCGTCAATGATCGGTTTTCCTGTAGTGTTGGTACGTTCCCTCTAAAACTCCGACACTCACAAAGTCATATATATAGGCCCTGTCGACGTCACATATATACAAGAGTATATAGACACGTGGGATTATAAAAATAACAAAAAGAGCAACAGGTTGTTGATCGTGCAGCATGCAGGGAGACCGCCGTGCCGTACGTGACACGTGGAACGCCAAACTCCCACAAGATGATGGATGGATGTGCATGCTGCATGCGGCAGGGGCATGCATGGCTACTACTGTGTAGAGAACGACCGCAGGCGTATGTCATTACTCCCTCTGTTAGCTTAGGACAGCTAATTTAGTTTAATTTGAACTAATTTTTTTGTGCTAAACATTATTTATTTCAGAACGGAGGGAGTACGTACGTACGTGGTGCCTGGTAACCTAGCTATAATGATGCGTACGTGATGACGGCATATATGGCCGATGCTTCCATATATGCATCTCCTGCGCAAAGTACTTTTGGGGTATATATGCATGGCTACGATGATGAGCAGCAGCAACACGAGCTAGCTACTCCCTCCGTTCCTTTTTAATTGACGTTGGGAGAACTAGTTTGAGGCAAATATAGTAAGCTTATTAAACTAAACGACTACTTGTGTTGAAACATAAGTGAATTGCCCACACTTCCCCATCAGCTTAAGCTTTTGAGGTAAACTGGTTGGCGCATAGTATCTTAACATGGTATCAGTGCCACAGGTCTCGAGGTTCGAATCCTGGCGGGCGCGATTTATTAAAATAAATTGCAACTGACTCCTATTTCACGTTTGCGGCCCAAGAGAGGCTGCACATGAGAGGGAGTGTTTGAAACATAAGTGAATTGCCCACCGCCCTTCCCCATCAGGTTAAGCTTTTGAGGTGGCGCATAGTAGCTTAACATGGTATCAGTGCCAGAGGTCTCGAGGTTCGAATCCTGACGGGCACGATTTAATAAAAATAAATTGCAGCCGACTCCTATTCCGCGTTTGCGGCCCAAGAGAGGCTGCACGTGAGGAGGAGTGTTGAAACATAAGTGAATTGCCCACCCTTCCCCATCAGCTTAATCTTTTGAGGTGGCACATAGTAGCTTAACAATTTGCATCAAACTATCACAAAACGACTACAACTTCTAAAACCAGCAGTTTTTATTTTTACTGTGCATGGTTCCGAAGAATAGATGTAGCCAGCAAGAAAAATTGGTGCCACAACTACAAGTTTTAAATGCATGCATGGTGATACAAGCAGTGAAACAGAATGATTATATACGAGCGAGAGGAGGAGTACGTAGAATTGAACTATGGTGTAGCGTCGGACGCCACATGTAGTACGAGTACACACCACATATATATCCAAGTGACGGCGACAGCTATATATCTCCTACACGGCAGACCAATTAAAATGCCTCGACTCTGGCTATTACTTACTTGTATCGTTTGCAACAAGAAAAAAAAAAATATATATATATAGTCTAGCTTTAAATTTCACACAGGATCGAGCAAGCGACAGGGAAGAAGGTACTCTAGCTAGCCAGTGCCCTTGCTTTAAAGAGGGCGTCAAACTGTCGGTTTCTATTATTCATTGGGTGCTGTTGACAGAAAGAGAGAAAGCATGCAGATCGATAAACTGTCTCGCTAACCTAATTGACAGTGAAAAAGAACTCATGAGGTGGTAGTGGCAGATAGTAGGTTAGTTAGATGATAGCAAGTGAAAAGGAGCTCACTCACATTCACTAGCTAAGCTCGTCGTCGATCGATCCTCTTATATATATATACACACACACCATGCGTCACTGCCTCACTTCCACGAGACACAGCAGCTGCTTCTAGCTAGCTAGCTAGCTAGCTGCAGGCTATCATCGATCGCCGGAGAAGCTACAGCTTGTTAGCGAGAGGAGATCGAGCTAGGAGATGGGGAGGCCGCCGTGCTGCGACAAGGTGGGCATCAAGAAGGGCCCGTGGACGCCGGAGGAGGACATCGTCCTCGTCTCCTACGTCCAGGAGCACGGCCCCGGCAACTGGAGGTCCGTGCCCATCAACACCGGCCTCATGCGCTGCAGCAAGAGCTGCCGCCTCCGATGGACCAACTACCTCCGACCCGGCATCAGGCGGGGCAACTTCACGACCCACGAGGAAGCCATCATCGTCCACCTCCAGTCCTTGCTCGGAAACAGGTACTCTCTCTCTCTCTCTCTCTCTCTCTCTCTCGGTCGATCGATCGATCGGTTCTTCTCTAGCTACGCGCAATTGCATGCAAGCATCGCGCCTTAATTACCTGTTGCGTTGCATGCATGTGAACGACTACTCATCATGTGCGCAGATGGGCGGCCATAGCGTCCTACCTCCCGCAGAGAACCGACAACGACATCAAGAACTACTGGAACACCCACCTCAAGAAGAAGCTCAAGAAGCACCAGGCCATCGGCGCCATCTTCGCGCCGCCGCCGCCACCTGCCTCTGATACATCAACCACTACTTTGTTGCCTGCCATCACCGGCGCCGCGGACCACCGCCACACGATGGTCACCAATAACCCCCTCTGCAAAGATAGCTACGACGCGACGCGTACAGCATGCGCCGCCGGCCCGGGTGATGATGCCGTCGTCGCTCATCAGCTCATCGTCGCTCATCGGCGCTCTCCGTTCGGCGCCGCCCCGCCGGCTTCCCTCGACGCCGACAGCGGCGGCAGCGGCTCGTCGTCGTCGACGTCGTACGCGTCGAGCATGGACAACATATCCAGGCTGCTCGACGGCTTCATGAAGAGCGCCGCGCCGCAGAATGACGCGCGGCTGACGCCATCAAGCCCCCGGCCGGACGCCGCTGTAGTCCACCCGTTGTTACTGTCCTTTGAGCACATGTCCGCCGGCGGCGCGCTACCGAACTTCGCCGACGTGCTGCCGCCGCAGCAAGTGCTGATGAAACAGCCCAAGCAGCAGCAGCAGCAGCAGCAGCAGCAGGCACTGGAGCCGCTGTCGTCGATCGAGAAGTGGCTGCTGGACGAGGCCGCCGAGCAGGTTGTCGATCTGATGGATCTGTCCGACGGCTACTGCTCAGTTCCAATGCTGTTTTAGTAATTAGCTCTCAAGAAAACCCAGAGAAAAAAGAGGAGAAAAGACCAATACATACACACATACTAGTTAGAGAATCGTTACTCCTAATAGTACGTAGGTTAGTTTGACGCTGCTGCCATCAAAAGTCAGGAGAGAATAAGAGATAGCAACAGGAATAAGCAAGTCTGCAAGTGGCAACATATAAGTGACGTGTAACTATGTAAGCATGATGTGATCAACATGATTCCTGCTTGATATTTTTTTCTTTTTATACATATAATACTAGTGAAAGCTTCTGTAATTGAATTCGTTTTTTATTATGCATATCGTTGCGGCATAGATTTGTGTACACTTTTAATTGGGAATATGGCATGGAATATCGTCAAATAATTCGAAATAGATGGAGTACCCCATGGCACCATGGTATCTTGCAGTACTTCTTTATACAGTACTGAAATATAAACATACTATTGTGTGTTACTTTTTAGACAAAAGCTGTACAGAGATGAAGCAAGGGGATGGTCCCTGATCACATTTAGAGCAGAAAGTAAGCGGTAATCATGTCATTTCCTTCAAAATAAATTGATGGTTTCTTATAAATCACATGAATTGTAAAGCATTTTTTATGCAACCAGCTTTAAACATAATGAATACACATATATGCAACCACGGTGCATAACATTTGCATAATGGTGCGTAGCAGGCCACCAACATCACTGAAAATGCATTATTAGTTAGTTAGTTACATGTCAAAATAAGCTACAGTAGAACTTGGACTCTTGTCCTAAGTACATGTCTCTTTTATATCATCTGCGGAAAACAGAGGCCTCTGCATCTCTTACAATGTGGTGTCGAAATTTCCCAAGCAGGTCAATACTAGATGATGGCAAGTGTTTACAGTTTTTCTTTCCAAAGAGCTGTAGTTCATCAAATGGCATGATGGGTTATAGAACTTAGATGTAGGCAGAATTTGGGTTGACTAAGCAATTCTAAGCCGATGAACTCCCAGGCTTTAAAAGAATCTGTCTGCACAAAGCCTAGCCTGTCTCTGAAATCTCGATGTGCCACACCTGAGCAGTGAGTTCCTGACCAGTGACCAGTTTGCTTGTTGCATCTGTAAGCTGGCCCAGAATATCAGCATAACCGTTCAGGCTTTTAATTTTCTGGCTGAACCACAACCAGGAAATAATGAATCAAGTCACAATCTATTTAATTCGTATCATCAAGTCTTCAACCAAATGAAAGAAGGATGACAGCCATCTGCCTGACCAAAGAACAGTGCTCCAGGGTCACTGATATGGACCAAGAAAGGGTGAGTCAAGCTATGAAATACGAAGCACCATATCAGCATAACTATTTCGTTCTTGGAGGAAGTCATCGAAACATTATCAAACTTCATGTGCATGTCGTATGAACTGAAAAAGCTGTAACTGCTGCATGTGACTAAACTCAGCAAAAAAATCTTCTCTTTTTTCTCAAGCAGCTTGAAGAAAGAGAGAAGATGCTCCAAATGTTCTATTAACTACATATCTAGAGATCTTAATAAGCATCGATTATATTAGGATTATAAATCTCCATCTCATGATAGCCATCAGAGTGCAGGTTGGACCACGGCAGGACCAGAATATTGCTCACAGGAAATTTAGTAGCACCAATGGAATGAGCCAGCACAACCAACCCGCAGGTAGCAATTAAGCATGAAAGGTCAATTCATATTGCCCGTGTGCACTGAACACACTCAATCCACCGTCAGTATTCAGTCAAGGGTAGACACTAGTTTGTGTGTCAGCTTCATCCAACTATGCTTTCCATACATGTTCGAAAACAGAGCAAAAATGATCTTAAGTTCTGGAAACTTAAGTAATCCGAAAACCGTTCCTCAAAATTCGATTCTTCTTCCTCAAAAGGTTTACCTTAAAGTTCATCAACACCAACACAAAAAAAATTCTT
The DNA here is from genome assembly GCA_030760725.1 of Neostapfia colusana. Classification (NCBI taxonomy): domain Eukaryota; kingdom Viridiplantae; phylum Streptophyta; class Magnoliopsida; order Poales; family Poaceae; genus Neostapfia; species Neostapfia colusana. The sequence goes on along the minus strand of JASWHV010000017.1, from coordinate 5,449,420 downwards.
ATGCGTGGAGGCTTCAATTCATCTCTCATGCTGCCCCGTAACCTTTTCTTGCTTAGGCTTTTCGAAAGAAAAATACTCCCACTGTTCTGTTTTATTTGACGCTCCAACGTCAAATATTACAGAATGGAGAGAGTAGCATTTCTTGTTTAGAGGATAGGTCCTTGTCCTAAGGTCTGCAGTGGTTATAGGTTTGCACACTCCGTACTACTACATTGCACATTGACAGACATAAGTCGCCATCTCTTTTATTATGCACAAAGGCACTAGACTGAAACCTGTACCTTATTAACACCAGTTGGTCCCTAATAGATACCCTCAGGAGTAAGAATACAAGACATCTGAAAGTGACGCATGCATGTTGCTATTTAATAGGCAGCTGATGCAATAAGGAAAAAGATTAAAAGGCCAAACATTTTTCCATGCGTGGATATTTGAAAAAGAAAAGGATTTGAGCTGATTCCGTAACACTTTCAGTCCTGTTTTAACAGACTTCCACCAATTTGAAACCGTCAAGATGTATTATGCGAACATAGGATACACCTTACAAAAACAATCAATAAGGATTAAATATCGATATAAAAAGTATCCTAGCCAATTATTGCGTTGTTTGATCAAGAAAAATTGAATACAAGTTAACCTACCACTGAATGCTTAAGACACTTCCCAAACAATTATATTTGTGGTCAGAAGAGAAGGACTTAGGGCACAGAATGAAGTCAGAATGATTTGTCCTGGAACATTTCACGAGAAAAAAAACTTTGTGTTCAAAACCCCATTTCTGAAAACGAAATTTGAAAACTACAGATACAAGAGCTGGTAGCATAATACAAATGTATAAAGTGTCGGGCACGATATAAGATACTCTGTCGGGACCCACCTTCCCTTGGATCCACTTGTGCATCCCGTACCAATCCCTGAATCAGTAGTTGGTACGCACAACAGGAAGTATCGAGTTCCATACATTGACTATTTCTCATGAGAACCGTTATGGTCCTACAAGCAAATTTTAGGTTACAGTCCATGGGCCTCGCAGGGCCACTAAAAACAGAGATACAATGTTGAACTACAGCGGAATGGCGACACCCAGCCCTCAGGCAACCTTGAGCGCAGGACTAGACCTACTCGTCATTGCATCACGTTTCATCTTCTTCTTCGCTTTCTTCCTCTGCATCTGAGGGTGGTGAAGTAGGCAAAAGTGAGTACGGAAGGTACTCAGCAAGCCCTAACACTACTCAAGGGAATGTGTTTCATGCAAGAAGGTCGTAGCAAGGCAGGGCTATACGGCTTAGAGTTGCCGAAAAGCATTCATGCAGGGTCTTTATTTGAAAGAAGTTTTTGTAAAGCAAAATGAGATAACCGTATCCTGATTTTAGTTGGTGGGACTTGGGGGAGTTGAACTCCATCCCGCCAGTTCCCTAAGTTTTATTTGAACGTTCAAGCCCTATGGCTTTACTAGTTTTGGCACACAGCCGTCATATCCAAAACACGGCAAACACTGCCACTCAACTACACCAAGGAAACATGCTAAGACTAATCAACAAGAGCTCGGAACATAGTGTGCCAATACCGTGACAACGGTTATCCAGATTTACACTCTGCAGAGGTTGTACACTTTACCCACAGGTCAAGCTCTCCTAGCAAGGGAGTAGCGTAACGTTCGCCTCATCTTCCCCGAGTAACCCCACAATCACACCTCGGGACGCACCCAGGGGCTATTTGGGCAATTACTCTCCCAGCCGAACCACGGGTAATGACTCCCTCGTGTCTTTTCCTGGTCCCCCGTGCCCTACTGGCCACCAGATGGCTCATGTGGAAGTCACCAAGAAGGTAGAGGGAATCCTACCCATACAGGTTCTGTGGTTGTACGAAATCAGTATGACGAGGTCATATGAACCGGTCCTTGAGTTGGTGAGGCGGCTCCATCAAGGTCCACGACAGGTGGACTACATCGAAGCACACACTACTCATTCACCAAATCCCACCTCAACCACGTCACTTTCCCCACTTCATCCCACACAAGTTGTATAGCACCATTCCCAACCCACTTCCTAACTCACACCACCAAGACACTTTTCACACTTTTCGCAAATTCGATGATTAATTGTAGTGAGTGAAAGTGCATCTAGGTAATCCCCATGGGTTTTGGTTGATTGATGACGATAATTAAGATACTAATAAGTTTCTACTGAGTATGAGCACAGGTGTTTATCAAAGAAATGGATATGAAGTCTCTCAAGAAGCAAAAGGAAAAGAAGACTTGAAAGAGTAGAAAATAGAATTTTCTATTAATTTTCACATTTTCTAGTTGTGTACAGGGTCTTCTGCTTTAGAGTGCTTGAGAATCATTAGAGAGATCAAATGAAGGGTAGAAAGTTAGAATCATGAGACGAAGTAGTCATAGATATAAAAAAAAGAAGACCGGACTTGTCCGGACCATGGGCCGGACTAGTCCGTTCGGACCCGGACTAATCCGTTTTAGACCGGATAAAGAGTCTCTGAGTCAGTTCGAACTTGTCCGTTCAAGGCCGGACTAGTCCGTTGTCGTGTGAGTCTGAGCCGTTATGAGACTAAGTCTCAGAAGGCCGGACTAGTCCGCCCGAGAGGCCGGACTAGTCCGCTAAGCGGACTAAGCCGCTTAGGTCCGGAGAAGAAGTCCCTGAGTGCCATCGCACTAGTCCGCTCCACAGGCCGGACTAGTTCGATCCTTTCACACTAGTCCGAATTAGGACGGAAAAAAGGTTCCTGTGTGAGCTCGGACTAGTCCGAAGTTGGCTGGACTGGTCCGCGACTCTAGATTAGAGAGCTTTAGACTAAGTCTGGTAAGACCGGACTAGTCCGCCCTTACAAGACTAGTCAGTTCTCATACGGAACAAAGGTTCCTGACTCAGATCGGACTAGTCCGCTCTTGGCTAGACTAGTCCGGGGTTTCATGACCGTTTGAGTCCAACGGTCACTAAACTTTAGTTGGTAGCCTTGTGACGTGAGTGGTCCCTAAAGAACGGACTAGTCCGTGGTTGGGACCGGACTAGTCCAGACTTTAGTTGGTAACGGCTAGATGCCAGGATTTCTATAAAAGGAGACCCCCCGGCTGAGAATTGAAGTGATAACAACCTAAACGCTGAAAACTCATTCCTAGAGCTCTTCTAAGCCTCTTTCCTCACCTTCTAGACCCCTAAGATTGGATCTTATGGAGTTAGTGGTTTTGTGAGAGGAAAGACGTGGTAATCGACGTTTGAGCTCTCGGTTTGATTCTTTTGCACTCTAACTGTTAATTTGAGTTCTTAACAGTTGTACTTTGATTTCTAGAACTGCTTGGTTGGTGTAGGGAGCCTCAAGGTGTGAGTAGCCCCTAAGAGCATTGTATTCACATTTGATTGATAGTGAAAGAGCCCGGGCTTGATCTTGATGATCGCTCGGTGAGGGAAAGGTTGGAAAAGACCCGATCCTTGATGGACTCCTCAACGAGGACGTAGATTCCTGTGTGGAATCGAACCTCGGGATAAATCGTGTCTCTTGGTTCCTTTACTATCTCACTCGCTCACTAGAATTACTTGTTAAGCTTTCATTTTGTCAATACCTGTAAATTGTTCTACTATCTCGCAATCTAATCATTCACAACTAATTAGTGATATTATTTGACTACCATATATTTCCGCTTAAACAAACTTAAAAGGAAACCTAGAACGCAAATTTATACTTAGACCGAATTAGTCCGCTTTTATCCGCTGTTTGCAATAGTTTCAGATTTTATTAGCCTATTCACCCCTCCTCTAGGCAACTTTCAATTGGTATTAGAGCCTAACTCTCCACAAAAGTTTAACCGATTGGAGAGGAGATGGGGGACAAGGTCGGTAGTCCAATTGATCTCAACAAGGGAAAAGGAGCAAGTTCAAGCAACTTTGAAGAACAAGGTTCTAACCCGCCTCCAGTGGTCACTCCTCCACAAGATGTTTCAAGCTCAGAAGAAGATGAAGAAGTTCTTCGTCTCATGGCACTCCTCAAGAAGAAGAAGGAGGAAGCTAAAAATAAAAAGAAGGAGAAGTTGGAGAAGAAGCTCAAGAGTAGTCAACAAGACTACTCACGATATCCTTTTAACTATAAACGTCTTAATTCTCATTCTAGTTATTTATCAATTCCTCTAGGCAAACCACCTCACTTTGATGAAACCAACTATACAATGTGAAAACACAACATGAAGTTGCATCTAATTTCCTTGAACCCAAGTCTTTGGCATGTGGTATGTACAGGTATAGATATCTCCGAAGACGAGGATGAACTCACCCTAGAACAAGAACAACAAATCCATCGCAATGCACAAGCAGCAGCCGTGCTCAACTCATCTCTAAGCATTGAAGAATTTAACAAGATAGATGGTTTGGAGCTCGGCAAAGATATTTGGGACACCCTCAAGATCGCACATGAAGGAAACTGATCCGTGAGGGAAGCCAAGATTAAGATGATAGAAGGAGAGCTTGGAAGGTTCGCCATGGAAGAAGGCGAAACACCTCAAAAAATGTACAACCAACTGAAAACTCTTATCAACAAGAGTCGGGCGTACGGATGCAAGAAATGGAATGACCATGAGGTGGTCAAGAGAATGATAAGAGCATTTATGCCTCGCAAAATGACCCTATGCACCTTAATCCCGGAAAGTCCAAACTTTCACTTGATGACTCCGGATGAAGTGCTAGGGAAGATCATTAACCACGAGATGATGGAAAAGGAAGTCCAACACGTCAATGAGCTAGCAAAGATTACTTTATTCAAGAAGAAGGGCATTGCTCTCAAGGCCACATCCAAGTCCAAGGCAAAAGAAACACAACTCACAAGTGAAGATGAAGAAAGTGATGATGAGAGCACGGACATGGATGATGAAGAAATGACGTTCTTCATCAAAAGATTCAAAAGGTTGATGAGGAGAATGAGAAGCCATCACTATGAGAACAAGAGCAAAGACAAGGGCAAGTCAAGAACAAAAAAAAACTTGCTACAACTGTGGAGAACATGGGCATCTCATTGTGAACTGCCCCGATAGCAAGGAAGATGACAAGAGAAAGAAGAAGGATGGAAAGTCTCAAGATAAGAAATTCTTCACAAAGAAGAAGACTTATGGACACACCCACATCGAAGAAGAATGGGACTCAAATGAAGAATCCTCCTCCGAAGATGAAGAAAAGGTGGCAACCGTAGCCATCAAGAGGCCAACTATGGATAAATCACTCTTGCCAAACAAGGGTGATTGGAAGAGCCGAAGTCACACATGCCTCATGGCAAAGGAAGGAAAGCGCAAGGTAATGTCTAAACCTTCTAAGTTACATATTGAAGATGATAGTGACTTTGATAGTAGTAGTGAGAACGAATTCATGTTTAAATGATTAAACAAAAAGGCTATAGCTAAAATGAAAATGTTGTCGGAAGAAATATTTGAACAAGAAGAGCTTCTCAATCAACAAGAAGAATTGCTTATCCTTGAAAAGGAAAGAAACCTTGAGATTGAGAAACTCCTTGAACTCGAGAGAGAAAAGAGTAGAACACTTGAAAGCGAACTTGCCATGTGCAAGGAGACTTGTGCTCAGCTTAAAAGTGAGAATGTAGTACTTCAAGATGAACTCGTAAGTTTAACCAAAGCTCACAAGAATCTTGAAGCACAACTTGACTCACTTAAGTCAAGTATCTCAACTAATTCATCCTCCAAAAACTCTTTCTCAACAAGTACAGAGTCCAACTCTAAAACTTGCAAATGTGCCAGCATTGTTTTAAACTTGAAAAATAAGCTCAAAGAAGCACAAAGCCAGAATACACACAAAAGTGGGATCTTTGATAAGGAGAAAATCAAATATGCACGTAGTGCATATTCAATCACAAGATCTCCCTTCATCAAAGATGGACTTGGTTTTACTAGGGGAGGAAAGCAAAACGCTAGAATTCTTAAAAACAATAACAAATGTATAGCCTTTGTTAAAGAAAACTCAAGTCAAGTCAAGAGTGACAACCTTGCATCTAGCTCACATGAAATTTCCAGAAATGTAAATTCTATCGTATTTCATAATTTTGATGCATCTTATATTCTTATGAAAAGTAAGTTTGATAAAGTATATGCAAAATGTGTTGGGCCACTCCACAAAAGCCCAAAAACTTGTGTGTGGGTGCCCAAATGCCTAGTAACTAACCTCAAAGGACCCAACCAAGTTTGGGTACCTAAGAGCAAAGTTTAAATTGTTTTGCAGGCCTACTCCTCCGGTGGCACTAAATGGGTGCTAGATAGTGGGTGCACTAACCATATGACCGAAGAGAGAAAAATGTTTGTCGAGTATGAAGAAAATGATGATCCAAATGAAGGCATCTATTTCGGTGACAACAACCAAGGAAGGGTACTCGGTATTGGTAAAATTGCAATCTCTTCTCAACACTTTCTTTCACATGTTCTACACGTTGAATCACTAGATTATAACCTATTGTCCATATCTCAACTATGTGAGAAAGGTTATAATTACTTGTTTACTAACGAGGATGTGACCGTCTCTAGAAGAAGTGATAACTCAATTGCCTTTAAAGGTGTGTTAAAGGGAAAGCTTTACTTGGTGGATTTTTTCCACAGATAAAGCTCAACTTGACACATGCTTAATAGCAAAAACCAACATGCGATGGTTATGGCATAGAAGACTAGCCCATGTTGGAATGAGGAACTTACAAAAACTTCTAAAAGGGGATCACATCCGTGGACTAAAAGATATTGTTTTTGAAAAAGATAGACCATGTAGTGCGTGTCAAGCAGGAAAGCAAATTGGAACAGCTCATCCCGCCAAGAATGTGATAACGACAACAAGACCATTGGAGATGCTTCACATGGACCTCTTCGGCCCCATCACCTATATAAGCATTGGCGGTAACAAGTATGGTCTTGTAATTATTGATGCTTATTCTTGTTTCACTTGGGTATTTTTCTTGCATGATAAGGGAGAAACTCAAGGTATCCTTAAAAAGTTCTTGAGGAGAGCTCAAAACGAGTTTTCCTCAAAAATCAAGAAGATAAGGAGTGACAACGGTTCTGAATTCAAGAACACTCAAGTAGAATAATATTTGGATGAAGAGGGCATCAAACATGAGTTTTCAGCCCCTTATACTCCCGAACAAAATGGGGTGGCTGAAAGGAAGAACCGAACACTCATAGAGATGGCAAGAACCATGCTCGATGAATACAAGACCTCGGATCGATTTTGGGCGGAGGCAGTCAACACCGCTTGTCATGCTACAAATCGCCTCTACCTCCATCGACTTTTGAAGAAAACCTCATACGAGCTCGTAACCGGTAACAAACCCAATTTCTCCGACTTTCGAGTTTTTGGAAGTAAATGCTATATTCTTAACAAGAAGCCTAGGACTTCAAAGTTTGCTTCAAAATCCGATGAAGGTTTCCTACTTGGTTATGACTCAAACACCTACGCTTATCGTGTCTTCAACAAAACCTCCGGGTGCGTTGAAATTGCACCTGACGTGGTGTTTGATGAAACTAATGGCTCCCAAGTGGAGCAAGTTGATCAATGTGTATTAGATGAAGAAGAATCACCATGTGAAGCACTAAGAAGAATAGGGCTTGGAGAAGTCCGCCCCCAAGAAAATGTAGGACAAGATGCTACAAGCTCATCACAATTGGCACCTCTCACTCAAGATCAAACTCAAGCATCCCAAGATCAAGACGGTCAATTTGAAGAAGGAGAAAATTGAAACCATGATGTTGATCAAGGGGGAGAAGAAGAAGAAAATCACTCAAGAAATCAAGTGCCTCACCCAAGGGTTCATCAAAGCATTCAACGAGATCACCCCGTTGATAACATCCTTGGAGATATCACAAAAGGGGTAACAACATGTTCTCGAATAGATAACTTTTGTGCACATTACTCTTTTGTGTCGTCCCTGGAACCATTTAAGGTGGAAGATGTACTCAAGGATCCGAATTGGGTGGTAGCTATGCAAGAAGAGTTAAACAACTTTACAAGAAATCAAGTATGGGAGCTAGTGAAAAGACCAAATGCAAACGTGGTAGGCACTAAGTGTGTGTTCCGCAACAAGCAAGACGAACACGGAGTGGTGACGAGAAATAAGGCCAGACTTGTGGCAAAGGGATATGCTCAAGTCGAAGGTTTGGATTTCGATGAAACCTTTGCTCCCGTAGCTAGGCTTGAGTCCATTCGTATTCTATTAGCGTATGCTACTCACCATGATTTTAAACTCTATCAAATGGATGTGAAAAGTTCCTTCCTGAACGGTCCAATCAAGGTGGAGGTGTACGTGGAGCAACCACCCGGCTTTGAAGACCAAGAATATCCTGATCATGTCTTTAAGTTGCATAAAGCTCTCTATGGCCTCAAACAAGCTTCTAGAGCTTGGTATGAGTGTCTTAGAGACTTTCTCATTGATAATGGCTTTAAGATAGGCAAAGCAAATTCTACACTCTTCACAAAGAATGTAGACAACGATCTCTTTGTGTGCCAAATATATGTCGATGACATTATATTTGGTTCCACTAACAAATCTTTTTGTAATGAGTTTAGTAAGATAATGACGGATAGGTTTGAGATGTCTATAATGGGAGAGTTGAAGTTCTTTCTCGGATTTCAAGTCAAGCAACTCAAGGAAGGCACATTCATTAGTCAAACCAAGTACACACAAGACATACTCAAGAAGTTCGACATGGACAAAGCAAAACCTATCAAGACACCAATAGGCAACAAATGGACACCTTGACCTCAATGAAGATGGACCAAGCGTGGATCAAAAGGTATATCGCTCTATGATTGGCTCATTACTTTATCTTTGTGCATCTAGGCCCGATATCATGCTTAGTGTATGTTTATGTGTAAGACTTCAAGCATCACCTAAAGAATGCCATTTAACAGCCGTTAAAAGGATCCTAAGATATCTAGTTCACACATCTAACCTAGGATTATGGTATCCAAAGGGATCTAAGTTTAATATCATCGGATACTCCGATGCGGATTACGCCGGATGTAAAATAGATAGAAAAAGCAACTCAGGGACTTGTCAATTTTTGGGTAGGTCTCTAGTATCATGGTGATCCAAAAAACAAAACTCCATTGCTCTCTCCACAGCTGAGGCGGAGTATGTCGCAGCCGGGAGTTGTTGTGCTCAACTTCTTTGGATGCGACAAACTCTAAGGGATTATGGTCACAATATGAACCATATTGCACTCCTATGTGACAATGAGAGTGCCATTAAGATAGCCCACAATCCAGTTGAGCACTCTAGGACCAAACATATAGACAACCGACATCACTTTTTGAGAGATCATTCTATAAAGGGGGACATAGCTATCTCACATGTAAGAACTGAAAAACAACTAGCCGATATTTTCACCAAAACACTAGATGAAAAACGATTTTGTGAACTTCGAAATGAGCTGAATATACTAGACTCTAGGAAAGTGAGTTGAAAAGTTATGCAAATAGAAGTTCTCAAAAATTTTCCACAACTTTCAAAAATGTGGACGATTGTGAAAAACTTGTTCGTCCTCTATTTCTTCTCTAATATTATTTTTAGCTACATTGTGGTCATCATGTAATTATATATATATATATATATATATATATATATATATATATATATATATATATATATATATATGGACCATATAGGAGGTGCAAGTAAATCCAACGCAAACAAAGGCAAAATTCTAATATATAAGAATTTTTAGACTTTAAGAGACGGACTAGTCCGACCTAGAGGCCGGACAAGTCCGAGCGTCCTAAGAAGTCCGAGATGCAGCGGACAAGTCCACAACGGACTAGTCCGCCCGGCACCCGGACAAGTCCGGACTAGAGACTAGTCCAAACCTAGTCCAACAGACTGGACTAGTCCGGAATGAGGACCGGACTAGTCCGGCCCCTGGAGACTTAACCTCCAAGGGTCGGGCTGACCCCTTCCTTCTCCCTCATTCACTTCCACCCCACTTCTCTCCTCCAAAACTCACCCCCAATGGCGATTTTGGAGTCCTCCCTCAAATCCCTCGAAGGCATCCTTGATTCAAGGCTTGTGGAGTGCGGGGAACTCTTCTCCGACCATCTCCACTCCTTTGAACTGTGGATTTCATCAAATTTCTTCACTCTAAGGTACTTTTTAACCTAGCCTTGACTTTTCACGAAAATCTTATTTCTAGGACATACCTTTAGTACCTTAGGCCTTCTTTGATATTCCTATACTATATTATTGCACTCCTCATAGTATTGCGACCACTTTGCTGAATTAGTGATCAAATCACCTCAGTTAGGGTTCAAAACTGTAGAGTACAGACTAGTCCGGACTCCAACCGGACAAGTTCGGCCGAAGCGAACTAGTCCGCCTCCTGCCCGGACAAGTCCGGTTGTTATAGTCTTAGCCCCTAACTTTGGGGTTGTAAACTAATTCAAACACAATGCTCCATCAACTAAGTACTTCTTTTCTCACGAGATCATGTCAGGACCCAGCGACAGTCCTCTTCCAAACCCCGAGGCTGAAGCGGCTCGCCAAGCCGCTTATCATGCGGCAGCCGAGGCAGAGGCCGGAGAGGCTGCTGCAAGGGAGGCTCGGACAAAGAAACGGGCTGACAGGGAAGCAAAATCCTCTCAGTCCGTTGATCCTCCAAGGAGGAAGAGGCTAGTAACCCTGACAGAGAAACAAAATGCCGAGCCCCAAACATCAACCCAAGACAAAGGAAAAGGCAAAGCAGCTGATCCTCCCAGGAAAAAGGTCTTAGCCAACAGGGGACTCGTCATTCCTGACAACCCTAGACGGGGAAGGGAAAATCCCCCACAGGGACCCGTTGGGCATCTTGAAAGGGCACCTCCTATGCACAACCCAAACCGCCAACCCGATTTGGCAAGTGCAACCTTCAAGGGGAAAGGAGCCGACAAAGCCAGAAGGTTCCGGGAAGAGGAGGTTTATAAGTACGAGAAGTCCACACCAGACCCTCGCTTCTGGTGCGACTTCCATTGTGACTACTACCGGCTTGTCTATCTCTCAATGAAGACATCGGTAGTTGATGCTCAGTGGGTGGACTGGCCATACATGGCAAACAAGAAGCATCAAGCTTTTGATGCAGTAATTGAAGCAACAGAACGCCATGGGATCAAGGACTTGATGGCCTTTCAGTATGAGTGGAACATTGAGGTCATAGTCCAATTTTACACCACCTGCTACTTCCACACCTATAGAAACAGGAAAATCACTTGGATGACAAATGGTGTGGTTTACTCTGTCCTGTATGATGAGTTTGCTAGAATCCTTAGACTTGGGGAGCACTTGAACTATGAGATCATAGTTCACAATGAGAGAACCTTGGGAAAGGATGACTTGGACTTAATGTACCATTCATATCTCTCCTATGAGGCATCCTCAACCCACAACATCATCGAGTGGCTCCTCTAGTGGACTGCTCAAAATTTTCAAGGCCATATTCTCCTCGTGCCGGAAGGTGGAAGTTCGCACGCAGAAAATGAAGCAACGCTAAGAGAAGTATCTCAAGACCATGTGCGACAAGATGGAGATACCTATGTCTCCACTGTCATCAGATGATGACAAAGTGACAGAATTTCCCACTATCACGGAGGACGAGCTTGCCTACTTTGGATCCTCCTCAGCTGCTCCTCCTACCTCCCACACTCATCAAGAGGATGACAATGAAGATGAAGATGAAGATGAGGATGAGGACGAGGAGACTCAAAGTGACCAAGACGAAGATCAAGATGATAGTGATTAGGTTTTTCTCTCTTTTCTTTCCCTTTTTTGGTGCCTTGATGCCAAAGGGGGAGAGAATAAGGGGGAGTAGTCTAGTCATAGTCTTGCTCTTCAAACACTCATTTTATGCTGGTTTGTAATAACTATGCCACATTATGCCACGTTATGTTATTTTGTAATGACTATGCTATTTTATGTCTTCATATTATGCCATATTGAAATATATTTGCTCGTAAATGTTATATCTTTCTTAATGCGGTTACTGCTCACATCACACTTAGCCACCCCACCATAAAACATGTAAGTATGAAATTCCCAAAGAACTCTATCTTTTGCATATTTTCCTTGAAAATCCTTTGTGCACACATCTAGGGGTAGTAAATCATACACACATGTGTTATGAAAATAATCTACTATATCTATTTATCGAAAATCTTAATGAGTTGTCATCAATCACCAAAAAGGGGGAGATTGAAAGTGCATCTAGGTAATCCCCATGGGTTTTGGTTGATTGATGACGACAATTAAGATACTAATAAGTTTCTACTGAGTATGAGCACAGGTGTTTATCAAAGAAATGGATATGAAGTCTCTCAAGAAGAAAAAGGAAAAGAAGAAGACTTAAAAGAGTAGAAAACATAATTTTCTATTAATTTTCACATTTTTTAGTTGTGTATAGGGTCTTCTCCTTTAGAGTGCTTGAGAATCATTAGAGAGCTCAAACGAAGGGTAGAAAGTTAGAATCATGAGACGAAGTAGTCATAGGTATGAAAAAAAAGAAGACCGGACTTGTCCGGACCATGGGTCGGACTAGTCCGTTCGTACCCGGACTAATCCGTTTTGGACCGGATAAAGAGTCTCTGAGTCAGTTCGGACTTGTCCGTTCAAGGCCGGACTAGTCCGTTGTCGTGTGAGTCTGAGCCGTTATGAGACTAAGTCTCAGAAGGTCGGACTAGTCCGTCCGAGAGGCCGGACTAGTCCGCTAAGCGGACTAAGCCGCTTAGGTCCGGAGAAGAAGTCTCTGAGTGCCATCGAACTAGTCCGCTCCACAGGCCGGACTAGTCCGAATTAGGACGGAACAAAGGTTCCTGTGTGAACTCAGACTAGTCCGAAGTTGGCTGGACTAGTCCGCAGCTCTAGATTAGAGAGTTTTTAGACTAAGTCTGGTAAGACCGGACTAGTTTGCCCTTGGGGCCGTACTAGTCCGCCCTTACCACACTAGTCCGTTCTCATACGAAACAAAGGTTCCTGACTCAGATCGGACTAGTCCGCTCTTGGCCGGACTAGTCCGGGGTTTCATGACCGTTTGAGTCTAATGGTAACTAAACTTTAGTTGGTAGCCTTGTGACGTGAGTGGTCCCTCAAGAAAGGACTAGTCCGTGGTTGGGACCGTACTAGTCCAGACTTTAGTTGGTAACGGCTAGATGCCGGGATTTCTATAAAAGGAGATCTTCCGGCTGAGAATTGAAGTGACAACAGCCTAAGCGCTGAAAACTCATTCATAGAGCTCTTCTAAGCCTCTTTCCTCACCTTCTAGACCCCTAAGATTGGATCTTAAGGAGTTAGTGGTTTTGTGAGAGGAAAGATGTGGTGATCAATGTTTGAGCTCTCGGTTTGATTCTCTTGCACTCTAACTGTTAATTTGAGTTCTTAACAGTATTACTTTGATTTCTAGAACTGCTTGGTTGGTGTAGGGAGCCTCAAGGTGTGAGTAGCCCCTAAGAGCATTGTATTCACATTTGATTGATAGTGAAAGAGCCCGGGCTTGATCTTGGTGATCGCTTGGTAAGGGAAGGGTTGGAAAAGACCCGGTCCTAGGTGGACTCCTCAACGAGGACGTAGATTCCTGTGTGGAATCGAACCTCGGGATAAATCGTGTCTCTTGGTTCCTTTACTATCTCACTCGCTCACTAGAATTACTTGTTAAGCTTTCATTTTGTCAATACCCGTAAATTGTTCTACTATCTCGCAATCTAATCATTCATAACTAATTAGTGATATTATTTGACTACCATATATTTCCGCTCAAACAAACTTAAAAGGAAACCTAAAATGCAAATTTATACTTAGACCCGACTAGTCCACCCTCAGACCGGACTAGTCCGGCCTGCTTCAAGTTTTATCCGCTGTTTCCAATAGTTTCAGGTTTTATTAGACTATTCACCCCCCTCTAGGCAACTTTCAGTGAGTCACGATGCGAACATCGCGAGCGTTTCTAAGCATTCTATTTTCAAGGGATCACACACGTCATCACATTATAGTGTGATGACGGGGCCTTAGGGCATCAAGGAAGAGTTGACAAGGTCAAGGAGAGGTTCGTGGCACTTCACATGTCAAGCATGTGGCTATCACCTAGCAAGTACTCTAGCCTTGGATGGAGAGGGGCGGTATGCTACTTGCTAGTGTAACGGCTAGCTGACGTCATCGAGCTACGTTAACCGAGGAGCAAGTAGCCACCGTCAAACCATCGTATCGGCCAGACTACTTACACGGAGTAGTTACCACTAGTCAAATGGGTCTTAGCTACCACAACGTTTAAAAGTAATCACGCAAAACATGCATATTAAAAACAGGCTATCAGGGCAGTTTTGCAAATTCATAGGAGTAATCATGATCAAGGAAGTTAGAGCTTGCCTTTACAGACTTCTAAAAGTTCCTCGTAATCTCGGCCTTCTAGTTCCTCGTCGAATTCCTCGGTTGCTATAGTACGTAATTGCGCGGATAAGTGCTAAATCCAAGTAAACTCCAAGAAGTTGAAACAAAACCTTAGTAGTGTGGTTGTAGAGTATCTTATACAAGCTTGGGTACAAGGTATATTGTGTTTGCGGCTTGAGGGGTGTATTTCGTCGCTTGCGTAGTTAAACACATGTTTACCCTAGATACCCTAAATGTATTTTATAAGTTTCTATGTAAACTAGGGGTATCCGTACCTATTCCTTTTGTGTACAGAGGCTGACAGGTGGATCCAAGGCCCTACATAGTACTTGTGTCTCTAATGCACATGGATCAAGTCCACAAAACCGATTTATACTGGTCTCTGTGGGCTAGGGCGAGGTGGCAGTGATGTGGTCGCTGACTAGGCTGCCACAGGGGTTAGGCTGCCGAGGTGGCTGCTACCTCAGTTACCATGTGCACAAAAGGGTTTATCCGATTAAGTTGGTGATGACGAGGCTGACACCCGTGCATGCTCTCTGATGTGGCGCCCCGCTGGTCTGCCACCTAAGATAGATGCTGAGGTGGCTGCCACATGTGTCTTTTCTAACAGGGTGCTAGCTTGGGTGCCATGTGTTCTAAACTGCTTATGCGTCATGCCACGTGTTCACTACGTATGCGCCACATGGGCGCTTGGGCGACACCCTTGGCCGAAGCATGCCGGCGCGGCGACGGGTCGTCGGACGTTGGCCAAAACCCTAACCCTAGTCTCTAGTGGGGGATCACGGGCATGTCGAGCCTTTAGACGTCGTGTGAAACATGTTGGGAGTGGACCCGACGGTGGGGGTCAACAGAGTGCCGTCGACGGTTCTCCGAAGCTAGTGACGGCGACAGTGCTTGGGGGTGGCGTATATGTGTGGTGAGTGACTGGATGGGCATGTGGGCAGTTTGGCCGAGGTGGCGCGCCGTGTGGGCAACACATATGCGCCACGTGGGCAGACCAAGTGTTGTGGACACTGGAGCGGCGGTCGGCTGTCGGCGGCTAGCCGAGTTTGGGCGTTTTCTTTGCAAGACTTAGACGATAGTGAGCCGTTGATCTACACAACGCGGGGAGCCTAACGGCTATGGTGCTACGCATAGGAGTT
The DNA here is from genome assembly GCA_030760725.1 of Neostapfia colusana. Lineage (NCBI taxonomy): Eukaryota > Viridiplantae > Streptophyta > Magnoliopsida > Poales > Poaceae > Neostapfia > Neostapfia colusana. The sequence goes on along the minus strand of JASWHV010000017.1, from coordinate 5,433,893 downwards.
TGTCGGAGTGACGACTATAGGTCGTCGGGGACGGCAATGGGTCGTCGGTGGCTAGCCGGCGCCCGAATCTTTTCCCTTCGCATTGGCTAACCGATTACATGTCGATGATCTACACGACATGGGGAGGGCAGCGGTCACGATCCTAGGTTGGAAGGTTGAAAGCATCTAGGCCCCCGTGAGGTATGGTTTCGGTGATTAATGACAACCATTCGTTATTACTAATGAGTTTGTGGATGCGAGGTTTCACGTATATCACATCAAACGTTAATGAACTATCTATTCACACCATCTACTGCTCATTGGATACAAATGGAGACCCCTCAACGATCTATTCTAAGGGGTTATTCGATACTCATGAAGACTAAATGAAGAACTCATACAACGACTCTATTCTATCAAAATTGGCAACACAAGAAGCTTACACTTCATCAAAATATCATTTCAAACAAGTGTCAAAGAGGTCACTCAAGAAGATTCCAAAAGATCAACTCAAAACAACTCGAAGCAAACAAAGTTGCACTCACCGGATCATCCGATGTCTTGCAAAATGACTACATCGGTCGAGTTTGAGTTGGCAGAAGAAGAAGACCTCAGAGCCCAGTACACACCGGATCATCCGATGTGAAGGAAGTGGCACATCGGTTGATTTCAACAGAAGGATGATTTCTGAGTTATTCTGAAGAAGTACACACCGGATCATCCGATGATGAAGTAAGTGTACATCGGTCAATTTCAACAGAGACATTATTTCTGAACCAATTCTAAAGATCAACTCACCGGATCATCCGATGATGAAGTTGAAGTAACATCGGTCGATTAAACAGTCAGATCCAACGGTTATATCCAACGGCCACATCTGACACATGACATCAGCTAATTTGGAATTCGACCGATGCTCAAATAAAGGGGTGCATCGGATGATCCGATGTTCACAGAAAAAGTCTGCCTACTTTTCCAACGGCTATCTCGTGTGGACTGGCTATAAATACCCCTCCAACCGGCCATTTCAAAAAGTCTTGATCACCAGAGCCTCACTACACATCCTCAAGCATTCAAGACCAAGAGCTACCACTTCCACACCTCAAAACCTCTTGTACTCCAACTATAGGCTAGATCTAGCTAGAGAGAAGCTTGTGTGCGTCCATTCTTGGTGATTGGAATCTCTAGGCTAGTGAGAGAGAGTGTCTTGGTGACTTCTCCCACCTTGTAAAAGTTGGAGGAAGAAGAGATCGCTCCGAAGCTTACCAAGGCGTTTGTGGAAGCCCGGAGGATCACCATTGTACAAGGCTTGAGCTCCACCTTGCCGGATATGGCGAATGGAGAAAGATAGTGGATTCCCTTGTCTTGGTGACTTGGGAGTGGCTATACCCTTTGGTGGGTGCCACAACGTGGACGTAGGTAGATCTTTGTGATCTTACCGAACCACGGGAAAAATCGCCGTGTCTCCGAGTCTCCGCGGGAGTTTGCATCTCTCTCCTCACCCTCTTACTATTACGCATTTACTATTCCGCACTTAATACTCTTGCTTGCGTAGTTAGTTCGCATAGGGAATTGGGCTTCAACCATTAAGTTTTAAAATGCTCTAAAATTTGAAAAAGCCCAATTCACCCCCCCTCTTGGGCGTTTCGATCCTTACAATTGGTATCAGAGCCAGGTTGCTCATTGGATCATTCTAGCTTCACCGCTAGAGAGCGAAAATGGCCAAGAATGGGGGTTCGGTTCCTACCTTCGAGGGCAAGAATTTTGCTTATTGGAAAGCACGCATGCGCGCTTACCTTGAGGCAATTGCTCCCGAAGTGTGGGAAGCGACCCATGCGGGGTTTGGAAATCTTGACTATGTTGGTGACCAATTAAAATGGGATGCTAAGGCTAGAAATGCCATATATGAATGCATTAGTCAAGATGTCTTTGCTAGGATTGCTAGTAAGGAAAAAGCATGTGAAATTTGGGCATGTCTAATTGAAATACATGAGGTCTCATCTCGTGTTAAAGAACTCAAATATCACATGCTTAAATCAAAATATGATGAATTTAAGATGTTTCCTCATGAGAATGTTAACCAAATGTTTTCTCGTTTAAATGTGCTCATTGAGGAAATTAATGCACTTGACATTGCTTCTCTTGGCAAGGGACTTATCAATCGCAAGATCCTCATGCTTCTACCCAAGCCCAAGTACAACATTATCAATTCAATGCTCCAAAAAGAGTCACTTGACAACATTGAAGTTTCGGAGCTCATTGGAGAAATCCATGCTCATGAGATGAGCGTACTTGGAATGATGGAGGAGTCATCATCAAAAACCATTGCTCTCAAGGCTTCAACCAAGAAGACAACTCCCAAGAAGAAGAAAGTGGTTGAGCCTAGCTCAAGTGAAGAAGAGCAAGAAACAAGCGAAGATGATGATGATGAGCTTGCTTTGATGATGAGGAAATTCTCACGCCTCAACTCCAAGATTGCAAAGAAGGGATACTCTTATGATCCCAAGAAGAAAGCCTTCTTGCCAAGAAAAGATGAAAACAAGACGTGCTACAATTGTGGTGATCTAGGCCACATATCATATGATTGTCCAAGACCGGACAAAAGGAAGGACAATGGCAAGCATCACAAGCTAGAAGAAAGTGATGATGAAGAGGAGGTCAAGCCCAAGCGCTCTTTTGGAAAGAAGAAATTTGACAAAGGCAAGAAAACCAAGCTCTTTCCAAAGAAGAGAAGAGGGCCTCAAAAGGTCTTCATGTGTGAAGCCAATGAGTGGATCACGGATGAAGAGTCAAGCGACGAAGATAGTGAAGATGAAGAAAACTTGGCGGGCCTCGCCATCGTCAACAAGGATGACTCACCTCTTCGTCCACCTCCTATGTGCCTAATGGCGAAAGGTAACTCAAAGGTATGTGAAGATTCTAGCGATGATGATGATGAGCTTTCACCCGATGAATTAGCATCTATGATTAATGAATATCATGCCATTATAAAAAGGGAAAAGGCTAAGGTTAAGGCTCTTGAGCTAGCTCGTGCTAAGCTTGAAAGTGCTAACCTCGATTTGCATGACAAGTATGTAACCATACTTAAAGAGCATGACACGCTCAAATCAAATGTCAAGCAAATCGAGGAGGAGAATGCTCAAATCAAGCTTGAGTATCATGAGCTTGACTTAGCTAACTTAGCACTCTTGGCAAAGCACAATGAGTTGGTTCAAGAACATGAAGTGCTTAACCTTGCTTATGAAGCGATTGAACTTAAATTGAAAAACACAAAGAAATAAACCCTTGATGGCAAAATATCATCTAATTCACATGCCACTAATATTTTGGATAAGTCTTTGCCTTTGAAAGCAAGCCCTAGGGAGAAGGAGCTAATGGACGAAATTGAAAGTCTTCGCACTAGTGTGGCAAGACTCTCTAAGGGGGAGGACAAGCACAAGGAAATCCTCTACCAACAAGCTAAAGGCTTCAACAAGAGGGGACTTGGATCCTTCCCAGTGCCCAACAAAGGAAAGGTGCCCTCACCGGAGCTTAGGACAAGCTTCATCAAGGAAGTTGGTTCCTATTGCCAACATTGTGAGGTCACCGGACATCACACGAGGGAGTGTCCTCTTCCCAACCGTCCTTCTCCCAAATTGCCTCCTAACTACAAATCTACTTTCAATGATTATCACTATCTATTGAGCAAAGTAGGTGGAAAGGTGAAGGCAAGGTTCATCGGCAAAGACATCAAGGGCATGAAGGGGAAGCTCCCCAAGAAACTTTGGGTCCCAAAATCACTTGTATCACACATACAAGGACCTAAGTTGGCTTGGGTTCCTAAACTCAAAAACTAACTTCATGTGTGTAGGTGAACTACAAAGCCGGAGGAAAGCATTGGGTACTCGATAGTGGGTGCACTCAACATATGACCGACAATGATGGTATGTTCACCTCCATAGAGAACCCCGGCAATCATGAACAAGTCACCTTTGGTGATAACTCAAAGGGGAAGGTAATTGGTTTGGGTAAAATTGCTATTTCTCATGATTTGTCTATCTCTAATGTGCTTTACGTTAAGTCTCTTAGTTTCAATTTACTTTCTATTGCACAATTATGTGATCTTGGACTAACGTGCACATTTGACAAGAATGGTGTTGTGGTGACTAGTGAATCAAGCAAAGAACTAATATTCAAAGGTTTTCGGCATGGACATCTTTACTTGGTGGACTTCTCCAACAAGGATGCTAGCTTGACCACTTGTCTTTTCACCAAGACAAGTTTGGGATGGCTATGGCATCGGCGCATTGCTCACATTGGGATGAGCAAGCTCAAGAAGTCGTTCAAGCTTGGGATGGTGACCGGCGTGAAGGATGTCACATTTGAGAAGAACAAGCTTTGTAGCGCGTGTCAAGCCGGGAAGCAAGTTGCCTCACACCATCCGATGAAGACAATGGTGTCAACCTCCAAGCCACTTGAACTACTTCACATGGACCTCTTCGGACCGTCCACATACCAAAGCCTTGGCGGTAACCTCTATTGTCTTGTTATTGTTGATGACTACTCTCGCTATGCTTGGACATTGTTTCTAGGTGACAAGGGTGAAACTCCGAAAATCTTCAAGACCTTCGCTAAATGAGCTCAAAGGGAATTTCAACTTCCCATCATCAAGGTCCGGAGTGACAATGGCACCGAGTTCAAGAACTACAACATTGGGGAGTGGTGTGATCGTGAAGGCGTGAAGCACGAGTTTTCGGCCACATACACCCCTCAACAAAATGGTGTCGTTGAAAGGAAGAACAAGACTCTCATCATCCTTGCAAGAGCAATGCTTGATGACTATGGCACGTCGGAGAAGTTTTGGGCCGAAGCAATCAACACAGCGTGCCATGCCGCAAATAGGGTCTATCTTCATCGACTACTTCAAAAGACCCCATATGAGCTCCTCATTGGGAGAAAGCCCAACATCTCCTACTTCCGAGTCTTCGGGTGCAAGTGCTACATCTACCACAAGAAAAGGCTCGGTAAGTTTGAAAGAAGGTGTGATGTTGGTATCTTTCTTGGTTATGCGTCAAACTCAAAAGCATATCGAGTATTCAACCAAACCTCCGGGTTAGTTGAAGAAAGTTGTGATGTTGAGTTTGATGAGACTAATGGCTCCCAAGGGGAGAGTTTTGGTTATGATGATATAGATGATGAGCCTCTACGAGAAGCTATGAAGAACATGACCATAGGAGACATCAAGCCCGAAGTTGAGGAGAGCCATGATCAAGGGGGAGCCTCAAGTTCCAACATCAACACCTCCATGGCGCCTCAAATTGATGAAGAAGAAGAGAAAGATGATCCATTGCCAATGCAAGATTCACATGCCACACAACACCAAGAAGAAGAAGAAGTCCAAGGTCAAGTCCAACCACAAGACGAGCGAGATGCCTCACCACCGCCAAGTGCCTCACAACCTCTTATGAGGCATGGGCGCATCTCCAAGGCACATCCGATGGATCAAATCATCGGAAGTCCGTCACTGGGAGTAAGTACTCGTTCTCGCCATGTTGCTTCATTTTGTGAGCACTACTCTTTTGTTTCGTGTGTAGAACCCACAAATATTGAGGAAGCATTCCAAGATCCCAATTGGGTGATGGCTATGCAAGAAGAACTCAACAACTTCACCCACAATGAAGTTTGGGTATTGGAGGAGCGACCTAAGGACAAGAACGTCATCAGAACGAAGTGGGTGTACCGCAACAAGCAAGACGAGAATGGCGTGGTGGTCCGCAACAAGGCAAGGCTTGTGGCCAAGGGTTTTTCACAAGTTGAAGGACTAGATTTTGGAGAGACATTCGCCCCGGTCGCACGGTTAGAAGCTATTCGCATATTCCTTGCTTTTGCTTCGCATCACAATATTTTGCTTTATCAAATGGATGTTAAAAGTGCCTTCCTCAATGGTTATATTAACGAACTTGTTTTCGTTGAGCAACCTCCCGTGTTTGAAGATCCGAGGAATCCTAACCATGTGTATAGGTTACACAAGGCGCTCTACGGGCTCAAGCAAGCACCTAGGGCATGGTATGAACGTCTAAGGGATTTCCTAGTCATGCAAGGATTCAAGATCGGGAGGGTGGATACCACACTTTTCACCAAGGACATCAACGGGGATTTATTTCTTTGTCAAATTTACGTTGATGACATTATTTTTGGCTCAACTAACAAATCTCTTAGCCTTGAGTTTGGCACCATGATGTCTAGGAAGTTCGAGATGTCAATGATTAGAGAACTCAATTTCTTCCTAAGATTTCAAATCAAGCAACTTCAAGAGGGGACTTTCATCTACCAAGAGAAGTACACCAAGGACCTCTTGAAGAAGTTTGAAATGGAAGATTGTAGCTCAAGAAGTACTCCAATGGCGACAAATTGTCATCTCGACGCGGACATGGACGGTAAACCTATTGATCAATCTCATTACCGTTCCATGATTGGTTCATTGTTATATCTTACCGCATTAGGCCCGATATCATGTTTAGTGTGTGCTTGTGTGCTCGTTTTCAAGCGGCACCTAAAGAATCGCATCGTAAGGCGGTCTTTAGGATACTTAGGTATCTCAAGAATACCCCAAGTGTAGGTTTGTGGTACCCCAAGAACGCTAGTTTCCATCTCATGGGTTACTCGGATTCGGACTTTGCCGGATGCCGTGTGGATCGCAAGAGTACCTCCGGTGGGTGCCACTTACTTGGGCGTTCCCTAGTATCTTGGTCGAGCAAAAAGCAAAACTCCGTGGCTTTGTCCACCGCGGAGGCAGAGTATATAGCGGCCGGTGCATGTTGTGCCCAAATTCTATATATGAAGCAAACCCTTTTGGACTTTGGAATTAAATTTGATTGTGTGCCTCTCCTTTGTGACAATGAAAGTGCGGTTAAGATAGCTAGAAACCCCGTTCAACACTCCCGCACTAAGCACATTGATATTCGCCATCACTTCTTGCGGGACCATGAGGCTAAAGGAGACATCTCTTTGCAAGGTGTTAGGTCCGAAGAACAATTGGCGGATATCTTCACTAAACCACTTGATGAGAAAACTTTTTCTAGACTTAGAAGTGAATTAAATGTTCTAGATGCATCTAACGTCATGTAAGTTTCCATGTTCATGTAAGGTTGCATATCAAATAGGTCTTGTCTAACTCCCAAAGGATAGGGGCGAGCTAGAAATAGTTTTCCCTGAGGAAGCCTTTGGAAGGTTTAACTTGGCAAGATAGATTTACATTATGCTTTGCATGATTCCTGCCATATAGACTTGCACTCATTTAGTATCTTGCATTATTTTGTTTGGCATTGCATACGGTAGATTGTCACAAAGGGGAACCCACATCATGAGAAGGAGACTTGTTCAAAATGCAATATCTCAACTCATATGATGTGGATAGAGCAAAATTCTAAAGGTACATGCTTTAAAGAGATAGAAGTTTTCCATACTCTAGCTCACAAAGCATGGGCCTTACATTTTCGTGGTTTCCCTCCTAACCTTGTGTGTTCTCTTTGCTTAAGGGCTTAGCCAATATGTGGCACTATATTTGAAGCCTTCTATTAGAGGTTAGGAGTTGCCCAAAAAGTCCTAGGACCCATTCTTATCTTTGTGTGTTTAAGTCCAAGGACACATATGGGCAGTCTTAGGTTTTCTGTAGTCATCGGATTATCCGATGCTAGGGCCAGCAGATCATCGGATCAATTGGTGCTTCAGTTCAGTGCTCAGATCAAGTCAGATGTCACAAATCAACCGATGAGTTCATTTCAGAAGACATCGGAGCATCCGGTGTTCAGTTTTCTGGTGCCCTGCAGAAATCGACCGATGATCGACACCTCAACAACGGCTCATCTGGTGTTCAAAGAGAGTTTTTGGAACAACTCTCTGTTGAACTCGACCGATGCATCCTCCGATGATCATCGGTCCATCCGGTGTTTTGTGCGCGGCTAGGGTTCGCCCGTACGGTTTAAATAGCTGTTCGGCCGCCTCTTTCGTTTTTCTTCCCCGACCTCCGCCGCCGCCCGCTTCTCTCGCCGCCCGTCGCCCTCGACGCCGTCCTCGCGCCCTCCGGCCACCTCCGGTCGCCGCCGCCGCCGCCGCCCTTCGGCCGCCGCCGCCTAGGCGCCGCCCGTGCCCGCGCCGCCGCCTCTCCCACGCGCGCCATCGCCGTTCCACCGCGCCGCCGCAGCTCCCTCCTCCGCCGCGCCTCCCTCGCCGTCTCCCCTCCACCACCAGCCGCACCACCACTCGCCGCCGGGTTCCACCACCGCGCATCACCCTCTCCGCTAGGGTTTCGCCGTGCTTCGCCGTTCGTCGCTAAGGTTTGCTCCGTGCCGCACGACGTCCTTCGTTGTTGTTTCGTCGTTCATCTTCATCGTCGCTAACCCTAGCTCTCAATTGCATCAAGATGGGTCGCGATCGCAAAGGAAAGGGCAAGGCTATTGAGGAGCCCGCCGCGAAGAAGCGCAAGATGTCCAAGGACGCTCGTCGTGCGGAGTTGGCCGCTCGCGCCGCCGAGGAGCGTGAGCGCGGCCATCGCGGTTCCTTACGGATCCGCGAGTCCCGGCAGAGGCAGGAGCAGCCTCCGGTCCAGCCGGTGCCTCCCGAGGGCTCCGACGAGGAGGAGACCGAGGTGCCGCCTCTCATCCACCGGCGCACCCCGAGGACTCGTGGGGGTGGACAGACTCCTACGGCGAGTCGGCGCCCCTCTGTGGCTGACCACGCCAAGGACAGAGAGGCCCAAAGGGCCATCCACCTGATGGACACAGCAGTCCGTGTTGCCGAGGATGTCAGACTCACCGACTACAGGAAGATGAAGGCAAGGCAACTGAAGAAGCTCAGATGGTCAGCGATGCCTGAGGAGTGGTTCCCGCGGCCTAGGGACGCTCGAGTTGACTCCCGCTTCTGGACCCTGACACAGGCGTCCCTGTACGAGACTTACAGGCGTCGGGGCCACAAGCTCTTCCAGCATAACAGCATCGACTGGGATCAGCTTGCAGTGGCAGCAGGACACGGGATCAGGCCACTCTTTGAGAGATACAGAGGACTTGTGGACTTGCTCTCGCACCAGAGGAGTGCCTACGTCGAGGAGTGGGTCAGGGTGTTCTACGCGACACTCTACGTCTCTAAGGGTCGTCGCTCGATTCACTTCATGTTCATGGGGCAGATCCACGACGTGTCTCGAGACTTGTTGGGCAGACTGCTTGGTGTGGAGCTCTCTACTACGTGCCTGCACCAGATAGTCTACGGAGACGCAGACCCGCCGAGGAGGCCACTGACTGGAGGAGTGGCACCGCCTTTCGAAGAGATCAGAGGTCTGTTCACTCAGCCGTTCACTCCTGACCAGCCGAGGGTGACAGCGCTTCTCACCCCAGCAGCTCGGACAGTTCACCACGTCCTCAGGCGTACCCTACTACCGAGGTCTGGCTACTTGGAGGGCTTCACGAGCCTTCAGCAGACCATCCTGTTCTATGTGATGAACGGCATGGAGTTCGACATCGTGGATATTCTGATCTGCGAGATGGAGGACGTGATCACCGACGGAGTTGGGATGCTTCGACAGTTGGTCTTCGGTCACTGGATCTGTCACCTTCTCCACCAGTTGGTTCCAGAGGACACTCCAGGAGTTTCTCAGCTGACGGAGATGCACGTGACCCGGTTCAGCCACTACCGAGTCCCCACTCCGGGAGACCGCCGCCTTGGCCGTCCCGTCGAGCGTGAGGTTCGAGCCAGACTATCAGAGGAGGACTGGGCAGAGCTGACTCAGGAGGACGCAGAGCTGGCACAGGCAGAGGCTCAGGGAGGAGACCTACAGCATATATGGTCGGACAGCGACACCAGCGACAGTGTCGAGGAGTACTTCCCTCCTGCTCCTCCTTCACCGAGGCAGCACGACGCAGAGGCAGGAGGCTCAGCAGCTCCACCACCTACACCTCCTCCAGTGTCAGAGGCTCAGGTGACTCAGCCGTCAGAGCTGAGTGCTTTACTTCAGCGGATGGCTCAGCAGCAGGAGCAGCAGGCAGCTCGACAGGAGCAGTTTCAGAGGCAGCAGCAGGAGATGCAGCTGGAGATCGCCCGTCAGAGGCGAGAGGACATCGACAGGTACACCAACCTTGTCGACCAGATGACGAGACGCACTCTGGACCAGCAGCAGCAGACTCAGCAGATGTTGTTGGGCGTCCTGGGGTTGGTCACCAACCTCTACCAGCAGACGGGAGTCGCCCTTCCACCTCAGCACTCGGGACTCAGTCAGGCTCCAGGTGCACCCCCACTGGCACCAGCTCCAGCACCGTCCTCGTCGATCCCCAGCTTCAGTATACCACCTCTGCTCGCCTCGACAGTGCCCGTTCACTCGACAGTACTGCCGCCGACGTCGTTCCAGTCCTCACCTCTTCCGGCAGTACCTTCTCCACCGGCGCCAGCAGTCTCAGCGGATCCCCCAGCAGCTCCAGCTCCAGCTCCAGCCCCCCAGCAGCTCCAGCTCCAGCTCCCCCCGCTCCAGCTCCAGCGCCAGCGACCTCCACCTCCAGCAGCTCCGGCGACAGCACCGTCGACGCCGACCGCTTCACCATCGCCAGGAGCGCGCCTGAGTCGTAGGCACTCGACTTCCCTTTTTGGTGTCTTGATGCCAAAGGGGGAGAAGAGTTAGAGTCAGGGGGAGGGTTAGCTCTGTTCTAGGGGGAGTTCTTGGTTTTAGGGGGAGTGTCTATCCTTTTGCTACTTATTGTTATCTATTTGAGATTGCCTGTTATTATTATTTGCTATTATTGTACTCCGGGTGCTACTTTGTGCTCTTGCGCTTTATTGTTTATTATTTGAGCCTTCGAGCCACTTGTGTTGCAATTTGTACTTGTTATATTTCTTTTTTGAGCATTGCGTTTTAATTCCATTAATTCTATGCTCTACTCGTTGTGTTGTCATCAATCACCAAAAAGGGGGAGATTGAAAGCATCTAGGCCCCCGTGAGGTATGGTTTTGGTGATTAATGACAACCGTTCGTTATTACTAATGAGTTTGTGGATGCGAGGTTTCACGTATATCACATCAAACGTTAATGAACTATCTATTCACACCATCTACTGCTCATTGGATACAAATGGAGACCCCTCAACAATCTATTCTAAGGGGTTATTTGATACTCATGAAGACTAAATGAAGAACTCATACAACGACTCTATTCTATCAAAATTGGCAACACAAGAAGCTTACACTTCATCAAAATATCATTTCAAACAAGTGTCAAAGAGGTCACTCAAGAAGATTCCAAAAGATCAACTCAAAACAACTCGAAGCAAACAAAGTTGCACTCACCGGATCATCCGATGTCTTGCAAAATGACTACATCGGTCGAGTTTGAGTTGACAGAAGAAGAAGACCTCAGAGCCCAGTACACACCGGATCATCCGATGTGAAGGAAGTGGCACATCGGTTGATTTCAACAGAAGGATGATTTCTGAGTTATTCTGAAGAAGTACACACCGGATCATCCGATGATGAAGTAAGTGTACATCGGTCAATTTCAACAGAGACATTATTTCTGAACCAATTCTGAAGATCAACTCACCGGATCATCCGATGATGAAGTTGAAGTAACATCGGTCGATTAAACAGTCAGATCCAACGGTTATATCCAACGGTCACATCTGACACATGACATCAGCTAATTTGGAATTCGACCGATGCTCAAATAAAGGGGTGCATCGGATGATCTGATGTTCACAGAAAAAGTCTGCCTACTTTTCCAACGGCTATCTCGTGTGGGCTGGCTATAAATACCCCTCCAACCGGCCATTTCAAAAAGTCTTGATCACCAGAGCCTCACTACACATCCTCAAGCATTCAAGACCAAGAGCTACCACTTCCACACCTCAAAACCTCTTGTACTCCAACTATAGGCTAGATCTAGCTAGAGAGAAGCTTGTGTGCGTCCATTCTTGGTGATTGGAATCTCTAGGCTAGTGAGAGAGAGTGTCTTGGTGACTTCTCCCACCTTGTAAAAGTTGGAGGAAGAAGAGATCGCTCCGGAGCTTACCAAGGCGTTTGTGGAAGCCCGGAGGATCACCATTGTACAAGGCTTGAGCTCCACCTTGCCGGAGATGGCGAACGGAGAAAGATAGTGGATTCCCTTGTCTTGGTGACTTGGGAGTGGCTATACCCTTTGGTGGGTGCCACAACGTGGACGTAGGTAGATCTTTGTGATCTTACCGAACCACGGGAAAAATCGCCGTGTCTCCGAGTCTCCGCGGGAGTTTGCATCTCTCTCCTCACCCTCTTACTATTACGCATTTACTATTCCGCACTTAATACTCTTGCTTGCGTAGTTAGTTCGCATAGGGAATTGGGCTTCAACCATTAAGTTTTAAAATGCTCTAAAATTTGAAAAAGCCCAATTCACCCCCCCCTCTTGGGCGTTTCGATCCTTACAAAGGTCATCAGAATGGCAGCTACACATCACCGGAGATGGCAGTGGGTCGCTGGCGGCTTGCCGGTGCCCGAGCTTTTTCTTCGCATACCCTAACGGATTGCTTGCCGTTGGTCTATGCGACATGGGGACACTATTGGCTTTGATGTCGGGTCTAGAACGTCATTGTTCCGCCGGTGAGGCCTCGCCGAAGTTGGGCATGACAGCGGTGTTCGGTGGTAGCGCGCGTGTGGCTGTTTCCTACCGGGTTACCATGCCCTATATGCACACTGGGATAGCAGAAACATTTCATAGGGGGTGGCTGATCCGGGGAGTGCCCCACGGCAGCCGGCGACGGCGCGCAACGGCTAGGAGCGGCGGTCCAACGGTGCGGACGGGAAAATGTGCGTGGCAGGAGCTCTTCTCAGAATGGGACGTCGAGCACGTGGCCAGAAGCATGCGGGTGTGTTTGGCGCAGTGGACTAGGTTTGAACAGCCTCTGTGGCCGCCGGCGACAAGCTGTGGCGGCGATCCTCACCGATGACTCGTGTTCCCGTGAGTGTGTGTGGCAGTTCTCACGGCTAGGGTGTCGATCAAGTTCCATCGTGCGTGTGTGCACATTTGGGCACCTCGGCCGAGCCATGGCGCGGTCTGCGGAGGCCGGCGCCAGTGAGGGTGGCGGTACGCCCATGACACGCCGAGGGGGGGGTCGCTTCGCTGCTTCTGGGTCCAAACCAACGTGGGGAATGTGTTTCCTAGGTGCTCACGCTGCTCTGGAAGGGAGGAATTGAGGAGTGGAGACTTACCGGAGTCAAACGACGGTGGCGGCCGGAGTTGGGGAAGAAAGACGAAATCCCCAAATTTCTTGCTGGAATCAGCCGGTCAAGGCTCAAATGGCCTTGTTGAAGCTCGAGGAGGGTCTTGCGCACCTTTGGGTCGAAGGGGGACGCCGTTTTATAGCCGTCCGAGGCCGTTCCGTGGCGAGGCGGTGCGGCATGTGCGGCGCGGGGTTAAGGTGGCCTGGTTTCGGGGAGGAAACACGGAGAGCGACGGCGACGGGACAGCGCGACTGAGGGGACGGCGGGACAACGACAGGTGCCGGCATGAAACCAGGCGGTGGCGCGGACGAGGGTCCGGGGCTTCGGCGCATATCCCGGTGGCGCAGGCTGCGCTGTCGGGGAAAAAGGGAAAGCGAGGAAGAAGATGGGGGCGGTGCGGGTTTTGGGCCGGACCGGGCTGCGCGCAGGGAGAGGAGGAGGAAGGGGGTTGGGCCGGGCCAGGCTGTGCGCACCGAGAGGAATAGGAGGAAGGATCTGGGCCGCGCCAGGAAAGAAGGGAAGAAAGAAAAAGGAGTTGGGCTGGCTGGGGAAGGGTTGGGCCACGCCAGGAAATAAAATAAATAAAAATAGAAAAAAATAAGGGATGGGCTCAGCCCACTAAGGGGAGAAGTGTTGATTATTTGCATGATCTGATTTTTGGATTTGGATTTGAATTCGGATTTGGTTTGCATGGAGTAGTTCTCTGTCATTTATTATAACATCCCTCACACTTGAGTTATTTATTTTATACTAGCTATTGACACACACATATGCATATATATGCATATACACTAACTTTACTGATTTAATTCATTCGTCCTAATCATTTTATTAGTTGGTCATACATATGTATGTGTGTGTGTATTTATATGTACATGTACATGTTGTATGTATGTCGCTTTTCGTACATTTTAACTTTTGTATTTAAATTTATTGCCACTAGGTGTTTGGGTCATATGTATATGTTGATTGTTTTTGATGAATTTTGATGTGTGATGACTCGCACTCTATCCTTCCTATTGAGCTTAGGTTGTGGCGGCCAACATTTACTTGTATTTACACACATATACGTCACCATCAATTTCCTTTTGAGTTTTGTTATTAAAGCCTAATAATTGTTTTGAAATGTATACATGTATATTGACTTTACTAAAATTTTGGTTTTTCCTCTATGATTTGGTCACGCTCTTATTTATTGCTTAAGCGTAAGTTCTTGGTAAGTTCTTGATAATTGTCTTATACGTCTCGGTCGTTTCGAAGACTAACTTATGTTTAATATTTTCCCCAAAAATATTAATTCATAGAGATTTTGATTTATAAAAGAAGAAAAGAAAATTCGGGACGTGACAGATCTACCCCACTTAAATAGAATCTCGTCCTCGAGATTCCAATAGTTCCTTTTACCGGGGAAAAATACTAGTGTTTTTGCCTGCAACATCTCTAACAATTTTTTCGAAAATAGTTCTGGGTATCCTTGTTTCATTGGCACTCTCCTTTTAGGGGTGTAGGTTCTAAACTACACATAATAGGTCCTGTTTTCCCCCACGTGTTTGGTGAATGGCCGTTATCGCTCCCTGATCCGCTGCACGTGGTGTACTTTCCTTGACGGGGTGCCAACCAATCTGTTAAGGGGACAATGGGTATGCCATGTGACTTGACTACTATATTCTCTAAAATCTCTACCCCACTTAAATAGGGCTTTAACTCCTATGTGTTCAAATTGATATTGGTAGTCGCTATTGTCGG